>CM053763.1:13414847-13456211 GCA_028658305.1 Pachyuromys duprasi
TAAGGTTTTAAAATTCTCCAGAAGACATCCCAGTGGGGGCACTGGAGGACCGGCTGTCTGGACGTTTCCCATCGGGAGGCAGAGAAGTCAGTGACCTTCCAGAGGTGTCCCAAAGGCAAGGTGTGACCCATACGAGAGGTCCTGCCTGATCCAATAGCTTGTCAGCTTTTGGCCAGAGACCAAGGCATGGATGCCCGGGGATCGGGGGTGGGGGGCACAGCTGAGGGCACAACCGTCAGCCTAGCGAGAGAGGGAGAAAAGAGGCCTTCTGTGAGTGGGGAGGCACCCCCAAGGGAAAGTGGGGCCCTAATGGAGATGGAGGTCCAGCAAAGGGGGTCAACTGTGGCCAGTTAAGACCTTGGTTGGGAGGTCCCTGCTTCAAAGGGCAGTGGGAAGGTGCCAGACTCTCAACAGTCACTCTTCCCTTGCCCAGAGAAACATTTACGCTGACCTAAGGGTGGGGGGGGCTCACCAACATAGCCGGTGTTGGATGTCGCGGTAGCAAGCTGGTTGCCAGAAAGTGGGGGTCGAAGGCAGATTTGGGACAAAATAGGTCTCCAGCAGCCCTGGTGGGGTGCCAGCACTCCCCACGTGGTGTGCTGGCTGGAGTGAACCTATTCCCAGCCAAAATTCACCAATGTTAGAAATCGTGTGAATCATGCCACGAGAGTGGTTCCACGTGGGAGATTTATTAGGGGAAGGGAAAGGGGTCACAGAGACAGTCTCCGGATGAGGCAGGAAAGAAAGAGAGAGAGGAGGAGCTCCTCGAGTTCTCTTATAAGGTGACCCAGAGCATGTGCAGGTGGTTCCAGGTGACCAGCGGATGGCCTTCTAGGTGGCTTCATGAATGCCAGATAACCGGTTTGTCAGGTTGTAAAGATGCCTGGCTGTGGAGATGCCTGCTTACAGATCCCAACACAGGAGATCTGATGTCCTCTTCTGGCATCATGAGCTTCTGCACACACATGGTATGCACAGACACACATGCATACATTTTTACAAATAAAATTTTAAAAAAGAAACAGATCAGAGAGAACAAACCAAACTCCAGGTCAATAGGCTAAAAGAAATCCTAAAATATGCAACAGAAATTGATGAAATGGGTAAAAAAAAAAAAATCAATTCAGATAGTAAATAAAATGAGAAAAAGAGAGACTACCCAAATTAATAAAAATTAATTAAATTAAATAAAAATTAATAAAATATGAGATTCAAGGGGAAACAGTATAACAGATACTAGTGAAATTCAAAGTCATTAAGAAAAATAAATAAATGTTATGGTCTTAATCAGGGTTTCTACTGCTGCACCAAAACACAATGACTGAAAGGAAGTTGAGGAGGAGAGAGTTTATTCGGCTTACACTTACACACTGAGGTTCATCAGTGAAGGAAGTCAGGACAGGAACTCAAACATGGCAGAAACCTAGAGGCAAGAGCTTTCTGCCCTCTTTCCTTTAGAACTGAGGACTACCAGCCCAGGATGGTACCATCCACCATAGGCTGGACCATCCCCAACTGATCACTGAGAAAATGCCTTATAGCTGGATCTCATAGAGGCATTTCTTCAACTGAGGCTTCTTTCTCTCTTGATGACTCCAGCTTGAGTCAAGTTGACACACAAAATCAGCCAGTAAATTCTACTTACTTAGAAAATATAAAAGAAATAGATGGACTTATAGGTGCATTTGACCTGCCAAAGTTAAAACAAGATGAGATAAACAATTTAAGTAGATCTGTAACAAGCAGTAAAATTGATGCAGTGATTAAGAATTTCTTGAATTACAAATGTCTATGCCCAAATAGATTGACTGGTGATATTTACTAGATCATTAAAGAAGAATTAACACTAATGCTTCTTTTTATTTCCGCAAGTAGGGGGCAGGGAGGTTGAGACAGGGTTTCCCTGTGTAGCCCTGATTTTCCTGGACTTGATTTGTAGAACAGGCTGGCCTCAAACTCACAGAGATCGGCCTTTTCTTCCTCCTCCTGTGCTGGGATTACAGGTGTGCATCACTGCACCCAGCTAACACCAATGCTTCTTAAACTATTCCATAAAATAGAGGAAAAAAGGAACATTACTAAACTCTATTAGAAAGCTAGAATTATCTTAATAACAAAACAGATAAAGATGTAGCCCAAAAGGAAAATTACAGACCAATATCCATGATTCACATAAAATTTACAGACCCAAAGAGCCTAAGTAACAAGGAGGGCCAAGAATCTCACTTAGGAAAATAGAATAGACAGTGGAAGTGGATGTAGAAAAGGAACTGAGTAAAAGAGGGTGTGGGGAAGGAAATGAGAGCTGGATCAGATGTGGGAAGTATAGGGAGGGAAGGTAAGAAGCCTTGGAGAGAAAAGGGAAACTGAGGGCGGGGCATCTCTGAGACAAGCTAGAGACCTGTGACAGGGAGTATATGGGGATGTCTCTAGCTGAATCTCCTAACAGTAGGGGATCTGGAGATTGAGAAGGCCACCTTCTAGCCACCTGGTAGGATTCACAGTAGTAGGAAGGAAACACCAATACACCTACAAAATCTTGACCCAAAGTTTACGCTGCCTGCAAGATGTGCAGAGATAAAGATAGAGTAGAGAATGAGGGAATGTTCAATCAATGCCTGGCCCAGCCTGGGACTCACCCCTGACAGCACTAATAATACCCTGCCATGTTTACAGACAGGAGATTAGCACAGCTGTCCTCTGAGAGGCCCTGCCCAGCAGATGATCTAATCAGATGCTGGGATTCACCTCCAAACATTATGCAGAGCTTTGGGAGTCCTGTGGAAGAGTGGAAGCAATGAGGGAAGGACTAGGAGGGAACAGGGATGCCACAAGAGGACCAATAGAGTCAACTAGCCTAGACCCATGAGGGCCATGGAGACAGAAGCGCCAACCATGGAATGGACCTGGGCCCCTTACATATGTGTAGCCAATGGGCAGTTTAATTTTACTGTGGGTCCCCTATTGAGTTGAGTGGGTGCTGTCTATGGCATGGGCCCTGTTGCCTGCTTTCCATCACTTACTCTGGTGGGGCTGCCTTGCCTGGCCTCAGTGGATGAGGATGAGCTCAGTCCTGATGCAACTTGATGTGCTGGGGTGGGTTAGTGGAGAGACTCCCCTTTTCTGAGGAGAAGGTGAGGGAGGATATGGGGCAGAAGGCAGGAGAGGCCCAGGAAGAGAGAAGGGAGGGAGCTACAATTGGGATGTAAAGTGAATATATGAATTAAAAGTGAATAAATAAATAAAAAGAAAATTACAGAACAATATCATGATTCACGTAAAAATACTCATTACCTTGATACCAAAAACAGATAAAGATTTGAAAAAAAAAGATAGTTGTAGACATAGTAATTCTCAATAAAATACTTTCAAGTCAAATTCAAGGGTACATTAAAAAGAGCATTTGTTCATCATGATCTTATTGGCATTATTCCAGAGATACAAGGAGGGTTCAATATATGCAAATCAATTGGTGTTATAACTTACATAAATAATTCCAAGGTCAGAAGTCACTTCAATAGATGCAGTATAAGCTTTAGACAAAATCTAACATCTGTTTGTTAAAATCCCTGAAGAAACTCAGAATAGAAGGTATATATCTCAAAAGAATAAGCATTATATATAAAACAAACCTAGAGCCAACATTATATTAAATGGGGGAAAAACTTAAAATGTTTCTCTTAAAATCAGAAATAATCTGTAACTAACTGTTACAGATAATCAATTCAGATAACTCACTACCTTTGGACCAAGAAGGGAGATACAGTAAGACCTGGAGGGGACAGGAGCTCTACAAGGAGAGCAACAGAACCAAAAAATCTGGGAATAGGGATTTTTTTCTCAGACTGATACTCCAACCAAGGACCATTCACGGAGATAACCTAGAACCCCTACTCAGATGTAGCCCAAGGCAGCTCATTATCTAAGAGGGTTTCCTAGTAAGGGGAACAGGGACTGTCTCTGACATGAACTCAGTGGCTGGTTCTTTGATCACCTCTCCCTGATGGGAGAACACCCTTGCCAGGCCACAGAGGAAGACAATAAAGCCAGTCCTGATGAGACCTGATAAGCTAGGGTCAGATGGAAAGGGAGGTCCCCTGTCAGTGGACTTGAAGAGGAACATGGGAGGAGATAAGGGAGAGAGGGTGGGATTGGAAGGGAATGAGGGTGGGGGCTACAGGTGGGCTACAAAGTAAATAAACTGTAATTAATATAAAAAAGTAAAAATTTAATTTTAAAAACATGAAAAAAATCAAGAATAAGACAAGGGTATTCTTATGTTCCTATTCTTATTCAATATGAATATCTTAGCTAAAGCAGTAAATCAAGAGATAAGCAAATGAGAAAGATAAAAGCAGGAAAGGAAAATGTCAAAGTGCCTATTTATAGTTGATATGGTTCTATGCATAAAAGACCCTAAAGATGCCACCAGAAAACTCCAAGAATGGAAAACACTTTCACTCAAATAACATACATACTTGTTAGGCAGTGCTAAGCAATGATTACAATATTGGCCCACAGTTGGGCCTGGTGCCTAACTGGCTAGGAGAAACGCCTTTACCTACCAAAGGGAAAACTAAAACACCACATAGGTGGGTCCAGTAAGATGTCACTCACTGAGCACTTGCTACAAAGCCTGATGATCTCAATTGGAGTCCCTATAACCCACATGGTGGAAGGAGAGAATCAACTCCTGCAAGTTGACCTCTCCACGGCACACATACATTCCCACACCAAAACTAAATAAATGTAAAACAGACAAATAAATAAATAAGGCAGGTAGACATTCATCCTTCCCCAGAGAATTCTGAAGACACACTGTTGCTTTTAATAATTTTGACCTTTAATGCTGATTTCAAACTTTGCTTCCAAACAGCATTTTTGTTGGTTAGTAGTAGCATCAACCTGATAGGATCAAGAATCACCTAGAAAACAAACAGCCATGCATACCTATGAGGGAGTTCACAGACTTTATTGAAGTAGGTACCAACTTTAGGTGGTACCACTCCATGCCCTGAGGCTCTGAACTGAATAAAAAGGAGAAAAAAGCCCCAGCACTCAGCTTTTTCAGCGTCTTGGCTGTGGGTGCTGCCTCACACTCTGTCACCACGTCATTTCTACCACAGTGGATTATGCCCCGGTCTTAGTTAAGGAGGTCTCTATTGCTGCCAAGAGACAC
This sequence comes from Pachyuromys duprasi, assembly GCA_028658305.1. Taxonomy (NCBI): domain Eukaryota; kingdom Metazoa; phylum Chordata; class Mammalia; order Rodentia; family Muridae; genus Pachyuromys; species Pachyuromys duprasi. The sequence goes on from CM053763.1 coordinate 13,420,027, forward strand.
CATGACCACGACAACCCTTATAAAGAAAGATATTTAAATGGGGCTGGCCTACAGTTCAGAGACTTAGTTCATTATCACCATGGCGGGAAACATGGCGGCATGCGGGCAAACATGGTGAGGGAGAAGGAGCTGAAAGTTCTACATCTCCATCCACAGGCAGCAGGGAGAGAACTGACTTGAACTTTTAACACCTCAAGGCTTGCTCCTACCATGACCCACTTTCTCCAGGAGGGTCATGCCTCCTCACAGTTCCATTCCCTACGGGCCAAGCATTCAAACATATGACTCTATGAGGTCCATACCTATTCAAACCACCACAACCCCCAAACTGTGAGTCAGAACAAACACTGCCTCTCTTCCTGGATTTTGGCAGGTATTTTATCACAACAATGGAATCTACTATAGTGCTAATAGTAAATGGGGTCAGCTGATCTACTTCATCACTTCTAACGTGGTGTCATAAAACCTCACTGCTCACAAGTTTTCCGGGGAGTGGGTACGGACCGAGTATGATCAGTGAAGAATGCCTGGTCCTCTCTTTCACCACTACCAGAATCGCTGCCAGTGCATCTGGTGACCAAGTGGAATGTTCTTTGGTTCAGGCAGACTCACCTAGGGCAGAGCCTTGTCTGTTCAGGTCCTCCATAGCAGATCATGGTTGGACCCTTTACAAACCCTCAGTAAAGACCACGTGCCAGGGCCCATGTGGCAGAACTTGGCAGTCAGGCTTGGCAAACAGTGTTAATCCCCCCCCCAACACACTTGCACTATGAGAGGAGTCTGGCCACTGGCACTTCAACAGCAGCCAAGTCAGCCAGCACAGGCACCAGCTTCGCAGCCACCTTGCAAAATAATCATCTGTTGAGCATCAGATATTCCACTCACCTTCTCCTACAGCATGCTAAACAGACCTGCTGACAGCAAGTTGCTCTAAAGAGACCTACCTTCAAGAGTCTGTTAAGGAAATTCAACAAAGGAGCACTGGCTTGGGACTGAAACTTGATTTAGCCATTAACATGCAATGATCTCCCTGGCCTCTGGATCTGAATCTGAAAGGGGCTGGGGGAGGTGCCGCCTTCCAGCGTGTCAGTGACAATAAATGAAATCATGCATTCTCTGTCATCAGAGCTCCCAGAAGTAAGTATAATATGCATGGCAGGTGGTGTTATTAATGACATCCTCAGGTGTTTTCTAAAGTTTGTAATTAGCATGTAAGGGTAATGGTGAAGTGTCAACTCCTCAAGACTGCCCCAAGCAGAGCATCCCAGCTTGAAAGGAATGGCCTGCTGCTCCAGTCTTTAGCTGAATTTTCGCCATTTGCACTGGCTTCCTGATGGCAGATGATACATCTAAGAGAGTTAATTCCAAGAATATTAATTGCCTTCTTATTTGGAGTGATACTCACCCATTTCTCCCCCCTCCCTCCCTCCTTTGTTGAGTTGATTCAAGCAACACTCCCCAAAAGCTTTGGCCCCCATCAGCCACAGCAGCCTCAGAAAAGGCAGTGACAGTGAGCGGTGTGTCAAGAGATTTCCTTCTCCATCGGGGTGTGTGGAAGATCCTGTGCTGAGCACTAGCAAGAGGGACTGCCTCCTTCAGAATCCCAGATCTTCTCCAAGAGCCTGGCATCAGGTACAGGAGTTACCCCAAGCACACACGCCGAACAGGGCTGCTTCTAGCTGGCCCGGGGAGCTGCTGGGTGATGCTGACTAAGAAAGAAGGGACCAACGCCAGTATCTGGCTAGGACTGAGAGCAGCTGCAACAAGAGTTGGGAATCTCTAAGCCATAAGGCAGCACCATGAAGTTGGACACAATCTCTAGAAGGAAATTAATTTGTCCTTGAGACTCTGAAAGGAAGAATCCTTTCCTGGAAGTCACTGAGGGATGGAAAAGAGAGTACAGTCTTTTCAGATGATTCAAGCTCTGTATCAGAGAGCCATAAAAGGAACTAGCACACGAACAAACCAAGTATCAATGACAGCAGGTTCTCCCAGCTATCTGGGCACTGCCACCTTTTCCTAGACTTTGGAGAAGACATTTAAGCCCCAGTGTCTTCACAGTAGAGAGCCTTCAAGAAGTGCATTAGGATTTGGGGAAGGAACAGAAAGATGGTTCAGTGGTTAAGAATATTTGCCACTCTTCCAGGGGACTTGAGTTCAAGTCCCAGCACCTACATGGCAGCATATAGATATCTGTAACTCTAATTTCTGGAGACCCATTGCCCTCTTCCGGTTTCTGTAGGCACTGCCTGAATGTAGTACACAGATAAACATGTGGGCAAAACACTAATACACATAAAAAAAAAATTGAAGAAACCACCTAAAAATGCTTTCAGACTTGGTAGCCCTGCCTGAGCTTGCAGATAGGCGTCTGCTATGAGTGTATACCCCAAATCCACATCCCTGACACAGTGGCCTTCAGGAAAACAAAAAGTCTAAAAGCAAACCGATGATTCCCCTCTCCTCTCTCCAAGCAGACCCTCTGTTAGATGCCTGAGACTGGGTCCTCAAAAGATGGAGTAGAAAAAAATAGGAAACACTTCTGTTGGACATCAAAGGGGGCAAGGAGCAGACAGTGAGGGCTCTGGGACCAGATGCCCAGGTACAAAGAGCTGGCCCCACACCCAACTGCCTATGTCTTCTGTGTGCTGCCTAACCTCTGTGCCTTAGCTCCCCCTTATAGAAAACAGATCTAGAGCACTAACACCCCTGCTTGGACAGAATTCTGCATGGCAATGTCCACATGTGACTTTTCCGGACAAACAGGACTTTTACACCATTGCCTGGTGTCTCTACAGGGCAGGCAGGGGCCTGAGGCAAAAGGCAGATGCTTATCTCCTATAAGCACAACCAATGTACCTCAGAGGTTTTCCTATAAAGAAAACTTCTAGGGATACCCAATCCCCAGTCACCAGGATCCTACAGTCTTACCAAAAATCCCTTCTTCCTTGGCCATAGCTATTGTTTATTTGGTTGCTTGGAGGGTTGTTTGTTGCGAATTAATTGGCTGGATTTTGGTTTTGTTGTTGTGTTTGGTTGGTTGATTTTATTGTTGGTGTTTGGTTGGTTGGTTTTGGGTTTGGGTTTAGTTTTGGTTTTGGTTTTGACGGTTTTGGTTGTTTTGAACCAGGGATTTATGTTACCCAGGCTGGCTTTGAGCTATATAAGTAATTAAAAATGACAGGGAACACTATATTCTACTGCCTCCACCTCCCAAGTGTGAGAATTATACTGTAGGTGTATGCCATCACATTAGGCTGGTTAGGGTTTTGAAAAGTCCCTGAGTCTTAAGCCAGAGCCCTCCTCTTTCATAACCCTTGGCTCTTCTGTGGTAAGGGACTCTAAGAAAAGCAGGTAGGGACCGGAAGACACTTTTTCTCTCTCATCCCTACGTTCTTCCTTCCCCATAGCCAGCAACTCTTTTTTCTCAGGCTCCCCTAAGTCCACAAGACACCTGTTAGGGAGAGCCAAATCTTCCCTGTTCCCACAGCCTCCTGCCACCACCCCAACTTCCATCCCAGGATCTTTTTCCTGAGTAAATCCGCACCTGTATTTGTTAATCAAGCCCCAAGGATGCAGTAATTGCCCAGCAGAAAACACGGGTGCAGATGTTAGGGAGCGCGGGGGCAAAGCACTAAATGAGATTCTTGTTTTCCAAACAGAGCCCAAGATTTAATTACAGCCTTTCCAAGTGCTTATTAAAAACCCTTATTTTCTTTCCTTATTGTTTTCCTGCATGGCGCATATTGAACCAGCCACTGCTGTTGTCTTGTTTTTGGAGTGTTCATAAAAAGAACCGATGTGGAAAATTGCAAACACAGATTGTACCCAAACAATATCGTTTCCCTTTGCTTTCTCCCTCTTCTTTCTTCCTGCTGAATAACAACATCCGTCTGTGTATTCAGGGCACATCCAGGCTCTTTCCCAGCAAAGGGATTCTTTTTTGACACTCACAGATCACCCTGCAAGCACCTAAGAAAGAGCAATAATGGCTGGGTGTGGTGGTGCACGGCTGTGGTCCCAGTGCTTAGGAAGTGGAAGCATGAGGATTCAGGGCCATCTTCACCCTTACAGCCTGGTTACACGACACCCTGTCTCCACAAGGCAAAACAATGGGTGGTGAGGTAGTCCAAAGGTTAAGTTGCTTCCTGCTCTTCCAAAATCCCTGATTTCAGTTCCCAGCACCCATAGTAGGCAGTTCACTTGTAACTCCAGCTCTAGGGAATTCAGCACCATCTTCTGGCCTTCTTGGGCACATGCACACAACTCTCTCTCTCTCTCTCTCTCTCTCTCTCTCTCTCTCTCTCTCTCTCTCTCTCTCTCTCTCATATAAACATAAATAAAAATAAGATAGCTTTTAAAATAAGAACAACAGAAAAAGAATGCCAGAAAGAACACATGATCTCTGAGAGTAGGGTTTGGGGAAGAAGGAGATAGGGAAAGACAGGTGCTTGGAAGACCAAGAACCCCAGCTACTGGATCTAAGATGAAGTAACTCTACTTTCCCAAGGAGAGTGCAGATAACACTGGCCCAAAGAGATGGCATGATGGAATTGAGACCAAACTGTTTCTGCTGTCTGTTGATCTGAGGATATAGCTTTTTCTCCTCTTGGTGGTTCTGGGGCTCTTACCCGCAAAGACCTATAAAAGTCTTTATTGAAAATAGAAGCTTATCTCCTGGTGTCTTCTCAACATATCAGTCTGTGTTGACAGCCAGCTATGCCCAAGGACCAGACTCAGGATCATAACCAGAGAGAGTGCCACCCTGGTGCCCACATGTTGAAAAGCCACTTAACCTCTGTATGATGCTGTCTATTATGAAAGTGTCTGCTTCCCAGGCCATTCTCAGAAGGAGGCTTACAGATGCAAGGGGCAGCAGGGTGGGCCGTGGGGGTAGCAAGAACCTTCCACATGTTCCCAGGTCCCCACCAGAGCCCCCTTACTTCAGGCTATCCTCCCCACCTTCCCCTACTAGCTGTCACCATCACCACTTGCAAGTGGAACCAACTTTCAAAGGAGATTCAGCTAGTCCCTTCCTGCTGCTCTGCCGACAGGTGTGGCAGGAGGAGGTGGCAATTAGTGCCAATTTGGAGGACTGATGCAGGCACAGGGAAGGTTTCCCATCAAACAATGTTTAAATTCTCTTCCTTCTTTCTGTCTCCCACTCCTCACAATGCGACAGCATCAGCAGGCTCCTGCCCTCTGCTCATTATCTCAGGTTGCTCTGGTGGGCAAGGAAGCAGAGAGGAGAGACGGAGACTAGACCCAGCTGCTTCTCCCTGCTGCCCATGCTAGAAGCCCTACTGAACTCACAGCCTCCTGGATAGAGGGGCCCCATGTGCTTCAGTAATGGGTCCAAGGCCTTTGTGTGAACACAGAGAACTCTTGTCTTCCCCTGAACTTTGTCTGTGCTCCTCCAATTCTATTTTTTGTGTGCATGTATGTGTGTGTGTGTGCACAGACACATGTACACATATGTGTCTCCGTGATCACTCTCCTTGCTTATTGAAACAGGGTCTATCACTTAAAACTGGTCTAAGCAGCTTTTCCCTGAGATCTCATCAGGAATCTGGTCTCTATGCCCTGAGTGCTGGATTACAGATATGCTGCTACATCTACCAGGGATTGACTAGGTACTAGAGATCCAAACTCAGCAAGCACTCTAGCAACCAAGCCACCTTCCAAGCTCCTAAAATTCTAATCATTCATGTCCCATAAGGATGAGACTTGGGGTGAGAAGAGTTATGGAAAGGAACGAAAACTGGCAGATTCCCTCTTGTCCCTCTCTCCTCAGACGTGGTGCTCAAGGAACATTTGGTGCCAGCAGCCTGGAGGAAGCTTTACCCCTATGAGGATGTGGGTGTCCTTGTAAGGAGGGCAGGGGATGTCTTTGACATGGACTCTTTTGCCAGCTTTTTGATCACTTCTGCCTGCTGGGGTGGGGTTTGGCAGGCTACAGAGGAAGAGGATGCAGGTGGTTCTAAAGAGGCTGGATAGGCTGGGATCAGATGGTAGGGGAGGAGGGCTCCCCATTTCTGAGGACTAGGGCTGGGGGTGAGGAGAGGGAGGGTGGGACTAGGAAGAGACAAGGGAGGGTGCTATAATCGATAGGGATAGAAAGCAAATAAATTATAAGAAATAAATAAAAAATTAAAAAGGATGTGGTTTGTGCTTAGGGGCTAGCTGGGCACAGTATGGCAAGATCAATGACGTAATTAATGGAATCTTCAAATGGTGGAATTTCTGGGACTGGAGATATACCTCAATTGGTAGAGCACTCTCCTGGTATGTGCAAAGCCTTGAGTTGGAACCCCAGCACCACATAAATCAGGCATGGTGGTACAAGCATATGATTCTACAAGCAATGGGGAGGGTGAGAAAAGAGAATGAGTTCAGGGGACTCTTTAGATCATAATGAATTCAAGGCCATCCTGGAACACAGGCGGACACCTTTTTTTAAAGGGTTATTTCTGCTGAGACTCCACATGTATATTTTCCCCACCAGAATTGCGGGTCTTTGAAGCAAAAAGACAGCACTGAACGCTCACATAGAGTCTTCCTCTGCATCTCACTCCCCCCAACTCCAGCGGATCACAGAGCTAAAACACCCTCCAGGCCATGCTGAGACTCTGTCACCATCTGTCTAGGAAGAGATTAGTGCCAGGCCTGGAGGCTGGAAGGTACCACCCCTCTGTGGAGCAGCAGCAAAGCTGCAGGTGGGCAATCAGTGCTTGTGGTGGTCCCTTCGAGGGTCCATGGTCTTGTCAGTAGCTTCAGAACCATGAAGTACTATGCCAGTGAGTGTGTAGACATCAGCAGTTGCCTGGCCTGGTGGCCCTGAGTTCTTTCTTCTTGCTTTTCTAGTGATATAAACACCCACTACTCTTTGTGAAATCCCTCTCTGTCTGAACCTGAATGGTGTCTGTTACATGCCTTAGACCCTTTGCGTCCATTTCATGGATAAAGCTCACAGAACTGTAGTGACTTGCCCACAGTCCACCTTAACTTAAAAGACAGAGTTGATACCAAAGTTAACTTCTCTCCAGACCAGAGTTCTTTCATGAAAAGTAGCTGTCTCTTTAAGTCTCCCTGTTCTCTTCAGTCCAGCTCAGCACAAATACATGTGCAGCGAGGCAAACATGCAGACATGTGATGTAAATATGTAATGTAGAAATACATGGGGTAGCCATATGTGTGTGGGGCCTTGTGTGCTTTTTATTCTATGGTTCCCAGTACTGAAGGGTTTGTCCCTGGAACCACCAAGAATCCGAATACCTCCGCTGCTGCCTCTGCACATCTATTAAAGATCTTTCAAAGGAACAAGCTTTCATTTCATGGGTGATTCAGAATCTCTGTTCGTAGAAAATTGAGGTTTTGCTGGGCATTTTCCCACCTGAGACACGGTCAGAGCTCACCATAAAAGCACATAAAGACAATGTAAGTCAGCTGCTAGGAACTGCAGATAAAGAAGCTGAACCAATGAGAGAAGTCTCTGCGGGGAAGGGAGGGGTGCAGCTATGGTCTGTGTTTCCCTAGGAGAGCTGTTTATACCCTGTCACCTGAGGGTGAGGACAAACCCAGCAGGCAAAAGCCAGGGAGCAGAGCGGGCTGGCTGCAAGGAGCTCTAGACCTGGGTTTCCCGGCTGGAAGTATCCTGAAGTTGTGCCCAGGCCTTCACCGTGAGCAGCGTTTCTTTCTGAAAATGGAAAAGCCAGACCATCCTCAAGAAATGGGAAGTGGCCTGGCCTGGCACAGTAAAAAGATGTGATTATTAATTTTGTCAACTTGAATTTAGAAACAGCTCAGGGATAAAGCTGAGCTGTGGTGCCTCCGTGGTTGTGCTTGCAGGACCGGCTTGATTGCCCGGCACCTATATAATGTTTCCGTCTGTAATTCCAGTTCCAGGTGACCAGGTGCCTTCTTCTGACCTTTATAAGAACCAGGTGTGCATATGACACACATTCATACATGCAGGCAAAACATTCATACACATAGAAACACTGAATAAATCTTTTTTAAAATATTTAAGAAACATCTTGGACATTAACGAGCCATACCCTTCGTTATGTATATGGGGGTGTTTCCAGAGAGTTTAACATTAAGGAGGGAAGACTGAATTCAGGTGACTTTTTTCCACCAGCTGGGGTCCAGGCCTGAATAAAAGACAGAGAGAGAGAGAGAGAGAGAGAGAGAGAGAGAGAGAGAGAGAGAGAGAGAGAGAGAGAGCAAGAAAGAAAAGGATAAAGCCACCTGACTATCCGAACGCCCTTCTCTGCTTCCTGATCTACCCAGATTCGAACACGTTCCCACAGCCTTCGCTTCCAGCCGCTCCTGCCACCAAGCCTTCTCTGCTTGCCAGGATGGACTGTATCCCCGGAGCCATAAGCCAAATGTTCCCCCACTCTAATTGCATCATGTTCTCCGTGAACAACGAGAGAGGAAGTGCCAAGGGTGTGTGACAAATGGACAGAGAAGTCCATTCTCTGGGGGACACTGTATCTGGCCTTCCGTGGGTAACTGGTTACTCTTCTCTTCCACACCTCCCTTTCTGAATCTAACATGATGATTTATGACAAGTAGCCTGGCCTGCTGTGAGAAGATTCTCCAGCCCTACCAGGCCCTGTGCTATCTCAGCCCACAGATGCTTCCATCCAATCTTTCCCCAGTCTCTCTCCGTCTCCCCAGACCTTGGAGTAGGGGGATGTATGTGTAGGGTGTGTGATGGACTTGAGTATGCAGTGTGGTGGATTAGGGTGTCTTAGTGGTTTGGGGTATGTGGGAGGGTGTATATGGAGTGTGTGGTGTGATGGAGTGTGTGGTTTGTGAGGGGTGGACATGTGAATCTGCCAATTAACCTTGCTTGGTAAAATTATCCTTTGTTCTGAGGTTGTCACCTTCCTTAGCCTAGTCCCTTTACCTGGTGAAATACCTTTTTCTTTATAAATTAATAATAATAATTAGGTTGCTTTTGTTTCAAAATAGGAGTTTTTATTGTCCCTTTCTATCTGTGCTCCCTGACAAAAGGAGTCAGCTTCGTGATTTCAGTCAGGGAGGTTTTGGATTTCCTGGTATATGCAGTGTACATGCCAACCATGTCTGTGCATGTGCACACATGCAAACACACTCTTACAGAACAAATACTCAAGTTAGGCCAAGGTCCTCCCCTCCCCCTCTGCTTTCCACATGGGTACTCACCTCCATGGAGTAGCTGGGACTCTGAGGCTAAGGCCTGGGCTACTGATTGACATCAGAATGTCAGTCACAGGTGCTTAATTAAGACAACTGCAGGAAAGGAAGGGGGTCCCACCTTCCTGCCTCCTGTACCACATCCTGTAGATATAAATCCACACTTTTGGCATCAGTCTCTGTCCCAAGGAAGCATGAGACTATTTTACAAGTCTGTCAAAGTGTCCATCCCAAAGTCAAGCTGGCTCTCCTGCCTGAAAGCTCCCAGGTGAGACACACCTTGACCCAGCAAAAATATCACTCTCTTGCTCATCAAGCTTAGCTCATGGCAGACCCTGAAAATGGCAGCTAAAAGAAACATTAGATGTCAGCTCCTCACCCTTCTTTTCTTGTTTCTCAACTCAAACTGTCACCAAGAGGAAATGAGTGTGACAGCTTAGAAACAGAATGGGAAGAAACTCTGAGGCTTGTGGGTCTCCAGACACTGTTCGCTTCTGTTTCTCCAGCTTTGGAATGTTGTTCTAGACTTTCCCACCAGGACATCACTAAAACCCTCCAAGGGTTTGGTGACAGTTTGGAACAGTTCAGACCCTTGTGAAAAGGTCCCTGGGACCCTGTGCTTTAAACTCACTGAGAGTCTGGGAACAGAATGAGGAGGTCCCTAGAATCATGTTCTACAAATTCAACAAGGAGTAAGGATAACAGAAGGGGGTTCCCAAAACTCTGTTTCAGAGTCATCATAAGGATGTAGATAAGAGGAAGGAACTGTAATGACTGTCCTGGCTAGTTTTGTGTCAACTGACACAGCTAGAGTTATCTGAGAGGAGGGAACCTCAATTGAGGAAGTACCTCTACAAAATCCACAGGTGGTGGTGCATGCCTGTAACCCCAGCACTCAGGGAGGCAGAGGCAGGCAGATCTCTGTGAGTTTGATGCAGCCTGGTCTACAGTGAGTCCAGGACAGCCAAGGCTACACAAAGAAACCTTGTCTCAAGAAGAAAAAAAGAAAAGAAAAGAAAAGAAAAGAGCCAGCTGTAGGTGTAGGACATCATTTTCTTAATTAGTGATTGATGCAGGAGGGCACAATCCACTGTGGTTATGTCCGTCTCTGGGCTGGTTAGCCTGGATTCTAGAAAAAGGCAGGCTGAGGAAGCCATGAGGAGCAAACCAGTAAGTATCACCCCCACCCTATAGCTTCTGCGTCATCTCCTGCCTCCTGGCTCCTGCCCTGTTTGAGTTTCCATCCTAATTTCCTTTGATGAGCAGCGATATGGTAGTGTGAGCTAAATCCTTCCTCCCCAGCTTGCTTTGGTCACAGTCTTTCATTAAAACAATAGCAACCCTAACTAAGCTATAAACTCAGACTGTGAGTTCACTGGGAGAGTTGGGGCAGGAGACAGGAATTCCCAAGACTCCGCTATAAGTTCCCTGGAAGGGCGGAGACAGGAGAAAAGTGTCCTCAGGACACCAGGCTGCCAGTTTGCCATAGAGCAGCAGACAAAAGAAGGTTCTCCCACAGAGCTTTGGATCTAAGACATACACAGTGAACTTCACAGGGTACCCCTCATGAGCCCTCAACCTCAGCTATAAGGCTCTCTCACGGTCTCCTAGGATCATACCCCACTATGATTTGCTGCCCATCTTCCACATACCTATCTTCCCTTCTTCTTCAGATCTCAGGATTCTCAAGTATGTCTTGAGGGTTCCGCAGGCCTCGTGCATGCTCCATTTCGCCATATATTTCCAGTTGTCACTGTTATTACAGCCCTTCTCAGCCAGAACTCAGCCCGACCCCTCTCTCCAGCTGCTCGGCCTCACTGTCCATCACACAGGGAGACACGGGAAAACCCATACAGGGATAACTCCCCCTCCCTCTGCTCTGGGCCAGAACCACAAACCCTTTTGTTCATCACAGTGTTTTTCCTCTCTCACTTGCATTCTGCCAGACCGAAGCCAAACTTGATTTGAGTTGCCATGCAATTCAACCACAATCACTTGAGCCTTAATGTAGCGCTATGGGACTAGGGTCTGTGCTCTTCAGTCTTTGCCGAGGCACACTCTCGAGGCTGGCAAATATGTTGAGCATGGGTATGTCACAGGCAGAGGAGTCTTTGCTCTGTTGGGAACTTCTGGTTTTTCTTGCATTATGGAACTGGAGTAAATAAACAAGAAATTTTATGTTTCTCAACACTGCCTATTTTTCTCTGATGCTCACTCAGGCCAAGTTACATGTTTCTCTACCCTGAACTCTACCAGTGGCAGATAGGACCAGAGAGCAGGAAAGTAGCCCATCATGGGTCTCCCTACTCTAGCTAAATTCTACATAGCCTACAAATCCCAGCTTAGACCTCACTTACTGAGGAAGCCTTCCCTGACAGCCACTGTCAGCCATGCTGGATATTCTTGCACCTTTTCTACCTCCCTGTCCCTCCTTTCTGAGGCTATATCAAGTATTTTACCCTGGGGATTTAGGGTTACCTCCACACCAAGGCCACCAAGACTTTTCTCTCTTTAGACAAAGCTCCTGTGTGTGTGTATGTGTGTGTGTGTGTGTGTGTGTGTGTGTGTGTGTGTGTGTGTGTGTGTAAGTGAGTAAAGGAATGAAGCTGGGAGCATTATCTCATTGGCTACTGTGAGCAGAACATTTCAGCTACAGAAATCTCATCAAAAGCCTGAATGTACTGCTCCAATTGTATCAGTTTGCAGGGTCACAGATAGAGCCTCAAAGCTGAAAACGATAGGCGCAAGGGAGCTCTACATTCTTCAGGGAAATTCCAGAAACACAAGAAACCCCTGCCTCAACTACATGTTGAAAGGCCACTTGACTTAATTTGTATCAATAGAAATAAAGAGAGAAGCCAAGGCCATCCTCAGGAACATTGCTGTGGACCTGTGTTGGGGAGTTTAGCTCCTTCCCTCCCTTTGCCTGGGAAGGAAAAGGATGCCTGGCTACATCTGAGTCAGGCAAGAGAGGTGGGTCAGCAGTTAAGAGCTCTTTCTGCTCTTCAGAGGATACGCAGTCACATGAAGGCTCACAACTGTGTGTAACTCCAAACTGCTGAATAGATAAAATACATTAGGGAATAAGGATCTCTGAACCCCCTAAGGCTGGAGGAATTAGGGGAATAGGAGTCTTATCACCAGAAAATTCTTTCCATGGTCTGGGGATGGATGTGTCAGCCTCTGCAAAACCCTAGGACATTCTCCTTCCTTTCATCCAAATGTTATTTTGACCTTTGATGAGGATGCAGAGTCTAAGTGAGGCACCCACATACTAAGTCACCATTGAGGTTGCTTCCAGAAGACCAGAGTGATCCAAATTGATGCAGGATTAGGCTGCAACGTTACTTCCATTCCTCATCCAAACATTTACTCTGGCATCTTGAAGGCATGGCCTGTACTTAGATTCAAATTTAGGCCAACCCAGCCAACATGCATGGTACCCCAGTGCCACTTGGCTTTGGACAAGAACCCAACTCTCAGTTCTCCATTTGATGTCATATTTGCCCCAGCCAGAAGACCCCAGTAGCCTCCATCACAACCCAATCCAAGAAAAAAAATTAACTTCTTTCTGATTTTTTCTATTATTATTATCATTTAATAATAACTCAATTTGTATCCTGGCTGTGGCCTCCTCCATCTCCTCCTAATACCACCCTCCCTCCCTCTTCTCCACCCATGCCCCTCTCCAAGTTCACTGATAGTGGAGGTCCTCCTCCCCTTCTATCTGACCCTAGCCTATCAAGTCTCATCAGGACTGGCTGCATTGTCTTCCTCTGTGGCCTGGTAAGCCTTCTTCCCCCTCAGGGGGAAGTGATCAAAGAGCCAGCCACTGAGTAGGAAACCCCACTTGGAGACTGAGTCGATGGGCTACATCTATAAAGGGGTTTTAGGTCCTTTCCATGCATGGGGTATCCTCTCCTTGGTTGGGGTATCATTCTCTTCAGGGCCCCCAGGGTTCAGGTTTTTTTGGCTCTGTTGGTCTCCTTTTTTAATGTAATCTAGTTTCTTCTCTTTCCTTTCCCCCGCCTCCAGCATCTTTGGTCTAAATATTTATGACGTCATGGCCCATTAACATTCCCTTCCGGACATCTTTAATAAACATGCTGGGGGGAGCAGCAGCTTGAATATTAAACATTAAGTTTTTAAGACACATAATCCTCCTAATTAAGTTAAGTTTAGTCTTGTGCATTCAATTAGGGAGAGAGAGGAAGGTACCTGCTGGAATTGCTAGGAAGCCAGTGCGGAGCTTGGCCACCTTTTAAATTTCAGCAGTCACCTCCTCTGATCTTCAAGACACACATCTTGTCAGAGTCTCTGGGACCAATACCAGAAGCCAGGGAGGACAGGAAAAGATTTTCTTCTTCCAGCCTTTGCTCCTTTCCTTGCACACAGGCCAGACTTCACATAGCATTCCAGCCAGAGAGTGGGATTCCTTCAACAGCTCAAGCCATCCTAGACCTGCTGCAAATTCCTACCCCAGGCCAAGTCACCTCTTCACAGAGCTCCTGTCCACACTCTCTGTCCACACTTACTCCTACCCTGAGTCCTTGAAGTTCTAGGTCACAGCATTTTATGATGCAACCTGCCTGAAGCATTCCAGTGATTTCAGGTCTTCTCCCTGGCCTGTTTAAGTTGCCTTTCAGGGAATGCCCTTTGGGTAGTATCCTAACTGAACCCTGGAATAGCCTTACCACCTACCCTTTTCCCTTGAAAGAGTCATGTCACTCTGTGTCACCTCACCTATTGCTGGGTCCAATTACTTGCTAGTCATCTTTCCAATCAGCATGAAACATCCAGATGAAGTAGACCATGCCTTGTGAGGGTTAGCTGTCCACAGGCTGCTTCCAAGGTACCTAAGAGGATGACCTGTTACTTCCCACCTGAAGACCTCTGACCTCTTTCCCTGAATCAAGAGCTAGGAAAAAGGGCAGATGCAGCCAGCAAGTGTCCCAAAGAGGGGACTGTCCCAAAGAAGCAGCTAGAGCCCACTCAGCCTCAGCCTCCTGATAGCAGGAAAAGTGCAAATGGGCCCAACTCCCACCTGCAGACCTTCCATTCTTGTTGTCTGAGATAGAGCAGGTGGAAATAGATGCTAACCTTTGTAGAGACCAGGCACTCTGGCCATTTGGAAAGCCCCAGGCAAGAGTACACACAAAACTACAAAGAGGCATGGCCAGGCGTCAACCCTTGTCGCCTACCTCCTTTCCCAGCCCTGAGAGGTCTGAACTCTGCTGAATGCAGACATGTTAGTCCACATACCCAAGTTCCTACCCATCCCTCCCAAACAGCCATCTTCTAAGGGCAAACTAGCTGCTGGGTGTCACCTCCAGACCTGGCAAGGGCTGGTCACTACTTGGGAAGGTATCTTTGTCACATCAAATGCATGGAACAGATAGGCAGTGCCCTGTTGAGAAGGAGGCAGTGTGAGGAAGCTGGAGAAAGGGGGTCCTGGCTGATACAGAGTTCTAAGGGCTGTCTTGACAAGAAGGTATGTACAGAATGGAGGGAGCAGAAGGCTTCTCTGTGGAGGAAGAACTGAGTGGAGTCCACTGGGGGGCAGTGTTTGTGGGGAGAGACAAAGGGTATGTGACATTAGTGTCATAGGCAAAACCTTCAGCACCACGAGTGTAGCCGATGTGCCGGAGTAAAGCGGTGCCCTGCACTGGAAAGTGTTACCAGGCAGAGAAGACAGAGCTGGATCCATATAGAGTCTTCCAGTGCTTCAGTCACAACAGGAAGGGATACTGACTTTGTCTGGAGAACCCACCTCCTCCTGCCCTCCTGTGACCATGCTAGCCCGGGTGATGCTTTTGGGCAATTCAAGGGACATGGTCATCTGCACGCACCAGCCAGCTTATGCCAGCAAGCAAGAGCCAAGAGCCAAAGGCCTCTGGGCCTTTCTGGGAAAAAGAAAAAGATAAAAAATGTCTTGAATTCTAAATGGGGGAAAAAAACATAACAACAACAACCAAAGCAAGATGATCAGAAAACAAAGGAAAGAGGTAGGGTTTCTGCTCTCAAGAGGTGGAATCTAGGCTGTCCTTGCCACTCACAGCCAGCTGGGGCAGTGTTCCAGAGATAAGAATAAGACATAATAAGTAGCAGAGTAGGGGAACCTTTGCTTGGATTTGGGCTTGAAGCTGGTGAACGGCAGAGGAAACAGCCTGTTCTCAGTGCAGCAGAGGAAGCAAGCCTGGTCCGGTCTAAGATCAGACTGCCTCTGGGAAGCTGGAATGACCTTTTATCCTCACAGAGCTGAGATTCTGTTCCACAAGACACACAGGAATGATGCCTCCTTGCATTTGCAGAAAGCTTGTAGGTGTGGACTAGATAGATTCATGGCTGCAATGCTGTGTAAGTGTGAATAAAAAACTTGGAAGGGTACACATCCAGTGTTGACCATTGCTGTCACCTGGTCATAGATTCATGGAGGATAGGATGATGTTCAGTTTTGAAGGAGGGTTTTACTCTGTAGCAGAGCTTGGTCTGAAAGTCACTATATAGTTCAAGCTGACTTTGAACTGAGAATAATCCTTTTCTTTCAGCCTCCTGCGTTCTGAGACTGTCAGCCTAAGCCATTATCTTCAGCTTGATTTTCTACTTAACATTATATGTACCTTTCCCATCAGTACTTCCCATTAATTATCTTTGTATTATGTTTTCTTTTTACATTTTCTTTTTGTGTGTGTATGTGTGCGTGCTTGTGTGGAGATCAAGACAATTTGCAACTATTGGTTCTCTCCTACCATGTGGGTCCCAGTGAGCATGCTCAGGGTGTCAGGCTTGGCAGCAAGTGCCCTTACCCTCTGAGCCATCTTGCTGGCACTAACTTAATAATCTCTAGAGTCTAGATGCTGCAGTCTTTAGGTTTGGGGGCTCCTGGTGAATGTAAAGTAAGCAGTGAGGAAGCACTCTATCAATAGCTTTCCCACAAGAGAGCAAGAAAGGGCAACCACAGACTGCAACTGCAAGTTGTAGCCCCAGACAGATTCGGTGATAGACAGCTGATAAGTAGAGCTGGGTCTGCAGGTCAGTGCCAGTGAAACCACGCCCAGCTGTCCATAGATGGAGATTACAGGTAAAAACACCACCAAGGAAGCCAGCCTATGCCAACACCAGAAAGAGCCCAAGAGGACACAGAAGCAAAGCATCAGTCTTAAAAATTTCTGCTTGACAATAGGACCCTCTGTCTAAAAGAGTGATAAATGGATGGACAGGGCAGTATCAGATAAAAGGGACTTGTGTGGAATAGTAGGGTGAAACTGGATCTCATGGAAATAGGCAGAAAATCTTGGGCAGGAAAGACAATAGGTGAAGGGGCAGGCCTTGGGTAGAGCTGAGCCTTTCCCCAGATTCATCCTTCAGGGATAAGCTGATAGGAGCCTGCTTGTTGGGGAGCTAGTAAAGATTTACACGTCCTCTGGCTCTGGCTCTGAGCCTCTGGCTTGGCATCCATTGTGTTTCCTGATGCTCTCAGGGAAGTGGATTTTAGATTTTTGAGCAGGAAAAGACTAGGGTAACAGGATTACAACACTTCCTGCATCTTCAACATACACAG
This sequence comes from Pachyuromys duprasi, assembly GCA_028658305.1. Taxonomy (NCBI): domain Eukaryota; kingdom Metazoa; phylum Chordata; class Mammalia; order Rodentia; family Muridae; genus Pachyuromys; species Pachyuromys duprasi. The sequence continues at coordinate 13,436,774 of CM053763.1, forward strand.
ACACGCTGAGGGGAGGGGAACACACCACAGGCCATCTGAGTGAGCTGCAGGGCCTCCCATGATGATGTCATTGGGCATGTGAACTGCCAAAGCTACAGCCTAGCCTTCCTGAGGTGCTCCCGGCTCCCTCATCTCCCAGCTCACAACAAATAGCTCCAAGTGAAATGTGTGTGGAAGGGAAGGGGCAGTGTTAGACCCCCCCACTGGCCACCCATTCCCAGCTGCCACCCCAGGCTGGCTTGCCTGGGACCTGTGGAACCAGGTAGAAAAGCTTGTCTTCACCACCTTCACTACCACAGACCCCATGAGTGATAAAGTTTCTGTGTTCATTTATTCTAAGGTTTCTATAGAGTCACTAATTATGGGCCACAATGCAGACAAGGCCACTCTCCTCACTGAGCTTCCATTCTTGATGAGAAACAAACAAATAAGGATAGTAGAGGGCAATAACAGATAGACTTTTATCTTCTGTACCCATTAAATTTGAAGTTTTCCCAGAATACGTTCTATTTATTTATTCATTCATTTATTTACATCCCAATTATAGCCTCCTATCCTCCCTCTTTCCCACCTTCCTTCTTTCTTCCCTGTATCCCCTTTCCCCTCCCCATTAGAAAAGGGGGAGCCATCCTCACTACCCATCCCAGCACATCAAGTCATACAAGACTGTACATCCTCTACAGTGATGGCCTGGCAAGCAGCCCCTCAGGTGCTCAAAAAGCAGTGATCAGAAAGCATGCAAGACAGTCCTTGTCAGAGACAGCCCCCACTTCCCTGACTAGGGGATCCACATGAAGACCAAGCAGTCCATTGTGTACATATGTCCACACTCAGTTTTTAAGAGCTGTTCTCAGCCAGGTGCCGTGGCACATGCCTGTAATCCCAGCACTCAGGAGACAGAGGCAGGTGGATCTCTGAGAGTTTGAGGCCAGCTTGGTCTACAAAGAGAGTCTAGGACAGCCAAGGCTACACAGAGACACTCTGTCTCAAAGAACCAAAAATTAATTAATTAGTTAATTAATTAAAATAAGAAGGGTTGATAGTTCTTGGTGAGGATGGCATGGTGATGACTGTATGAGTTGGCTAAGCACACTGTGGTTGCCATCAAGAAGCAGAAACGAATGTTAATGCTCAACTCACTTTTGGGTTTTCCCTTTTTGTTCAGTCCAGGCGTCTATGCAGTGGTTCCACCCACATTCATGGTGGTGCTTCTCTCTGTGGTTAACCTTCTCTAGATGTGCCCACACAGATGTGCCCAAATGTGTGTTTCCTAAGTGGTTCTGAATCCAGTCAAGCTGAGAATGAAGGTTAATTATCACACCTGCCACATTTGCTCTCCATGCCTACCCTCAATCATCTTCAGTTGCCCAGGCCCAAAGCCTTAAAGTCATTTTTGATTACTCTCTTTTTCTCGTATCCCATACTCAATCCCTTAACTAGTTCCACTCACTCCACCTTCAGAATACACTCACAATGCAGCCACTTGCCTCTACTCCATCGGATTGTAAGCAGATACACCACCTTCTCTGTCGCTCCTGGATCATTGTGATCGCCTCATAGATTATATCTTTACCTACTGTGCCTTCAATAGTTATCAATTCAGCAGCCAGAAGGATTACGAAACAAGAACCACACGGGATCTGTGGAAAGGAAAGCGTGTGCCTGGCTGGTGGGGGGCTGCTACCCCACAGGTTGCCTAAATTGAGTCACTACGACCTGAGCTTCCATTAGGGCCAAATCTCCATTCCAGTAAGAAACAGGAACGCATGTGGGTTATATAGTTAATAAGCATCTCCATACAAAGTCTGGCAGGAAGTACATGGACTGGTGTTCTGGCTAGCTTCTCTCTTGAGTATAGAAACATTTGCAGTAGAAAGCATGGCATATGTTGGCCTGACTATCTAATTATAAAGCTAAATAATAAAGAATGGGCTTATGGTTTCCATTTGCACTGGCTTAAACATGCCTCTAGGCCCTCAAGTGCAAACACATAAGCAGTACAAACTCCAGCCTCCAGAAGGAATTTGTCTGTGAATTAGAAGTGGCTCCCTCATACCTGTGCCCCACACCATACCAGAGAAAATCCTGACTCACTTGTTCACCAGCTATGGGTCCACTACCTCCTCTGAACACCTTCCCATCATTGTCCACTTTCTGCTTTGGGATTGTCTGGAACCCCTGTGCACAGCCAACATCATCTCATGTACAAAGTGGTCAAAAGCCCTCCCAGAACAAATTGAGAGAAGAGTGAAGCAGTGGCTTCTGACTGTTTTCTGCAGAACCCCCCGCCATAAAAGCTCTTACTCTGTTGGGAATGTCTGAATACCACCCACTGTGGCAATTCATTCATCATCTGTGCAAATATATATGGGAAACCCCAGGATGCAACCACACTTTGTCTGGCAGAAAACCCTACCAACTATGGCTACAGGAGGACAATAAGTTACTTGGGTACCCTTTTCCCAATGCTTGGCACACTCAAACATGCCTTCCTTTTGAGCATACAAACTCATAAAGGTAGCTGTAGTGATTTGCCCTATAATGAGCTATACTTAAAATGCACATATATTTGTGTGTGTGTGCGTGCTCATACGGGTAGAAACACTAGGAGCAGAGTATTGTTATCATCACCTTTTGAAGACTGTAAGCAGCAAGTGGTATCCATCTTCCAAAATATTTATGAAATAAAAGTTGCTGGATATGGACTTGTACCACAACAAAAGCAGAAAACAACATTTCTAGGCATCTGAGTTTTATCTTGAGTGCCAACATTAGTTTGGAGGTGGGAAACTCAGGATAAACTTTCTGGATATCAAAAGCTCTAATAGGACATCCACGTGAGAAGAATTGCCATATTGTTTTGTTTGAGACAATGTCTCATGCAGCTGAGCTGGGCTTAAACTCCTGACCCAGCTCTACCTCCTAAGTTCTGGACTTCCAGATGTGCAACATCAGCAATCTTTAGAAATGTTTTGTTTGTGTTTAGGAGTGATGGCCTGGGAGAACAGCAACAGAAGTTTCCTAGATTATTTATTTCTTCTCTTTCCATAACTATTAGTACTTTATATCTTCGCATGTAAAACCACAATGACAGGTATGATAAGACCTTGGTCTTTGTTATTTTTAGTCATGAAATATATCAATCATAACTTTTTGAAAAATATTCAGACTAGATATTGAACATCATATAGAATCTCCAAAAGTGGGGACAAGTATACAGAAACAACATCATATATTAAATTACAATGTTACTTAATTGGTTGGGCTTTTTTTGTGGTGTAGGGGATTATGCCTAGTGCTTCAAGAATCAGCCCTCTACTGCTGAATTATGTACCTAGCCCTAATCCATATCCTGGGACTTTTCACCAACATAATACCTTACTGATTATTTGGGAATTTCACATAATGTATGTGAAATCACACTCACTTTCAAGTACTCCCAGGTCTGACCCCCTCAACCCATTCTTGTGACCTCCCCCCTCAAAAATTAAAGAAGAAAAGAAAAATAAGTCCATTTTGTGTTGCCCATTTAGTCACTGGAGCATGGTCAATCTCCCAGTGGCCAGTCCCTTAAAGAAAATTGAGTCCTTCCTCAACCCCCACCCAGCCAGAAGCCATCAACTATGGAGAGCTACACTTCAGCATCCTTATCACAACTTTTAAGAGATCTCTTTGATGGCTTCCTGTCTAGGCTGTTATTTCAGGAGGGAGAACACGGTGGGATAGAGGTGGTTACAGAAGCCTTCTATGTCCCTTTTTCTCAACCGTGAGTCTGCAGTCATCTCTGCCACCACAAAAGTAGCTTCTTTGCCATTTACAGTCAACAGAAGCATGGACTGTGGACTCTACATGGTTTCTTGATGTAGTACAGACCGCGGACAGCCACATGGTCTCAGCATCAACAGATGCCACAGACCTCAGAAGGGTCTCCAGTGACAGAACAGAACACAGACATAAACATGGCCCTCTACAACAGTACAGCACAGCCCTCAGAAGCAGTAAAGACCAAGAACATCAACATGGCCCTCTGGGCAACACAGGCCATGAACACCAATATGGTCCCTGGCAACTGTCACCCATGAACTTCAGCATCACTGAAGGTGGCAACACAGACCACAGGTATCACATGGCCTTTGGTAATAACATGGCACATGGACATCAACAGGGTCCCCAGTTGCAATAAGACCATGGACCCAAATGCCCTTGGAGGCAGCAGAGACCATGGACATCAACATGGCCTCAGGTGATTGCTCAGGCCACTCACATCAACATGGCCTCCAGTGGTAACCTGGACCATGGACACTAGAATAGACTATAGACTACACACTACAGACATCCACCTAACCTGAATATCCCTTCTGGGCCTCTGATATCCACGTGGCCTCCAGTAGAGGTCCAAGACAGCCCACACCATTGACATACACATGATCCTTGGATGCAATACAGCCTATGGCAGGAGACTACAGATACCAACAATGCTTCCATGGGCAGCATGGACCATAGAGGTTTTTCAAGAAGGTCCAGTCCATAAAATGAACTGATCTTCGTCACAGATATACTGTAGTGGCTCAGAACCAGGGCAATTATGTGGCTGGACAGTATGTTTGAGGGCTGAGTCTGCGAAAGCCCCAGGCTGTTGCATACCTCCATCAGCCCTACTCAGCAATGACATGTTCCCATGTTCACCACAAACTTCTCTCATACCTGTCACTGCTGTCACATTGCAGAGGAATTTTTATCTAGCAACATGGCTACTCTGGTAAGTGATCACATCCAAAGATCTTTTATGTCTATGTGATCCACCTGGAATTCAGAGACACCATTAGTACAGACCTTTAATCTCTCTGGCTGGAATGTAGACACAACATACCTTTAATTCCTCTGGCTGGAATTTAATACATACCTTTAATCCCAAACAATGATGTCTAATTGGGGGGGGGAGGAGTAGACAAAGTGATGAATCAGAGAAAGATTTGACAGAATGAGTCAGAGATAGAATATCTACCTTTCAAGAGAACAAACAGGAGGGAGAAGCTGCTTAAGAGTAGCACAGAGAAAGAGGAGGAGAGATCACAGAGACAGTACAGTAGATTTCTGATCAGGACTACAATACAGTTAGGTTCAGTTCGGTTGAGTGCAGCTGAGTTCCTGCAATTCAATTCATGGAATTCAGAGGCAGTTTTTTTTAAGCAGAGAAATTCAGTCAGAAGCTTAGAGAAGCCAGTTTGCAACAATCAGCTTGGAGAGGAGTTTTGAGCCAGAAGAGCTGAGTTCAGCCAGCTAGAGTTCAGAAAGAACTAGAAAGCTCATGTTTATTCAACATAAGTCTCCAAGGCAGAAAACATTCTAAGGCTAGGTTAGCAGATGGAAGCTGGAAGCTGAAGCCTTGAAGGTCCAGGGTTGCAGAAGTTTAAATTGTACAGGGGCTAGAAACTTTCAGGGCTAGGTCTAGGGATGGTTAGATAGAAACACTCTGGGTAAAGCCCAAGCCATGAATTCATGAAGCTCTCACCTCACCAGGTCATCTGAGGAGACAAAAACAACATTCACATGCATATCTAGTTCTTCCTCTCCCCACCACACACTCACCACTCTGTTCATCCATCTTTCTCACCTCTCCATCGAATATTCCTTCGTTGTAGTGGCATTGGAGACTGGTACTATGTTACACTGTATTTTTTCTTCCCCCCACCCCCCAAACAACTTTATTTGCAAATATTCATTGCAACAAGTCACTGGCTGTTTCAATGTCTCTGGTTTCTGAAGCACCAAACGTACTAAGCCTTGTCTTGGATATTCTGCTATTGCCCAAAGTCAGAGTGATGCCGTGGCTGGGCAGGACACCCAGGGGCCAGCTCTGTGGGAGCTCCTGGCTGGCACACTCCTCCCTGCCCTCAATGTTGGCTTCCCCAAGGCCCACCTGGCTCAACCTCTGTGCTTGCAGGCTGCATGCATAAGGAGCAAGCCAGCAAGCTGCACCCTTTCGTGGCCTCTCTATCAGCTCCCGCCTAGGTCCCTGCCTGGTTTGACTTCCTGTCCTGAATTCTTTCATGAACAGTGATGTGGAAGCGTAGGACAAATAAACCCTTTCCTCCCCAAATTGCTTTGGTCATGGTGTTTCATCACAGCAGTAGCAACACTAAGACAACGAATGTAATTTAAATACTGGATGGTATGTAACACACACACACACAACATGAAAGTAAAGGGGGACCATTTGGGAAAAAGAAAGGGACCAAATGGAAGAGCTACAGGGACAATAGCATATAATACCTCTGCATGAAAAAGAGATCAAAAGCATGCAGGTTGAAAGAGAAGGCTAGAGAGAGCTCTGAAATAGAATGCTTGCCTAACACACAAGGGAAAGGCCGGAGGATCAATCCCCCACATATTTTTCATTTTGTTTTCTTTTTTTTTTTTAAGATTTATTTATTTATCATGTACACCTACACACCAGAAGAGGGCACCAGGTCTCACTATAGATGGTAGTGAGCCACCATGTGCTGGGAATTGAACTCACGGCCTTCGGAAGAGCAGACCTCTGAGCCATCTCTCCAGCCCTTGTTTTGTTTTTAAAGCAGACATATTGGATAAGATAAATGAACATTTTTAATTAGCAATATGATTGCTTATACCAAAAACACTAACAAAAAAAAGCTACAAGAGACAAAAAGTTTATTAAGGTTCGAGGGCACAAATACGAAATTATTTATTTTTATATCCTAACAAATTAAAAATTTAAATATGTGTGTGTATATATATATAGTAAATTGATTTTGTCAAAACAGCAGTGATAATTTTTTAAACAGAAAATTGTCCTTTCAACAAATGGAATAAATTGATTTCCATATACAAAAAGAAAATGAACTACAACCCATACCTTGCTCTGTCTACAAAAAGTAGCTCAAAATGAATAGAAGACTTAACTATATAAGCTCACAATATAAAACTTCTAGAAGAAAACAGAAGAAAAAAACTTGAAGGCCAGAGGCAACTATTCCTTAGCAACCAAGTGACAAATCTGAGAGAAAACAAGTTAGACTTTATCAAAGTTTTTTTCTTCATGAAAGATATGATCAAAAGAGTGAAAATGCATGCTACATATTAGAAGAAAACATTTGCAAATCACTGGCAAAAGATTGCCATCTCAAACACATAAACACCCCTCAAAATTTATCAATAACCTAGCAAGCTATTCTTTTTTAACTTTTTCTGAGGGGCTGGAAAGATGTTGAGGGGTTAAGAGTTCATCCTGCCCACTCCTGAGGACCTGAGTTCACTCTCCAGAGCCTATACTGTGCAGCTGACAACTCCTATAACTCCAACACCAATCTTCCAGATCTGGTAGGGGGTCTGATGAACTCCACACGCACCTGCATGACTGTATGCACACAGAGACACCACAAATAAATAAATAAATCATTTTTAATTTTGTATTATATGTATTTTCCTTGGAATTTTGAGACAGGGTTTCTCTGTGTAGCCTTGGCTATTCCGGAACTAACTATGTAGTCCATGCTGGCCTCGAACTCACAGAGATCCTCCTGCCTCTGCCTCCCAAGTGCTAGGATTAAGATAGTTTCTCACATTCCGTAGCCCAGGCTGTACTAGAACTCAGTAGCCTGGCTGGCCTCAAACTTGCAATCCTCCTGTTTCTCCTCCTAAGTGTTAGCATTCCTGTTTTTATGTGAATGGTGTTTTGTTTGCATGTACATCTGTGTACCACATGATTGGTGTCAGCAGAGGCCAGAAAGAAGTTCCCTGGACCTGAGGTTATAGATGGTTGTGAGTTGCCATGTGAGTTCTGGGAATCAAACATGGGACCTCTGCAAGAGCAACAGCTTCTCTTAACAGCCGAGCCACCTGTCCAGCCCCAAACATGTACACCACATTATAATTATGTATGCAAGTACATAACATACAGAATCTGGCCTGAAGATGGAAGCTCACATCTGCAATGCAGTACTCAGGAGGCAGAGGAAGGAAGATTACCAAAAGTTTAAGTCCAGCCTGATTTATAAAATGAGTGCTAGGTCAGCTGACCTACACAGCTAGACTCTGTCTCAAAGCAAATACTTTCTCTCCTCTCTCTCTCTCCTTCCTCCTTTCCTCCCTCCCTTTCTCCCCCTCTCTCTGTCTCTCTCTCACACACACACATACACACCCACCCAGATATGGCATATACCTGTACTCTCAGCTATTTGTCAGGCTGACAGAAAGATCGTAGAGCCCAGGAGCTGAAGGCCGGCCATGGCAACATTGTTTGCTGTAATAAAATACTTAAAGATCCAGGAGTAGTGCACATCTACAGTACCAGCACTCAGGAAGGCAGGTGCAGACAGATTTCTCTGAGTTTGAGGCCAGCCTGGTCTACAAATCAAGTCTAGGACAGCCAAAGCTACACAGAGAAGCCCTGTCTTGAAAAAACATACACACAAAAGCTTGAAGAAGGATAACTTACAAAGAAAAGAGATTTGCTTAGCTCTCTGTGCCCAGTAAATAATGATCCCACTTAACCCCACCTTTTCAAAGCACCCACTGTTCTCAGCTTTGCCGTATGGGAACAAACCACATGTAAACTATACCAAAAACAAAAAAGAAAGAGTGATTTCCAGGACTTAGAGGAAGGTCTGACTTCCAAGAGGCTCAGGAAAATTTGGAGGAAGAGAAACCTAGTCTACGTTTTGATTGTAGTGGTGGCTACACAATCATTCATTCTGTCAAACTTCAAAACTACAAAAGAATTAATTTTAATATATATGTATTATATATATACATTAATACTTTATTTTTATAATAGAAACAATGGAAGTGGTACTAGCCATTTGAAAATATGTATAGCTTTGTTCACAAAAGAGAAACTACCCTGAGACACCATTTCTCACCTGTCAGACTTGCAAAAAGCCCCCAAGAATGACAGCATACTCCATTGAGAGCCTGTGGAGAAGTGGGGGGTGCTCATACATTGCTAATGAGAGCACAACACTGTGCACCCCTATGGAGGCAATTTTGTCAATAATCAAATTATGATGCATTTATCTTTTAACCTGAAATAAGTATTCTAGACATCTCAAAAAGACATTAGTTAAACATGAAATGACATAAACACAATTCTGTTCACTGCGGCACGCTTAGTAATAAAAAGCCTGGAAACAAGCCAGCTGTCCATCATCAAAGAACTGATTGTATCATCTACAATGTATTCACAAATAGACCATGCAGCCACAAAGAGGCACAATCCAACCTATATTGCTAAATGAATAAGGAATGGTAGGGGGAAGCAGATTTTGGTGTCACTTCCTTTTCTATAGCTGTGATAAAGTACTCAGACAAAAGGAACTGAAGAGAAATGGGGCTTATTCAACTCAAATTCCAGGCTCTAGTTTATCATTACAGCAAAGTCTAAATGGCAGGATCCAGAAGCAGCTGATCACATTGCATCCCCACTTACAAAGCAGAGAGAGATGCGTGCCATCTCCACAGTCCAGCGTCACCTGCCCATGGAATGGTCTCACCCACAATTGAGATGGGTCTACCCATATTGATTAACGTAATCAAGATAACACACACACACACTTTGGGCATGCCTGGAGGCCCATCCTTCTATTGATTCTAGATTCTGTTAAGTTGATAATTAACACTAAACCTCACAATATGTCAACATTTTATATACCTAAGAAAAGGCAAGAGATTATGAATTTATGTATACTCTACCTGTACAAATAACAAAATAATAGAAAGAAAAGGCATAAAAGTATTTCAATTATTTTCCATAAAAGAGAAAGCAAATAAGGCTGGAGAAATAGGTAAAAAGGCGAGTTTTGTGAAATGTGGAGAGCTATGGAAATAGTTTACACAATATTCATAAATATTAAAATCTGGCTTGTATAGAGTAAACCTGTCTATTGCTGTTCTATTACTGTGAAGAACACCATGACCAAGACAATTCTTATAAAAGAAAGTGTTTAATTGGAGGCTTGCTTACAGTTTCAGGGGATGGTTCTATTATCATCATGGCAGGAAGAGTGGAAGGCAGGCATGAAGCTGGAGAAATAGCTGAGAGTGTTACATCTTGATCCACAAGCAGCAGGCAACAGGCAGAGAGAGGGGGAGAGAGAGACAAAGAGAGACAGGGACAGGGAGAGAGAGAGAAGAAAGAGGGGAGAGAGAGAGACTGGCTTGGGCTTTTGGAACCTCAAAGCCCAACCCCAGTGACACATTTCTTCCAATAAGGCCACACCTCCTAATCCTTTTTAAACAATTCATCAACTGGGGACTAAGCATGCAAATCTGTGAACCTCTGGGGGATATTCTCATTCAGATCACCGCAATATGGATTATGGTTTAAACGTGAAATGTTTCCACCAGCTCGTGGGTTTGAACATTTAATCCACAGATGATGGTGTTGTTTGGGTTGCGGAGCTTTTTTTATTATTTAATACATATACATATATATTAGTTTATTTACTTTACATCCCAAGGGAGCCCCCTCCATTCCCTCCTTCCAGTCCCCCTCCTACTTCCCTTCCCTCTTCCTTTCCTCCCAGAAAAGGGAAGTCCCTGCTCTCTTCATACGAACCCTCCCCAGCACATCCAACCACATCATGACTGAGCATATCTTTATGCCCTGAGGCCAGGCAAGGCAGCCCTGCCAGAGCAAGTGACCCCAAAACAGGCAACAAAGTCCCTGTTAGAAACAGCACCCCCCACCTTGCCTCCACTCACCAGGTGCCCCATATGAAGACCAGATCACCCATCAGCTACATATGTGCAGAGGGCCTGGGTCCAGATCATGCATGCTCCCTAGTTGATGTCTTAGTCTCCGTAAGCTCCCATGGCACTGGGTGAGTTGTCTCTGTTGGTCTTCTTGTGAGGTTCCTGCCACCTTCCCCCAACACTTCCACAGGACCATGGGGTCCCCACCCCGTGCTTCCCTGCAAGTCCCAGCATTTGTCTCCTAGGATTGCTGCACTGCTGGCTGGAGCCTTCCACACAACAGTCAAGTTAGGCTCCAGTCTGAAAGCACAGCAGAGCGTCAGTAATGGTGTCAGGGGCTGACTCTCCACCGTGGGGTGGGTCTCAGGTTGGGCCAATTATTGTTTGGACTTGCCCTCAATCTTTGTTCTCTCTTTACCCCTAAACTTCTTGTAGGCTGGGTACGTTTGGGATCACAGATGTTGTCAGTCCCCTCCTTCCACTAGTCCTGCCTGGCTAGGAGACGGTCACTTCATTCTTCAGGTCCCCCCACGTTAGGAGTCTCCGCTAGAGTCACACCCATGTCCTCCCAGAAGCCTACCCTGCTGCAGGCCTCCAGTTTGACAAAGAGATGCCCCCCCCAAATTCCCTTCTTATTCCCAGCCTTCTAACCTCCTACCCCCATCTCCCCCACATCTGATCCCCACACTTGTTTCCCTTCCCATTCCATCTCCTGCCCAAGTTCCTCTCTTCATCCATTTCTGCTGTCTATTCTGAGTGACATTCTGGCACCCTCCCTTGAGCCCTCCTTGTCACTTTGCTTCTTAGTGTCTATGGATTGTAGTATGGTTATCCTGTACTGTAGGTCTAATATCATGTTCCTCTTGGATCTGGATTACCTCACTCAGGATGATCTTTTCTAGTTCCATCCATTTGCTGCAAATTTCATGATTTCCTTGTTTCTAATGGCTGAGTAGTATTCCATTTTGTAAATATGCCACAGTTTCTTTATCCATTCTCTTTTTGGGGGGAGGGGAGGAATGAGTTTATTTTATCTTATAGGAGATAGCCTCCCATCAAAGGAAACCAAGACTGAATTTCAAGGCACAAGCTTAGAGGTGGGGACCAAAGCAAAAATCACAGAGGAATGCTGTGCAGTGGCTGTATTCCAAGGTGACTGTCAGCTACCTTTCCTGTATGGGGCCATTGGAATATTTAATGAGAACATTAGGAATGCCCTGCTTTGAGTCTTGACCTTGTCTTTTATTCACAGATCTCACCAATAAACCTTTTCATTTTAAAAGAAATGATCCTGGAGTTAAGTGTCTGTCTTTATCCATTCTTTGGTTGAGGGACATCTAGGTTGTTTCCAGTTTCTGCCTATTACAAACATAGTTGAGCAAAAGTCCTTGCTATATGATGGAGCATCTTTTGGGTATATGCCCAGAATGGTATAGCTGAGTCTTGTGGTAGAACTATTTCCAGCTTTCTGAGAAAGTGCAATGATTGATTTCCAGAGAGGCTATACAAGTTTGCACTCCCACCAGCAATGGAGGAGGGTTCCCCTTTCTCCACATTCTTGCCAGCATGTGTTGTCACTTGAGTTTCTGATCTTAGCCATTCTGACTGGTCTAAGATGGAATCTTAGAGTTATTTTGATTTGCATTTCTCTGATGAGTAAGTACATTGAGCATTTCTTTAAGTGCTTCTCAGCCATTCAATTTTCATCTGTTGTGAATTTTTAGTTTATCTCTGTTCCTGATTTTTTAATTGGATTATCTGATTTGGATTAATTTCTTAAGTTCTTTGTATACTTTAGATATCATCTCTCTGTCTGATGTAGGTTTGGTAAAGATCTTTTCACAATCTGTAGGTTGCTGTTTTGTTCTATTGACAGTGTCCTTTTACTTACAGAAGCTTCTCAGCTTCATGAAATCACATTTGTTAATTGCTGATCTCAGAGCCTGTGCTGTCGGTGTTCTGTTCAGGAAGTTGTCTCCTATGTCAATGAATTCCAGACTTTTCCTCACTTTGACTTTGTCTTTTAATAGATTTAGAGTCTCTGGTTTTATGTCAAGGTCTTTGATCCCCTTGGACATGAATTTTGTGCAGGATGGTGAGTACGGGTCTACTTGCATTTTTCTACATGCAGGCATCTAGGTAGACCAGCACTGTTTGTTGAAGATGCTTTCTCTTTTCCATTGTATGGTTTTGGCTTCTTTGTCAAAAATTAAGTGCTCGTGGGAGTGTGGGTTCATTTCTGGGTCTTCAGTTCAGTTCCATTCATCAACTTGTCTGTTTCTATGCCAATATCATGCAGTTTTTATTGCTATTGTTCTGTAGTATAGCTTGAAATCAGGGCTATTGATACCACCAGAAGTTCTTTTATTGTACAGAATTGTTTTGCCTATCCTGGGTCCTTTATTTTTCCATATAAAGTTAATGATTGCTCTTTCTAGGTCTGTAAAGACTGGTGTTCAAATTTTGATGGGAATTATATTGAATCTGTAGATGGCGTTTGGCAGGGTGGCCATTTTTACTATGTTAATCCTACCAACCCCTGAGCATGGGGGATCTTTCCATCTTCTAAAATCATCTTCATTTTCTTTCTTCAAAAACTTGAAGTTCTTGTCATACAGGTCTTTCACTTGTTTGGTTAATATTATTTGTTGCTATTGTAAATGGTGTTGTTTCCCTAATTTTTCTCTCAGCCCTTTTGTCACTTGCATAAAGGAGGGCTACTGACTTTTTAAAGTTAATTTTGTATCCAGACGGTTTACTGAAGTATTTATCAGCTGTAGGACTTCTCTGGTAGAATCTTGGGGTCACTTATATATACTATCATATCATCTGCAAATAGTGATACTTTGACTTCTTCTCTTGCAATTTCTATCTCCTTGATCTCTTTTACTTGTCTTATTGCTCTAGCTAGAACTTCAAGTACTTTATTGAAGAGATAATGGTGAGAGTGGGCAGCCTTGTCTTGTCCCTGATTTTAGAGGGATTGCTTTAAGTTTCTCTCCATTTTACTTGATGTTGGCTATAGGCTTGCTGTATATTGCCTTTATTGTGTTTAGGTATGTGCCTTGAATCCCTGATCTCTCCGGGACTTTAAACATGAACTGGTGTTGAATTTCCTCAAATGCCTTTTTCAGCATCTAATGAAATAATCGTGTGGGGTTTCTTTTCTTTCTGTTTGTTTATATGGTGGATTACATTGATGGATTTTCATAAGCTGAACCATTCCTGCATTCCTGGAATGAAGCCTACTAGATCATGGTGGATGATATTTTTTGGTTTTGTTTTAATTTTTTATTTTTTAATAAATTACAGTTTATTCATTTTGTATCCCAACTGTGGCCCCCTCCCTCGGCACCTCCCAATCCCACCCTCTCCACCCTCTTCTCTACCCATGCCCCTCCCCCAGTTCACTGATAAGGAAGGTCCTCCTCCCCTGATCCTAATCTATCAGGTCTCACCAGGAGTGGCTGCATTGTCTTCCTGTGTGGCCTGGTAAGGCTGCTTCCCCCTGAGCAGGAGGTGATCAAAGCGCAGGCCACTGAGTTCATGTCAGAGACAGTCCCTGTTCCCATTATTATGGAATCCATTTGGACACTGAGCTGCCATTGGATACATCTGTGCAGGGGTTCTAGGTTATCTCCAAGAATGGTCTTTGGTTGGAGTATCAGTCTCAGAAAAGACCCCTGTATCCAGATATTTTGATTCTGTTGCTCTCCTTGTGGAGCTACTGTCCTTTCCAGGTCTTTTATTTCTCCCTTCTTTCATAAGATTCCCTGCACTCTGCCCAAAGTTTGGCTATGAGTCTCAGCATCTGCTTTGATAACCTGGAGGGTAGAGTCTTTCAGAGTCCCTCTGTGGTAGGCTCCTGTCCTGTTCCCTGTTTTCTCCCTCTTCCAATGTCTATCCCCTTTGCTTTTCTGAATGAGGATTGAGCATCTTACCCAGGGTCCTCCTTCTTGATTAGCTTCTTTAGGTGTACAGATCTTAGTATGTTTATCCTATATTATATTTCTAATATCCACTTATAAGTGAATACATACCGTGTGTGTCTTTCTGCTTCTGGGATAACTCATTCAGGATGATCTTTTCTAGTTCCCACCATTTGCCTGCAAATTTCATGATTCCGTTTTTAATTGCTGAGTAGTATTCCATTGACATTTTTTATATGTTTCTGGATTCAGTTTGCAAGTATTTTATTGAGTATTTTTGCATCAATGTTCCTAAGGGAGATTAGTCTGAAATTTTCTTTCTTTGTTCGGTTTTTGTGTGGTTCCGGTATTAAGTTGACTGTGGCTTCATAGAATGAGTTTGGCAATGTTCCTTCTGTTTCTATTTTGTGGAAAAGTTTGAAGAGAATTGGAGTTAGCTCTGCTTTGAAGGACTGGTAGAATTCTGCACTGAAACCATTTGGCCCTGGGCTTCCTTTGGAAGACAGACTTTTAATGTTAAATTACTAGTATGAGCTCTCTCCACTTTTTCTATGAAGGCACTTAGTGCTATAAACTTTCCTCCTAGAACTGCTTTCATTGTGTCCCATAAGTTTGGATATGTTGAGCCTTCATTTTCATTTAACTCTAGAAAGTCTTTAATTTCTTTACTTCCTCCCTGACCCAGTGGTTATTAAGTAGAGAGTTGTTCAGTTTGCATGAGTTTATAGGCATTCTATTGTTTCTGTTGTTGTTGAAATCTAACTTTAATCCATGGTGGTCTGAAAGAATACAAGGTGTTGTTTCAATTTTCTTTTATTTGTTGAGGCTTGCTTTGTGTCTGCCTATGTGGTCCATTTTGGAGAAGGTTCCATGAGGTGTCAAGAAGAAGGTATATTCTTTTGCATTTGCATGGAATGTTCTGTAGATATCTGTTAGGTCCAATTTACTCATAATGTCTGTTAGTTTCATTATTTTTCTGTTTAGTTTCCATCTCAGTGATGTCTCCATTGGTAAGAGAGATGTGTTAAAGTCTCCTACTATTATTGTGTGGAGTTCAATGTATGATTTAAGCTTTTGTAATGTTTCCTTTACAAATGGGGGTGCCTTTACATCTGGGGCATATATGTTTAGAATTGAGACATCGTCTTGGTCAATTTTTCCTTTGATGAGTATGAAGTGCCTTCCCCATCTCTTTGATTAATTTTGGTTGGAATTATATTTTATTAGATATTACAAAAGCTACTCCAGCTTGTTTCTTGTGTCTATTTGCTTGGAAAACCTTTTTCTAGCCCTTTATTCTGAGGTAATGTCTATCGTTATTGCTGAGGTGTGTTTCTTGTATGCAACAGAATGATGAGTCCTGTTTGCACTTCCATTCTGTTAGCCTGTGTCTTTTTATTAGAGAGTTGAGTCCATTGATGCTGAGAGATATTAATGACCAGCTGTTGTTACTTCCTTTTATTTTGATGTTGGTGGTGGTAGAGTTTGTGTACGTGCTTTCTTTCTTTTGTTTTTATGGCTATGAAGCTGTTTCCTGTGAGTTCCTGGGTATGATTGGCTTCCTTGGGTTGGAGTTTTCCTTCTAGTATCTTCTCTAGGTATGGCTTTGTGGCTAGGTACTGTTTAAGCTTGGTTTTGTCATAGAATATCTTGTTTTCTCCATCTATGGTAATTGAAAGTTTTGCTGAGTATAGCAGTCTGGGTTGACATCTGTGCTCTCTTAGTATCTGCATGACATCTGGCCAGGCCCTTTCTGGCTTTCATAGTCTCTGTTGAGAAGTCAGGTGCAATGTTGATAGGTTTGCCTTTATATGTGACTTGGCCTTTCTCCCTTGCAGCTTTTAATATTCTTTCTTTGTTCTATATATTTAGTGTTTTGATTATTATGTGACAAGAGGATTTTCTTTTCTGGTCCATCTATTTGGTGTTCTGGAGGCTTCTTTTATGTTTTTAGGCATTTCTTTCTTTTGGTTGTAGAAGTTTTCTTCTATGATTTTGTTGAAAATATTTTCTGGTAATGATAGATCTGGGGGAGGTTGGTGAGACTTGGGGAGAACAAGAGCTCCACAAAGACCAAACTGAGCAGGGCACAGGGGTCTTGTATGAGACGGTTTCTACAATCAAGGACCATGTGTGGATGTGGCCTGGAACCCCCGCACAGATGGGGCCCATGATAGCTCGTTGTCGGACTGAAGACCCTAGTGAGGGAAACAAGGACTGTTTCAGTCAAGATCTTGATGGCTGACTCTTTGACCCTCCCCCGTACAAGCTGGGGAGTGACAGACTGGCTAGATCCCAGGGGAGGACATTGCAGCCAGCCCTGAGGAGACAGGATAAACTGGGGTTGGATGGAAGGGGAGGAGGTCCTCCCCTGTTGGTGGACTTGGAGGGGGTGGGGAGGAGGGAGATGAGGGAGGGAGTGGGAAGGTAGGAGGGAATGAGGGAGGGGGCTACGCCTGGGATTCAAAGTACCTAACCTGTGATTCATATAAAAATAAATAAATTAAAAAAAAAAAGAAAATATTTTCTGGGCCTTAGAATTTGGAGTCTTCTTCTTCTATTCCTATTATTTTTAGGTTTGGTCTTTTCATATTGACCCAGATTTCTTGGATGCTTTGTGTCAGGAACTTTTTAGATTTAACATTTTCTTTGACTAATGTATCGATTTCTTCAATCGCATATTCTACACCTGAGAGTCTTTCTTCCAACTCTTGTATTCTGTAATTGATGCTTGTGTCTGTAGTTCCTATTCTCTTCCCTAGGTTTTCCATCTCCAGGATTGCTTCAGTTTGTGGGTTTTTTGGGTTTTTGTTTTGTTTTGTTTTATTGTTTTGTTTTGTTGCTTCTTCCATTTTTAGATCCTGAACAGTTTTGTTTATTTCTTTCTCTCATTTTGTTGTATTTCCTTGTATTTCTTGAAGAGATTTACTCAGTCACCTGTTTGATTGTATTTTCCTGTGTTTCTTTAAGGGATTTATTCAATTCCTTCACCTGTTCAGTTGTATTTTCTTGCAGTTCTTTAAGGTATTTATTTTCTTCCTTTAAGGCCTCAATCATTTCCATAACCTCATATTTAAGATGGTTTCCTTGTGCTTCGGGTGTGATAGGATCCTCAGGGCTTGCTGTGGAGGGATAGCTGAGTTTGGGTGATGTCATATGGCCCTGTTTTTTTGTTACTGGTGTTCTTGTTCTGTCCTCTAGCCATTTGGTTGACTCTGTTATGAGCAGGCCTGGTGGTCTCTGATGGGAATAGGTCACTGGGGTTGTGGGTAGAGTGCATGGTCCCAGACAGCTTCAGTCCTCTGGTTTTCCTGCTGCTCCCTGGTCCCTGCTGGTCTCCAGTGCCTCAGATTGGGGTGGGTGTCAGGGAATGGTATAGGGCAGGGAACTTAGTTGTGGAGCTTTAAAGAGGTGTATCCTGGCTGAAGGAAGTGGCTGCTGGGCAGGGTGAATCCTCTGCTTGCCATCCCACTAAAATGTAAGCAAACAAGTTGTCATAAAATGGAGGCAGTATCGTTTCACAGGCAAAAATAAAATAAGTAGAAATAAAAGAAGCTCCAGCAAGCTCAGGCACCAACTCCAGGCCAATGCTGGGCAAGCGTGGATGGTTTAAGGCTGGTCATCACAAAGACTGAACCACATCACACGTTTGCTTTTAATTCACTGGTCACTTTGGAAGACATCAGAGAACAAAAATGACAAAGTGAAGGAATTAAGCATTCACCTTGCTTGACTATAGTTTCCAGTAAGCAAGCAGGGGGAGTTTCTCTCTGTCAAGGTATTCCTGCTAATGAATGAAGAAAGAACAATAAAATCATAATATCACCACATTTTCTAGCCCCTGATGAATGAATACATCAAAGTAATAATGACTAATGTCAGCTAATATCCTAAAAAGAAAGCAGAAAGAAGAGCAGACACGGGAACTTCCTGGTAGCAGTATGCAAAATAATCCGTCAGATGCTCTTAAAAAGACATCTTAATCAAATCAAGCCTGGCACTAACTGCTCATTTACAGGTAACAGAGGAAGTGGAAGCATGCTCACTGATACAATAGAAAATCAGCAAGATGCAGACAGTGGGCAATAGACAACAATAACACACAAGGAAGAGCACAGATATAAAGTGACATGTCAGTGACTTGTAACTCATGGATCTTCATCAGATCATGGTTCAAATAAAGAAACTGAAAAAAAAAAAGCAAATAAAGAAACTGTAAATGCAAAGGAAGTAAGGAATCAGAAAATTTTGAATACCAAGTATTGATAATATTAATGAATTATTAATATTTTAGGTAGAATACTATATGGTATGTTTTTAAATTGAATTTTAGAGATGAGATATTAAGAATAAAATTAAATACCTTTTTTGCCTTTTGACTAAGGTGAATGGGAAAAGGATACAGTTTTTCAAAATAATCTGGAAAAATAAAGAAACAGGAATGAAGGTATAAGTGAAACAAGATTAGTCATGTTGAATGTAAATATGAGCCCTTAGGTGCTTATTATAGTTTTAAAGAGAAAAAGAAAGTCATGCTCAATTGATTCATAAAGACTTAGTAAATAAAAGGGGCTGGACGTAGAAAGATTAATCGGTCTGAAAAGTACTTGCTGCACCAGCAAAAGGACATGAGTTTGGTCCGCAGCATCCATGTAAAAACTCAGGTGCTGTGGTGTACATCTTTAATCCCAGTGCTGGGGGTGGACACAGGAGGATCCATAGGGCTTGGCAGTCAGCTAATGTAGCCATATCAGTGAGACCCAGTTCAAAAACAGACCCTGACTCAAAAAGTA
>CM053763.1:13456311-13476702 GCA_028658305.1 Pachyuromys duprasi
AAAGAAAGAAAGAAAGAAAGAAAGAAAGAAAGAAAGAAAGAAAGAAAGAAAGAAAGAAAGAAAGAAAGAAAGAAAGAAAAGAAAAAAGAAGAGAAAAGAAAAGAAAGAGAACAGGCAGGAAAAATATAGTGCATGCCTGTTGTCCCACACTTATGAGACAGAAGCAAGGGATATTGAGGTCAAGGACAGCATGGACACCTAGCAAGACTTTCCCACAAACAATATTGCAATGCACTTGTAACATCTTAGCTCACATATGTAAGGGCAACTTAAGCAGAAGGTTTGATACTAGCTCAAGGTCAGCTTAGGCTACAAAGTGTATTCCAGACAAACCTGAGATACAGAGTAAAACTGCCTCCAAAAGATGACTGCACTGAGCAGGAGTGGTAGCGCACACCCTTGATCCCAGCACTCAGGGGGATCTCTGTGAGTTCAAGGCCAGCCTAGTCTCCCAAGGGAGTTTCTGAACACCCAGAGCTACATAGAGACCCTGTATTAAAAAATTTTTAAAAACTAACAAAAAATAAATAAACAAAAGTGCATGTATATTTAAATAAGCCAGTAATTTGTATAATCAAAGTAAAAGTTAAGTGTTACCAGATTGTTTTGATAAAATATATGGGCTGCTCTCAAGATACATATCAAAAAATAAGGTTACATAAATATCAGAGGGAAATGGATTAAAATGAGTATCATGTAAATGTTTGCCAAAGAAAACTATTATAGTCACACTAAGCGAAGACAAAACTTTTTATTTATTTATTTATTTATTTATTTATTTATTTATTTATTTATTTTATGAATGAGACACCAAAATCAGATCAGGAACTACTTCAGGGAAGTGGCCAAGGAAGGGACTGTGAGGAAGAACATGCCCACAAAGGCCCTGGGGTCTCTTCCCCTTCCCTGGGTAGTGGATATTGAAGCTGTTTTCATATTTTCTACCTTCTGATGTGTCTTGGACATTTCAGTTTCACCTGTTTTAACTTCTTTTTGTGAGGTCATCACTTATCCACAGGGAGTTGTAAAATACAATACAGCGTGGTCCCCTCCACCCTTGGCTTAGTCTTCCCCAGAGATCCTCTTACATAAAGACGATACATACTAAAAGAAGGACAGGACAGTGGTGCTGCTCCATGTAGGCATGAGGTTCTCAATCAATTTGCCAAATGTGTAGATTCCCATCATTGCCACAAACCTCAGAACTTTCCCTGGCGATACGCCACAGAACGACCCCTGCCTCCCATTCCCAACCCCTAGCAACTATTACTTTTCCTCTCAATACTATAGCTTGTCACCATAAACTCTAATACAAAATATCATGTAACACACGACCTTTTGAAACCAATATTTGTGCCTTGAGGTCAAGTTGTTTCACATATGAAACAACTTACTGTTTCTGAGTAGCCATAAACTGTGGGTTTATTCACCGGGCTATTGTAGGAGATTCTTGTTGTTTCTGGTTTGTGACTATTACAAACAAAACCAATATAAGCCATCACATAGAGAGTCTACATACGCATCTTTAAAAAAAATTGTTTATGGTGTAATTGTGTTAGATTAAGATTCTTATTTTTTTCAACCTTTTTCTGAGTAGGTCCTACCATCTTACTTTCCCAATAACAATACCTAAGAGCTAGTTTGCCCACATCCTTGATAGCATTTAGCATTGCAGTTACTGATAGTATTTGTTTTAACTGATTTCATGGATGTGTAATGGTATGTTCTCCGTGGCATTCCCCGGACAACTAGCGATGCTGAACATTTTTCCACACACTTGCTTATTATACGCAGTCTCCTGTGATAGGTATCATTCCCTATGTCTTGCCTGTTTTCTCATTGTTTATTTTTGGTGTTGAAGGTCCTTACTATGATCTCGAGATGACTTCTGTGCCAGATGTTGTTCTTCCAGTCTATAGCTTGTCTTCTCACTCCTCTCACAGTGTCTTGTATGGTGCTGAAGATTTCTTACTTGGATGAAGTTTGGCTTATCAGTTTTTATTTCTTTTGTGGATAGTGCTTTTTGTGTTGTACTTAAGAACTCTTCTCATTTTGTCCCCACATCTCACAATTTTTTAAATCACTTTGCTGTAATGAACTCACTAAGAAAATCATCGTGGGACTAGATTATGGAAGCCACTGTTCACGCAGTCCCCGCCTTTATGCCAGGAAGTGTCTATAGAGTTAGAGTGGCCATTTTGATGCCATGGAGCTTTGTGCATGCTCTCACACTCTCCAGGATCTATATCTATATAGATCCTAGACTGTGATATACACATGGTTGTATGTAAACGGTGAAAGTACAGGTATGAACAGCACTTAGAAGAAGATCACGAAGGTGATAGCAGGTAGTAGGGATGGATAGAATGGAGGCAAGGGACATGTGGGTCCTGAGAGAGAATCTAAGGCTGTTTACTTGGTTTTAATTATGCCTTGATTTTTTTCTTTTTTTTTTAAGTGAATAAGTCCATTAAAAATTTTATGGTTTACATCTACATTTGTAATATATTTTAGCTAATAAACAAATTTGATCTTATGGTATGCTGGTGGGATGTTTGGAGTTGACAGGATTTTGTTTTATGCTTTGCTCTCTCCATTAAATTACTCTTTTTCTTTTCTTTTATTTTTTGTTTTGCTTTGTTTTGTTCTGTTTTGTTTCTTTGAGACAGGGTTTCTCTATGCAGCCTTGGCTGTCCAGGAACTCGCTCCAGGCTGGCCTCAAACTCACAGAGATCCGCCTGCCTCTGCCTGAGTGCTCTGACTAAGAGCATGCACCACCACACCCAGCTTGAACTACTTTTATCCTTTAAAAAAATACTCATTGTGTCAATTAGGAAGAAATTAAACTGTTTCAAACAGCAAAGAATGCAATCATCTAGGCAGACCGCTCTAGGACATTTGCTATCAAAGCTCTTAGAAGCAGTGAGTCACAGGACACATCAACGTTCTGAAATCAGTTATTGCGTTATTTCTACCCACTAGCAATGAAGACGTGGAAGTCAAAAATAACCTTATGACACTGCTTGTGATCACTTGGGCAGATATCAAACCCAAGTCTTTGCTAACGCTAGGCAAACACTCTGCCACTGAGTTCGGACTCCCAGCCTTGTTTCTTAGACAAGATTTTGCTATGGAAGGCACTGATCTTGAAGTTGCCATTCTCCTGCTTCCTCCTCTCGAGTGCTGGGATTTTTAGATATGTGCCGCCATGCTTGGCTTAGGCATAATTTTTTAATCAGCACATAAAGGACTTCTGTGATGAAAAACACAAAATATTAATGAGAAAAATCAAAGATATAATTAAGTTGAGCAACACGGAAGACTCAGCATAATAAAGACACCGGGTCTCAAAACGATTTGTAAGTTTAGTGCAATTGTTACCTAAATATCATTGCTGCCAGTTTAAAAAAAAAAAAAACAACTATTCAACCGATATTTTTTAAATTGCAGCTGAAAATATGTCTGTACGTATAAACACATATGTATGTCATTGTAAGGTTAGACATAACTTCACTAAAATACTATTGTGCTTGGATATTTATAGAGGGAGACTACTTAAAAAAAACTTCTCCTCTCCATTAAGTTCAATTTACATAAAATACGTATTAGAACCACACATAAAATGACGTCTGCAAGCCACCGCATGTCATGCCCATGTCACTTGGAATTTTCTTTCTTCCTCCACGCTCACCTGAGACCCACGTGGGAGACTTGGCTCTCCATGCAGCTGCCTCTTGGGATACACGAGGTTTGCAGGTAGCTTAAAACTACGCCATCACTCTCTAACTGCCCCTGCCATGCTGAGGGAGATCCACGGTCTATTTGGGCCTTTTGAGATTCACGATGCTCTCTCTGCTGCATCTTGCCCAGCCAGGAATGCCACTTATTCTATCTTCTTCCAGAAGTTGCTCTCAGCCCCACACTCCCACCGGCACACAAGAGTTCTACTCTCATTCTGGAGCACTCATTTACATTCACCATGGATACCCTCATGGGTGTCCTCTCTACCCACAAATGCCTCTAGACTCCTATGAATACCAGCAGAGGAAAGAAGATTAAAAATCAGTCATGAGTGAGCGGGGAGAAGATGGAGCTCAGTGGAGATCTCCAAGCAGTAGGTCTGAGGAGCCATCTGGAATGTTTTGACTGTGAAGCCATTCACAAGCCAGTGTGACAAAAGATCATACAGGAAAGTCTAATTCCACTAAACATCTGTGGTTAGTGATAGTTAGGAACTACTTGGGGCAGTCGATCTTCCAAATATAGCTCACCAGACTTTGCCACTCCTGTTTCAATGAAGAGCTACACAGAATGCAGTGTAAATCCTTCTATGATTGAACCCCATTGAATTCTACTGCTCAGATAATTTTCAAGGGAACTTTAAACACTATGCAACCCTGTCTATAATACAGTCAAGACACTGGGTGCTGACTTCACTGTCAGTTGCAGATAGGATAAAATGTTAGTAACAAATTCTGAGTAGGGATTACCCAAGGCCACTCTGAACCACAAGTTAGTACAGACTAACCACAGTAAAGATAAAAGGTCAAAAGGCAATGGCCTCTGCTCTCTACTATCTTACAATCTGGTAAGAGGAGAGAGAAGAGCTATCATGCCAGAAACAATAGCAGATGTCATTGGTAATACCTGGATGTCTACCTCCCACAGGGGACTGACCAGAATAAATAAAAGAGATGACATCTTGGCCAGCTCAAGATTTTGGCTAAGTCTTGTAGAATAGCTGATGATCGGATGGACAGACAAAAGAACAGATGGACAGATGGGCAGATGAATGGATGGATGGTAGAACAGAAGCTGTCTGAAGCAGAAGGATGTTGATAGTCCCACAAAGAGGGAGTTACCCTCTCCCTATGTGCCTATAGTTACTGTGGTTGCCCTTCAGCAACAGCCACCTAGCTGACAAGAAATGACTCCTGCTAGTGAGTACAAATGTGGTACATGGTCACCTCTGCTTCTCACTCCTTCCTACATCCTCATGCTTCCGTCTGGGATCCTGTCCTTCAGTCTCAGGAAATTTTTTAGTATTCCATTTCACTTTCAGGTGATGGTGGTGGTTGCTGCCATTGTTTTGTGCTCTGCCAGGGGTTAAACACAGAGCCTCACACATGCTGTGTGAGTGATCACCCCAAGCTGCCCTGGCAGCCCACCACTCAGCTCTGAAGTGAGGCTTCAGTGGAGGAGTCTAAACAGACAATGGCTTTCCTTCATTGGAAGGTGTCACCATAGGGCTGTGAGTTTCTGCATCTTGGCTAAGCTCTGAACTCCTTGCTACCTGTTTGAAAGTTGTGTTTATGTCCCTCTTGGGGTGCTCTCAGTTGTTTGATAACCCTAAAAGTTTGATTTAATGCTGGCTCAGTACTTTAAAGCTCCCTTTCTTGTTCTCCCAAATCATTCCTCTCTTTTAATGTACTCTAATTTGCTTGATCGTGCTCATACTTATCCATATATCTAAATATATAAATATGTACGTGCGCACACACATCTAACCTCACCAGGAGCAGGTTCACTGAGCTCTCTCCAGCCCTAGAAAAGCCGCTTATCCAAGAAGAAAGCTGCCTAAAACCTCCACTGACTATTCTCTCACCCTTGTTTTTATTAGTATCTATGCATCCCACCTTTTATCCAGGGACTCAGAACTTCCCGATACTCAACTAGTGTGGGCACTAACCTTAGGGGTTGCTGCAGACCTGGCTCATGTCTGCTCTTATGGACAGGGATGCCCCTTCACCATGCACCTTCACTGCTGCTTTCCTTCCCTGAAGAGATAGTCTCTTAGCCAGGCAAAGAAATCAAGTCATGGAAACACAAACTTCCACTGGACCCTGGGAAATTGAGATTGAGCAGAACAGAAACTCTAGGTAAAATAAATCTATAAGAGTTCAATAAAAATAAATCTGGACACAATAAATCAGAAGCTCGGTGTGGGCCAACTGGCTTCCTGATGCTAAAATGTAAATGTTAATCCAAAATGCCATGCTCCTGCTCTCTGTGGCCCCTTTCATGTCTATTATTTCACATTATCTTCAAAATAGTTCTAAGATACAAATTATCTCCACCTTAGAAGATGTAAAGCTGACTTAGGGGGAAGGAAAAGATGCAAACAAGGCAAAGGAGCCTCATGGCAAGGCCAGACCAGAAGTCATGAGTCCTGGGACAGCCTTTCCTATCTACAGGCCCCCACACAGGGAATGCAAGGCCACAGCAGAGATGTGGTGCGTCTTCCCAAAACATCAGTGCTATCCTAAGGTTCATATTACTTTCATATTAAAGCAGATGTGTTCTTTTGAGGCTTTTGTTTTGTTTAATAAAGTGCCACCATCTAACTTGGGCTGACCTCAGACTTGACATTCTACTGCTTCAGCCCCCTGAGTCCTGAAGTTACAGACACGGACCGCTTTGGGTAGTTGAAAATTGACATTGTGTGGCTATGGGCAGTGAGGGTGTGAGCGTGAGGATGCATCCACAGGTCATGTGACTTTCAGGAGTCAGTCCTCTCGCTCCACCATGGCTTCTGGGGATGAGACTCAGGTTAGACTTACGCAGCAAGTATTTTATCCAGGCCATCTCAACAGCCTAGAGCGTAAGTGTTATACAAAATACAAGCCACAGTATTTGTAAGCATTATTAAGATAAAAACGAGGGGGTTGGAGAGATGGCTCAACCATTAAGAAATGATTGTTCCAGGTCTGGTCCCTAGCACCCATATGGTGGATGACAGCTGTCAGTGACTCCAGTTCCGATGCCATCTTCTGCTCTCTGCACACACTGCCCACACATGCTGCACAGGCATACATGCAGGCACAACACACAGACACATAAATAAAAATGTATAAACCTCTCTTAATGAGACAAAATTTTCCTGAAGACTGATAGGAATCAAAAAAAAGGGGGGGGGGCTGGAGAGATGGCTCAGTGGTTAAGAGCACTGTCTGCTCTTCCAAAGGTCACGAGTTCAATTCCCAGCAACCACATGGTGGCTCACAACCATCTATAATGTGAACTCATTCCCTCTTCTGACAGGTGTAAATGCAGATAGAACATTCATATACATAAAATAAATAAATCTTTTTAAAAAAAGAAGACTGATAGGAATCATCTTGGAGATCTGTGACACACTTCCACCTGGTAACCAGTGCGTGACTTTGAATCCCCAAGCCTTGTTGTTCTTGCCTGTGTAATGGGGGTAACGATGCCTCTGAAAGGCTCAATGTTGTGAAGACTAAATGAAGATACAGAAGGGAAGCCCCAAACAGAGCCTGACATGGGATGAGAAGTATGAAAACACTCATTTTTTTTTAATCACCAATCCTGTCGGAAGATTTTTGAAGCATATGGAAACCAAGTAGCAATCATTTCATTAAAATCCCAAAACTCCTAATGTGTCCAATTTAAAGTTTCACTTGAGAAGCAAGAGCTAGAAACAATTTATAGGCTTGACATTGAGCAAATGATTAGAGATTAAAGAGCACCATAATTGAAGAAAGTTGGGATGTTTTAAAAATGAAACTTCTGTGAACTTAAGGAGGAAAGGGTTGAAAGAGACTTAAAAAGCAGTCTTCACCCATTGGGAGATGGCTCATTGGATGATGTGCTTCTTGATTAAGCATGAGAACCCGAATTCAGATTCCACAGAAAAGCCAGTCAGAGTAGCACACACATGTACCCCTATCACTGATGGGGCAGAAGCAGAAGGATCCCCAAGGCTAGCTAGCAGCCAGCCGGGCCAACTGGCAAGCCCCAGGTTCAGTGAGCTACTGACTCAAAAAATAAGGTGAGAGATATAAAGGAGATCTCCAAAGTTTAGCTCTAACTTCCATATGCATAGGTGATCCCACCTGCACACACACACACACACAACATGCATACACCATAAATACACATATGCACACACACACCTTCACAACAGTTAGGAAAATAACTCAGTGGTAGACTGCTTGCCTAGCATATACAGAGCCCTGTGTTCAGTCACCGCTACTGACAAAAACAGAGAGAAGGGAAGGAAAGCAGAGGAATGAGGAAGAAAGAAAAGGAGAAGGAAGAGGGAAAGATACAACAAGGGAAGCAAGAAAGGCCCAGCTATTGTCTCCCCACCAGAGGTAGAAAGGCTCACCACACTGATCTCAACTAAGAGGGCCAAGGAGAATCAGAAATATGAAGCCTGCCTTTTAGGCTCTCAGAACCACCTACAGAAAAGTGAAACCTAAGCCCCTACAGACTTCCTATCTTGAATACATACTCTTGGATGGGGACAAATTGGTCTCTAAGCAGAAAGCATGAGCATCCAAACAGTGAGGGAGTTGCGTTCAAAATGTTCCACAATACCCCCTCACTGGGCCTGCCTGGCCAGCCACAGTCTCATGACCCTGTGTTAAACCATTCAAGGTTCCCACCTGGAAGATGTCAGGCCATTCACGATTGTTAACATGACACTCATTCAGCAAGCACATCAGGAAAGGAGCACAGAACAGACCGATGTTGAACCCCTGGCCAGAGAAAGGCAGAGACAGGGCCACAGTTAGGGTACACAGGCAGCAGGACCAGGCTGGCAGTCCTGAAGGAGCTCAGCACGCTGGAGCAGGAAATGCTCAGGTTCCCTCCACACCAGTACTTGGCTCACCTTAGGCCAGCTCTGCCTTGCACCCCTGTTCTCTGTGGATACCTGGTCTACTCTCCTGGCCCACACTCAGAAAAGTAGAGCACAAGCTCTCAGACCCTGTCACATGTGGCCCCGCTCTCACCAGCAGGAGAGGACTGGGCTTGGGGTTGGAGCTATGATCTGAGATCCCTGGGGAATTGCTTTAAGCCTGCTAGTTCCAAAGCTGACCTCCAGGCTCTCACTGAATTGCCAGCAGCCAGTCCTCCTCCCAGCCCCAGAGCCCCTTCATCAAGGACTGGGCATCCTCCTCTCCTGACCCCTTCCCTCTCCCTGATCTGACCTGTCCTTCTTTTCTCCTCCTCCCCCCCGCCCCAGCCTGTGCTACCTCCTACCTTTTCTGACTTTTTCTTCCCCATGTATGCCTTGCAATATCCAGCCAGGCTGTTCCTGGTGCTGTTCCTCTATCATCTGGCTCCATCCTGCCCTACCCCTCTGTCTAGCCCCACAGCTGGGGCCACAGCTGGTTCTCATCAGGATGGTAAATCCTGACTACTCATGGGGCCTAAAATATTACAGCAATCCAAGAGATGGGGAAGGGTGTTCGTACACAGTAAGAACTTAAAAAATGTGTGCAGGCAGGTTCACCCAAGGACTGTGTGGATGAATGTTGCTGAGTAAATGTTTTAGCAATTGTGGCACTCAGGCAGTGGAAAGATTATGAGTAAAGAGAACAAAACAGCCTACAGCCTCAGCCCAGAATATTCTGAGGCGTGATGTGGGTCTCAGATCTGAGTAAACATTATGTCTGGTCGTTGTCTTCTAGGGAGAGGGATTCTGGGATCACCTTCGGGAAGCTGGCCTGACTTGCAAAGTTTAGGACAGGTCTAGCTATGGGTCAAATGACCGCACCCTACCCGAAGGTTCCTTTAAATTTTCTTTATTCGAAAGATGAGAAAGCCAGCCTTCATCAGTTATCAGTCCCCCAGAGCCCTGGGCCAAGCTGTCATGGTCAGTGCACACCCTCTCGGAGTAGGAGCATCATCCTGCAAGGTCCCCAGGCAACAGTCATCACGAACCGATGCTATAGTGATGTTAATTCAACAGCTCCTGCAGTCATGACTGGGGCGCTCAGAAGTCCACAGAGGGAGTTAGCAGCCTGCACATGACTGGGCTTCTAGGAGCTGGGTAGCTGGGCCAGGGGCTGGAGCTGGGAACGGACTGTGAGTGAAATAGGAGAGAGGTGAAGAGAAACAGGTAGGGGAGAAGATGGTCCTGCTTGTATGTCCAGGGGTTGGGATAGGGCCCAGTCAAGGCTTGGGTCCTTCCTTGAGGCCTGCCTGAGTACTCTCCTGTTACTGTCACCACCTGAGCTCAGAGGTAGGTTCTAGCGGACCCAGACAGGTGGTGCCCCTCGGGTTCACTTAGCCTCCTCTGTGGTCACTAGCTCTAGTCGGGGTCTCAGTGGGACACAAGCACCCCCATGGGCAGCTGGGAGCCTCATTAGTATTTAGTGTTCTTCAGCTCCCCTTCGATCTCTGCTCCTGGAAGGAAATCAGCACCTGTGCCCAGCCCTGACTGTCTGGGTGGCCCTGCCACACCAGGCTCTTAGGTAATCCACTGCACAGGTCATTAAGACATTCTAGACATGCCTGATGAACAGCACACACACTGCTCAATGAAGTGGCTTTCCTGGCCCATCCCAGGCTGTAGCCTCAAAGTGTAGGGGAGACACTGAGACGTGAGGTGCCACTGCCCCCTGCTGGCGTCCTGAAGAATCGTCTAAACTGGTATCAAATTAAAACCGGGCCAGGCTAGAAGGGCACTGTCCCCTTCCTCCACTCACCTTGGAGAATAAATACACAGGCTTGGCAGCTTCCATTGGAACCATGGAACTGGCTGTCCCTGAGGGGGGTGACATCTCACAAAAAGAAGACAGGTAGCTGAGGAGATGCTTGGGAGAGAAAAGAGAGCAGGTATCCTACTTTACCTGAAGAAAGAATACAATGACACTTCCTATGTCCACACCAGGCTTCACAGGGCACAGCATGTGTTCAAAGTCACTGGCATCACACCTCACCAAAAGTCAGGGAAGGGAAGGGCAGGGTACGGCAGAGCAGGGCACGGCAGGACAGGTGGGACACCCATCCCCAAAAGTTGCACAGTCAGACTCTGAAGAAATCACAGAGCTCTGACATATGTTAGCTTGTGCTTCTAATGGGCACTAGAACATCCACAACATAAGACCTTGTCCTTGTCCTGTTTTCCTGGACCCAGCACTGGACTCCTCTTGTCACCTGGTGAAGGGTCCTGTGGTCTGAGAGAGGCTACGTTTGGTGCTGGCAGAAGATGGAGAATCATGCTGCAGAGACCTGAGGAAGCAACAGCCTTATTAGAACTCACAGGTCCCTTCCAGCACAGCCGCAAAGCATGTCCCAGGTTCTGCTCTCCGGGATGGCGCCTGCTGCAAGGCTGGAGTCCCTGCCACTGCTGTGTCCCGTGAGCTCCTGATGCCTCCCACACATGACCAACAGAGGGGCACAGAAGGATTTTGATGAAGTCAGGCTGATGCCCTGGGCCCACCATAACATAGACTGTCTTTTCCAGAAGGGAACCCTCATCCTCTTCCATTTCTTTCTCTCTGGGACAGAGACCCTCTTGGATAGCTTCCTTGACCTTCTCTCTTGCCTTTCTTGTACCCTGCTTAATTTTCTCCAGCCACAACCCAGTGTTGGCTTCCTCTACAGCCCCTCCCTAGGTTACAAGACTAAACCAATCGAACAGGGTCCCTAAGGGACCATGGCAGCTTAGTGTGGGCTAAGTCCATCTCAAAAATGCTTTCTATAATAGGTTTAATCTCTTGGAGAACTAGTGTGATCACTTACCACCCTAGAGAACCATGGTCTCAAGACCGGTTAAGACCGAGTGACTTCCACTGTCGTCAGAACAAAATGACAGCCTACACACTGGGAAAGAATCTTCACCAACCCTACATCTGACAGAAAGCTGATATCCAGAATACATAAAGAGCTAAAGAAGTTAAAAAGCAACAAATCAAGCAATCCAATTAAAAAATGGGGTACGGGGCTAAACAGAAAATTCTCTGTAGAGAAATATCAAATGGCAGAGAAACACTTAAAGAAATGCTCAATGTCCTTAGCTATCAGGGAAATGCAAATCAAAACTACCCTGAGATTTCACCTTACACCCACCAGAATGGCTAAGATCAAAAACTCAAGTGACAACACATGCTGGAGAGGATGTGGAGAAAGAAGAACCCTCCTCCATTGCTGGTGGGAATGTAAACTTGTACAACCATTTTGGTAATCAATCTGGTACTTTCTCAGACAATTAGGAATAGTGATTCCTCAAGATCTAGCTATACCAGTCCTAGGCATATATCCAAAAGATGCTCAAGTACACAACAAGGAAATCTGCTCAACCATGTTTGTAGCAGCTTTATTCATAACAGCCAGAACCTGGAAACAACCCAAATGTCCCTCAATGGAGGAATGGATACAGAAATTGTGATACTTTTACACAATGGAATACTACTCAGCATTAAAAAACAAGGAAATCATGAACTTTGCAGGCAAGTGGTGGGACCTAGAAACGATCATCCTGAGTGATGCATCCCAGAAGCAGAAAGGCACACACGGTATATACTCACTTATAAGTGGGTATAGACCTATAAGATAGGATGAACATACTAAAATCTGTACACTTAAAGAAGATAAACAAGAAAGAGGACCTGGGATAAGATGATCAATCCTCACTTAGAAAAACAAATTGGATGGACATTGGAAGTAGGAGAAAACAAGTAACAGGCCAGGAGCCTATCACAGAGGGACTCTGAAAGTCTCTACCTAGAAGTGTATCAAAGCAGATGCTGAGACTCATAACCAAACCTTGGGCAGAGTGCAAGGAATCATATGAAAGAAGGGGGAGTTAGTATGACCTGGAGAGGACAGGAGCTCCACAAAGACCAAATATATCTGGGCACAGGGGTCTTTTATGAGACTGTTTCTCCAACCAAGGACCATGCATGGATATAACCTAGAACCCCTGCTCAAATATATCCCATGGCATTCAGTATCCAAGTGGGGTACTCTAGTAAGGGGAACAGGGATTGTTTCTGACATGAACTCAATGCTGTCGTTGAGACTCTTTGACCTCCCCACCCCCATCCTGAAGGAGGAACAGCCTTGCTAGGCCACAGAGGAGGACAATGCAGCCAGTCCTGAAGATACCTGATAAGCTAGGGTCAGATGGAAGGGGAGGAGGTCCTCCACTATCAGTAAACTTAGAGAGGGGCAGGGAGGAGATGAGGGAGGGAGGGTGGAGTTGGGAGGGAATGAGGGAGAGGGCTACAGCTGGGATACAAAGTTAATAAACTGTAACTAATATAGAAAAATTAATTTAAAAAAAGACCAAGTGACTTCCACGGTCTGTGCTCCTGCAGGAGGCCATATCGATGTCTGTGGTCCATGTGGATGTCCGTGGTCTGTGCTGCCATCTGTATCCATGATGGTGTGTCTGTGGTCCATGCTGAGGTTGATGTCCACAGTCTACGCTGCCACTGGAGACCATGCTGAGGTCCATGGTCTGTGCTGCTGCCAGAGGCCGCGTGGGCATCCATGATCCCGGCTGCCACAGACTGCAAAGGACAAGGAAGCTTCCTTTGCAGTCGAGTGGATGGCTGCTGACTCACAGTTGGGAATGAGACAGAGAAGGCTTCTGTGACAACCTCTCCACACCCCACCACCCAAACAAAGAAACAGTCTAGACAGGAAGCATTGAAAGGAACTCTTGGAAGTTGTGATGACAATGCTGAAGTGCAGTTCGTCAGTGTTGATGGCTTCTGGCGGGGCAGGGGGGAGGAAGGGCTCAGTTTTCTCTCAGGGGCTGGCCACTGGGAGTTGGCCCACGCTCATGGGCAACGCAAAATGAACTTGTTTTTCTTTTTTCCTTTTTTTCTTTCTTTCTCCTTTCTTTCTTCTTCTTCCCCCCCTCTCCCCCCGGGAATATATTACAAGAGTGGAGAGTGGGCCTGGGAGTGTGACTGGGGTACGTTATATGAAATTCCTAAAGAATCAATACAAAATATTATGTTTTTAAAAAAGAGACTGAGTGGCCACATGGCCTCTCACATCGCCTTCATTGGGAATACCTTCCTCCGTGATTGAGAAAAGGGCGCCCCCATAGTCGTCATTGCTGAACTCTCCTGCCTTCACTCTCAAGGGAACTTTGATGCTCTGATGTCTCCCATGTTCAGGACCTTGGTTAAGGGCTGGTTTTTACTATCCATGGATGAAAAAAAAAATCTAAGGTCAAAATGATATGCAGCTGAGAGACAGGCAAGCCCTTCAGCCATGCCCACAGGTAGGTGTGATTCCTACCCAGGGCACAGACACACCACTAGCTGGTCCTCAGAGCAGAGGGCATGGCCATGCCACCTTCAGCGGTGCCCTCACGAACCTGATTTCCTCTCGGATAAAGATGGAGACGGTCCCCCGTTTTCAACAATGAGGCAGAGAAGTGGAGAGACGGCATGATCCAAACGAGATCTTCCCTTCCCGGGTGGGGTGGGAGAGTACCTTATAATGTTACCCCTGGCGGGGCAAGCATTCCCACCATTTACGGTATGCTCCGCATGGCAAACATTTGCCCAGTCTTTTGGGGGGGAGAATGAGACCATGCAGGCCTACTTCTGATCTGCAGCTGCTGGCCTCTAGGGTCTCATATGTAGGGTTCTGTCTCCCTCTGGTGGACAGACTGCAGCACTGCAACGATGTCCCTGCTTAACCCTAATGCAGATACCAACCTAGTCCCTTCAAACTCTGTTCCTTTTCCCACGTGATCTGACAGCATCATGACGAAGCAATGGTGGCAGGAGGGCCTGCTCTGCCCCCTTCCTTGCTTTCCTCACTTCCTGTAGACCAGGCTACCACTTTTCTGACACTGCCACTTAGGGGCTGTCTGGATTACTATCCAGCTACTACATGTGATGGAAGCCCCCTACCCCGTGACCCTTCTCAAGCCTCCTTGAACCATCTTATCTTAGTGCTCGGATGCTCTCTATGAATCTTCTCTGGGCCTGGCTCAACCAGCTTCCATGTACCAAACAGCTCTACTCTAACAGCTCTCTTGCCGGGTGCAGCAAGCATTATAAGCATTACTAGTCACGATAGCCATTACTAGTCATTCCAGAAAGGAAGGTAGACATGATGTCAGAAGGAGCTGTTTGCTCAGATCTGAGGATGACAGAGGCCTAGGGGACCTAGCAGGAGGCTTCTATGTGGAGTGACAAAAGGGGGGGAGGGCTGGCTGTGAATCCTGTCTTTATGTTTCTCACCTTCACCTCAACCTTGAAGGTAAGCTATAATCCTGCTTTTGCCAGATGACACTGTCTCAAAGCAACAATGTAGCCAGTCTTGCTCTTCACTGCAAGGGAGTACTGTGGCCTCTCCCCTTCCCTGCACCCTAGGACCTTACTGTATTCTGTGTATTCCATGTATTCACAATACATGGAGTGTGAGCATGAGAGGCTGCAGGAGTCATCACTGGCAGGAAAAAAGGAGTGTGTGCAGACGGACTAGGGCACAGCGGTGGACCAGCATGGCTATCCCTCTCAAACTGTGCACAGGCAGATGCAGAGAGCAATACCAGGGTGGTTGGCCACATAACATACCGTAGCCCTTCTGACCTTCGAGGGTCAGAACCCTTGACTTTTGTCTTGGCTTTTTTTCACCTTAATAAAAACTGCATCTCCCAGCTGTTATGGCTTCAGGTCTTGGGGCAGGTGAGATGGCTCAGTCAGTAAAATGTTTGCCTTGCAAAGGTGAGGACCTGAGTTGTATGCCCAGCATGCCGTATAAAAGCTGGACATGGCAGCCTGGGACTGTAATCTCAGTGTAAGTTAGGCAGAGCCAAGAGGATCTCAGGGTCTTATTGGCTAGTCTAGCGCAAAATTCAGTCAGGAGCACTGCCTCAAAAAACTGAGGCTAAAGAGGGGCCTCAGAGGTTAAGAGCACTGGCTGTTCTTGCAGAGGCCTCACTTTCAATTCTCAGCAGCTCACAAGCATCTATAACTCCAGTTTCTGGGGATCTGATACCATCCTGTGACCTCTGTGGACACCAGGCATATATGCAGTATACATACATATATGTGCAGATAAAACATTCTGTACATAAACTGAAAAACGAATACAAAAAATAAAATGTGATTGCATCACCAAGGACGTTCGTTCCTGCCTCCATCCCTTCTTTGCCCAAATCTCAGCAGCAGCCCCTCCACTACCTTCACAAACTTAATCCACAGCACCAGTTAGGGACTAGGTGCAGACAGCCACTCTCCCAAGAATGCCCCCACCGTAATTCCCTGCAGCAGGAATAGATCTCTGTTCTCTGTACCGTCAACATGTTCAGCGCCTTTTCTGTCGCAGTACCTGACACACGATAAATGCACCCCAAAAAATGCCACTCTGCAGGACTACCCTTTCTTCCTCTTCCTCAGAATGCCTGTGGTCCCTCTGAATCACAGCTCTGAGGTGAAACAAAAGCCTGCAGAGTGACTGCAGCTTCCTGCACGCACACGCCCCTTCAGAGCACCCATTATCAGGAGGTAACAGGTTTCTGCAATCTTACTCCCCATTTGGGCAGAAAAACATGAAGCAAGCTTTCTCAGGGATGTTTAACTGGAAATGCTCTATACCTCGAAATTTAAGACTCCATTTCAGAAATGATTCCGCCCTAGATGAAAAAAGACAAATGCCCCTATTTTTATCCAGAGAAAGTTATGAAACACCACGCACGTCAAATCTCCATATACCTTTTCCGCCTAATGCAGCAAAATGATACCTTTTTCATGGTTCAGAGGCTTGCTAAGTCCGTGCAGGGAGATGCGACTGTGACAGCAATCATCGTGCTTCCAGCAGCCCCATACCCAATCTGATGCACTGCATTATCATCATCAACACATGAAAGGCTTCCTCAGTTTCACTCTTGATCATCACCAACCATAACAGATATTTGTTAACTGGCTGTTGTGTGCAGGAAACTTGGCCAGGTGCAAAAGACAAAAACTGTGAGAGAAATTCCCCCACGGGTTTTTAAAATGGGAAATGCGGTACCATCAAAGCAAGCAATCTGCCTCCAAAATGTCCCAGACACAGAAAGAAGGGAAACACAGCGGCTTTGTAGAGGATGGTCTGGACCAACGTGTACTTTCAGGTTGCTCTACATGTAGTTTTTGCCAAATGCAAGAAAATTTTGCCAGCCTAGTTCCTCAACTACATGGTAACTGAGTGGATGTGGGAAGAAAACCCCACTCAGAATATATCAGTCTCTTTTTTATTTGTTTTGGTTTTGATAGAGGGTTTTATGCAACACCGGTTAGCATTGAACTTGCTATATATGATAAGTGGGGGTGGGTATATGTGCATTTGCATGGATGTGGAGGCCAGAGGTCAATCTTGA
This sequence comes from Pachyuromys duprasi, assembly GCA_028658305.1. NCBI lineage: Eukaryota > Metazoa > Chordata > Mammalia > Rodentia > Muridae > Pachyuromys > Pachyuromys duprasi. The sequence goes on from CM053763.1 coordinate 13,473,404, forward strand.
ATGATAGTCCTTGGTTACATTCACGTTGGTTTGGGAAGTGTCTCTGTCTTAGGACCCCTATGGCTCTGATAAAACACCATGACCAAAAGCAACTTGGAGGGGAAAGGATTTATTTCATCTTATACTTTCAAATAACCGTCTATCACTGAAGGAAGTCAGGACAGGAATGCAAAGGCAGGAACTGAGGCAGACCATGGAGGAAAGCTCCTCCTGGCTTGCTCAGGTTACTTTCTTATACATCCCGGGACCACCAGCTCAGGGGCGTCACCACCCACAATGGCCTGTGCCTCCCACATCAACCATCAATCAAAAAATGCCCTCCAGAGGACTCTGGCTGAAATGCCCAATCCCTATCCAGAAGGGCAAAGAGGATGGACATCAGAAGAAAGAGAAAGCAGGGAACAAGTCAGGAGCCTACCACAGAGGGCTTCGGAAGGGCTCTGCCCTGCAGACTATCAAAGCAGATGCTGAGATTTATAGCCAACATTTGGGCGGAGTGCAGGGAATCTTGAGAAAGAAATGTGAAATAGTAGGATCTGGAGAGAACAGGAACTCCACAAGGAGAGCAACAGAACCAAATAATCTGAGCACAGGGGTCTTTCCTGAGACTGACAGTCCAACCAAGTACCATGTATGGAGATAACCTAGGACCCCTGCACAGATGTAGCCCATGGCAGTTCAGTGTTCAAGTGGGTTCCATAGTAATGGGAACAGGGACTGTCTCTGATATGAACTGATTGGCCTGCTTTTTTATCACCTCACCCTGAGGGGGGAGCAGCCTTACCAGGCCACAGAGGAAGACAATGCACCACTCCTGATGAGACCTGATAGGCTAGGATCAGAAGAAAGGAAAAGAAGACCTCTGCTATCAGTGGTCTTGGGGAGGGACACAGATGCAGAAGGGGGAGGAAGGGAGGGATTGGGACAGGAGGAGGAAGGGGACTAGAGGGGTATATAAGGTGAATAAAGTGTAATTAATAAAGAAATTTAATAAAAAAGAAATAATTGTCACAAAAAAATGCCCTCCAGACTTATCTACAGAAAGAGATACTTTCTAGATTAAAATTCCCTCTTCCCAGATGACCCTATCTTGTGTCAAGTTGACTCAAAAACTAAGACTGATCGTGGTAGCACATGCTTTTAATCCCAAAAGTTGGGATGCAGAAGCAGGTGGATCTCTGTGAATTCAAAGCCAGTCTGGTCTACGTAGTGAATTCCAGGAGAGCCAGAGCTGGAGGGAGGGACAGAGGGTAGGACTGGGAGGAAAAGAGGGATGGGACTACAATGAAAACCTCTGTATGCCCTTCTAAAGAGATGATTGTGTATACACATGAGCATCTGTATGTGGGTTTACGCATGTGAACACAAGTACCCCTACAGCCCAGAGAAGGGATCATATCCTCTGGGTCTAGATCACAGATGGTTGTGAGCTACCATGGGTGCTGGTAACAGAACTCAGGTCCTCTGCAAAAGCAGTATACACTCTTAACCTTGGAACTCTGAGCCACCTCTCCAGCCCCCGGAATGCCTTTTTAATGTGTTAAAAAAAAAATAGACAAACTGTTGTCACCTACAGCTACCTGCTGAGTCACAGCAGTGATACAAACACTCAACCTTCTTTCCACATTCAAATCATTTAAGTATCAGTATTAGCAAGATATTAACACTTGCAGGATCGCAATCATTTGTGCAAGAAAGGTTTTTCAATGTTTCACATCTTGGGGGTTTAACGTATCTGAAATCACCATTTCTGTACCCTGCTGGAGAATTAGGAGATTGGGGTCCCAGGAAGGAACATCACTCACCCTATAACGTGTTGCAGAGGGGCAGATTGTCTAAGCAGGACCCCAAGTCCCGCCCCTGCTTACTTGGATAAAGCCAGTCCACCTCAGCTTCTGTCCCCTCCCCCCTTCCAAGAGGGTTCCCACCCTTCAGTCAGCCCAGCCCTCTACAAGGAGGCTGCACTGACCCATGGGGCCATGGCCTCTAGGGACAAGAGTGCTATTGTCCCAAGAAACTCTCAGGAGCAGCTGGCACTAAAAGCCGGCCCAGCCAATACTGCATACTGGGTTTTCCATTATCGTCACTATATCACCACTCAGCCTTGCCATAGGGGAAAGATGCCATGTGGTGAGGCTCTCAGGAGGAACGTGTGACAATACCCCACACATCAAGCAGAGCACCCAGCCCAGCCCTCCCACGTGAGGACTCTGAGTGCAGTCAGGTGCATGCTTTCTTTCTGTTAACCCAAGCTTTCTGCTTTCCCCACCCCCACCAAAGGAGCCCTTCTGTTGACTTATACCACGTGACATTGGAGAATGTATACTGGTCAGTTATCTCACACAACAAATAAGCTCAAGAACCACTTGTGTGACTCTAGTGGCCACAACACGACATCTTCTGCTACAGAAATATCAGGTAACAAGAGCAGGGAAGGAAACCCAGACTCCAGACTCTATTTGTTGCCATGGAACTTACTTCAATGTGAAAGTAATACAAATAAACATGTAAGACTGTCCATCTCACACACACAGCCCAGGAGGCCGTTAATGTCTGAAGATCCTTCATGGAAAATGCTCAGCAGGGGTTGGTCATTAGATTTGAAATACTCACCTAACAATCAGGTGGCTGATTCTAAGCATTCAGACCAACTGGATTTCTTATTTTTTTAAGTAATTTATTTATTTTTATATTAATCACAGGTTATATACTTTGTATCCCAGCTGTAGCCCCCTCCCTCATTCCCTCCCACTTTCCCCATCCCTCCCTCATCTTCTCCCTGCCCCCTTCCAAGTCCACTGATAGGGGAGGACCTCCTCCCATTCCCTCTGACCCTAGCTTATCATGTCTCTTCAGGACTGGTTGCAATGTCCTCTTCTGGGATCTAGTTTGGCTGCTCCTCCCTCGGGGGTTGGGAGGGGGCAGTCGACAAGTCAGCCATTGAGTTCATGACCAAAATAGTCCCTGTCCCCTTTACTAGGGAACCCAGTTGGGTACTGAGCTACCATGGGCCACATCTGAGCAGGGGTTCTAGGTTATATCCATACATGGTCCTTGGTTGGAGAAGCAGTCTCATAAAAGACCCCTGTGCCCTGATCTATTTGGTCTTTGTGGAGCTCTTGTCCTTGACAAGTCTTACTAACTCCCCTTTTTTCATATGATTCCCTGCACTCTGGCGATGGCTTGGGTGTGAATCTTAATATCTGCTTTGATACATTGTTGGTTAGAGTCTTTCAAAGGCCCTCTGTGGTAGGCTCCTGTCCTGTTGCTTGTTTTCTCCTACATTCAATGTCCATCCC
>CM053763.1:13493910-13506921 GCA_028658305.1 Pachyuromys duprasi
CCCCCTCTTGTCCCATAGGAAAACCTTAGGAGAGGCTATGCGTATCCTGAAGAACTGGAGCCTCAGCTTTGGGACACAGCAGCCCCTTCGCAGATGGTCTCCTGGTAGACTAGAGCTCAAGGGTACCTGTATTGCTGACTCTTGACTCCTGGTGTTCAGGAGTTGCTTCTCTAAGTTTGCTCTGTTCCATTTTAGCCAGGAAGTTATGAGATCCGACACTACGGACCAGCCAAGTGGGTCAGCACTTGCGTGGAGTCTATGGACTGGGATTCAGCCATCCAGACTGGCTTCACAAAACTGAATGGTTACTTTCAAGGCAAAAATGAGAAAGGTAAAAGTAGAAGCAGCCTCTGAGATCCTGAGGTTACTTAGTTTTAGCTTACTGAAGAAATCTGTTTTGCAATAGGTGAATAACCAAATCACAGAAACCCTAATGTTTTTATATACGATTTGCCTCAAGAACCTTAGAATAGCTAGAGGAGGGTGCAGCCAGCCTCTACTTTTCAACTTCTGTTTTTTCACTTTTTTTTTTTTCTGGATGAAGTGGGGATTTGAAACTAGGGAGAAGTCTTTCCTGGTGCCAAATGCCTCTAATGATTAGTGATAATTAGTGATATCAGGAGACAGGAAGATATGCAATAGTATAAGCCTCAAGTCGTGTGTGTGTGTGTGTGTGTGTGTGTGTGTGTGTGTGTGTGTGTAATATTGTAGGTCTCAGTTTCTGAGTTGTAAAGAAAAACAATTGGCCCGTGTGTTTAGTAATTTCTTTTTTATGTTTAAAAATATATAATTCATTAACCTCAGAATACAACACTACAGAAAATATTTTATATGGATTATGAATGAGTGTCATTCTACCATAACACTTGTTTTTAAAAGATGAGACACTATTTCAAGGGTATATATTTATATTGGTACTGCAAAGTAAATCAAGAAATTCAAGTAAAGTAGATTCAGAAATGTATCTTAGTCATGAGTACGCCAAAGTTGCTTTCATTTTTTTCATGATGTAGAGATGAGAATAAAGCTGACAGCGCCCGTGACAAGCTACGTGGAGCCTGGCTCAGGGCCTTTCAGTGAGTCTACCATTACGGTTTCCCTCTACATCCCGTCTGAGCAGCAATCCAAGCCGCCCAGGCCTTCAGAGTCAGATGTCTTCATCGAAGACAGAACTGAAATGACTGTGTTTGTGCGGTAAGTGGTAGATAAGCCCTGCTGACCGTTAGTTTTGTCTCTGTGCCCTCGCCATTTATCTCCTGTGCAATTTTAGCAGGCTTTTCACCCTTCCATAACAACAGTCTAAGACATTTCACAGTATTTTCCTACTGTCTTGGTTTTAAAGTGTCACCAAGGTCTATTGCAAGGTATAGTCTGTTTATTGAGAAATCTATTGTATACCTTCCACATATAAAACATAGCACAAACTGTATCACCCAGAGCATGGGGTCACCCTTTCCTACAAAATAGTCCGGAACAATAATACCTTCAAAAAACAGCATATGGTGTCTGCGCTAGTCTTTTCTGGTTGCCACTGCAAATACTGTAGATGCCGTAGCTTATAACAAACAGAAATTTGCTCTTTGTAGCTTTTTTTTTTAAAGCTGGGTTCAAGTTCAAAGGCACTGACAGTTTTAGTCACTGGCTAGGGAGCATTTCTTGGTTCATATAAGCATCTTTGACCCTCTTTTGTAAGGATGATAATCCCTTTTATGAGGGGCTCAACCTCCATGACCTAACCATCCTCTAGAGGATCTTAAAACTATCATATTTATGATTAGGAGTTAAATATGAATTTGGGAGAGACACAGACATTCAGTCCATAGCATTCTGTCCCTAATTGCAGAAACTTTGTGTCTTTCTCACATACCAGATGCATTCAGTCCCATTCTACTAGTGCCAGAATCTTAAGCTTATTTCAACATTGACTCAAAAGTCTCACTTAAATATCATCCAAATAAAATCTGGCTGAGACTCAAGGTATGATTCATCCTGAAGCAAATTCTCTCCAGCTGTGGGCTTGTAAAGTGAAACAAGCTATGGGCTTCCAAGGTACAACAACGTGACATGCATGGGAGACATCTCCCTTTCAGATGAGAAAATAGAGAAGAAAAAGTAATGGGCCTTAATCAAGACCCAAATCTCAAGACTTTAGATAGCTTTCTTGAATCAAGGCTCTGTTCTCGCCCCCCCCCCCCAGTCCCCCAGGGTCCATTAGACTGGAGGGTAGACCTCCATAGCTTTGCTGGACAGGAATTAGACCCCTGATACATCACATAGCTGCATCTTACGGCTTTGGATGCCCCAAGTCCAGCAAAGTAGTCATGTTTAGAGTCACCTCCCTGCAGATTCTACCAAGCTACAATTGTACACAAGTCACTCTTCTAATCTGGCGTGCCCTCTCCCACAGTTCCGTTAGGGCTGGCTGTAGTGGGGACTGTCTGTGGAGGCTCCCCCCTTGCCAATGTGCCTCTAGGTATGAGGAGACATTGTTGAATTGAATAGACATGGGCTTTGCTCTTCTTTCAAGGCTCTTGAATGTAGCAACCAGACTGTTGTTGTTTTGTTTTTTTTGCATTGGCCCATTTATAATAAAACTTATACCAATGAAGCATATCAAAAATACTTTTTGTTTCTTAACCTTCTAAATAGAATCACTATAGTTGCATGTCCTGTACTTTAGCAGGATACTTGAATTCATTAGGAGGTGAATTCATCTCAGGATACTTGCATTTACGTACTTTATTAAACTTTTATTCTCTTTCCCTTCCCATCTGTGTAGCAGCTCCTCCCTCTAATCTGGATGTGTCTTGGCTTATGTTCATATCCACAACTGATATAACATTCAGGTTCCTTTCTGCTCAGCATCCTGTAAGTCATAGGCTAATATGAGAAGTTCTTGCTTTTGGCTTCAGCTCTCCTTTTGGACCTCATTTTATACCTCACTGTGACAGTGCTTTGATCTTTGTCATTTCTGTTTTTCTTATCACTTCCTTTCTTTGTTCAGGAAAACCATCCTTCATTCAAGACCAACTCAAAAGACACCTATTAGCGTAGTCACAACCTTAGCATTCTCAGGGCCCTTTGAGCCTGCCTCTGTTACTGCACTTCTCAGGATGTTCAGGAGATTCTGTCAAAACATTGATCTCTCCCATTGGACTATGAATGCCTAGACACCCAAACTATATTTCATTCATCTGTAACCCCTTGTGTACTCTTTGCCCCAGAAGAGTAAAAAGAGGGAAACATTTAGTTGAATGTCTGTTGATACACTCTTATAGTTCCAGGAACTTGGGAAGCTGAGACAGAAGTTAACTTAAGCCTAAGAGTTCTGACACAGGCTAAGCAACTAAGACTCTGTGTCAAAAGTATGCAGCTACAATAACAGAGTGAAAGAAACACAACATGTTGGAGTCAGGCTTCGTGGCACACTTCCGTAATGCTAGCATTGGGGAGTTCAGAGGACCATTTATTTGAGGCTCACCCCAGCTACACGGTGCCTCTAAAGGTAACCTGCGCTGTATAGCAAGACTTTCTGCTGCATAGTGACTTTGGGGGCAGCCTGAATTGTATATGAGAGAGAGAGAGAGAGAGAGAGAGAGAGAGAGAGAGAGAGGCGGGAGAGTGGGAGACAGGGGACTTGGGTTGGGAGTATGGAAGGAGGGGGCTTCTGAATGGTTCTGGGAAGTTCCTAGTAATATACTCTGGCCATATCCTAAACACCTTCAATGTACATGTTCATAAGGTTCTATGGTGACTAAGATGTATGCAAATCTTAGTCCATACAAGATGAGCTCCAAATTTGTCCCTCCTTGGTGAGCTTCATGAGCCCAGGTATGAAGGTCATGGCTGCCTGGAAGCCATGTCATCCAGCATTCAGGGCCCCAGACCCTACTATTCATCTCAGGTTAGCATTGATGTCTGTAGTCAAATCACTCCGGCACAATCACTTTCTCCTCTGCAGGTCTTTTGACGGATTCTCAAGTGGCCAAAAGAATCAAGAACAACTTTTGACATTAGCAAACATATTGAGGGAAGAAGGAAAAGTTTTCAATGAAAAGGTCTTTTATACTGCAGGCTACAGCAGTCCTTTCCAATTACTTGATAGAAATAATGAAGTGTGGCTGATTCAGAAGAGTGAGCCCTCCAAAGAAAATGAATAAGGAAATGAAGATCACTTCCAGGGGCAAAACTTCTGTTGAATGCAGATATCAGCAGCACCCATAGGTGAAGTATATAGCGTCTTTTGCTTGAGATACCACCCTGAATCATGCTTTTTTCCCAGTGTGCCTTTGTAAGAAGCTTTATTTAGGTACAGGGTATCAAGAGAAATCTGTGGCCTCTCTTTCTGTGAGGGTCCAGGATAATGTCATGCCATTTCTTTCTTATTCACAATATCACCCTCATGTTGCCGCCTTCTGCTTGAACTTACGACATTTGAATGTTCTTCTTTCTGTATAATAGTAATGAAAATGTTAAAGATTTAGTCTGTGTAGAAGTAAAATTATATTGCATACAAAAATGGTCTTACTGCTGCCACTGTTGCGTTTTTCTGTTGAATCCATGTCCTCACCCAGCTACTGCTCCCTGCACGCACACACACACACATAAATCTGGATGCGCTAGTCCATTCCCAGGTTGCTTAGGCACCTGTGATGTTATCATTAATCACCGCCCACAAGGGCCCAGGATAAAAGGCCCCCTGCCTTTCACTCTTTCTCTTGCCCCTCATTGTTTTGGTCTCTCTCCCCTTTCCCTGTCAGGGTGCCGCCTCCACCCATCTCTGTCTGTCTGACTGTCTGTCTGTCTCTCTGTTTCCCTCTGTCTCTGTGTGTGTGTTTCTGCCTTCATGGATCACTCAGGTCCTAACTCTCTCCCGCTTCCCTTCCCCTGAATAAACTCTTTCATATAAGATCAGTTGTGTGCATGGCATAATTTTTAAATACTAACACTAGAAACATCTGTTCCCATAGTTATGGGTTTATAGGTAAGACCATTCTTGAGCATTTCACCTGAAAATCCTCACAAACATCAGAATACACATTTGAGCATCACTATTTTATAGAGGAGGAAACTGAGGCACAGAGACGTTGGTTAACTTGGCCCAGCCAAAACTAAGGGTGGAGGCTGACCTGGTTTTTTCTTTTATTACACCTGACTATGGTAATGAGCTTCCTGAACAGAAACCTTTGAGGTGGTCATTTTTTATACAAAACAAGCCAGATACATTTCTGGTTCTAAAGTTATTGCAGATTTTAAAATCTTTAATTCTTAGCATTATTTCCTTGAGTTGCATGTTGAATTTTTACTTTTATAGCTTATATATATAAATCTCTAGCAGCCTTTAGTCTCTCTTACTGACAAAAGTCCACACACCACTAACTTCTGCTAGAAGGCACACATGTTCAGTACTTAATCTGCAGCCTTGTATGAAACACGCCTCTTTTAGTAAATAATTTATACTTTAGGTGAGAGGAATCTATTTCTGATGGCCAAAATTCAGTTACAGCTCCATTAAAAAAAAAAGATTTATTTATTATGTATACAGTATTCTGCCTGCATGGATGTCTACACACCATAAGAGGGCACCACATGTCATGATACATGGTTATAAGCCACCATGTGGTTTCTGGGAATTGAACTTGGGACCTTTGGAAGAGTAGCCAGTGCTCTTAACCTCTGAGCCAATCTCTCCAGCTTAGACTTTATTTTCTAAGTTTCAGCCTTCCACTTTGCTGTTGGTCTAATTTTGCTCCATGAACAAGATCCTGTCTGCTCTACAGACTCAATACTTCTAATTGCTGTGCTCAGAACTGACTCCAATTTTGGAAATCTGATTTCTCCATAAGAAATGGGGATTTTTGTTTTTGGTTTGTGTGTTGTTTTTTGTTTCTTTTCTTCCTCTTTTTTTTCCCTTAACTCCTGGCTTGCTTGCTTGCTTGCTCATGCCTCTTCCAGTTTTGGAAATCTGAGTTTTTCCTTGACTCTCCTGGCTTGCTTGCTCATGGTCCATCACTTCCCCTTACCTCTTTATCCAGTTGTGCTAGGAAGAGTTGATCAAAGGCTTCCTTGGAGCTTTGGGCTATAAGACCATATCTCAGGAACCATAAAAGGAATTAAGGTGGCTAGTCTTCTGTATCCCATGCTTCTTACAGAATCATCTGTGTGTTCACAGGTAAGTTTGGGAGAAAGGTTTAAAAAGAACATAAAGAGCAATTCAGAGCATTCACTCATCCCTTTACAGTTATCAATAGCTTCTTTAAAATTTCAAATTCTCTCTCTCTCTCTCTCTCTCTCTCTCTCTCTTACACACACACACACACACACAGTTCCAGGACATGGCATTTATTATCATTGTTCAAGTCATTATGGAGTCCCTACTGTTTTTCTGGCACTATGCTTATGGTCCCTCATCAGTGACCAGGTTCAGCAACATGGTTCAGTTATCTACTGAGTCCAGCTGAGTGTTCATGACAGGCAGGGGCCCTGTCTGAATGGACTTTGCATTGTGAGTAAGTTCAATTGAAATAATATGACCTAAAATTATGGCAAGTGCTATCAAGAGGTGATATGAGGATTTCTGGAGAGACAGTTCCATCAGTTAAAATGTCTGCTATACAAACGTGAGGACCTGCATACAATGCCTAAAGCCCACTATAAAATGAAAACAAAAAAGCTACACAGTACTACAGAATTGGAGACAGGCACATCCCTAGTGCTCTCTAGCCTATTTGGTGAATTCTAAGCCAGTGATAGACCTAGTCTCAAAAACAAAAACCAAACAATACAGTGAACATTTCCTGACAAAAAAGACTGCCAAGGTTGTTCTCTGGCCTCCAAATATACACATTCATGCATGTTCCCACAAATAAGTGAGTGTACACATATGAACACACACACAAGAACTGCAATGAGACTGAGACAGAGGCATGGAAGACCCTGTGGCTGTCACACAGATGGTCAGGGGAGGTCCTTCAGGAGAAATGCTGGGGGTGAGAAGGATGAATGCCGGAAGCCATATGGCTTGGGTAGATGCGACAGTGGCAAAGGAGGAGACTGTGTTCAGTCCCCACACCAAAATGCTGCACACACTGCTTGCTGAGTGGGACAGCTGGGCTTCCAGGGCACTGGCTCTTTGGATAAAAAAAGCTGCTGACCTTATATAGGGTTTTAGGAAACCCAGAGTCCAGGGATTAAAAGACTTTCTAAAGCATTTAGGGATTAAGTTATAGCTAATGAAGTGCAGTTAGCAGAACTAGGATGCTGATGAGTACTGGTTTAGAAGTGGACTTTCTGATATGAAGTTGGCACCTGCTGTTTGTTACTGTGGCCAGTTCTTGTCTGAGATTTAGAATTGTGGCAGAGACTCATCTTCAGATGAACCAGACTCGTCTTCAAGAAAGTGCTAGTTACCCAGGTGTGGAGGATGTGATTGGTGGGCAGGCTTCGGCTTTGACCCCCTCTAGGAACCGCTTCTGATTTCAAGAGGAATACACACCTTTTGGGGGAGTGTGTAGCCCATCACTGGGTAAGGTGGGGTAACAACATACTTTTCTTGCCAACTTTCTTTCTTTTTTTTTTTTTTAAAGATTTTATTTATTTTGAATGCTCTGTGTGCGTGTACATCTGCATGTCAGAAGAGGTAATAGAGGGAACAGATGGTTGGGAGCCCCCATGTGGTTGCCGGGGATCGAACTCAGGGCCTCTGGAAGAGCAGACAGAGCTCTTAACCACGGAGCCATCTCTCCGGGCCTCTTGCCAACTTTCAACCACTAACTAAGTAAGGTGGTGATGCAAAACCCATCCACCGCTGCCCACCTTGGGACTCCTCTGTAAGCTCTGGAGCTCCCTAGTGGGCTGGTGTAGAAACTGTTAGACCTGCACAGCAGTCAGAGAGCTCTCTTCTAAATCTTGTCTCCCCTTGACCTTTCAGAGGTGCAACATCACCACACATTTTTGTCCTAACTCCATATCAGCCTCAAACTGGCTTAACTGGTGTGAGAAGTTCAAGAATGGTGGAAAGACAGCGTTTGGAGAGGTGGTGTGGACAGTCTCTGGTTCAAACCACTGTCCAATTACTAACCTGATAAAGCAGCATCTTGGTGCAGAGAAATGGAATGACAAGTCGATGATTCTTTTCTTGATGATAGGAGAGAAAGGGTGGAAAACAAATAGGAGAGTAGTAGACTAGAATGGTTATTACTAAGTTTGATGTCTTCCAGATATGGCAGTAACAAGGACTCAGTGGTACCATGTTGCCTATGTCCTCTCCATGGCTGTGATAAATACCATGGCCAAAAGCAACTTGGAGGAAACTGTGTTTATTTCTGCTTACATTTCCACATCACAGTCTATCACTGAGGGAAGCCAGGGGAGAAACTCAAAACAGGAACATGAAGCAGGAACCACAGAGGAACACTGCTGAATGGTTTGCTGGCAGATCTGAATGGTTCAGCTACCATTCACCTGCCCAGGGCTGGCCATTTCTCACAATGGGCTGGGACTTTCCCTATCAACCATCAATCAAGAAAATGCCCTCACAGGCATGTTCACCAATCAATTTGATGAAAGCAGTTTTCCCTTCTTCCCAGATGTGTCAAGTTGACAATCAAGATTAGCCATCACACCTACTATATACCTAAGAGCCAGGTCCTATCCCCGGCACCTCAAGAAAGCTAACAACTTAAAATCACAAGGACCTGATGTCAATTCCAAGAACCACTTTAAAAATGCCAGGTATATGGGCCCATGGGGTCTCACAGAGACTGAACCACCAACCACAGAGCACGAATGAACTGGAACTAGACCCTCTACATACATGTAGAGGTGGGTAGCGTGCTCAACATGTGGGTCCCTTAAAAATGGGAGTAGGGGCTATTTCTGACTTTGATGCCTGCCACTGGGTCCCTTCCCCCTTGCTGGGCTGCCTTGTCAGGCCCCAGTGGGAGAGGACTCGCTTAGTCCTGCTGTGACTTTGAGGTGCCTGGGTGGGTTGATACCCCTTGGGTGCCTCCCCTTCTTTGAGAAATAAGAGAGGGGAATGGGAGCAGGGGGCCGTGAAGGTGGGACTGGGAGGAAAGGAGGAAGGGGTCTGGGATCTGGCTGTAAAGAGATTAAATTGATAAATGGAAAAATGCCAGGTATATAAGGTTCACACTTGTAATCCTACTGATGAGGTGAATTCAGGCAGATGGCTGAGGCTTCGTCAGCTAGCTTAGCCAGCTTAGCCTGCTTCATGAGTTTCAGGCCAATTGGAGCTATTGTCTCAAAAGTTAAAGAACAATACTTGAAGCATAACACCTGATGTGGTCTTCTGCCTTCCACATGTGTATATACACATGCATCTACACATTAATATGTAGACACACACCCAAAATCAGCTATTATAAGTCCTCAACCCATATAGCCAAGCAGAAAATCTAAAAGCCAACTGTGGGCTTTGATGGTAAAACTCGCTAACTACTAGCAAATTTCCAACCAGGCCAGGGATGTGATACCTAGACAGAATCTAATGTAGAAACCGTTTTTTTGTTTTGTTTTGTTTTGTTTTTAGACAAGATCTCTAATCCAGGGTGGCCCTGAACTTCCTGTTTTCGTTACTTTTCTGTCGCTGTGATGGTACACACACTATGGCCAAACACAACTTACAGAAGAAAGGGGTCCAAGAGGCAGGCAGGGGGCGGGGGGGGGGAGGGGAGTGGGGAGGGAAGGAGCAAGAAGCAGAGAGCTCACATCTTTGAAAAAGCAGGAAGCAGAGTGAATTGCAAGTGCCACAAGGCTTAAACTCCCAGAGTCTGCCTCCGGTGATGGACTTCGTCCAGCAAGGCTCTCAAAGCTGCCCAAACAGCGCCACCCACTAACTAGGAACCAAGTGTTCAGCTCCTTGAGATTATGGGAGGGCATTCTTTTTTTTAATTTATTTATTTTTATATTAATCACAGGTTAGGTACTTTGCATCCCAGGCATAGCCTCCTCCCTCATTCCCTCCCACCCTCCCACTCCCTCCCTCATCTCCCTCCTCCCCGCCCTCTCCAAGTCCACCAACAGGGGAGGACCTCTGGGAGGGCATTCTTATTTAAACCACTATGCGGAGTAGGACCTTAAATTTCTGATCCTCTTGACCCCAGACTCCCAAGGGTTAAGATTATAGGCCTGCACCATCGTTGTACAAAGCTATCCTCTGAGCCAAACTGCTGCCATCTTCAACAGTCCAACTGGGCCTGTTTACCAGATATCATTATAACTGAGCTTGTTGACTGTTAACATTCCCTCTTGTAAGGAAGGGATGGAAAGGGTCTTGACCCTCACTGGACTAGCCAGCACTCCCAACCAGTAGTATCCAATTCTGCCCTAATTGCTTGTGACCTTAGAGTCTCTTGGAGGGGCTAGATTATGTAGGTGAGAAGAGATGAGGGGAAGGGGTTCCACAGAGAAGTGAAGTCATCATCCCAGCTGGGTATAGAGTTCCCAGGGTAGTTACTTTAAGGTCTCTCATACTTCTGCCTGTAAGTAAGCCTCATAAACTTATTGGCTCTACTGGGTAAACTTTTTGTGAAATCACACCCCAGTTTGTTGCTGGGGCCTCAAGAGAAGGAGTTGACATTATTTACCTCTCCCCAAGGAAAGGATTCTTAGCAACAACTAACATGCCTAGTTTACAAGGTCCTAGGGTTCAAATCCACATCCTTGGGCTTGGTAGGCAAGGATTCTAGCAGCTGACTTGCATTCCCCGGCCCCACCCATATCATTTTGATTCCCTAGAAGATTGTGAACACTCTGAGCCTGCAGAAGAGGACCACTCTCAGTCGTTAAAACACAGAACTATCCTAGCCTACTTCGTCTGACCTACCTGGAAAAGCAGCATGAAGTTCTTTCTTACCTAGAGCAATAGGCACCCTTCAAGAACTGGCCCAACCCATTCTCCTCACTTCTGGGTTCATAAATAGCATTCTACCATAGCCTGCTGAGGCTGTGCTGGCTGACTAAGGAATAAATTGCTATGTGCCAAAGATGCTGCAAAGCCTGATCACCATGTCCTGGAAGGGGTCTACCTGTAGAATCCTGGAACTGACTCTAAGGACACTTGATCATAGACATTAGGTTTGTAACACTAAATAAAGGAGAGCATCTTAGGCCAGTTTTCAATAAACTTAACACCATAAGAAACCCCAGAAAATTTTCAAACTCATAGCCTAGGGTAGCTCCTAAAAGCTTAGAAAAAGTGACAGAAATATTGAAAGGCTAAGATTTGTTGGATTGACAGTAGAGGAAGGAATGAAGAAGGCATGGAAGAATAGAAAGGCTGAACTAGATGCTCTTCTCGTAGGATTGTGTTTGAGGACAGGATTTCATTATTCACCAGGACCATTGGGAAAACACTGAGAAGACATAGGTGGATCTAGCTGGCTTGTTAGAAAAATGTGGATGATGATGAGACCATGAGTCAGGTAACAACGTTAGCTGCAGAATCCAGGTGTGGTGATCATGTGACACTCATCTCAAAATGATGGTCAAGGGGGCCTGATCTGTACAGTCTTGTGGGGATTCTTATTAGAGTAGGCAAAATAACCCAGTAGCAAAAGTAGTTATTTTACATACATCAAAGAAGCTAGGAATGAATAGAAACAGGGTAAGCAAAATCATACAGTTTCTAAGGCTATTTTTCTGATCAGAAGTTCATGATTGAAGGAATGACTGGATTCCAAAAAAAAGGTCACTGCAATATTTCAGCAAGTATGCTTATAAAAAGAACCCACAAGAGACAAAGAGGCATACCCGGGCACATGCAGACATAAATGAACATACAAAACCCAAAAATACCAAGGTGTCACTGTAGTTCTCAGTCCCCATGAAACTGGGAGGAACATATGAACTTCAGAAAATAGGGTTAATTCTAAACAAAGTTTGGCCAATAGCTTCATTGGATACACAGACTCATGACTGCTCTTTCACCTAGGTTTTTTGTTTGTTTTTTATTTTGTTTGTTTTCCTCATGTGAGCATGGGTGCATGTGGAGACCTGAGGTTGGTGGACCACTCTTCTACCTTACTCATTGAGCCAAGACCTCTCGGTTAAGCCTAGAGCTTACCGATATGGCTACTCTTGCTAGCCAGCTTGTCCTGGGCCTCCTGCCTCTGTCTTCCAAAGCTGGAATCACAAGAAGGTTGTGACAGTCACTAAGCATTTGAAAATGCTTTCTGGGGATTTGAACTCTGGTAAGCCTACTTTTGTAGCCAGCATTTTAGCCACTGAGCAACTCCCTAGCCTTCTAGTATTTGTTACAATTGATTCAGCTCTTTCATCTTGGGGAAATCCTCTAAAGCTCCTTTACCTCAACCAGGGTAGTGAATAAAAAACAAAACAAAGCAACCCCCCACCCCCCAAACAAAACAAACCAGTGTGGTCTTGACTGGTACCTTTTAGGTGTCTTGTAGGGAACATCTGCTATTGCCATGATGGTAAAAACACAAACTCAATTTACCCTTACATCTTAAAGCAAAATTCTGGACAAAAATAATGTAAAGCAATGACATCTAGAGACACTGGAGCTGACGGTGTATAGGATGTGATCCCTCAGGGAAGGAGAAATGACATGAATCTAGGGAGGGACCGCTTATGCTAATGTCTTAGAGGAAGTTTCTAGGTAGCAAAGCAGGGATGGGAATCAGAGACCAGCAAAGGCAGTATGACTGGAAAGACAGAAATCAGTATCATGTAAGACCGATGTTGGGGAAGTTCGTGGGGAACAGTAAATACAACAAAAGACAGTAGAGCAAGGGTAAGGTAAGGAGGGAAGGAAAACTGAAAGCAAGTCAGAGATCCAGGGAGCAGAATGAGATCAAGAGAGAAATTCTTCAGTGAGTCTTCTTAGTACTTGGCACTTTATTGTGTGAAAGAGTGAAAAGAAGCCGGGCATGGTGGTGCAAGCCTAGAATTCCAGCACTCAGGGAGGCAGAGGCAGTCCAATATCTCTGAATTCGAGGCCAACCTGGTCTACAAAGTGAGTCCAGGACA
>CM053763.1:13507021-13633388 GCA_028658305.1 Pachyuromys duprasi
ATGTATCTAGTATGTCATCTGACTCCCAGAACACCAGCTACAAAGTGGAATGTATCACCGGTGAGGGAAGACAATAGTCACCAAAATGCCACCTTTTCTTTCCTTGTCATTGTGATTCCTCAAATGAACAGTTATAAAATGTTCTAATATGAGCCTCACACATGAGAAGCAAGCACCCCCACCCGTTTTTTTAGATGGTTTTTTTTTTTATCTGTTGGATTCATGGATACAGAACTTGTGAATATGAAGGGAAATATATAATAAATTATAAATTTATTATATATAAATATTTTATATAATTTAATATATATTTATTCATTCATGACCCCACATGAAAGAAAAAACTCCGAGGGTAACAAACCAATGAAAGTTAAGACCTTTTCTGATAGCAAACCAAATACTCGTTTATTTGCCTCTAATTCCTAGAAAAAAGAATGAGTTATATCACTCATAAAAAGTTCTCCTACCCCTCCACACGCTACGCTAACTAAATAAATGGTTCACCCATCACTCACACTTTAAGATCTTATCTTTGGGTGTTTTTCCTAATAATCTTTAGAGGTACCAGCCAGTATCTGTGCTACTCTGTCTTCTTTCCCAACACCCCACTGCCCCACAAGGCACAGCCTGGGTTTCACTGCCATTCACTTCATATCTAGTAAAATACTCAACAATTCTGCATTAGTAGAACAAAACTGTGTGTACATCAATAGTAGCAATTAATGGAACTAATGGAAGATGGAGAGAAGAAGGGAGAGAGGGGGTATGAGGAAGAGTATGTTCAACATGCCGTGTGTACTTCTATGAAAACTTTAAAAAATTAAATGCACATACAAAGAAGTTTCAAATGTTGACTTTACAATTGTTTTATTCAAAACAAACTTAAAGCCTAATAAATACCTTTTAAATGGGGATTTTACGTCATTTTATAATTAGTTCTAATACTGCTTATCTTACCTTCAAACAAATGTTGATATATTAAGTTTAAGATTTCTGATATCCACATACATTCTAATCCTTTCTAGGTATTCAAAAACCAACATGACCTCTCTAAGATTTACAAGAAATGATCTGTGTGCCCCATGCAATTGAAAGTTGACCCAAAGCATAGCAACAACAACAAGAAAACTCCCTGTGGCCACATGGCAAGTCGTCATTTGTGGCTGTGAGAAGTGCTTTGCTTTCTACAGAGACATAAAGGAGTTCCGTCAAAGTTCTCCTCTCAAAGATGTGTCTGAAATGAATATGAAAGATTCTGTATAAGAAGCCTTATGATGCTTTGGCTTGTATGGTTTAACTTCCAGATATTGTCACACACAGTCAATGGCAACCCATAGCAGCTTTAGAAGCTCAATGTAACCACTGTAAGAAAGGGAAAGAGTGTGCTTTATTCTGGATACACAGAACCTGGAAGGAGGTAAGGGTCACAAAGACATTATATTAAAATAAATACTTTGCACACTTTTATCCCAAGTCTAAAGCATGTTTGGAATTCTGATGGGAGGGACCTAGAAGGGAACCCAGCAATTCAACTCATAGACAAATACAAAACCACACAACCAAACGGTGCAAAAAAGTCTTTTTAATCTAAAAACTCATTTCCCAAGGCTAATTAATAGCCAAGCCCTATCAGTTTCATCTATTTCTTTCACTAACAACAGTCAGCATTTTCTTCAAAGTGAGATAATATATAATAGATTTTGGTAAACCTTTCTAAATAAGAACATGATGCTGCAAGCAGTTCAAGGGAGAAAAATAGCAATATTATTTTTCTTTGGTATAACCAAAAGGAGATCCAAAGTTACCAAATGTCAACATTTCAAGTGACAGACTGTCATGTGGAGCTTAGACTCTGGTTTTAAAACAAAAACAAGTCTTTAAAGGAAAAGCTGTACTCACAGTTCTACAGTGCACGTTTTCTGATTTAATTCTGAAAATACTTTATTTGAGAAGCAGGAAAAAAAAAAATCCAGCAGTAACACTCACTCTCCCATCCCTCTCTCAAAAGACCCTTCTGTTGCCTCATTCTTCTACACCATCACCTCTTGGCAAAGAAGTGCTTGGCTGCAACTCCAGGAAGAAATTCATGTTTAAAAAAAACAAAAAACAAAACAACCCCCCTCCCAACCCCAAACAGCAACAAAAAGCCTACCTATGCCTCTGACACCAGGCTAGAAATGTGGCCTAGGATACAACCTTGCCACTACCACTTGGGTTATTTTTACAAAAGGAGGAGGAGGAAGAAGGGCAGGAGGAGGAGGAAGAGCAGGAGGAGGAGGAAGAAGAGCAGGAGGAGGAGGAAGAAGAGCAGGAGGAGGAGCTGCAGCAGCAGCAAAACCTTCCCCCACCTCAAAAAGTACCTGAACCAATGAGTGGCTCAGCCATTTCCCAGCCTCTTCACCATTTCCACGTGTGTCTCGAGTTGTACATACAACTATGTTCTGTATTTAGAACCAACCCACTCCCTCCTAGAAGTAAAACAGCTTCGAGTCTCTTAGTGAATTATTCATTCCCATACCCATAATGCTTTGAAAGCAGTTACCACCATGGTCTAGAAGACTCCATTATTCTACCTGAACTCTGACCTTTTCTCCTATTTCTATACATAATGTTAGTGTGTGTGTTTGTTAGAATGAAGTGTTAAAAATGCACATATATATACACACACACAGCATTTTGGGGGAAAAAAACCCAAAAACAAAAAACATCTTCCCCAGGAAGCATTTTCAGAACTTGAAGCTTCTACTTGCTTTTAAGCCACATGGCGAGTGAGTCCTGAGTGACCCGCAAAGCTGAGACCTCCCCAACACCAATGCTCAGTGGGATCCCCACAAGCCAGGAAAAGGCCACATAGACTTCCTAGAGTGATGCACTGCCCTCATTCAAGAGAGGCAGTTCTAGTCCTAACTTTTCTGTTCAGTACCCTCACACTGCTCTGAGGGACCATTGCCGTCTGCCCTTCCTATCCCACCCACACAGGCGGGCTCCTCGCTACAGAGCAGGCTGTCCAGGTCCATCTCCTGACCCACTAGTCTGTCCAGAGAGCATTCCCCAGCAGCATCCAGAGCCCTGTGTGCTTTGTTGTCTGCTGGCTCGGCAGGTTCTCCCTCTCCCTCGGAGATGACGGTCATGGGGCTGCTTGGGATGCGGTTCCTCATGCTGTACCTGCTGCTGGCCGCCGAGGGTGGTGTCCGGCTGCGGCTGTACCTAGGGCCCGAAAAGGACAGACTCCGAGGCATCAGGCCTTCATTCTTGGCCCACTCCTCCTGGGCCCTCCTGTTCTTGTTGGGGGAGCAGCTGGACGGGCTGTCTGGGACATCTGATGAAGGCTCTGACCTAGATCTCTGGAATCGAGGGTCCGTGGACTTGAGCATCTCTGCCGCTGACATGCGAGCGCTAGTGTCTGATCGACTCCCCTTCTTTAGCAGCAGAGCTTTGAAGTTGTCACTGCTGGTAGTACTCTTTTTTATGCTTCTCTGGATGGACCCTACTTGCTTTGGAGAGGCCAGGCTAGGAGCAGCACCGGTGGGTGTCACTGGTGGGGAAGGAGAGTGATTTCGGGTGTGATCGTCTTCTGAGTCTTTACGGCCGAGGACCTTCCTTTTGGATCTAGAATAAAATAAAATTAAAATAAAGGTCAATTCTCAGTGACACTTGTTGCAATCACCTCCATCTTCCTGTCACCATTTACATTTGCCTCTGAAGACAGGGCACCTGACACCCCATAACAGCAGCATGTGGCCTAACACATTTTTGTTCAATAGTTCTGCTCAATGTTTAACAAGAGTCATGAATGAAATAATGACACAGCTTCAACTTGTAGAGCGGGAAAGCAATTTAGAAAGGGTCTAACTGTGTACAGAAACCGAAATCTAGACAATGATCCCTACAGCACACACAGACACAGACAACTCAGTCTTGATAGACCTTCTTTCCACACAACTGCAACCTGTATTGCTTACAATCTACATTGCTTACCCACCAGAGCAACTCTGCTCTTCTTAATCTTTCAAGGCACTACCCTGTGGTAGAATAAATATTTTGATTTGCTTTTAAATGGCAAGAGTGTCCTTAGACACAAAAAGCCACAATCAAACTCTATGACATTCAGGGACTTTATTTGGAAATATAAACTAAAAGAGAAGACAAGATTAAAACAACCACAACACTGTGGTGTCTAAAGAGGCAGCTGCCTCTTACAAAATGACCTAAATTTCTGATATCTCTGCATATTCTCTCTCTCTCTGCACATGTGTGTGTGTACTTCTAAAGATGGCCATAACAGACATTTAAATGGCTTAAAGTCTAATTACTTCAATAAATATAAAAATTTCACACCTCAATTGGTGTTCTACACTTTCCATCTGGCTTTAAATCTGAAGAGAATTAATTTGCATTATTATAAAACATGAAAGCTATGCTTCAATTTGGATAGTCTTTATCTTACATTATGAATTTACGTGCTGAAGGACATGAAAGTAAAATTCTGAATGTCCCAGAATTGAGATGTACTTTGATTAATCTGCTAAGTGGAATTAATGCCACAACAGGTATTAACATATGTCCAAGCTCTCTCTTTGCTACCCATTCCTAAGGCTACTTGGCCTGTGTACAGAGAATGACAGAAACTGGATGATTTCTATATCTGCAACAGATGGCAGTGACTATCAGAAACCACACATTCTTTAATGCCTTCTGAAGGTTGCCAGATAAAATATAGAAGAGACCTTTGGAACATTTTTAGGAAAAAATCTGCAGTAATTTGGCTCCATAACAGTTGGATTTCCTTGAGCCTGAGTATTTAGTATACACAGTAACTTGGCAACATACATCTCTGTGGCTTGTGATTATAAATACAGACTCCTGCATATTTAGAAACTCACTGCATTCCATACTAACTGAAACACATTAGGTCTCAGAAGAATTTCCTGACAGTTAAGTTCCAATTGGTTTCATTTAATTCAGAAAACATTTATTATGTGATTATTAAGTGTCCAACATAGCTACAGTTAGGAACATCCGAGTAAACCTCTACAAATGTCACTTAATTTGCTTTCAAAAGATGCATTTCTCATTTTCCTGTTTTACGGAAGAGCAGGGTAGATAGCTCCTTTTTTATTTGTAATGAGATCAAAGAACCCAGTGAGGCAACAGTAAAGGGGTTAGCCTTTAAGACCAAAACTACAGTGGAAGACAAAGACCTGCATATAACCTGATATCAACTCAGCTTGATGACACACAGCTTGTTTTCCCCTGTGTTAGCTACTTTAGCATTTCACAAAGCTCAGGTTAAGGACGGAACTTTCTCCTACTGCATGCAACAATCTTTTCATTTAAACTCTAAGAATTTGAGAGCTTGTTGACACGGGTTATTTATACAGAGAATCAAATGATTTTTACAGGGTACTTAGCTTCATAAGGAAAATAAAAGACCATCAGTCAAGTCAAAACGAAGTCTGAACAACAGAGAAATATTCACAGGAATTATCTAAAATTCTGGTGGTAAGGAAACCTAAGTAGCCAGAAGGCTCCCTGACACCTTATTGGTGCTTAAACTACTTGTACATATCTGAATCTTATTATTTTCTACCATGATGTCTTTGTAGCGAAGGACTCAGTTGTATATAGCCAAGCAATGTAATAAGCAAAGCTGAAGTACTGAATCAGTTACTGTCAAAGGTATCTAAACAAAACCAACTGCACTTTTCTATAAAGCCAGCAGATGGCGGTGGAGGTCTACAGTAACAAATTTAAAGAGGTGTTTTGTTTTGTTTTGTTTTGTATTGTTCTCCCCCTCCTGCAAAAGAAATATTACTCCTTGAAAGACTTTGGAGTGGTCAGCTCTGCATCCTTACCACAAAGCTCTGGAATGGAAGAAGCTGGTGGAAAGATTTAGAGCCAGAGGTGGTGGATGACTTTAGGGGAGCAGCATTTCCAGATATAACAGAATGGACATACAAATGAACTCACAGTCTGTATAAGACCTGAATAAGCTAAAGCTAGACAAAATTCCCAGCACAAAGGAGCGAAACTGAACAAAGTCTCACCCATCATCAAGAAGCTATTCGCAAACGATAGCTGTTGGGAGAGGGAAAGTCAGTTTTCTTCAACGGAGCTCAGTGAGTTGGCCAACACAAATTGGACCTCTTGTTTTTTAGTGGCTTAAAAAAAGTTATTTAGAGAGATTAACATGAAGGTGGGTGAGGGTGTATCTGGGAGAAGTTTGGGGACAAAAACCAAAGAAGAAACATATACTCTTGATGAAATAGTAAAGGAGCCAAAAAGAAAATCCTATAAAATTATGGGTTTTCTAAAAACCAACAAACAAAAAGATAATGACAAATAAATTAAAGCACTCTCAGGAAAGTGGCTCTGTACATCTAGGCTATGTGCCCTAAGTCCACAGAACACAGCATTCCATGCCCCAGACTAGACCCAAATCTTACAAACATTTGGTCACATGACTGTCACGCTCCCCAGCTACATCACACTCTCTCCTTAGTGTCCTCACAGAAATCAATGGAACAAAGTAAAACAGAAATAGGGCTTAAAGGGAAACTAAAGTATAAGAAAGACACTTCAAAATGGTTAACAAAGGAGACCTCAAGCAGACAGAGGAGTCTGTGTGGAAATTAGAAAGTGTGTCAAAGGCGTTTGGGATACCTGTGAATGGCTGCAAACAGGTCTTCTGTGGTCCTGGGTCTAGTGGGGGTCATCACCTCATCACTGCCTTCAGAGAAGTCCCCGGTGCCTGACGAGCAAACAGCTGCGTTGGGTTCCAGCAACCCGGCTAGAGAGAAGAAAGGCAGGCAAACGCTAGATGCTGTCACTAGCTCTTCAGTCCTTTGCCTGGCTCTGAAAGATGCCACTTTCCTGCCATTCTGACACTAAGAGCCATGGGGAAGCCCGCCTGCTGCTGGGTCTGCAGCGTGAGTTTTTATAGAGAAATGACACTCACTGGCCTGACAGCCAGGGCTATTTCCTGCTACAGACTTTGGACTAAATTGCTCTTGAGTTTTGTTAGAGCGTTTCTTTGTCGCTCTTCCAACGGGAGATTACTCCTGCTACTGAAAACTCAGTCTGCTGCAGACTTACCCCCCCCCCCCCATTCCACTCCCTTCCCTCTCTCTCCTCTTGGATCCAGAGTTTTTACATTTTTTTCACAAAGCAGCTTGGGTAATGAGGTGTAAGAAGCCCACACACTGCCGGCTTTCGCCTAGACTAGGCTGCTTCACCTGGTTCCGTGAGTGTTGAGCAGCCCTATTTGGCTCCTCTCCAGAGGATCGGAGTGCAGCGGAGGAGCCGGGCTTACCTTCTCTGCCCTGCTGAGGCGGGCAGCTTTTCGTATTTCTCTCACCATCCCCGTTGCTCTTGACTGACTCTTCCTGTGTGGGTCCCGGAGAGGTACTGGGCTGGACCATGGGGGCATTGGCTTCCACAATGCCAGGGGGCAAGGACCCTGTAGTTCCTCTTTCCAGGTCGGGACTTCCAGGGATGGGGGCCGTAGCATGAGAACCAGCTTGGGGTGCTGGGCTGGATTTCTCCTCTAGGCTGGGCACAGCCTCCCCCTCTGCTCTGGCAGAGCTGGGCACGCCTGGGAGTGTTTTGCTCCCGTTCTCTGTGGGCTCCGCTGTGATCTCTCTCTGCGGAGGTGGTACCACCAGGAACAGTTTGGGCTTCTTGGAGATGGGGGGTGGCTTCCTGCTAGATGATGAGTCTGGGAGCAGAGTGGTCTTGAGGCTGAGCCCCGGGCCTGGAGCGCCATCGCTGGGGCTCTGAAGGCCGCCACACTCTGCCGCACCGTCATGGTCACCCTGACTCTGGCTCTTGGCAGGCATCAGAGGCGAGCTCGTCACAGAGGCAGGCTGGCTTTCACTCTCCATTTCACTTATGCTATTTCGGGATTTGAGGATAGCAGATGGCTTTAAGAGGTACTGTGGAGCAGTCGGAGTTCGTTGTTCCTGAGCTGATGGTTCAGAAAACAGGGTTGCCTCGGCGCCTGAGTTCTTTCTCACTGGCCTCAACTGCACCATCTGCAAAGCTTCTGTGGTGATCAGGGGCATGGGGGGTCGGCAGCCCTCCTCCTTGTTGGCAGGCCGCCTGAGGGCCTCTCTAGAGGATTCGGACTGGCTACAGTTTTTGAAAAAAGGCCTGTTTTCTTTCATAAATTTGGGGTCCAGGGGCGGAGCGGGTGGAGGTTCGGAGGAGGGCATGGGAGGTGGAGGTACTGGCAAGGGCGGTGAGGGTCTTGGAAGATGGGGGCTGAGTACCGTGGGGGAAGGAGAAAGGCACCTGTCGGCAGGGGAGCAGAAGGGAACAAGGGCTTCTGGTGGTGGAGGGGGGAACCCAGGAGAGGGAGGCAGGGGAGAGCCTTCAGAGCAGTCTGCTGGAAGAGGTGGTGGCGGAAGGAGGGGGGACTTGTCAGCGGGACAGGGAGAAGGCAGAGGAGGAGGAGGGGGGAGAGGAGGGAGAGGGGCCAGGGGCGAGGCCAGGGAGGAATCCAGTTTCTTCATGGTGCCACTTCCCTCAGCAGAAGTATTAGAGGACAGAGAAGTGGATGAGGAGGAGATGGACATTGAGGAGATCAGAGATGACTTCCTTTCTGGCACCTTGGGCTTGGCCTTCCCCTTCCCATTTGCTGGTGAGACTGATTTTAAAAACACAGGCACTGGAGTGAGTGCTGTGGGTGTATTCGACTGGCTAGAATACCCGCTGGACGGAGAGGTGACTCTCTGTGACTTCTCTGGTGAGGTGATGTTTGGTTTAACTGAGACACAGGGCACTTGGGGCATTGGGACTCTAGACCCCTCTTGGGTGTGGCGTACTGGCCCATTTCCGGTTGGTGCCTCACTGCTGGCTGAACAGGCCACTGTGGGGTTCCCTGGATCTTCCTGCAAGCTTGTGTAGTCAATGTAGTAGCCCCAAGGGTCCGTGTATCCTGACTTGATGCTGCTTGTGTCGCTCTGCGAGGGCGTGACCCCACACAGAGGATACACGTTGGGCGTGGTGGTGGAAGTCATGCTACTACCCTCACTAACAATGCTCTGGCTCCTGGACCTAGGGAGCCAGGGTTCTTCAAAGTCGCTGCAGGGGCTCTGGGAAGGGGAGCTGCTGCCCTTGCCAGGGAGGCTCAGCTGCAGTGAGTGCTGGAGCGAGGCGATCAGGCTCTCATTGAGCACCTGTCCATTTGACTGGTTGTTCTTCTTGGGAGTCCTTCGCAGAGAGTCTGTCCGGGAGGGTGGCAAGGGTGGTTTCTTTGCTTTCTTTAGAGAGATGTTTCTTGAAAGGGATTTATTCTGGTGATTGGCCTGATCACCTTGGCTTCTGTGAGCCTGTCCATCAAAAACATTGACCATGCTGTGCCTGGGGTTCCCAAAGCCATCACTGACATTGTACAAGTTCCCAGTCTCGTGTCTAGAATCACTGTGAGCGGTCATATAGTAACCATCATGGTCCTCTGAATACAGAGACCTGGCATCCTCCTTGATAGATGCTTGGTCCAAACTGCAGCTGCTCATGTTACTCGTGGGAGTAGAGAAACCAGGAGTTGCCAGGTGTGGCTTCAGTGGGGATGCCTGACCATTGCTGGACGCTTTATATTCCCAGGGTTCAGAACTGCCACATCCCCTGTCCTCTGAATAAGTACACTCGCTCTTGCCACCCACATCTGGAGGGTGAGAAGGAAAGCCCAGGTTGTTTCTACAGTGATAGAGTATGGCTTGGGACTCATTCTCCCTGTTGGCTGCGGCAGTTAGAGAGGTCTCTGAATCACAGAGGGATGACAGTGTGGTAGCGCCAGGGGCAGAGGAGGCTGAAGTGTGTGAGTGATGACCGGGGGACTGGTGGTCATCTTTCAAAGAACATCTGGGTGTGGGGCGATCTCTGGGTTTTAGCTTTGAGTACGAAACTGAGCCGGGCACTCTACTGTCCAGCTGTCCTGCACTCTGAGCAGTGTGAATAACAATGACCTCTGAAGAGGACAGTAGTGTGGCATTTGGAATGATGCTGGTAGAGTAGGACGCATGAGGCGAAACCACACATGCTGGACTTGCTATGTTTTCACTCTCCAGGAACCTCAGCTGCTGGGATTTGGACCTCAAGAGCATTCCAGTCCTCGAGGCACCTCCTACATGTGCAAAGTTTTCGTGCCCCTGTGAGTTACTGCTCTGGCAGGAAGAAGCGTCATCCATATTGTCAGCCGAGTCTAGGGCACCCATCCTTGCCTCCAGTGAATAGGTGCTTGTTCTTGCACCAGAACGTGGAAGACTGTGGAAACCAGCATCGTTACTGAGGCGAGATGGGAACACAACACCAGCCGAGTCGCTCAGCACAGACATGTTGCCAGAGGAGCCTGCGAGGTGGCTCATCTGGGCAGCAATGCCTAGCCCCTTGTGGGCCCTGATCCTTCTCATTGATGGCGGGATGACTTTCACGTCTTCCGTCTGGCAGCTGGAGTCCCTGGTTTCCAAGCACTGCCCGGTAGACCGATAGCTATCAAGCCTTCCTAATGTTGAGTAGTGGTCTGGGGTATATACTGAATGGCCACTACCATCATCCTCGTGGCCAGTGACTGATGCTGGAGATAAAGCAGAAAGAGGCCTGTTATCTGAAAATAGAAATCCGTAGGTTAATATCACCTGCGCTCTCAGCGCCCTCTGACTCTCTTATAAGAAACTACAACCCCCCACAACCTTCTTCTATTTGATTCAGTACCTAACTAAGCTTAACTATTCCTGCTATCTCCTAGCACCTTTGCTATCAATTTCATGTACTTCCTTTTTTAATGAGCACTGTAAATCATCACATAAAATGGATAATGCACATGGAATTCTTGGGTGCTCCCTTTGAGATCATGGTCACTGAGTACTGTGGAAGATACACTTTTCAAACAAGTAATTTTTGCTGAGTGTGGTGGTGTACACCGATAATCCCAATCATTGGGGTGGGGGGGGGTAGAGGCAGACAATCTTGAGTTCTAGGCCAGTCTAAGCTATATAGTGATACCTTGTCCCCACAAACAACATAATCCGACGAGATACATCAGTAAAGTACATGAGGTTGTGACTTCAATCTCTAGAAAGACACAGAGCAGCCGAGCATGGTACGTAGCCACCTTGGCTAAGGAAGTGAAGAAATGTCATCCCAGGGCTCCCTGGGCATACACTGCAGCCTACTTAGGAAATTCCAGACCAGTGAAAGACCCTGTCTCAAAAAGCAAGGCAAAACTGGATCCTCTAGCCTCCATATGCACACTACATCCCCACCGGGTGACAGGGCAAAGTATTGCATCCATCAAGCATCCAATAAATGGAGCAGTCAGACAACAGGGCCATAGAGATATCATTCAAATGAGAATGGTCTGAAACCAGTGTTAATTACATTGATTCTTCTGTCAGAAGAAAGCCCTAAGAAAAAGAAAATTGATTTATGAGCCCATCTGTGTTTCAAGCATTTCATTATCCATCTTAAGCCATTATCATCTGTCTGTTGGTGACATTCAAAATTCAACAGCAATCTGCTGTGTTCTAGTTGGGGAAAGAGCTACAGGAACTGATCCAGGGAACATTTCCTCAAATTAGAGTTATTTATTTCTTGGAGTTTACAACCAACCAGAGAATAGTATGATCAAAAGAGAAAGAAAGAAAGAAACACAAGGGGGGATAAAACAAGAAGGAAGTGGGTAATAAAAACTGTAACTGTACATAAACAGATGTCAAGCTACACAGAAAAGAACAGAGCTTAAAAAAAAAAAATCACAAAACCAGGAGCTTACCCCAGACACACTAAGAAATGAAAGCAATCCTTAGTACAAATCAAATCTTTGAAAACTGGGGCAAAACTCTGGTTTCATATTTTGTTTTTCATTCAGCAAGAAATACATATGGAGAGAATAGACAAATATAATTATATACCAACAAAATAATTCTATTGATTGGGAAATATGAAAATTCTTTAACATGATGTTCACATCTGTTACTGAATCATTTTAGGATTGAAAGTTACCGGTCATATAAAGGGGGAAAAGCCAGGGGGAGCTTTAAGTGGGGAGAGAGGAAAGATTAAAAACAACACTGAGGATGTTTGAAAAGCCATAGAGGACCATATTTTACACTTGCCTAAAACTATATATAATGTATGTTTTGTGTACATGTCTAATGAAGTTAAATAAGTTTACAACACTTGGGATGATAATGATCTCCCAAAGAGCTATAGACCAACAGTTCACATGATGCACTGATGTACTAGCCCACTCCTAGGTTGCTTAGCCACCTGTGATGTCATCATCAGTTACTGCTGCCAGGGGGCCAGGATAAAAGGACCCCTCCTCTTACTCTCCCCCTCTCTGGTTCTCTTGCTCTCCTCTCTGCTCTCTCCTCTCTCTGTGTTGGGGTGACCCCTTTCCCCACCATGTCTGTCTGTCTGTCTCTCTCCATCTCCAACCAGTAAATATCTTTCATATCAAATCTATCATCACTACACACACACAGATATCATAACACTAACTAAAATCTCAGTACTAGGCATACAAAACTCCCTTTCAAGTAGTTGGTCAGGGGAGGCTAAGTAACTCCCCCCCAAATATAACATATTGCTGTTGCCTTTGGTTGTCTCCCAGAAGTTGAAGTTAAGTTCCTATCGCTGCTGAAGACATCCCACACTTTGAACATAGGATTTAATTACACGGAAAGTCTCCTTTGAGGACTAACCTTCATAGTCCTGAAATGTGCTACAAAAGTCATCAAGGGAGAAAAACAATCAATATTCCTGACCAGCTGTGATACTTTTTTTTTTTAATTAATTTATTTTTTATCTCAATCACAGGTTAGGTACTTTGAATCCCAGGCGTAGCCCCCTCCCCCATTCCCTCCTACCCTCCCACTCCCTCCCTCATCTCCCTCTTCCCTGTCCCCTCCAAGTCCACCAAGAGGGGAGGGTGTGTTTGGTAGGAGTGGGAGGTTAAAAAGAGACTGTTTAAAAAAAAAAGGGCAACTTCCTCCCAATAAATCTGCATAGGTCTGTGGTAGATTTTGCTACTATTGCACTGTCCAAAAGCAACAAAAACCTGATGCCTTTGGGTAAAATCTAAGGTGTGAAGCCATGCTGGGCTCCAGAAAACAGAGCTAGAGTAAATACTTCACCATCTATAGCTAAGTTACAGCTTTCTTATGAAAGTAACAATATTTTCTTAAAGATGTTATAAAAATGGATGAGAAACAACTAATATAAAACCTATCAGAAGGACCACAAAATTTCTGTCCCCAGACAAACTCTCAATATTATCACAGAATAAATTGCAATTGTTTCAGTACAGGGCACAAATGAATGCTATGTGATTAAAAAGGAAAAAAAAAAAAAAGAAGCAAAACTCACTACAAAAGGAGAACTACAAAAAAAGGTCAGACATTCAGGTACCACAAGGGCTCATGGAATTTATTTGAATTTAAAATATGTAAAGATACAATTTTTGTTGTTGTTGTTTTAGTTTTTTGTGACAAGGTTTTTCTAGGTAGCCTTGGCTGTCCTGGAACTCTCTTTGTACACCAGGCTGTCCACGAACTCACAGAGATCTTTCTGCCTCTGCCTACTGAGTGTTGGGATTAAGAGTGTGTGCCACCACACCTGGCTTAAAGACATAATTTTTGCTAAGGAAAACCTTATCAAATGTTACTTCTCATTCTATCCACCAATCCTACTGTCCAATATTTAAGAAGAGAATGTAGTAAAGGCCTTTTGAAAAAAGCCATGTAGAAACTTACTACTGTAGAAGCTTAGATAGACAGACCAATATATAAAAAAGAATTTAAATGCAGTTATATAATACGGGAGTACCCCAACTACACATCATATGTTACCAGTTAAAATCTTGGTACCAGAAATTGGTGGTATCATTTTGAGTCATTACCCAAAGGGATTCCTTAGACCCTCTACACCTGTCAAATATCACAGGCTCTTGCCAATACTATTGGGTACCTTCTACAACCTAAAAGTTAAGAACCCATTGCTGAAGACACCACATACATCAAACATGGAGAAATCAAGCTGGTGCCCAATCAGAATCTTCACCCTACTAGAATAATGTTCACAGTGCTGCAAAGTGTGATGCATGCTACCAGAGGAGAAAAATAATCAGTCTCACCCAGCTATGAACTCTTTGGGCTACAATAGCAATCTGCCTGCAAGATATACTAGTGTAAATGTTATAAGAGTAACCAACCACTTGATTAAAGATTCATGATATTGGAACCCATATCTGACACTGCTAATGTGGCAAGAAAACCTACTACTGCTAAAGGAACATAGCAATTAAAGGACTCCTAATGACATTCTGCTATACCCACAGATGAGTGCCCTGTTCAACCCACATCAGAGAAGCTTCTTCTTGAAGTACATGGGAATTAACAAAGAGATTTACAACTTGCCAGTATGCAGAAGAGTGAAACTTAGGAGCACTCAGTCCTACATGAGATGTTTTCATCAAACCCCTCCCTCAAGACCCAGGCAGCTTTTAGAGAAGGAACTGGAAAGGTTTAAGAACCAGAACTGATGGATGCCTCCAAGGAAACAATGTCATCTAGACACAACAGGATTTATACAATTATGAACTCACAGAGACCATATTTTGTTTTGTTTTGAGAAAAAAAACGTGAAGTTAGGTAGATAAGGAGCAGGGAGATTCTAGGACAAACTGGGGGAGGAGCAAAAGTATGATCAAAATATAGTGCATGAAAAAATTAGGAACTACAAATTAAAAGAAAGAGTTGCTATCTAATTGTCTCTTTTTAAAGTTCCTCCCGAGCCTGGACTTGCCTCACACTTTCTGTGTTGTTAAGGATGACTCTGAACTTCTGATTGCCCTGCCTCACTTCCCAAAGCTGGGAGGTGCCATCAGATCTGTTTTAGACAGGGCTTCATATATACTAATCAAGCCTCTGCAGTCTGAGATACATCACCAGCCAACTGCCCTTTAGTCAGTTTGTTGTTTGGATTAATTTTGCCCCCAGCATTGTAGACTGAACTCAGGGCCTTTTCACATGCTAGGAAAAATACCCTAACACTGAGCTACAGTCCCAGGTCCCCTACCATATTTTTGTATTTTTAACTCTGAGATAGTCTCACTCAGCTACCTAAACTGGCCCTGAACTCATCCTGTAGCCCCATCAGACCTTGAACTTGTTACTTTCCTGCATTGCTCTTCTGAGTAGCAGAATCGCAGGCCTGACCCACTAGCTTTTGGCCACAGTGTCCCTCTAGCTGTCATCGGGCACATCACTGATCATACAGGGATGGCAGTTGCCGCTTCCCATGTGGCAACAATAGACAATATGGGGAAACTGATTTTCCCTCCAGCCCTAGTGGTGAACCCATGTCACATGTAAAAGAGAAAGGAACTCGTCAACTAAAAACAATGTTACAATTGCAGAACCTGTGACTGCCCTTGGTAGTTGGATCATTTGAGAAGATCAAATAAGCAACTGAACCATTGGCTCTTCCTGATTGGTTCAATAATGCAAATGACTGAAGACTCTAGTCCTCAGGCTGCTGAGTTGGCTGAGCGGGTGAGAGTATCTGTTCTTACACAGGACCCAGATTTTATTCTTGTCACCTATGTGGGAGCTCAAAACTCTAAAAGAACTCTAGTCCCAGGGAACTGGGTTTTCTCTTCTGACCTCCATAGGCACCGGGCATATATGTTGTCCACCTACATATATGCAGGCAAAACATTAATATAGATATAACAACAACAACAATAAAACTTCCCTCCAAAAATCCTAACTCTCAGGTTTTAGGTTTCATATAACAGATATCAGAGGACAATTCGTACAGAACACTTGTGTGGATGTACATCTTTATCATGGCCAAACTATCCTTATACTCTGTACAAAGTCGTTTAGAAACTACTGTTTTGGCTGGAAAGGCAACCTTAGTGGCTTTTCAAGAGCCCAATTGCCTGGTTTTATGGTCACTCCTTTGAGGCACATCTTCTGAAAAGGCCAGTTCGTAAAGACATGTTACCTGAGTATTAGAAGGGATCAGCCCCTCAAACAATTGCACATATGAATATTTATTTTTTCCACATGTATGACCTGTAACCTCAAGAGGAGAAAGGGCTTGAAAGAATAAGATACAACTAAGTTGTGAAGAGAGAAAAAGTATGCACGTCATTAATGCATAGATTTATAGACAGTTCATGGAGGGCTCAGCTACCATGTAGTACTTGAACCAAAGACAGACTTGAAAACTTCCAGTCTCTTTTGTTTTGTTCTGTTGTTGTCTCTTTCTTTGTCACCCATGGAATTCTGCCTCACCCTCCTAAGTGATAGGTCTCACTCTGCAGCCAATGGCAATTCTCCTGCCTCAACCTTCCAAGTACTGGAATTACAGGTGCGAATCACCATGCCTGGTTCTGCCTGTGTCCTATTTTGTTTGGTTTTGTGTTGTTCTTTCTCTGTTTTTAGTGTGTGAGGTGTATGCATGCAGGGGGTATGTGCTTGAGATTGCAAGTACCCTCAGAGGTCAGAACTAAGGCAAGCTCCTCTCACCTCGAAAACATTTCTCCAGACCCTGCCTTTGGTTTAAAACCCCAGCCTTGGAACCAGGTCACTGGAGCTATGTGGAGCCTAGGCAAAACACTAATATTCTTATCCAAGTGTTTCTACAATCCATAAGGGAGGGTATAAACACTCTAGGACTAGATGCTGATAAAGGGGGAAAGGCCAGTTGAGAAAGAGTGGACTGTCCTTCTTCCTCCAACTTACTTAATCCATGACCCTGGAGGGAAATGAATACATGCAATCTGTTTTAGCCTTGGAAGCTAAAACAAGATCTCAAGGTGCTGTCATTAATAATATCAGTGTTGCTAGAATAAGCTCATTTTGACTAAAAGACTTGTAAGCAATTTCAGAGATAATGATTCTTGCATTTCTCAAGTGTAATCTTCAACAGTAAGTAAAAGTAAATTAAAACATCAGTTTAGGGGGCTGGAGAGTTGGCTCAGCAGTTAAGAGCACTGTCTGCTCGTCTAGAGGACCCAGGTTCAATTCCCCACACGCTCATGGGACCCACATGGCAGCTCACAACTGTGTGTAACTCCAAGATCTAACACCCTCACACAGACATACATGTAGGTAAAACACCAATGCACAAAAAATAAGAGTAAATAATTTTAAAAAAACATTAAGTTAAAGTAACTGTTATGAAGGACATGCACAGGCTGACAAAAGAGGAAGAAGTGAATTATGTCCCAAAATAATAAGTGGCCATTTTCAGAGTGCCAGGGACCAATTTTACCTTATATATAAACTCAGTCCTCAAACAACCCTACGAGGTAGACTGTGTTAAGGTCACCATTCCATTTGCAGAATGAAGAAAGAGGTCCAGAGAGGTGGAGTCTAAGGGTCGAACCCCAGCAGCCTGCAGTTAAAGCTGTGCTAAGCTGGTCCTGCTGGGCCCCATGGTAATACAAGAGAAGAAAGTGATTACAGTAGGCACATTAAAGCATTTTCACAGAATATGGAAAAATAAGCATGAACACAACAGGCAAGCAAATCGTGAGCTAAACAACTCCCACCAGCCTCATATGTTTTTAAGTTAAACAAATGAAGCTGTGAAATTGTTTGCTTTAGATGGAGGTACATACATGAACCCATTTTATACTTCTGTTACATGTATTTATTACATGTGTGCATGTGTACATGGCTGCCATGGCACACACGTGTCAGTCAGAACACAGCTTTCAGGAGTTGGTTCTCTCCTTCCACTCTGTGAGGCCCAGGGACCAAACTGAGGCCATCAGCCTTGTCAGTGGGCGCCTTTACCTGCTGAACCATTTCAGCGCTTTGCCACCACTTTCCATATCATTGATATTTACCACTAACTGACCTCTTAGTGCCACCTCTTAGGACAACACACCACTAGCATTGCCAGGACACTCAGAAAGCACTTCTCCCAAGGTAGAATCTTAGAGGTTTCTATCTGTGAGAACCTGAGATCCAAATAAAAGATCTAAATGATCTAAGTTGAATCAGAGATATAACCAATGTTCAGGGTCCCTGGAGATGATGATGGACTTCTCAATTCCCGATGTGCTAAGTTTCCACAGAACCTCTTCCTATCATTCCTCCCCAATGCAGCTCCACCACACAGGGTGGAACATTTACCCAAGACCTCATCCAGAAGCTGGCTATCAGAACGTGTGGATTTGATAGCACCTATGGTTAGTGTGGTAAATTCAAGCAG
This sequence comes from Pachyuromys duprasi, assembly GCA_028658305.1. NCBI lineage: Eukaryota > Metazoa > Chordata > Mammalia > Rodentia > Muridae > Pachyuromys > Pachyuromys duprasi. The sequence continues at coordinate 13,525,259 of CM053763.1, forward strand.
CAAGGAGGGGCAACAGACTGCAATGCTGACGAGCCATACCTAGCTCCTTCTGAATGATGTCAGGGATTCCTGTAATAGTCTTTCTCCTTTTGACTTTCTTCGGCCGTCTTACCAGAGTGTCTGTGTAAATTAGAGACCGCCGAAGGCTGGCCTGACGAGCGAAACTCTCCCCTAACGTAGAATAGTAGAACAAGCAAAGCAATGTTATTGTCAAGCAAGCTGACACCATGCGCGTCCTTCCAGAAGCTTGTAAAATCATAAGAAAGTATTAATAATGAGGTTAGCCAGTCACATGATGATGGAGGCTGAAGGAGGAAAAAAGAGGAAAAGCACATTATCATCAGAAGGCTGTTTCCAGTGTCTGCTGCATGGCCTCCAGAGGAAGGCGCCTGTGGCTCACTTCCAAAGGACCTGCAAATTTGTTAGTAACACACTGTGAGAGTGATTCTTTGTCACTTGACAACAAATCACCTGACATGTGACTGCTTCATAAAGTGCTTTGATCACAAGGATCAATCTTTTACATCAGCGTATATTAATGGCAATATATTCGTCTAGTCATCCCACAAAGACTACTATTATGCATGTTGTGTTACAACATGTTGAAGTCTGAGTTTATCAAAAGTTGGCTAAAAAGGCTAACAATTTATACGTGGAGTGAAATCATAGCAGTGGTTCTCAACATATGGGCTGCAATCCCTTTGGGGTTGATGACCCTTTCAGAGGGGTTACATATCAGATACCCTGGATATCAGAAATTTTATACTTGAACTTTTAACAATAGCAAAATTATAGTTATGAAATAGCAATGAAATAATCTTATGGTTGGGAGTTACCACAACATGAGGAACTATATTAAAGGCTTGCAGCATTAGGAAGACAGAGAACCACTGCATTATAGTATAAGAGGCAATTATAATGGAAACCAAAAAGCCTTATAATGACAATGTACTACATCACAATGCAACCCAGCAACACTGCTACTGTAGAAAATGAACTCTTTGTAACTTCTTAAGGTGCCAGGGCTTGAACCCAGGGTCTTACCAGGGCAAGTGCTCTATCAATGAGCTGTATTCCCACTTCCTATCAGCATCTTTTAAAGTTAATCCCATTTCAGACAATAGAGGGTTTCCCCAGAGTTCAAGCAGATTAGCACATTACAGGAAACTAGAAAATAATAAGGTATCTGACAGCATCAGTTTACAGACTGGTCCGCTCTCAACTGACATTTGATTAAAGGAAATTTGCAGTATTGGCCTTTTTACAGAGTTACTACATTTAAAATGAGGGTAGAATAAATATATGTAAATATATATTCACATAAATCACATAGTTCCATCATCTTATGCATGAGAAAAGTATAAAATTGGTCACTCTTATTTAGTAATATTGTCATATCTTCAAAGTGAATATGTGGTAGGTAATGCAACTTCTACCTCATAGGAATGAAGTGTAATCCTGGTTACATTAAAACATCCTAATTTTTAAACACACACAGTCCACTGAGGAGTGGTCTAATAAAGGCTTGTAAACTTGAACATCTTTGCAACTTTGCTTTGAACAGAGAAAAGCAGAAGCAATTCAAAGCAGGGCCTGAAACATCAGTAGACACCACTCAGTGATAAACAGGCCACACGGATACTTCTGCTAAATAGCAGAAGTTGTTCAGTGGTTGTTTTTTGTTGTTGTTGTTGTTATTGTTGTTTTGTTTGTTTTACTTTCTTGCAGCAGAAGAAAAGATACGCCCTCTATGGAGGCATTAAAAATGGGCAAAATATTACTAGAAAGTTGTATCTAGTCGCCAAGTTTTTCCAGCATATGGAGTAAGGAAACAAACAAAAACCCATCACCCAAGTACTAAGAAAACTATGAAGCAAACTGTGTGAGGATGAAAATCCATCTACAACATTCACATTGCGACCTAAAAAGGTTTTGGCAGTGTTCATTAAATAGGGGGTATTATTTGTGTACCCTGACATCCTCAACAACACTCACCTAATGTCCAGTGTCATGTAGTGAGAAGACATTTATCAGGTGAACTAAATTGCTCCCTTTCACTCAACACAGTATCAGCATAAGCATCAGTGCAAAACAACTTGCAAATGCTTTCTGAGTGTGCTGACCCATACACTTGTCTTCTAGGTAGAAGACTTGATTCACGTTACAGATCATGGGGTTCAGTCACATGTTCTTTTTATTTAAAACATTTCCCCTTCTTTAGAACATACCAAATCTCTATAAGACTGTAACTAAAGGGATTAAATCTCCTTGCAGGCCAGCGGCTCATTGTTTCGGTTCTGCATTTCTAAGCTTGGTAGGCTCTACTCTAGATTTAAAGCCATATATGTATTGGCATTTGTTTTTCCAAAGCCTTACTAAAAAATCAAGTTAGAGGGTCAGTAATCACCCAAATTAATAAGCATGTGACCATTTCTTACAAGCAGTGGCATTTGTTTCTAAAGTAATCTGGAATTTTAGAAATACATAATTTAAAAGCAGAAGGCTGAAGAACCTGTGCTGATCCAACCTCCCAAAGTGAAAGCTTTCAACTTACTGCTTCTCAGGACCAGACTAGAGAAATGTATCCTTAAGAGATATGCATGTCTACGTGAACACGAAGATCCAGAAAACAGATCAATATGCACACAGCTGTTAAACTGATGTTGACATTCTGCGAAAATGCTAACAACTCAAGTAAAAACAGACTGTGTTTTACAGGTCTCAGGCTGTCCATTTCATAATTCACAATTCATTCTCCTTGTGTGGGTGTCATTTGAAAGCCTCCTTTGCGTAATCCAAACCTACTTAGCTGCCAAACAGGTAAGTATGAAAGCTTGGAGAAAGAACTCAGTGATCCATCTATGAAGATTAATTTCACTACAGACACTTCTTTATGCCTGAAAACTCCGTTTTCACTGGCCTCATTTCAAGGCAGAAGAACCTTTTACTCCAATTCCTTTAAGGGTTGTCATGTTTCATGGCATAATATGCATAGTTTATAATATTATTTTGATGCTTTTAATCATATATAATTACATTTCTTTTGCATTTAATCCATCAAATGACTCATTTTCCTGTAGAAAAATGTAAGCATACTGATGGCTAATGAAATAGGCAGTAAGCACCACACTGTTCTGTAGCATACATACTTATAAAAATAATACTTTAAAGATGTAAGCTGGGTGGAAGATGTGCTCAAAGAGATCGGCAGTGCTATTTAAAAAGAAAATGGATTAAAATGTCATGCTGTTTCTTTAAGGCTAAGTTGGTAAAAATGTAAAAAAAATGTACATGGAATTGAAAATAATTCATGTACTTATTTATTAAATTTCCATGGAAATTTTAAATGTTAATTTCTAAATATACTCTAAGATTTGTTTGTTTGTTTTTTAAATAAATCATATCTAAATGTTATTAGCCCTTGCAAGTTTACTGGTACCATGGCAACAGGCCTTCCCATAGTAATAGCCTCAGAAAATAGAAGGATGCTATGGGTTTTCAATCTAATTGTTAATGAAAACTGCATCCTTTTGGTCAGCCAGATTTAAGGACACAGGAACCAGGCTTTGTGTGGATTTCATGTATATGGCACTCATCACTTATTCATGGTTGTACAGATGGTGGATGCTACTGGTTTGTGTGTGGATGCTACTGGTTTGTGTGTGTATGCGTTGTGGAATTAATTCGGGGCCTTGCCCAGCTATCATCAATTCTAACATTTTGTATTTTGTGTCCTTCCCACACTGCCAACCAATTTTCCTTGCAGACTGCAGAGGAGATAGAGAAGACAAATTTAAACTCCTTAACGGCTCTTCTAAAGTTGTGAGGCTTTGCTTGGAATTCTCTCTTTTGTTACTGTGGCTTTAATCATCAAAAAGTTTGATGATTCAACCTAGCAATTAGTAGCCACAATACTGCCAATGTGCCAATTCTTAAAGTTGTTTCCTTGGCAGAAATGGATACTGATTTGAGGATTGAGATGCAAATTATACAAGCTAAGGCATATTTTTATCGTTCTACTAAAATTTTTTAAAAGATATGCTTTTGTTATTAATTTCCTAGCTGTCTTTATCTCAAGAATCTCCTTCTTCTTCTCTTTAAGCAAACAAAAGGTAAGAAAATAATCAGAAATATAATAAAATAAATTTTCATTTCTAGAACTATTTCTTATGGAAGTATACAATCTTTGCTAAGGGCCACTTTTGTAGGATATTTCTACATAACCAAAATTTTAGTTAAGAACAGTGCAATTAGAATATTTGTTGTAGGTCTTTTTATCTAACAAGCAACCAATGCTTTCATGCACACACATGTAGTTCTAGTGTCTCCTTCATCAAAGAGCAGGAGGCCAGGCCACAGCTCTTCACTTTGATGCATAAAGAAAATGCTAACATCATATAGCAAACAAAGTCACAGACACTCTCTCAGACAACCTGAGTCTGTCTACCCCGCAAAGCATACCAGTTATGTTAATAGGAACCATATCAGCCTGGACCATTTGGGCTTGCTGTCGTGTCTTCTCTTCTGGTGTTGGCAGTGGCAGAGACTTGGTCCAGTTCGTCTGAGTATGAAGGTCAGAAAAGTCACCTGAGGTTGGTGTTTTAGGTCTTCTGATGTTGACAAATCTTTCTTCCTCAGACGAAGAGAGAGAACACTGCAGAGAGAGAAAAGGTGTGTAAGTAATTAGTAGTAATAGTTATCAAAAATTTTATTTAAAAAATTAGATTAGTCCAAGAATGGTTCCCCTTTTAAGAGCAGAACAATAATTTCCTCTTGCATATGACCTTCCACATATATGAGTCACCCTGGCCCTGGTGTAGAGACTATAAGTACAGCAGAATATTTTGCTGACCCACGGAACCTTTACAGCCTTCTGGTTTTTCTTAGCTCTGCTGTGGTTAGAAAGCTCATGGGCTCACCCTAACATAAGAAGCCCAGAGAAATGTAGTTAAGGCTACCAATTTCTGTTTTTATTAAAATTCAGTTTGGCTCAAAGTAATTTGTAGCTTCAATCTTATTTCCTTTAGGCTCTGTCCTCAAGAAATTCTTCAAAATGATGGAGCCATTGTTCATCTATTTGTGCACTTCTAAAGCTATCTATATGGATAAAAAAAAAATCAGTGTGAAATTGTTACGTTATAAGAAGCTGACTAAAGCTGTTCTCTGAGCCTTATCAGAATTTCATGATAACATTTTAGCTGTGTCTTCGTTGATACAGATTAGCACCCTCACTGAAGAGCCCTTCTTCAATGCCCCTTCCCTGCAACACCTGAAAACGTGTAAGCAAGAAAGCTGTGTTGACAAGAATAGTATGCAAGTCTTCACCAGAACTCCTGGGCAGCCGGTTCTGTAATGAGGATGACACAAGAACTCAAAATAAATGCGCCATGCTTAAGAACAAGAGCAAAACCAATACAAAACAACAACAACAACAAAGCGGCTGGCTTTTGTGAGGAAATAGCCATTTAAGACATACAATAAATGTAAAAGACCTCTTCAAGGTTACAGAAATTTAAGTGAAGTACCACTATGTAAGGAAAGTGTTTAAGAAGGCTTAAAAATAAAAGGTTGTGAAACTTCCCAAAGCAGATACCAGTGTAAGCAGCTCCTAGATCAACTCGACCTCAAAGCAAGGATAACTGCTATCCAGCTTTATTTTATTTGATAAAGGGACTCATACTGTGCTCTCTCTCTCATGACTAGTTTGCATTTGTGAAAGTTTATCTAGCTTTACATGGTATACTTAGATACCTTCTGGGATGTAAGGAAAGTCTTTAAGGGGACACACAGAAGGAATAGAAATACAGAAAGACATCACTCTATCATCCCAGACACAGACAGCCACCCTGCTTCTGCTCTTCCCCTCTGGGTATCCAGGCTTCCTGCGCTGAACCAGAGGAAGGGAAGGACAGGTAGGTGCAGGCAGGATCTTGATGAGTGAGTGAGCAAGGATCAGCTTCAGAGAACTGGTTCATGTATTGGACGAGGTTATTTACTCCCTGGAGGAAGTGGCCAGAGTCTCTAGGGCAAGGTTTGTATGGTAGTATACAATTGGAAGATGAAGTATCTGCACACTCAGGGACTAGGGCGTGTGGGGCACCTTATAAGGTCAAACAAGGAGTGAAGCCTGATAACTGTCAAGGTAAAAAATTCGTACTAGGGTTGATGGTGGGGCAGCTGACTCTGTGGCGCCTGGTTGGGCGGAGGCAGCCATTCCTGAGCCCTCATCTCAGGTACCTGGGGTTGAAGCTCTCCTTGATCCTCTGTAATCCTGGGCCATTACGGTCCCACACAAGACCACTGCCCCTGGTTTAGTGCTATGAAAATGAACTTCCTGCAAAATGTCCATCCTTTTTTCTACTTGAGTTACACAAATCTGAAAAACGGCATAGGCACAAGGTTCAACACTCTAAAACCTAGCCTCCCTGAAAACTCTGAACTCTTCCTTTGCTGGGAAGAGGCTTCACCGTCGACCTTCTACACCTGGAAGTACTCTTATGTCTTAATAAATGTGCACGGTCGTGACTGTTAAGTACAATGACAGTGAGCATGGCAGACACAGAAATATGACTTTAGAAAAGCAAAACCCATGGATTGACAAAGTGCTAATTTTTTTAATGCAAGGAAAATAACAATTAAAAACACCATGGAGATAAAGATATAAATCATATCATTAAACTCAATATCTGCTTCTACTGTTGCTAACTTACAAAACACAAAAAGACCATCTAGTTTCTTTTCCACCTAGGGAAAACGTGAGTTTAATATCTGTAGCTAGACAAATACACTCCATGTGTTGAGCATGTGCCACTGACAATTCTGCTCTGATCTCACACAGATCCTTAGGAAATTTCTTTACAAAATGCCCAGCAAGATGATTCAGTGGGCAAATGCACTCACTACCAACTCTGATGCCCTGAGTTCAATCCCAGTAACCCACATGATAGTGGAGAACTGAGTCTCGAAAGTTGCCCTTGGCCTCCATATGTACACTGTGGCGTGTGCTTGCTCACACGTATACAAGAATAAAATAAATAAAATATTAAGATTAGTAAATGGATTTTTTAGGCACCGGGAGCTAAGCCCACTGATGTAAATCGACTCGTTCCAGTCTTTTTGCAGTTTCGACACCCTCACTAAGTCTAACAACACATATTTCTCTATCTACAGTATGCAGACAAATGCAAATGTATATTAAAATTTATTTTATTTGAGAATGTCATAGTAGTTTGTGTAAAAGTCACATGTCTGATGCTGAATCTCAATCGAGTGAGTTAGAAACTTACTCCAGCAGAACAAGCAGTTTGAAATACAGCATAATCTGGGAGGTAGAAAGAACCAATTCCTAGCCCAAAACCTGTGAAAGGAGGGAAAGTGAAGGACTGGGCTGATGGAAAACAGATGAGCTCCTTTAGCATGTGACATCACCAAGGATTGGCAACAAGCTCCACTTTTCCATCTCCTTAGTATCCTGATGAGGCTCTGCAGGCCCACTAACCTACTTTTCTTTTAGTTGGCTGATGATGTCAGAGTCGCTAGCTTTCACTGTGAGGCGGAACTTCCCTGCAGTTTTGGTTGCCATGGAGGATCCCCAGAGCTCGCTACAGTGTGACAATCACTTCCAAAGCAAATCCACTTTACCACGCTCCCAAAGATCTCTCATCTCTGGCAAGCAAATTTCCCAGGCAAAGGAAACACAAAATCAATATGCAAATGTGGCTGTTTCATAGTACCACCATCTACTGAAGAAAAGGCCAGGGGAAGAGATGACTTTCAGAATGGGTCAAATCCCAGGCCCGATCTGTTTATAAGCACAAGTACCAGGAAAACCCCGCTGAGTCTCAGTGGCATTCTTTCTATGGGTTCTGTTAAGAAAGATGTGGTTTGGCTGATGCTACCCCATGTGTCAGAGGCCTGCTTCCCAGCTTCACGCTATTAGACAGTGCTGGGTTGTTAGGAGGTGGGTCATAGTGAGGATGCCCTCAAAAGGGAGACTGGAACTCTGGCTCCTTCCTTTTCTGAAATGTTTGCCTTCTTGGCCAGAGGTGTTGATTTCTCATTGCTGCTATGAAATGCTGCTTCTCCACAAGCCCCACAGACAAGGAGGCCAACAAGTTGTGGGTGAGACATTAATATCTTTGTCTTTTCACAAGAGGTTATTTAGTACTTGTTATACCAACTGGAAGACAACAAACAAAATCTTGCAATAGGCTCGATACTACACCAGCCTAGTAACTGGTCTCCTACCCGTCACTGCTCATCACCCACTTCCACACCTCTCTCTTTCCAGCAATACAGTCTCTTCACACGGCACACCACATCACAGTACTCCTCTCCCCAAACCCTCCAGAATTCCCATTACTAATGTCAGACAAGGCAGAGATGGAAAGAGAGACATCAAAAGCTAACAGAACTAAGGTAAAGAGACGGCGGCAGGGGGCAGTTGGTAATGTTACTCTTTTAATAAGTAACATGATACAATGCAAAGAATTGGACTCTGAGAAGCTCTCTGCCCACCCCCTCCCTGATCCTATCTACCTATTTGATTACATGAATTATTCCCTGCTTCTGAGCCTCAGCTTCCAAATCGTTAAAATAACAGCAATGAGAATTAAAACACTGTTTCAGGGGATTCTTCTGTAAAATGGGAGGTGGTGAAGGAACAAATTCTGGAGATGTTCTTAGGTGGGCTGCTAGGACTTATAAAGTTAGGAATTGCCTGGCTCCTGATAGAGTTGTGCATATGGATGACCTGTGAAGGCAAGATAATCAGACCATTTTTTTCTTAGTAGCTACCAAAAGCACTCAGATCCATTGCTCCGGGCAGAAAATTCCATGTGGGCAGAATCAGAGACAGGATGATCGGGAGGGTGGCCAAATTTTCATAAAACAGACATTGTCTATTGTGCTCCTTTCTTTGATGCCTAGCGCACAAAGTTTAATCAAAGTAATCATCACTATCCAAGCACACAGTGTGTTGTTCCGGGTGCTGTACACAGGGCTTTACAGACATTCATAGATTTAACCTCATAACAGTCGCAGAGGTGGGTATAGTACAGCAATATCATCTATCTCAAAACTCCAATCCTTTTGAAAGCAAGAGCAGCGCTATTAATAATTACACAGGAGAACAGCTGCGAACCAGGGTTGTCCCCCCCGTGAACCACATGGGGTTTCATCTCTTTACAGAAACCAAAGCTCATGTAAGGAAGCAAAGGAACCAGCTTGAACAGGTGGGGAAGCTGCCTTGAACCTGTGCTCTCTGCATCATGTTCAAACGGGCAAATGAGCCTCCAGTTCACAGTTACAGCAATGAGCGAGGCTCCTCATTTCCTTCAAAGTCTTCCTTTAAGTATTTCCTTTAATGAAGCCTAAAACATCCCCTGAGGTGCCAGTTAAAAAAAAAAAACAGGAAATAGAAAAGACAACCTCAGTGTCTGTTGCTACCATCAAGGCCGACTATTTATTGCCAAACTTCCAATCCAACTCATCACTCTGGGGATGAATTCTATACGAGAAGTTGAGTAACTGGCACCTGGTGCCCTTTCTCTAAGACAATGGGGCCTCTGTGCACATTTCCCAAATCACTGAACACACCACCAAATGCAGCCTTCTCACAACAGCACCTGGAGAAATGCCCTATCTATATGGAGGAAGCATTTTGGCACCTGTAACGAATCCACCCTTCAAACCTAACTTGCACAGAACACCGAAGGAAAAAAGTCAACACAAGAACAAAGAGCGGTGACTTGTTCTTTGATTTCAGTTGAGGCACAAAGGCATTTTCTGGAATTTCTAAATCCCCTTTGCTGACGGCACTTTTGCTCAGGGCATGTGTGTTTGCTATTTACATATGTGCACCACAAACACTTGTAAATAATTTAATCATTTTTCTTGCCATACTACATTACTGCTTTCTATATCAAAGACGTGGCTCTCATTAGCAAATTACCTTTCTTCATCCCTAAACGGATTGTAGAGCCTTACACTTGGTAAGAGGTCTTACATAAAGATAATTAGGATAATTATTCTAGGACAATTATCCAGAGGAAATAAGGAGAATGCCCCTCAGGGTCTTTTTTTCTAATGGACTGGTCCTCACCTTCTCTGCTCTATCAACAACTTTGATTTTAGGACAAAGCTCCTACCCCAAGCACATTGGGAAGTGTAATATTTGTTGGATGCAAATCAGATACTTTTCATTGGACCTTGTGCCGTCTAAGAATTTGGTAACTTGTGAACTTTCAATACTCTTCACCTTCCTCTCACCATGCTGTCCCCCAAACCTCCCTAGAAAATAGGAAAGGGTTTTTCCCAGTAGAATTTCCCCTTGAGAGTGGCTTCTTCTGCAAGCTCTAAAGTTGTTAGTAAGGCTTTGAGAATATAGTTTTGTTTTTTTAACATTGTAAGAACTGAATTGCAGAACTAGCCTTAACATAGAAGCATCATAAACTGCTGGTATGTTCTATGTTTACAGGATCCCCTCTGAAGTGAAGCATCTGCTCGATGATCTACAAAACCCAGGGAAGACTTAGGTACATTTCCAAACTATATTCTGGTTTTGGTGTCAGATTCTGCTGGCTCGTGCATTCAGGGTCTACACTGCATGAGTCCTGACTGCTTGCAAATCTGTGCAGGCAGCTCTCCTCCCTCCTAGCTTTTGTGTTTTCCAGCACCCAAGCTACTAACAATTGGCCAGCCCCACCATCCTTTTCCAATAGCCTGAAGACAGAACAGCAAATCCACTTCTCTCTAAGGACAACTTGGCAAATTAACTTTGGAGGAAATGATAGCACTTGTACACTGAGACCTCTGGTCTGAGAACATTTTTTTTTTAATGTCAGATTTTTGTTCTTTCATACAATTCTAAGGCTTCCTTGTACAGATCATGTACATTCCTTCCTAAATTTATTAAATTTAGTTCCTTACTAAATTTGATCCTTTTGTCTGCTGTAGTAATTTTAAAATTTCATCTCTTATCCTGACTATAAACATAAAATCTGATTTCTGTATATTAACTTGATACATTCCTAAATCAATGAAATGCATTATGTAGACTAGTTCAAAATTTGTAGTTTTTCTGAACTTGTCAAGTACACATATTTAAAAATGTGCCAAGAGTAGTAACATAACAACTTTCTGAATTTTGTGTTTCTTATATAAGATACTACCTTTATTTTATTTGTTTGTTTATTTGTTTTGCAGCACTGAGTATTACAGTGATGATCTCACAGAAGAGCTAAGCAAGCCCTCAATCACTGAGGGAAACTCCTGCTGAGAAACAGCTTTTTCTAATTGTGCCAGACGGTTCTTCCCATTCAGTGTTAACTACTACCAATGGCAGTTACAATCCTTCTCTTACGCCCCACTCTAACAGCACACATACCACAGCATGAATGCTGAGGCCAGAGAAGAACATTCGGGATTGGGTTCTCTCCTTCTATCTTGGGTTCAGGGCCTAGAACTCAGGTCATCAGATTTACACAGTAGCGAGCATTTTACCCTCTGAGCCAGTTCCCTAGTCCGCATCCCATTGTTGTTGTTGTTGTTGTTTTATCAGGACTGGCTACTAAACTGTATTAAATATCTTGTCAATATCTAGTATTTTAATTACATGATTTTAACACCAGATTTATTGATATATTCAGTACTAGTGGCCAATTGCCATCCTTTATCTAAGTCCATACATTGCCATGAAAATAAACTACAGGTGTCTGCAGAATACCTGTCTCTTAATGAGCTGCTGGTCATGTTTCCTAATGACTTATGACTGGTAAAGATGATCTTCAGCAGTTGCACTGGACAGCTAATCTGCTTTCCTACAGTCTCTGGCAAGTGTTGGCTTTGTGTTAAACTAATTCATTAAAATGAACTGAACTTGGTGCGGGAGAGACAACTCAGTCATTAAGAACCCTTACTGGTTTTGCAGAAGACTTAGGTTTAGTTCCCAAACCCACAAAGCAGCTCACAGCTGGCTGACAGTTCTGGAGGATCCAACACCCTCTTCTGACCTCCCTAAACACTGCACGCGCGCGCACACACACACACACACACACTGCACATACGCACATGCAGGCTCAACATTCCCACACATGGAATAAAAATAAATCTTTAGAAAAAAAACAAAAACAAAACCGGAGCTTTTGCTTTGGCACAGTTTCAAGTACTGGACTTGGCCTTGCCCCTTTTTCATGAGACAGGCCTATAAAACATCTGCTCTCTTCTGGGGTCAGATTTGATATATCACATAAATTATAAAATCACTTTCAAAATTACCTATATCTCTTCCGTCTAACAAAAGGTGCCCTATTTTAATTATATTGTAATCACCTTCCCTCCTTTAGAAAACATTTAGTTGCTATGCTGGGCATTTAGCTGGGAGGCAGAGAGTTTGCTTAGCATGTTAAGGCCCTAGGTTCTACTCCCACTACTGCTAAAAAAGAAAAAAAAGTGAGTAATTTCCTACCACCCATGCAACAAATCAAACACCTTGTCATTCACTCTCTGTCTCTGTTTCTAACTCTCTCTCTCCGTTATTCCTTTTCCCGCTCTAGGTGGCAGAAATTTCTAGCAGTGAGATACAAAATAATTAAATGTGCCTTGTGTTTTTGGCTAAAAACAGCTGGTGGAGCGGTGTAGATTCACTGAGGTGGGGAAAGCTGTAGTGATGGTTTTTGTTGCGTATTTGTTAAGAGGGTTCTGAGAAGAGCATGACTGGATTTAAACAGGTCTGTGATAAAGGAAGATGGACAGTGAATAGATAGATGTTTAAGTTCAGGCAAGAAATTAGCTTAAAGCTGAGAAAGGTGCCCACATCTATAATTTCAGTGCTCAACGACTAAAGCTGTGGGGTGGGCCATGGACTCAAGGGCAGCCTGAGCTGGCTATAATGTGAGACCCTGTCTTAAACAAAGAAACAACAACAACAACAAAACAAACAAAAACCAGAAATTTAGAAAACTTCCATATATGGGATTTAGAATGAGGGGGATTGAGTGAGTAACACGATTTGAGCTTAGTGTGTTGATTTAGACACATGGAAGAAAAAGAGCATCCATGACTGGTAGGTCATATAAATAAGCGACAAGGGAACCAGGAAAGGGGTGTGGTGCTATGAAAGCTAAGTAAATACTCTAAGAAGAGTCACAAACAATATGAAATGTTGCTGAAAGGAAAATATGAATTTTGAGAGCCACTGGTTTGGTACCATGAGGGTGACCACTGAACACAGGGTAGTTTCCACAGTGAGTTGAGGATAGAAGTTGGGAGGCCTTCCAAAGAAACTATGAGTAGAGGCAGTGAAGAGAGTAAGTCCAGTCGGTTCTTGAGAAAAATCGAGGAAAGAAAAATCTGGTATAACTGGAGGGATATAGAAGGTCAAAGGAAGGTTCCTTCAGGATGAAAGAAAACTTCGTGTGCTCATATAATGATGACTATGGTGCAAGCAAGAAAGACCCTATTAGGCTGAAGGAGGGATAAATTTCACAGCTGATGTTTCCTAGCGATTGTCCTTACGTGTTCCACTGAGAAGACACCGAGTGCCTATTATATACCAGGCCATAAACTGGGTACTTGGGATATAATGGGAAAGAAAAGGATTAGGAACTGTTTATCCACTGTGGTGGCTGTTATGGTGGGTAGGCAATTCAACTGGCCTGGCATTAGGGGCCTTTAGGGTTCTGACAATGTCCTATGTCACTACCTGCATCCTACAGCATCATCTGGGCCAGGTGCTTCTGCCACTCCCACCTGTTCTCTCTCTCTTCTCTTGCACTATCTCTGCCTCTGCTTCTCTCCCCCCTCTCTCCACCTCCACCTAATAAATCTCTTTCATATCATTGTATGTGGCATTTAAAATATTGGTGCGTTGGCTGGGAAGGGCTGTCCTGGTAAGATCTGGTCTGGTCATGCCAGGACTCTTTACCACACCTAGCCACATTGCCCACACAGATTTGTCTTCTGTTCTACCTATGGCTAACCACGGCTCAACCACACATGCCTGAGACCTGCATTTTCAACCTACAGCCACTATAATCTACACCAGCCTTTCATGATCTGTTGCTCTGACCAGACTTCACTGTAAGGTAAGCCACCCAGCCTTGGCCTCAGGCTCTGCTGCACACACAGATGGTTGTAAAATTGCCCTCCACCACAGCCCCAGGCAGCTTTAAATTATGCTGCCTCAGACTTGTTTTATTTTATTTTTTTAATTTCCCGCTGTAGGCCCGCTGCCCTCATGAGTGGAGGAGCAGGGTTTTTAAATTTCACAGTTGCCCGCTCAGCCATGCCATGTACAGTTTTGAACTGCCGACCGTAGGGCTCCTGATCATGCAACCCCGGTCCCACTACACGGCTGCAGCTGCACAAAACTCATGGCTAACCTCCATGTTGATTTGGGGAGGAGCCATATTTCCATCCCACTGTTTTCAGAGCTACAACACTGCTCTTCTGGGCCACTGTACCCCTCTCTACCTTTAAAGCCTCCTGCAGATGAGATTTTCTCTATGAGAACTCAGCTTTACTGCTGCTAAAACCCAGGTACCAGGCACGGAGGTCTTAGCTGGGCTAAGCCCCTGATCTGCCATGCTATTTGGTTAACAAACCACTTAGCTGAACAGTGAATTTTCTCTTCCCCTTCTCATTCGAAGGAATGGCTTTTTCATATTCTCTGCCCCTTGAAAAACCTCTGGCTTTTACACCTATATTCCTCCTAATCAAGCATCAAATATTATCCAGTAATACTAAGAGTGACTAAGTTATTCCGTTTCTGTTTTCTCAAAGTCCTGTCTGTTTCATCCTGCCTGCTATCCTACTAAATAAAAATACTCTGATTTCTTTTTATGCTCTCAAAACAAAAAACCAAAAAAAAAAAACCAAAACCCTGTACACCTTAAGGTGACCACATTGTATAAAACAATTTAAAAACTTTTAAAAATCATAATTAACTGTTTATTTTATCTCCTTTTAGACCAACAAAGCAACAAGTCTCATTTTAAAGTGGTATAGATTTTTATATTAATTCAAAGTCATATTTTTACATCATGCTATATATATGATTCAACCCTGGTTCAAAATAATTTTTATGATGCTGAAATTTCAAGGTTATAAAGGTCTATTCAGATTAACAAGCTAATTTAAAATGTACGTCTGACTGCTATGTCTTTACCAGTTCCTGAATTCCCACCACCAGCTGCCTGTGGATCCAGATTCACCACTAGGCTTTCTGGCTAATAGATTTTGTATAATTAATTTAAATGTAATTTTAAAGCTGTTTTATACTTTCCTACTATCTAAAACTCATAACTTGTAAAAATGTTTGCCTAGATACCCTTAAACTATATGATACAATGTTAAAACTAGGTCATTGTGCTGTACCTTCACTCTCAAGACGGTTAAAATATATTTGGTTTTTTTTTTAATATGATAATATTATTAATCTATAACATAGCTTTAGACTTTTATAAGCTATGGACTTTTATAAACTAAACCATACAGAAAACTGTTATGTTCATTCTCTCTCTCTCTCTCTCTCTCCCTCTCTCTCTCTCTGGACTATGTTTATGACTTTTAAGGCTCCAACTTAACAGGGATAAAACCTAAAGTCCTAATCTTTAATTGATAGTTAAGAAATGCAAATTAATAGTCATCTTATAGATAATCAAGTCTTTTAACATGTCCAAAAATATATTTAGAGTCCTACAGATGCAGACACAGTCTGACTGCCATCTTAACTAAACAGCTGAGGATGGTCCCTGAACGTCTATATAACAGTTAGTAAAAATGATTTTTAAAGCCTGAGAGGAGTCTTCCTGACAGGCTCAGCTACAGCAGAAAACTATGCTCCAGGTCTTTGCTGCTGCCTTGAGGCTGTCGGCCTTCCCACAGAGGAGATAAGAGGCATGTGATGCCCCATCCCACAGGAACCTGTTTCAAATGCAGCCAGGAAGGGCACCAATCCCCAGCTGCCTCAACAAGCCATGCCCTGCCAGCCAGCAGACTGGAAGTCAAAATGCTCCCATGCAGGCTTGTCCTCTGTGCCCAGCCATGGAGGCTCAACCAGCACAAGCGCCACAGACACTTCTAGCCTTTCAATCTCCTTGGCCTGGTGGAGGACAGATAGCAGATGGCTCCTTGATTCAGAGACCTCTACCACCCTTGCTGAGCCCAAGGTAATCCTGTAGGTCTGTTTTAACCTCACAATTGGGTCCCAAGGTCATATTGCCAACCTCTGTCATGAGAGGCTTCAGATGCCTTCTCAGTCCTCTTCATATGCAAGAGACCAGGTAGGTCTTCAGCCTCACTCCTACAGCTGCTACTGTCAGGTCTAGACATAGTCTACTTTGTTATCAGACTCAAAAAGCAGATCTCAGATGAAGAACAATGATTGCTCACGGTCTTCTCAGCTATGTCTCATAGTAAATTGGATACAAGGCCTCAGGATACAGGAGTTTAAGTTATGAGGGTCTAAGAAAATGTTTCAGGGTCAAAAGGTGTTTTAAGGTTGATGAAGGTAAATTATGAGTGTGTCAGGGTCTAAGATGATACTTCAGGGTTGGTAAACGCAAGTTATAAAGAAAAGCTTCTAAGAAAATGTTTGAGGGTCTAAGAAGGTACTTTAAGGTTGATAGATGCAAGTTATGAAGGCTGGAAGATCTAAGGTGATTTAAGATATCCTAAATATATAAAAATGCTTCCTATTTCTTTCTGTTGCTATGCTGCTGTTACATTAACTGTCCAGAGCTTTGACATTACCATTAGAGCTCTGATTTATTAATCTAACTCTGATTTTAAAAAAAACAACAAACATTTCACTATGTGATCCACTATCACAGTTCCAAGCTCAAGACTTTAAGTCTCCTTTTAAATATAGACTTAAAAGTTGTTTCTCATTGTGCTAGACTTATATACATCCAGTCTTCTGGATAGAGCGAAGCCTCTCTTCCACAATGTAAAATCATAGTAACGGTCAAGATCAACTGCTCCTTCTACCTCACGGAAGGCTTCTGCCTTTCCTATGCTCACCTCAAAGAATATTCATGCTTTTAGCCCAACGTTACTTCTCAAGCCTCTGCTATGCCATAACACAAATGCATATATCTACTGCCTCTTCTACAATGTACATTTCACTGCAGATTACAATGGTGATGCTAACATGTCTAAAGTTTCATCTCCTTTGTAAAATTAAAAAGGGATTCTTGGTAAATTCACCTGAATCCACCTATCATATCAAATGAAGTCCAGATAAGCACTACCAATCAACAGCCTAAGTTTCCCACCTATTGCCTATCTAGAAAGTGAGATTCCTCTCTGTTTCCCTGGCTTGGGACACCTCTTTTCTGGCTACCTGATCGCTACGTTCCTGCACCCAACACCAGTCAATTGGTGAGTCTTCTCTTCTGGTCGGCATAAAGGCTTCCTACCATTCTCACCAACCTACATCCAAAACCCTTCATGTAGGGCCTTCTTTTTCATCGGGTGAGATTTTCTCTTTATCAACTCTTCTCCCACGTCTACTAGCTAGGTAAACTGTGTCTGCTACAGGCAACTGTGTCTTTGGTCTCTGGCCAACATTGATGAGCTGTTGGAACAGATTGTACCATACTAAACTACTGAGTCGAGCTTTGCCTTTGGGATGCCTCCGGCAGTTCACTGACTCCTACCTGCCCAATGGGGACAGTCCATTTGTCCGTTCATCCAGGCTCCTCACTGGGTTGTCTTCTGGAGAATTTTAGAGTGACTGCATTAAGGGCTGCCAAGCTTACACACCTCTGTAACCAAACTTGGCTTCAATTTTCCTTAGATAACAGATCTAAAATAAGACCTTTTTAATTACTTTCAGCAATTTGGTAAATAAGGGTTCCCTACACACAAGCTTCTCTTCTTTGATCCAAAATCTTACCTCTCTGTTTTCTCTCCCAAAAGTTTTAAATGTACACCTGAAAAAAATTTTCTCCCTGACCTACTTAACTTTGTCTTCTGCCCATATATATGTTCCGGTATCCTGGCAAGTGTTTCCTACACCCAACACAGTGCCACAGACGCTCCAGTCTAACCTAACAGACTGCATCAAACTGGACCTGCACTTTCCCTCCAAGACACAGATGTTCTCAAAGGATTTCAGACAGCATCAAAACAGCTTACTCTTCCTGGAGTTGGCAAAAATTTCAGCCTTTTCCAGCCTCCCTATCTCTGCCCCAGTGTTAGCAGGAAGTAGCCAGAAAAGATTCTTCTCCCATTGTCCATTTATTATCAACAAAAGGCTGGAATGGTATGCTTCAGGCCTGGGACAAACAGCTCCAGTTTCTTCCAGCATTCCTCAGTCCCTATCTGGCACAGTGTATGGCTGGCAAACGCCACCATCTACCCTTTCCAGGGCAGGGGTTTCCCCTCCTCCTCACCACGTAATCTGGACATTTTGGTGCTTTTACTTTTTTCTCTTTCTCTTACTCCTTGAATGGAGACCAAGAACTGCTTCCAATAGGCTTACATTTATATACTTAAACTTGCCTTGCATGACAAGCAGTCCAATGTCCTCATTCTTGTCTTGTCACCACTCCCTAACTCATTGTTTTAATTAAACCAAAAGGGGGGAATGTTATGCTGTGCAGGCAATTCAACTGTCCTGCCATTAGGGGCCTTTAGGGTCCTGACAACTGCATACTATGACATCACCTGGGCAGGTGCTTCAGTTATAACTGGTCTGCCACTCCCACCTGCTCTCTCTCTCTCTCTCTCTCTCTCTCTCTCTCTCTCTCTCTGCTCTCTCTTCTCTTATACTCTATCTGCCTCTGTTTCTATCCTGGGGAGATCCCACATGTCTCTGTCTCTGTCTCTGTCTCTCTCTCTCTGCTCTCTCTTCTCTTATACTCTATCTGCCTCTGTTTGTATCCTGGGGGGGGGGGCGATCCCACATGTCTCTCTCTCTTTCTCTCTCTCTCCACCTCCATCCAAAAAAAATCTCTTTCATATTACATCGTTGTATGTGGCATTTAAAAATATATGCTAACAGTGGCAATAAAGAGTGAGTGAATACAGGAACAAGTGAAAGTAAGGCAGTCACATGTTTTTTATTTAAAAAAAAAAAAAAGCCTTCCGAATGCTTCTCCCTCCCCACCCAGAGGCTGTAACAGACATGGGGGATGCAGGGTTTGGAGACATGGGAAGATGTGATATACAACTTGAGAGATCAGCAGAATGAACAGATGAGTAAACATGCTACGGTTGGGTTAAGGTCACCTGTAAGTAGTATAACTAATGTGCCTTGTTGCTTTTCTCTTGCCCTGTTGAGCTAATAGAGCTACAATGCAAAGCAGGAGGAAACCTGGGTCAAACACTAGAGGTGAAGTTTTTGCTTGTAAAGTGACAGATGAAAAACATTGGCACAGTTGAAAGATGCACAAAGATGGATATGGTGATGGCCACATAGTAGAAACTAGGGAAAGAGGGGTACAGACACAGAAGGAATGAGGTCAATGGGCCATACTCTCTTGTAATAATAAGAAATAATGATGAAAATATTTTTTTTGTAATGAGCATCTAGAAGGCTCAAGATAAAAAAAATACAGACTTACCCTCAATTGTTTTCAACCTCAGCAGATCCCATAGGCATACTTTAGAAATAACCCTAGAGCCTCTCACTGCCATCGCTGTCCCTATCCCCATGTGTGTTGTCTTTCCTGGAATACTGCAGTAGCCTACTGTTTCGTCTCTTTGCATCAATTTCCAACTCCCTACAAGCACATAAAATAAATTAATTAGGAATTCATATCACATTACTTCTCTGTTCTACTCACCTACTGATTCCTTATTTTACCTAAAATCAATCAGTCTGAGGTCCTTGGTCGCCTCTCCAATGGTCCTCATTATCTCTCTCTCTCTCTCTCTCTCTCTCTCTCTCTCTCTCTCTCTCTCTCTCTCTCTCTCTCTCTCTCTCCCTCTCGCCTGCTACCTACTTGCCCTTATCTGCAACTGTTCCCACAGGAACCACACTCTAGTCTCTGGACTTCTGTACTTACTATCTTTTCTTCCTAGAGATGTCTTCCCAGAATATTCAGGGACAATGCTCTTATACTTCATCCCAATCTATGCTCTAGTGACACATTCACTGAGTCTTGTTGGTTGCCTCCATCTAATATGGCAGTCTTCCTGGTCTAGAAGAATCCTAGCCATGGCTTTATTTATCCTCGTGATGCTTATTAGCACTGGTATTTACTATATTGTGCCAATTGTTCGCTACTGTCATTCTTTCAATGCCAGGTATCATTTGATGGAGGCTTAGGATATGAAACAATTCTTAGTGTGTTGAGTTGCCTTATAAATATTTGCTATAAATGAATGAATGAACTGTCTATTCAAAAAGATCAATCTTATTCTACTTCCAGCCTTTTAAACAGGAAAATGAAAGCTTTGCATGGCCTGTGAAACATCTACCGAAACAGTGCAGCATAGATGAAACTTGAAATTGTTCTCCTAATAATAAAATAATAATGATAATGTAATGATGATGATGATCACAATAATAATAATAATGGAACTCTGACTCACCACCTCTTCAGCACTTCCTAGATCTAATTCTTTGGTTATCTCTTACCTGATGCAACAGCTCAGATCAAAAGACTTTTTCCTTCAAATATTACTAAATGCCAAACAACTAGGTGTTCTAAGAACACAGACAGGGTAATGAGGTATAAATGAGAGATTTTTAAAATTTAGTTATTAGTAAATAAATGAATTTATGAAAAAAACTTTAGTTGTATTGAAGGGTGTATGCATGCATGTGTATGTGCACAAGCAGGTCAGAGCACAACCTGTGAGAGTCTGTTCTCTGATTTCACTCTGTGGGCCCTGGGGCTTGAACTCAGGTCATCAAGCTTGGTGACAGGCACCTTCACTAGACAATCATCTAGCGAGGTTTTTGTGCTTCACAGAATCAAGGAGTTATAAAAGTTAATACGCCATAGAACGATTTAGCCTAAAAACAATGGTGCTAAGGTGAGAAGAAGGAAAGGAAGCAAAGAAGGGAAGAAGTAAGATAATTAAAAAGCTAAAGGCTGGACGAATAGAAGAAAGAAAACCAAACAGAAGGTAGAAAGGATCCTGGGTAAGGATTGGAAACTGGAACAAATGAGAATAGAGTATAATGACACTCCTAAAGACGCCAAAATGTAACCTGCCCTGCTGTATCCTAACCTTAGAAACATTAATTTTAAAAGAGTGGTAAGAAGAAAAAGAAGGAGATGTGATATGATGGTGGCATGGTTAATTTTAATTAACCTGACAATCTAGATTGATCTGGGAAAGGATTCTCAATGAGGGATTGTCTAGATTAGGTTAGCCTATGGGCATGTCTATGAGGGATTATCTTGAGTAGTAGAAGACCTTTCCACTGTGGGTGGCACCATTCCCTAAACAGGGGATTGTGTAAAAGTGGAAAAGTCAATCTGAACACTAGCTTACATGTATTCATTCCTTGTTCTCTGCTCTTGGCTGTGGATGTGATATCACTAGCTGCTTCAAGTTCTTGTCATCTCGACATCCCCACAATGATGAATATAACCTAGAATAAAATCTTCTCCCTTACCACAGCAACAAGAAAGGACACTAAGATAAAAGGCATGGAATATGTACTAAATACCAACAGATCTTATATTACAAAATAGTTTAATATTTATTCTAGTATGAAACACATTAATTATTATCTCTCTTTTGGGGAAGACCTTGGTCATGACTGGCAAGTATTCTACCTCTAAACTATTCCCTCAGACCAAAAGTGAACAAACTGCCTTGAGATAAAATGTAGACTGAACAACCAAAAACAAAACAAAACAAAAACAACAGCAATGGTACATTTCAAGAATGTCAAGCCAAGGAACAAGTATTAACCTGGATTTTTTAAAATCATGAAAATAACAAAACTTTATGTGAGCAAGTAAGATTTTATTTAAGATAGGTGGCTGTGTGCTTTCCCAAGAAGGCTGTGGTGCAAACACTGTTCATATCTGTGCCTCAGAGGGAACCTTCTTAGAGAGCAGTTCTTCTACCATTCATGTCAGGGAGTCTCTCATCCATTTGATAACAAAGAAAGGTCATGTGAAGGGGCTGGCAAGATGGTGCAGTGGATAAAAGCACTTGCCATGCAAGCCTGATGACCTGAAGGTGAAACCTATGGAAGAAGGGATGGACTCCCCAAAATTTCCCTCTGTTCTCTCCATGTATACATCTATATTCACACAATACAATAATAGATAAACATTATAATTTTAAAAAGGAAAGAAGAAAAAGAACATGTAGGCTTAGAGAGTCCTGTCTGTGGCCCTACTTGCAAGTAAGCAGCCAGTGAGAATCTAGAAATCAGGTCTCCATTCTACTAAAGATTTGGAGAGTTGCTATCATAAAGCCAAGTTTGCACTGCCAGGGATCACACTTGGATAGTCACAGCTTATCCAACCATGTGACTCCCAGGCACCATTTCTGCCTTATTCCTAGGCACTATTTCTGGGCACACCATTGGATTTTCTACCTGTAGGGATCAGTGAAAAGAAGGCTGAGGTCTATCTGGATACACACAAATTTCAATACACACTTCACCGCTGCTTTTCATTTTCCTTATCCATGCCTATAAAGAGAATAAGAGGTTTTTTTTATATTTGTGAACAGATCTATGTTGAAATGGCTGCCTGTCTCATTATATGATAGTAAATAACCATCTTTGTATACCTTAGCAAAAGACTAGCCTAATATGTGGGCATATCCTTAAGGAAACACACAAAAAATTTTTCTGTGATAAAAATCCAGCTGGGGATGAAGGCAATGGCGATCTGACACTCTCTTCTGTATCAGATGAACACTTCAAATACACATGCATCACAAGTGCACACTCTGATGTGGTTTGTGTGTATTACAAGAGACAGTGTGAAAAAAGGAACCCACAGTCACTAAGTGAATTGGACCAGTATAATAAAACTAAGTAAAAGCATTACTTACACATCTGGCCTATAGTAAAAGATTGCTTTTGAAACAGGCTTTTACTTTTTTCTAGGGGTTTGAATATATGGTTTACATCTCTGTAGCCCATGTTTGCAAGCTTTGTCCTAAGAGAACAATTTCAGGGATGGGATTTTCAAACAGGAAGACAATTAGGAGTTTTATAGGTTGTTCAGGGTATGCTCTTGAAGGGAACTAAGGTAGTTCTTGTTGGACTCACCCAGCCACTCTCTTGCACGCTGTTATGCGATGTGAGCTGTTCTCTCACACCTTATTCCTATCACTGCATCTACCATGATGTGACAGTCAAAAGGACTCTCACCAGAGCTGCATGTCATGTCTGTAATCCCTCATCCTGCAACCTACACACTCAGAAACAGCCTTCTCCAGCATTTCATTATTGCCAACATATAGCTGACTAGAACAGAGCTGAGAGGTGAATGAGCTCCTGGTCATCGAAAACCAAAACATTCTGGAAGGACATCTTTTGCTAACTAATAAATATTCAAAATGTACAAATACACTGAGTAAATATTGTTTTAGTGCATTTCTTGGATCCTGACCTCACCCCTCTTAAAAAAAAACACTAGAATAGTTTTACATTTGAGAAGAAACTACAGAGACAGCATTGAGAACTTCTGATGGGTTCTTCACCCATTTCCCCATCAGGATAAGATCACACAGAGTCAGAGGGCTCTTGTCAAAACCAAGAAATTAACTCATGGCAATACTCAACTAGAATAACAGCTTTATTCTGAGTCTATTAGCTTTCCTCTGCTGCAGGGTGCAATGCAGGTGCCCAGGCTGAACACAGCCTCACCTTTTGATCTGTTTCTGAATCTCCATCTTGATAATCGTCACATGGACTGGAGCTGGCTGCAAAGGTGGGTCCCTGAGAATAGTATTGAGAACTTCGGCAGCCATCTCGCCTCAGCTTGTCACATTCTGCAGAGGAAACAGGCAGAGGGAAGATTATTAGAAGCCAGAACTTCTTGAGTCCACTTTATTTAATTTATCCAGTAATATTTTCCTAAGCAAAATAGGATTTCAAAATAATGGTATAAATGATTAAGTTTTATTAAGGCACTAAATATCACATTAGTGCACTTTAAATGGATCTTCAGAGCGCACCACAACCCTATGTGGTAAACACTTGTCAGCAACTCTGTTCTCAGGAAACTGAAGGTGAGCATAATTAAAACACATGCTCAGGATGCTAGGCAAGGAAGCAATGAACTCAGAATTTTACCCCAGGGCCTTAGTTACTGTACTATAATTGTTGTCAAAGAACTGCTGGTTAAAATATAACAGCTTTTCAAAACCCCAAACACAAGTGATGACAAGCCTTGCTTGTTTCTAGGACTTTGCAGAAGTGACATGAGAGATCACATAATGGCTGTAATCTCCCTCGCTACCTAGGGAGATAAGGTGGGGGAGAGGACAGAGAAGGGAGGAGAAGAGGGGGAGGAGAGCACCGGAAATGAAACTCAAGCTCTGAAGATGCTAAGCAGGTGCTGTATCACTTGACCTGGATATAAAATTTGCAGGGTAGAAGTTCACAGGAAGCCTTGTGCTAGCTTGAGATATCTGCCAGTCCACAGAGGAACGCCTGGCAGCAGCAAGGAAAGTAATAGGTCCATGTGCCTTGGCTGTCAGGAACCTGGGGCCTCAGGCTATAACCTCAAAGGAAAGAGATGAGGACTCTCCTCATCTGGGCCTGTGGCTGGGAAAGGCATTAAAGGCTTCTCAAAGCATCAGGCACTGTTCTGTTGCTACCCAGACCCATTAAAGGAGCAATGTCCAGGCAAGGGAACCTGTAATAGCGGTTCTCTTAAAAACCAACTTTCTAAAGCAGAAAAAAATTGCTTTTCTAAAAGTTTTCTCTTTATAGAGCTTTTTAAAGCTATACACCCAAAAGCACAGAACCAAACTAAGGCCTCTCCACAGCACCAATGTAACATAGGACCCATGACTCTTGCTGGAAAAGGAGAGTCACTTCAGTCAAACATAAAAATATGAGGCTTTTGTTGTTGTTTCTGAAAGGAAGCTAAAAGTCCTCACTCTTCTTTATTGTAGTGGACGTTTCTAATTCAGAACTGTAAATCAGAATTTAAAACAAAACCCATGTCATGATAACAGTCGTGAAGTTATCTGAGAATGGCAAGGTAACTGGGAAATGAACATCATGAGACAGCTAAGTAACAAAACTGTTGCAGGTTATGGGAGAGCAACTGTTCAGAACACCGTCTGGAATGCAGTCTTCAAGCATCTGACACTTCCAAGTGTCAAACCATTTTGAAAATTACGTTTACTTATGGATTTGTTTATCATGCCTGTGGAAATGAAAAGTCACTCATGCAATCTAGGTCTTTAGTCAAAGAAATATTTTAACAATTCCCCAACAGTTATCAATGTCTCTAAGATTATCTATGTCTTCATCCTGCAAAGATAATGTAATAGGAAACACAAAAATTATTCAAATGGTATTCTCAAAAAATATCTAGGATTCCTATTTGATTTGACTCTCTAGGAAGGCTAAAAGCAGCAACACTCAATTAGGTAGTTTTACACCATATTTTAACACAACCCAGTGGGGTTGGTACTTAATTTTTGCTACTAAAGTCACTTTTCTTTGGCCATAGAAATAAGTTGTTCCAACCATCTCTGCAGCACTGTCTTCTGCGGTCTGGAACAAACCTTACAAGATGAACTACTATCAACCATTACTACCTACAGCTACTAATCTATGAAAGTCAGGGTTTTCAAGAACTTGACAAATAAAAGAATCTAAAGATAGAAGCCAAAGCCCTTAAACCAAGCTCTTCTGTTCATCTTTTCTGGCCACACTAATTAACCGTGTGTAGAGTCTGAATGGCGGCACACACTTGTAACTCTGGCATTCAGGAGGTTGAAGCAAGAACAAAAATTAGTTCAAGGCCAGCCCTGCACTAACCTAGACTATGCCAAAAATAAATATAAATAATAAAGCAAAAAACAAAAACAACAGCAAAAAAACCTTTAAAATTTGTCTTATTTGAAATATTTGAATATTGAATATTTGAAATACTAGGAAAAAATTTTTTCCCTAGTTGCTAGTGGGAACTCCTGGGCTAACCCATTTCTAAGGGTGCTATTAGTTGTTATTCTTTGGAGAAATGGCTAATAATATTAAACACAGCTAAAGTGATTGGTACATGTTAAATCTTAAAAGCCCCAAATACTTCAGAACAGCCACCCATTCATTAAAAACATCATGAAAGATTATCAACCATGAGTGTGTGGTACCAGTAGTCACCCAGGGTGAAAGACAGTGCATGTTTTTCCTATGACATTCATATCAGAGACGTATACATTGAGTTCTAACAAACACTACTGAACACATGCAAAAGGGACCTGTGCTGAGACTCAAGGAGGAAGTTTAGGAATTGGCAGACGCCCCCCCTTTTTTCCCTTCTTATCCAATTTCTGAAATGAAGTAAACTCACAAAATTCCAGTGTCACTTCTTCCAACTCTAGGGGAGATTTAAGAAAAGTTCCTTTATCAGCTTGCAATGGATCTTGGCTTCGAAAACCAGGCATGGCTTTGTTCATTAAAACTCAATGCATTGTATGCAGAACGACATATAATTAGAACAAATCATCATGAATAAACAAAGACTCCTCAAACCCAATAATGAGATAATAATACTAACTGCAAGCCAGTACTTAATTTATAGCCAAGTTACGCCAGCAACTACAAGATAGAAGCAAGATCCTAAACGTAAAAGCAGACCCATGTTTAGCACACATTATTGAAATAAAAACGAAGGCTAAAATTGAGCTACAGTTCCTGAAGGACTGACTGCTTGTATAAAGGTCACTGTTGAGGTCTCTGCTTTTCCAACCACAACATTTCCCTTCCTTCTTTACCATAAGAAACGAGCACAAACATTTCCAGTAAGTCAAATTTTTAAATACAGAAGGAAAGAGTAAGGTCGTAAACAAGAGAGCCATCTAACCATCTCATGAACTTAACTTCGAAATGACAACAGAATCTACCGCAAGGAGGAGACACAACCTGAGCTTGGATCCTTAACATAAACATAACAAGCTGGGCACAGAACACACATCTGTGACCCCAGTACTGGGAGGCAGGCAGGAGGATCCCCAGCGCTTGCTGGCCAGCCAGTCTAGCCAGTCAGCTAGACCTCAGTGGGAGACTGTTTCAGAACAGACCCAGGAGCGGGAAGGGGGGTGCGGAAGATGGGCCTCAGTAGGTAAGAGCACTTTCTACACAAGACAGAGAAGTCCTGCATTTGGATTTCCAGAACACACTTGAAAGCAGGTCTGAGGTATGGTCACACATGCTTAGCTCCAGACTCAGTGAGAGATCCTGTCCCAAAGAATTAGCTGGATCTTGGTAGAGGACACCTGGCATCCTCTTCTGGACTCCAATATGTACATACACAGTACATACACCACACACACACACACACACACACACACATGTTAGGGAAAGACTGACTATACCTGATGTCAATCTCTGACTTCATATGTACCTGCATGCAAGCACATACTCACATGTGCACATACACATGCATGTACATACATACCCCACATAAAATTTGAAAAGTAATCTATTAAAGTAAGTTTTCACAAGCTATTTTCAAAGTTCATTTATCTCTGGGAACTCTTACTGAATTTCCTCTTTCTGATGTTAATGCTTCTGCGTGTACGTGAGCAGTCACAATGAACTAGAATATACAGTGGCTACATATAGTCCCAGGCTCTTAGTGCCTTAACACAACGATTTCAAACTCTCAGTGGCAGAAGTAGTTATTATACTCCTCTCAGACAGCTAGAGCTGGCTGTGGGTCTGGCCCCCATCCCTACCTAAAGACACGGCACACAGAGGTCCACCTCACCTGGTACTTGAAGTGAGAATCTGCTGTTTCTCACACATCTGCATGCACGCACACTTGGCTCTTCTGCCGGGAAGTTACAGGAGCTCCATCAACTCCAGTGGTGTTGAAATAAGCAGAAGGGCTAGATCTAACTTCAAAGAAGACGGAAATGTAGCCTTACCTCTGACAGAGGGAGGAAAATGATAGTGTTTCAGAACAACTAAAAAAGTCTACCAAATGAAGAATGGCATTGACTTTAGCTTCCAGATTTTCATTTGCTCTTCTCTCAGCATATTGTTATTTCCAAACCTTCTAAAATGAGGCAGAGAGCCTTTTGACAAGCAACTTGGCAACCTCAATGAAAATCAAACCTTTTGTTTCTGTAAAGGGGGATTAATTGTTATGAAGAGCAGGCATTAGAACAGTCAAGCAGCCCTTTTGAATCCAGATAGACTTAACACAGAGCTAACTTCATGTGAAATCTAGGTGGCAGCGCACAAATCTCTTAGGACCTCAGATTCCAATCTGTCAACCTGCAACATTACTCTTTCTGAGAAGCTGTAGTGACATAAGTTAACAAATACTTTCCACTCCTCTGTCTACTCACGTTCGGTGCTAGACTCTGGAATGCTAGAACTTTCACAGAGCCCTCCAAAAGGAGGGTGTGCAAAACAATAACCTCCTCAAATACCCATCGCTGTTAGAATTTACACACAAATTACAACCGCTCTGATTCACTACTATAGGTCGAAGACTGCATAGCGAGGTTTGCTTAGCTGTAAAATTATTAAGATTCTGCTATCTATCTATCTATCTATCTATCTATCTATCTATCTATCTATCTATCTATCATCTATCTATCTATCTACCAGCAAATTTAGCTACATTTTTCACCAAAATACCACAAAGCAGTGAACAATTATTTCCCCTAAGAATGCAAGACACTTCTAATGGGGTCTTCTCACTGTCAATGGTTGGGGCCTCAACACAAAATAGGGCTAAATCACTCAAACTAATTTAACTCCCAGATTTATGAAACGTTAGTTATAAACTTTGTATCATATAAAGTTAGTTACACATCTAACTAACTTTATATGATACCAAGCTTCATGATTAAGAGTGGTTTTACTCCAGAATAGTATCAGCCAGGTAGTCAGTAAATATATTGTAACTTGTCAAAGCAAAGAGGGTCTCTGCTTTGAGAGAACTGTGTCCTCTCAAAAACTATAGAGACGTCTTCAGCCCTGGTGCCCCTATCTGTCCTTGGAAAGGAAAGCCTTCTAGTAGAACCAGGCTAAAATAAGGATGTTAAGAGTGGGGTCCAGTGAAATATGAATGATGTCCTTATAGAAAGAGATAACAGAGACAGGAGCATCCTCTGAAGACACAAGGGGAAGAATCACAGGGGGAAGCTAGAAGCACAGTTTGGAGCTAGCAATTTCTTCACCAGAAGCTGAAGAAGTTTTCCCAGAAAGGATGGAGGAAGCATGCCTTTGCCACTGATTTAGTTTTGAACATCCTGTCCCTAGATCTATGAGAGAAAACATTTAAACTGTTTTAAACCACCCAGTTTTATAATACATAGTCATGACAGCTCTGAAGTATTAACAGGATAAGCCATAGAATTCTAAGACAAGGATGAAATTAACAAAGATCTTCCCAGAAGTCTGTGTTGAGACAGAGGTTGGTTCAATGCATCAAATGGAAAGACATTTTGACACAAACTAGGCGTAACAGGCATCCACTTGCCTACTCAATAGCTATGTAGTCCTGGGAAAGTCATATCTGCTTATCTAAGGAATTCTTCTGCAGGTCCCAAGGAAAGTGATCCTTCCGATAGAAAAGGATAGATGTGACAACTCATAGAACTACCATGTGTTAGCTATAACTACTTTGAGGGCTTCCTGTGTCACCACTCTAAGATACATTATATGTATCTTTACTCTTTACATTATATGTAAAGTCAATTACTCTTCATGACCTTAAGAGATGGGGACTAGAATACTCACATTTTACACATGAAAACTTAAAGAGATAGAAATGTAGCTTTCTGTGCTGCATGTGGTAGGACTACCATTAAAACCCATGTGCTCTGGCCTCAGGGTTCATTTTTTCTCCTGGGAGCAGTACCATTCATAACTGCTTAGGATGGGAGATTACATCAGCTTCCTTTCTCTCTGGACCTCCGCTATGGTTTAAATGCTCCCACCAAATTCATGCTATGACTTAACTGCCACTGTGATGGTTCCTGTAAAAGGGACTTTTATTCTCCTGGTTCAGCTGTTCTAGTCTGCTAACCTAGGCCTAGTCCTAGAAGTTTCTAGCCTCCGTACAATCTAACCTAGGCCCAGAACGCTTTCATCCTCTGAGACTTACCGCTTAATAAGCTCACCCTTTCTTGTTCTTACTGAGCTCTGGGCTGGCTGGTTCAACTCAGCTGTTCTGGCTCAAACTCCTCTCCAAGCTGACTGATTCAATCTGTCTTCTCTCAGCTTCTCAATTGCTCTGCTTGTCCCTCAAACTAACTCCAAGAATCTTGAATCTTCTGGCTCCCTCTCATTCTTGCTCAATCCATCTTCACCTGTGTTCCTTCTCTGCAACCTGTCTCTCTATTACTGTAAAACTGCCTCCTCTCTGTTTTTGCCTCTTAAGTATCTTCCCTTTCCTCTCTGTTCTTGTGAGAGTTGGGTATATCCTATTCTGTCAAGTCTTTCTCTGATTCATCACTGTTTCCGCCACTCAATTAGACATCACTTTCAAACATGGGTACTTCCTTCCACAAACTAACTTTACCTTCATTATTTGGAATTAAAGGTGTGTACCACCATGCCTGGATCTAAACTTTTCTTTACCTGAAACTTGCTCTATCTTAGGCTGGCCTTGAACTCAGATTTGCTTGCCTCTGTCTCCTGGATTAGAGGTGTGTCTGTATTCCAGCCAGATCATACAAACCTAGAAAATCTTTGGATGTGATCTCTTGCCAGAACAGTGATGTTCTGAATTAAAATTCCTCTACAGAACTGGGAATTTTAAGAGATGCGTGAACACTTCGGTCATGAGCACTTCACTTTCACAGACTAGTGATATTATCCTGCAAAGGGATTACAGTAGCAGGAATAGGTATTTTATCTATCCTCTCTCTGACTTTGGATCACTTACTTCAGCAAGAAGCCCCTTATCAGATCTTGGATTTCTCAGCCTTCAGAAGCAAGAGCAAAATGTCATCTGCCCCTTTAAGGTTGACCTCAAATCCTTGGTTGCACAAAGCCCTCCCTAACGACCACAGATGGTGACTTCTGTACTTTCATGGCTTATTTCTCATGAAGTTGCCTTCTACTCCCAAGCCACTTTGGTCACCTATATCTTCGTTAATATGCTCTTTCCCTTCTATGCTTTAAAGTCTTTAAGGGAATCTCATATCTCATGCATTTTTGGGTCCTACTGTGCCTTACATGGGACAAAGTCTCAATGTATGCCTCTTTGAAAGAAGAATAAGCAGAAGTTTATGAACACACAAGAGCATCTATTGCCAAAGAGGCAAAATCATAGCTGTAGGAAGTCACCAGCCCCCAAGAGTTTTCTGTCCGCTTGGGTATGGTGACTTCAGGGCACAGCATCCCCACTCCAAGCATCTATTAATTCAGTAAACAGTTCTTAAACATCTGCTACCTGCCAAGCACTGTTACAAGCAGAGATTTCCACAGCGAACAGAGAAGATTCACAGAGCCTATGTTTTGACACGTGCACAGACAACAAATAAAAACTGTAAATTGTTATTATAAGGTTCTAAGTGGCAACTAGAAAATAAGGCAGAGAATGGAAGAGTGGTTGATGGGGTTGAAGATACACATGCAGTACAGGCTTGAGGGAAATGTGACATCTGAGAAAGGAAGTTGGCTTCTACTTCCATGAGAAAGAACTAGAGGTAAAGTGGTTAAGACTACGCGAAAAAGAGCAAAAGGAGGAAGATCGGCTCTGGCAGGAAAATGGGGATAGCCAGTACAAGAATTACCATCAGAACTCTACCCTGTGACAGAAAGCACAGGGGTAGCCTTTGGTAGCTCAGAACAGAAAGGTAGCATGACTGTACTTGCCATCACCACCTTATTCCCACCAACTCCAGCCTTAAGACACTGGGATTTGGTTTAGACTATGCAGACATATTAAAGTCCAAATAAACCATGGGTAGAGCTCGAGTGAAAAGGAGTCACCAGTGAGAACAGGAACAACACCTGGCATTTACCACTGATGTCTATAACTCATAAGTAATTTTGTTCTCATATATATTTAATCTGTGAACTAAGATTCCCAGGGGCAGGGGGAAAACAGCCACACTAGTGTCAAGCATTCTATAAAGTTGACTATGGAGAGACAGGATATTACCTTGGGCTATCTCTGGTGCCCTAATTAGCCACATCACACACCTCTACATGGGACCTAACAGCCTAATGTCAAAATTCAGTAAGTCATTTCAGAATGTTCAAGGAGTCTATCTTCTACCAACCCACAGGCTAAGAATGCCATCAGATAGCATCTGAGGCTATTAGAGATTCCCCTAATTTGCATCACTCACCTACCATTGTATCTGAGGTGGGGGGAGCCCTTGATTTATAACTTCCTTTGTCCTGTTATTATAAAAAATTTCATGAAGGGCTGACTAGATGGCTTAGCAGGTAAAAGTGCTCACCTCCCAATGGTACAAATCCTCAGAACATGTTTAAAGGTGGCAAGAGAGAACCAGTTCCACAAAATTGTCCTCTGCCTCCTATATGCACGCCGCAGCACACTTGCCCCCACCTCAGAAATTTAACTTAAATTTAACTTAATTTAAATTAAAAACCTTCATGAAACTGTTGTCACATTGAAACATGGCGTTTGTGGTATTCATGCTGCAGGCCATGGCCACTCACTTGGGCTACAGAATAAACTCTCTTACTCCTTTAAGGTGAGAACTGTGCTGTCTGTGTTGACAAATTCCATGAAAGAAGGTTTGCTCTGTATTAAAATGCTTCTTAGGGTCTGGAGAGATGACTTCACAGCTAACAGCAGTGGCTACTCTCCCAGAAACCCAAATTTGATTCCCAGGAACCATATGGCAGCTCACAACCATCTGTAATTCCAGTTCTGAGGAAACTGATGTCCTCTTCACACTTCCTTGGGCACCAGGTATGCACATGGTGCCCAGACACACATCCCACAAAATGTCCACACACACGCAATAAAATAATTTTAAAATGTTAGAAAAAAATTAAATGTTTCTTGAAGTTTTTACAACTGATTTGGAAATGGTCCAAGAATAAGTTTTTAACTTCAATAGATAGCTAATGTATCAGAATCCAGAATGAAGGAGTAGCTCACTTGCCATGCATTCACAGGGTATAGGTTCAATCTCAAGCCTGAAATAAAACACTATAACCTCCCTCAAACAAGATGCTGGGTGTTTTAGGGAAGAAGAGGAAACAGAAATTGAATTCATAGTGGTAATAAAATGGGACTGCTTTCCTATTCTCTGAGAAGATAATATAGTAAAATAAGTGGGTGAGTGCTAAAAGAACACCAAAATTAAACAAACAAACAAAAAAAACCCAACCTTACTGGCTTGCTAAATTTTGTGAGAAAGACATTTGGATAATGAAAGAGGAATTTGTAATCAAAAAGTCAAAAGGATCCAGTAAGTTTTCTACCTTGTCATTTTCCAAGCCAAGAGAGTAATAGTGACAGTGCATCTGAGTATGCATTCCTCAGGAGGCTGGGAGGCGTTGGGCTCAGAGCACGATCCTGGAGGGTTCTAGACATACCACATGTTAAAATGAACACAGGTTACCTTAAATAGTATTAAATCGCTCATAATCCTCTTACTAGAATTCAAGGTCATAAAACTTTGGGAGGACGCGAGTTGCAGCATTAATTATAAGGATGATGGCCACAAAGTACTGCTCTGATGAAGGTGCCCTACCAGGGGCCGGCAGCTAAAGCATTCATCGTTTTCAGTTGGCTGATTTTTAAAGCCAATACTCCTGACATTTTTTAAAATACAGAAAGCCCTTTACTGTCATTATTTGATTTGTATTTAAAATAACTGTGTAAGAATTAAAGGACAGTGTGTATTTGATCTGTCTCTATATGAGGAAACCCAGGTGAGACATTGCTAACATTCCAGGTTTGTACAGTTCTATCACAGTTTTCATTAGATTAAGACACACAGGGTATATACTCCCTTATAAGTGGATACTAGATATATAATATAGAATAAACCTACAAAAGTCTGTATACCTAAAGAAGGGGAGATAGAAGGAAGACCCTGGATAAGATGATCAATCCTCACTCGGAAAGGCAAACAGGACAGACACTGGAAGAAGGAGAAAACAGGGAACAGGATAGGAGCCTACCACAGAGAGCCTCTGAAAGACTCTGCCCAGCAGAGTATCAAAGCAGATATGCAGATACTGAGACTCATAAACAAACTTTGGGCAGAATGCAGGGAATCTTAGGAAAGAAGGGGGAGATAGTAAGACCTGGAGAGGACAGGAGCTCCACAAGGATAGCAACAGAACCAAAATATCTGGGCACAGGTGTCTTTTCTGAGATTGATACTCTAACCAAGGACCATTCATGGAGATAACCTAGAATCCCTGCTCAGATGTAGCCCATGGCAGCTCAGTCTCCAAGTGGGTTCCCTAGTAAGGGGAACAGGGACTGTTTTTAACATGAACTCAGTGGCTGGCTCTTTGATCACCTCCCCCGGATGGGGGAAGCAGCCTTGCCAGGCCACAGAGGAGGACAATGCAGCCAGTTCTGATGAAACCGGATAAGCTAGGGTCAGATGGAAGGGAAGGAGGACCTCTCCTATCCGTGGACTTGGAGAGGGGCATGGAGGAGATGAGAGAGGGAGGGTGGAGTTGGGAGGGGAGGAGGTAGGGGACTACAGCTGGGATACAAAGGGAATAAACTGTAATTAATATAACAAATAAAAATTTAAAAAAATGTCAGGGTTGAAGTTGGGGATTTAGCTCACCGGTAAAATGCTTGCCTAGGAAACACAAGGCCCTGTGTTTGGCCCTGAGCTCTGGAAAAAAAAAAAAAAAAAGACAAGAACGGCAGGATCTAGGGCCAGTCCTAGCATATCTTTATCTCGCCCATAGGAACTGAGAATACACAGGCTATAGGCATTCTGGTCTACACGAACAATTCCAGCCCAACACTGTGCGAGGTATGATGGAGTTAATAGAATTTAGTTTTGTACTTGTAAGGAAGCACATAGGAAAAACTGACTGCACTTAAACATTATGCTTTATAAGTATTCAAAAATGTTTCCTTAATGAAAATCAACCCAAAATACAAATTTTAAATTGACCTCTCACTTCATTAATTTATTGGGCTTGGAAAAGAAAAAAGCAATCTAACTGATTCCATATGCCACTTACTGATAATGAATTTGCCAAAAGCACATTTGGATTTTTCCAAAAATTCTTTAAAGTGGTTAATGCCAATTTATTTAAATTGTCTTCAAGCACCAACAAACTTGAAGATAATTAAGAGCCCATAGATGTGCCAGCATTTTTTCAAGTGACTCACTCATTTAGTGAATTTAATGTAAATCCTGTCCATGTGTATTTTTCTCGATAATATGACAGAAGTTTTAAATGCTAAGAATTCAGATAAACAAACCCTTTTGGTTTACTGTTAGACTAGTGATCATTCTTTCCCTCACTTTCAATTATGAGTTGTTATGCAATTATACAAGGATACTCAGCAGTGGCATCAAAGCACATTATTGTATTCCAAGTACTCAAATCAGATCTTGCAATACATGTCTATTCAATGCAAAGACCAGTTCCTCACCAACCATCAATTCAATGACACTCAGCATCCAAAGCAGCATAAAACACAAAAGGACAAAGTAGAAAATGTATGGCTTTGGGGGGAAACTTCCTGCACAAGCCATTTCAGAAGTTCTAATCCTGGTGCATACAAAGACCGTGTCCCAGCTGACAGAGTAGGATCTGCTTAAAACTGGGCCAATCTGAGTGAAGGCTATGATGGCCCAAGTGATAAGGGAGCAGGAGACACCTGACAGGAATAAATCTTATATTGTCTAAAGAGGGGAGAGGAAAGTTAGCCAGAGCTTTGCTTCAGGAGAAAAGTGGAAGAAGGCAGGTCACGCCATGGGTCTGTGATTCGACTGCCAGGTTCTCTCTAGCCTTCTCTCTGTGTATACACATTTATAGGTACAGG
Organism: Pachyuromys duprasi; assembly: GCA_028658305.1. Lineage (NCBI taxonomy): Eukaryota > Metazoa > Chordata > Mammalia > Rodentia > Muridae > Pachyuromys > Pachyuromys duprasi. The sequence goes on from CM053763.1 coordinate 13,561,360, forward strand.
TGCACATGAAGACTGAAAGCTGGTAAGTGTCCTCCTCAATCACTTCCCTACTTTATAATTTTGAGGTATAAAAACTCCCACTAAATCAATTTGGTGAGACTGGCTAACAGCAAGGCCCAGGGTCCTTCTATCTCTGCCTCCCCAACACTGTGATTACAGGCATGCGGTTTTTTTGTTTGTTTGCTTGTTTGTTTTTTGGTTTGGTTTTTTTGGGGGGACAGGGTTTCTCTGTGTAGCCTTGGCTGTCCAGGACTCACTTTGTAGACCAGGCTATCCTTGAATTCAGAGAGATTCATCTGACTGACTCCCCGAGAGCTGGGATTACAGGTGTGTACCACGGTACCCAGCCCAAGTCTGACTTTTTACCTATGCACTGGGGATCGGAAATCGGGTCATCATTTTCGTATGACAGGCCATCTCCATCACCTCTTAACCTATTTTTTGGTAAACTTCTGAATGTTCTTCTATATCTGAGGTCATGTTAACTGAAGGGAAAGCAGAATAAGTAGGCAGAGACACAAGTCAGAGAGAGTAAAACAAAAGAAAACAAAACAAAACAAAAAAACACCCCAGTTTCTCAAGTCCCCTCTGCAGGGTGGTTAGTTTTATTCCAATCTTCAAGGTATTTACAACTCAGCTGTTTAGTTAAGTAGTAGTTCTCCAGATTAAGGAGACTCAGAGTCCCCAGGAAGGATCATTAAGGCACTGTCAGATCTGATCCCAATGCTCAGTGTAGGTCAGGGCCAAAGAACTTTCATTTCTAACCAGCCCCCAGGTTAGGAGAACATGGTTCAGAGGTAGCTAACTGTCTATAAAATTAAAGGTGGCTGGTGAGATACCACTTAGGTGAGGACAAAAGTAAAAGAGGTTTTCTCTACTTGGAGGGTTCTTAAGCAGGGACCCCAAAGAGGACAACAGAATGTTAATAGCTGCTGATAGAAGGGGAGAGAGTGGAAAGATTACCCATGCCCAAAACACACACACACACCATGCACGCACACACACCATTTTTTAAGGTCTCAAAAGAAGAGAGGGTGAGCTTAGTTCATTCCTTAAGTCTCTCAGTAGACAGAAATTTAGCAAAGACTGGTTGAAGACAAATTCTGCGAACCTTCTGAAATGCTGGGCTAAAACAAATCTCTTCCCTCCTAGGTCCTTTACTGTGTGTTTTGTCACAGTGATAAAACAAAAACAACAAAACACACACACACCAACCACCCAGAAGCTAAAATTAAAAAGCTAACAGCAGGGGGCTGGAGAGATGGATTATAGGTTAAGAACACTGGTTGCTCCTCCAGAGGTCCTGAATTCAATTCCCAGCACCCACACGGTGGTTCACAACCATCTATAATGAGATCTGGTGCCCTCTTCTGGTATGCAGGTGTACATGCAGGCAGATCACAGTATACATAGTAAATAAATAAATCTTAATTAAAAAAGAAGCTAACAACATCATGGATAATTCTCAGAAGGTTTCTAGCTAGCAAGAATAATATCCAAGGAAAACCATAATTTCAGAAAAATGTAATATTTTGAGGAAGAATAAGGTAGGAGAGGAGAGGAAGACAGAATGCCACCTATCAAATAGAAGGCTTTTTCTGCAAAGGGAGACAAGCAAAAACATTTATTTCTACCCAATTCGAAGTAACTTCTCATTTTAATTTATACAACGTACTCAACAAAGTACAGACTAAGATAGGAAAGGCGAAGGTTGCAGAGAGAGAGAGAACACACTGCTTGCTGGTCATCAGCTCAATAGTCAAACAGAAGAAAATTTGCTGACTAATGTGTTAATATACACTGTTTATCCTGTGTGCTGGGACCAATATCACCGACAGTGATATTAATCACCACAGGCAACTTCAGGCATAGAAATAATTTTCTATACATACATACTTATGTATATACATATATCCATATGTAACTTTAAATTCAAATTCCATGTATGAGAAAATACGTGGCAGTAAAGGAGCCTTTTAAAGCCATTTTGATTAATATCTCCCTTTATAGCTAATGAGGCAGGCGAAGAACCTTAGTAAGCAAATACCAATACCTACGACACAGGATTAATCCTTGGCAGTACTATTAAAATGTCACTGGCTATCACAGAAAGCCAATTTTTACAAACTCTTCTCTTCATATCTTTAAATTAATTTAAGAAGGCTTCCAGAAAGGAATCTGATTGAAATGATAGTGAAAACCTGGCTAGCACCCATGACGAATGTGAGCGTGTGGAAGCCAACCATAGCCAGAGCAGCCGCAGCGGGGTGATCTCATTTCACCTTAGAATTGGGACAGCTACACAGCAGCTGAAGACCATCAGCAAGGTCACTTAATATCAAGTAACCTGCAGAGATTCTCCACCAACACCAGAGAATCAATCGGGCTATACAGGGAGCCAGGGCAGCCCTTATCTAGGGGCCTTCAGTGTAGCATTCTTCTGCTACACTGACTGAAGCGCAGAAGCCACTCAAGTTACTTTATCAGGAGTGAAAATAGAATTGCTGAGACAGCAGACTGGCTGTGGACACAAAAACAAAACAAAAAGCCTTTGTTTAAACAATCCATAGTGCTTTGTTGAGACCGGACCATCTGAAGGTCTGCACTTACTGGTCTATCTTTTGTATGTTGGTAATCATTAAAAACGGGGGAAGGGAGTCCTCTTTACCCAACTGAAAGCGCAATGAAAAGCAATGGCTTTTCTAGCACCTGACTTCCCTCTCGCAGGGTACACCAAGGAAAGCACTCATCAGAGTCACGGTGTGTGAAGTAGTTAACTGCAAGGCATCAAGTCTAACAAAGACATTAAGCTGCCCACTTTGTCTATAATTTCCATTCTGTTAACCCCGTATTTCTATCTTTGTTCCTCTCTTAATATGGAATTTAAACTGTTGTTTCGAGTCAAGCATTTTTCCCTAGAGATGAGATGAAAATCACAAGCCTATTGAATGCCAAACACATTAAAAAGGAGGAGTAGCTTCAATTACATCATCATGTCCTTTGAAAAGTCAGCCTAACTAAATTTACAAGCACTGGGCCACAAGATTATCAACCGAAGTCATCTTTCTCACCAAAGGGCTAACAATACAGAGAAGCCACATTTCTACCAAGCCACCAGCACTTCTCTTAAAGGAACCACGTGATTTCTCCACATCCCTAAGAAGTCACAGGTCACACCTCTGGTGCTATACCTTGCTTCCAAATTCACTGACTTTTAGTTGGTAGTTCGAAGGTCACCAATGGCTTCTAGTGACTTATTCAACAGCCTCCAACTCTTCCTGTCCACAAGCCACCAGGATCGCCACCCTGTTCTGGTGAATTTCTGCTTCTCTAGCGGCTCTCTTGCGCCTTTGGCTGCTGCAGCCCTCTAAAATTATAAAACTCTTAGGCTTCCGGGGTTAAATCCGCCCCCTGCCAATCGCACTCTTGTTGCTACCACAGTCTCACAGTCGTTCATGGGCTTTGACTCGGCTCCCTGAGGCTGGACGTGACTGGGGCTTCCACAAACTGACTGGTGTTTCTAGTCCCGTGCACTGAACTGTGGGTTAGGGATACACAGGACAGAGCCCTGCTGCCAAAGGTCTTGCTTAAGGGAGTGAAAAATGTAGAAACACAGTTACTCCACTGTTTGGAAGCTGCTTGCACAGGGAGCTGTCAGGCTCTGTGGGAACATGTGGAAAAGTAGAGAAGGGCTGCTACGAAGTCCAGAAGAGCTCTGTGGAGAGTCAGACACCTATGGGGTTATCAAAGAGACGTAGTAGGAAGTGGCTGGGTGCGAGAGGTCATGGTCCTGAAGGACAAAGGCTGGATCTGAGCACACAGTGGGAGCAGGAAGAGTGAAGTAGCACTCTAGTTAAAAAATTACAACAAACTTCCCTGTAAAATTAAAAGGTATAGAATGTACAGGAAGGGTCAGAGGTGCATAAAAGACAGCCAGTGATTTGGTATAGGGACATAGACCACATGGGTCTCTTCACACAGGTTGTGGTATTAAAGATCTGAACAGAAGAATTTCAAACTAAGAAGAACGATTATGTTTGAAATCCCACACCCAAGGGTAGGGTGAGGCTCAATAAAACCACCATCACCAACCTCATACAGTTATTCATACAGTCTTATCTCTCTGCCTGACTTTAAGCTGCTGAAAGAAAACAACAGTTACTCATCTTTGGCTCCATTACAGTAGCCAGCCCAGTGACTCACTTGCAATACTTGCCTAGAAAAAAAAATTACGGCAACAGAAACTTGATTTTAGACAAACTGATTTGTCAGGACTTAGGCTCAGCAGCTAGTATGTCTCTGCGCTGGTAATCTGCACATCTATCGCCCTTACAGAGTTGGGGCCAATCAGAATTTTGGAGCTTAGGAAGAAACAGAGAGATAAACCATAAGCTGTTTTCTAGAAGCCAAGAACAAAATGAGATAAGATTCCCTAGATAGCCCCACTATGTAGTAACAACTCTAAGATCAAAATTCTAGTCTCCCACGCCAGTTTCTGGAGTACTTCATGCACACAGAGCAAAGCTGCACTGCGACGCTGCTGCGGTTGAGGAAAATGAGAGAGCCATCGCTCACACCTCTGTTCTGACTTTTTCTGTGGCCTCCTCTGTCCCAATTCTATGCCACTTTTGCTTGAACTAGAAAAACAGGAGCCAGGCATGCTGTTATGTGCTTGAAATCCCAACATTCAGGAGGCTGACATAGAAGTTTACTGTGATTTTGAGAGTAAGTTCAGGGCCAGGCTAGGCTGGTAAAGACCCTGTCTCAAAGAACAAAACAAAACAGCAACAACAAAAAAACTCCACCAAAACCAAAACCCAAAAACTAGAAAATGATTTTGAGCTCTATGTAAATAAGTATAATTTAACATTACTTGATCCTAAGAATTTAACATTTGACCTTTTCTTTAGCTAGCAATACTCTTCCTTCTTTGATATATCAATATTTTTTAGGAAGTCACAAATGAGGCAGAGTAGCAGCTGCAAGTGGTAAGTCATTTACCTATTATTTTCAAGCCTTTAATTTTCCTTTTAATCTATACTTCACTTTTTAAAAGTGTTTTGAGGTACTAGAACCTAATATAACCTTAAAAAGCAAGCACCAAATGTCATTAAGATGTGCTAGTCACACCTTACATCATATAATGCTTCTTTGTTTCTCTTGCACTAATCTGAATGCTAAATGAAATCTGGGTGAGTGAAGAGTTGTTCCAAGAACAACCGTGAAGCTACCTTGGGCAATGAGCTCATTGGAATCTTCTAAATGAACTGTCTAAAATCTTATGAAAACAGGGGGAGATGAAAGACTTGGAGGGGACAGGAACTCCACAAGGAGAGCAACAGAATCAAAAAATCTGGGCCAGGGGTCTTTTCTGAGACTGATACTCTAACCAAGGACCATGTATGGAGAAAACCTAGAATCCCTGCACAGATGTAGCCCTTGGCAGCTCACTGTCCAAGGGCGTCCCCTAGTAAGGGGAACAGGGGCTGTCTCTGACATGAACTCAGTGGCTGGCTCTTTGATCACCTCCCCCTGAGGGGGAGAAGCCTTGCTAGGCCACAGAGGAAGACAATGCAGCCACTCCTGATGAGACCTGATAGACTAGGGTCAGAAGGAAGGGGAGGAGGACCTCCCCTATCAGTGGACTGGGGGAGGGGCATGGGAGGAGAAGAGGAAGGAAGGCTGGGAATGGGAGGGGACAAGGAAGAGGGCTACTGCTGGGATATAAAATGAATAAATTGAAATTAATAAAAAATTAATTAAAAAAAAGAAACCAAATCTGTCTTGGACCACTAAGCTCCCAGGATGAGCCCTGTCCCTGTGAATTCTCAGAAAGTTGACAGCAGCTATAAGGCACCAAAAGGACAAGTCTCCTCAGGATGTCCAAAGGACTCAGATCACAATAGGCCTGCAGAATGGCCTGCACTCAGCTTCTCAGGACTTTGGTTTATCTGTCTACAGAATGTGAGAGAGGGCTGACCACAGGATTCGACAGGTACCTCCCAGATTTCTACTGTCAATGTAATTTGGATGTTGCTAGAAAATGGAGACAAGTGTGTCATATGGATAACGTGAACCAGAGCATCATGACTATAGTCTTCAGTGTCAACTTGCAATGTTCCTTGTTCTATTCCTCTCTCTTCCTCCTCCCACAGTGCATGATGGGATTAGAGCATTCAGGGATCCTACTAGCTAAAACATGACAGCCATTTCAGAAAGAGCCCTGCCTTCTACTCAGTTATATCTGTGTGTCACCATACTAAATTAAAATGCAGCCCTTCTTTCACAAACACCTCTTCCACAATGAGGGTAGAGTATTTTGAGATTCCTGTCCCAGGATCTCCAGAACAAAAATCTACTGCCCAAGACACAAGTAAAATTATGAGGTCTAAGACACCCAACTGCCCAAAGAAGATGGATGCAACAGTTGATCAGTTGCATCAGATCAAGAGAAATGACAGGATTTGGAAACTTGGCTGAATCTACTAAAAAACCTGGTCCATAATTTGAAGAAAGCTATCCTACACTGAACATTAAACAGGTTGACATGTGAATATACACACTTATCTCTAATCATCTGAGAAAAGTAGTCTTTTTATTGCATCATAAACCCACAGCTTTGTCCTTTGAAATGTAATAGCATAACTCTGACTTTAAAGGAACATAGGCCAAATTCAGTACGCCTCTCTGTGCCCCACTTCCGTGTCTACAGCCAGGGAGCAAAGCTGACCTGCTAAAATGCATTTCTTAGCAAAGAACTTTGACTACAGAACATTCCTGATACCAACAGCAGATGCTCTGTGAACTAATTCAAGCAGCAGTGTACACAGATACAGTGACTAAATTGTCTGTTAAACATGCTGTGCGAAACTGTATTTATATCTCCCAGCTTGAGCTTTTTGGAGACTTAAACACGATGCCTTTATTTCAGTCTTTAATATGCTCATTATTGTCAAATGAAGACTGCAAACTGTCGAGAAACAAACAAGGACCCTCCCTTAGCAGCGATTACTAGCTTCCAATCCCCCCCTTTTCAGTCAGCTGGGAAATGTGGTTATAAAGAGGGCATCTTTCTTCAAAGCCACCTCCAACAAGGTGATGGAGTTACAGAGACACATGGAATTACCGAGATCCAAAAGGGTAAAATCGCCTCCAAATTCAGTATGGTGCTAAGATGGAGAAAGGGCTACATCTTCAAACCCTGACATTCTCTTTAAGCCGTAAGTCTTGTTAAATCAAACAAGAAGGGGCTAGAAAGATGACTTCACGGTTCTGTTCCCTGCACCCACATGATGACATAGCAGTCTATAACTCTAGCTCCAGGGAATTTAACACCCTCTCTTGACCTCCATAAGCACCAAGTTTGCACATGATACACATACATACATATAGGCAAAACAACATCCATATACATAAAAATAGGTAAATCTTTAAAAAAAAAGATTCCAACAGATTAAACCAACCAAGCACCAAAAACACTATTTTCAAATCTAGGTAACATATATCTTCAAGGGTAGTAAATCATGGCCTAAATCACTAGTAACAAGTCAACAAACCAGCACTTGATCTAAAAATGTGGCCACTATGCTTTAACAAGCTACCTATAGACTGACAACAAATACAACGACCTCTGTAGCATTTCAAACGTAGTGAAACTGCATAGGGAATTACCTGCTTCCAGGTGTGCCAAGTGCCATGTTGGACATTTGGAAAGGTCGAGCTCTCCTGCAGTGGGCAAGTTAGTGAGAGACTAACCAGGAGAGTGATGGTGAACTGAGGAACAGGGTTTCCCGGTACTTTTTTTGTTCCAGGTGTCCCTATGCACCTGCCATACCTGGCCTACATAGCTGCCTGGGTAGTTAGGAAGCAAACTGAGCCCCTAAAGCTAGAGATTGGTGAACTTTCATCAGTTTACTCTAAATCTCCTGTCATAAAGATAGCATGAAGGTACCAGCTAATGACCCCAGCACTAGGGGGACGATGGCAGGAAGAATCCGGGATAGCCTGGGCAGCAGAGCAAGATGCTGTCTAAATAAATATGTGAGCAGACAAGCAAGCAAATGTCAGTACAAAACTGACACCCAAATAGCAATTAATTGTGTCTATTACCTGCTTTTGAGCATTAACTTAAACCCAAGTTTCGCATAGCATACTTTCTGATAAACTTACGCCTTCCTCAGTCACTGGACTGACCACTAAGCACTTCCGTGTTACTTTAAGAAGTATAAGCTTAGTGTTTCTTTGTTAACTTATTAGTACTCACTGTACTATTTCCATTTTCACTTTGTTGTCCTTCAAATTAGGCAAGCCTAGATTTCTCTTCTATAAAAGGTAACAATTCATAAGCGTACTGAGTAACAATGAGGTAGTACTTGACTATTTAGCAAAAAAAAAAAAGAATTTCTTTAAAATTAAAGACAAAGTCACAATGAGATTAGAGGGAGAAAAAAATAGATTATACACTGCTGATAATTATACTTTTCTCTTTTTGAGAAAAAAACATTCAGGGAGAATTAACTTAAACTGATAACTCATACAATGTCAAGTTTTAATATTAGGCATATATGGACATACTCAGGGCATCTCTGATGTTTCCCTACTCAGAATCTTCACTGTATAGAGACAACAGATACTCTCCTTCTGTTTCTTTCAGTTTGCTAAGATGATGTGGGTGAGGTGGGAAACGAAGTTCTGTGTAGATAAAGTGATCAGAAGTAAATACTGAACAGGAAAAGAACTGAGAAGCTCTTTTTCATTTTATCCTATCCAGCAAAGTCATATTTAAGATTGCAAAAAAAGAGTTTTAAAATCTAGGTTTGAAAAGGTATAGTCCAAGAATTTTCCAAAGTTATTAATTTTATGAATAGAATATCTCTTTGATAAAACTATTGCAGGCATTAAAGCAATTACAAAAATAACTACCTTGAAATTATCTTTTCAAAATAAAAATTCAAGTTTTGGCAACAACAAAAAAAGTAGTGATGATATCTCCTATGTGCTATGGAAAAATCCACTGACAGATACTCGGTCTTCTAAGGGAAGGAAAGTCCTGGTGTGGGACTTGAAAATACATGAACTTGAGAGAGAGGCACAGTTTCCTGGAGAGTAATCAAAAAATGGATAGGCCTAAATATTCCCACTCAAGTATATCATCACAGAAAATCTTTCTACAAGCCAGCCCATGCAGTTCTTGGCTGCTCTAGAGCTGGGCAGAGTACAGCACTGCGTCAAGGATTTGTGCTGGGAACCATGCCATCTGCTCATTAATTATCTGGTAGAGGAAGGTGAGCTGTATAAGTGGAGATGTGGCCTGCAAAAACTGACTAAAGATGAACCACTGGGGACTGAATGGTTCTTGACTATGGTTGGATTTAAGTACACTATGCACAAATCAGTATCATGAAGGCGATGAAGCTTAATAACTCCAAGGCCATGCAAATGAGCAAAACTAATGCTGTTCTTCTCATTTAAGCTTGTAGTCATTAAAACATATAACTTACTCTGCCTTAATGAAAAAGAGAACCTGATAATGCCCTAAGTTTTAGAGTCTAAAATAAGATACTCTAAGACACACAGATAAGCTATGCATTATGAAAATTATAGGGAGAAGAGGGTGACAAGATGGTTCAGAAGGGAAAGGTGCTTGCCACTAAACCTAAGGACCTGAGCTTGATTCCCTAGAACCTACATGGTGAAACGGAAGAACTGACTTCTGTAAATTAGCAAGCTGCCCTCTGTCCTACACATATTTGCCATGACACACATAGGTATATAGGTAGGTAGGTAGGTAGGTAGGTAGATATAAAGATAGATGATTGGTTGAAAGTATTTTTTTATGGTGTGATTTGTACTGCAAAGCATACATTTCAGGATAGTCAGGGTTCTGCCTTTATATTCTACACTTGCTTCAGAACAATAGATTCCCAATAACATCTATTAAAGTCAGGTTAATAGAACAATAAGTTCCACAGCTTCAGAGAGTCCAAGTTTAAGTCCTGGTTGTTACAACAAACTTTGAGGTAACAGACAAATTTACATCTGCGAATTGTTCCTTCATCCAGGTGTGGTGAGAGCAAATACTAGAATAGTTATAAAGATTAAACAAGATGAGACATTCAATGGGCTTAGATTAGCTCCTGGCATAGTAATAAACCAGCGTTTCTCAATCTGTGCATTGTGACCCCCAGAAAACACTATCTCTGATCATAGGAACTGAGACACCTCGTTGTAGCAAAATTACAGGTAGGAAGTAGCAACGAAAATAAATTTATGACTGGGTGTTACTAAGACCACTAAAAATGTGTTTTCTGATGGTCATGACACACAGGTTGAGAGCCACTGTAATAAACTGTCAAATAGGCATGTATTAGTATCATTGTGCCGATACATTAAAGCATAAATCACTTACTAAATGACTGCTACATAAGTAAAAATTCTCATGAAGCCAGGTTCCTCACACTGGTTTCTCCTTGAGTCAATGACAGAACTGTTCAAGATTCAGGTTTTCCACAACTGGCTAAAACAATGCTCAGCTTCGTTACATTTCAAGTAAACCACAAATACTTCTTTGGTTTATTTATGTCCCAAATGTCACATGATACGAGATATCTGATAGGAACAGTATGTTGTAGGGTAAGAACGTTGATGTGTTATTACAAAGTCTCTCTATTTTCCAAGTGAATCCTTTGCCTTGGCAGAGTCCCCTAACCTTCTACTTTATCCCTTTCACTACTCACTTGTTTTCACCATCAACCATTATTAAAGTAAGGGTTACATACTACCTATAGGAACTTACCTCTTAGACTTCCTGGTAGCCACTGCCAATAGAATCTGTGATCAGAAGAGCCCTACTGGGCATTACCTAATTATTAATTATTATAATAATTATTATTACCTTAATTATTTAGCATCACAATCAAAGGCTACATATAAGCAACCCCCTTGGCTTCTATCTTTAACTAAATGGAACAAACCATTCAAAAGCACCAGCTTTAGCAAATTTGCTTTTACCTAAAACATTTTTAAAAGGCAGTGGTAAAACCCGTGTGGAACAAGTTTATTTGGATTAGATTAATACTGGTGGTTTGAACATTCAGAAGGGATTCTAAGTACCACTGGGTTCTTTGAAAGCAGATGTGCAAGTCGGTAAAAAGACAGGGTCATCCAAGGACCAGAAGATTTTAGGCATATGCACGGTTGTACTTATGGGGACGTTCAATGTCCACACCTCTTCTTTTACAGACAGTAATTCAATTGATGCTGTCAGTTCTTAACAATCAGCAAGCCCAGAGAGAAAGCTGTCTTACCCCTCAGCACTGATTTGAGGTTGAGCTTGGCTTGGCGGTGCAGGTCCTCAACACAGGGAGGTCTCGTTGTGGGAAGGAACACATTCTCCTGCTGATGCCAGGGTGCCGTGTAGTGGACTGTCCATCGACTTTCCTCGTCTAAGTTGGAAACCGCTGCAGAGAAAAAGAACAGATTCACATGTCAGTCTCTGACTCTGAATTTGTTACATTAAGATAAGGTCTCAGCCACTACGCCTTTAATTCCAACCATTAAGAGGCTGAGGCAGGAGGACAGCTAAAAGTTTGACAACAGCCTGAGATACATACTGGATTCTAGGCCAGCCTCAAATACACTGAGTGAGACCCTGCTTTAAAAACAAGAGAATGGGTCAGGAAGAATGAAGCAAACTGTAGTGAGATTCTGTCTCAGGCTCTTGGAGTTTTGTCCAGTGAGCTCCATCTGTATGGGAAGTGCGCAAACTGTCCATCTACCAACAGTACGTTCATAGATGTTTGCTCAGCTCCCTGCTTCCCAGACTCATAGCTCCTCCTCCTGCTCCTGTGTCAGAAGAATAATGGATAAGCTTGACGGACACGTCCCATTCCTCTTTACCCACACACAACAAACTCAAATTTTCCAGCTGTACAATGCCACTGCATCTTTAAACAAAGCAGAAACAAATCAGCCATCATGAGGTTTGAACCACGTATGCCTCTTCTATTGAATAACTAAAAAAACACCATTGTTACAAGCACAAGTAAAAACTTTAAAACTTAGTAGATTCAGTTTGGGCACCATCTGAAATATAAAATTTTCTCACTTATGCTTTATTGGGATACTTTCATTAAATATTTTTTAATGTCTAATGTAATTGATTTTCTATAACACAAACCAATTCTATTGAACTTTTCCAAAACAAAACAGTCCAAAATCTTGCTGGGAGGGAGACAGCAGGGATACAGAGCTGAGGACAAGTTTCTGAGATATTTTCTTGGGATCTCGTTGTTCTGTATTTCCCAACATCACACCCTATGCTAGAGTATGAATGGAGCCTAAAATGAAGGCAGCAGCACCCAAACACATTCATCAGTAATGCTTTAATACTTTCCATATATCTGCTACATACTTACACATAGGAGAAACTAAACATATGTAAAAATGAGCTTCCGAACTGGGCATTTACCCAGGATGGTAAATCTAAGTCGTGCAGAGCCAGGACATGCTAGGACTGTGAGTCAGGGGTGAGTCTACCCTGACTGTGCCCCACAACAGACAGCTGCCTAGAACAGGAACGTACACCTGGAAACTGGATAGAGCACAATCAAAGGAACAAGAAAGTTAAAAAAAAAAAAAAAAAGACCTGATGACTCTGTTTGAACATATTTAAAATGAACTAAACAGACCCACAATGCAATAATTAGTAGAGCCCAAAAAAGACTAAGCTTGTTCACGAAATCACTTGTGTAAAGCAAGGCTGTGGCAGACAACGAATTCTAAAGGAGCCCCAGAACTATTCTCATGGAAGAACTGCGCCTTCCTTTGCCTGGCTCACCTGTGGCCCACCCTACTATCAATTTTTCCTATAGCCACTACCATTTTCAAAGCCTATGGATCTGAAGACTACAGCTAAATTGCTAAATGGTAATAAATATTGGGAACCAGACATAAAGTTAAAAAAAAAATGTTGTTTCTGTTTAAAAGATTTGCCAGGGATGGTATATAAACTAGGCCCCTACTATTTCACACACCGAAAAAAATGCTCTGCATGGTTCATAACACCATCAGCGTTAATATATAAACTCCTAAAGCATGGCCTTCAGTCTGCTGTACGGTTCAGAGAATAATTCAACTCCACGAAGCAGAGGTCCCTGAAAGTATACATAAAATCCATTAGAATGTTTTTTGCTAATGTCTATTTTAAAGTTTTAATTGCCTGAGATGGAAAATGGAAACTTTCCCTGCTCGCTCATTACGAATCAAAAGCAAGTGATGGCATCTGAGCCCCTGAGGTTGTGGCACTGGCCCTGGGCACAGACACAAACTGGCTCCTCTGAAAGAGCAGTGAGTTGTCTTTTTCCTACTGTACCTGCCCCCTGCCAAGGCAGATTTGTATCAGTCTGTCCACAGACAGGCTGCAAGCTAGAGAGACACAGAAAATGAGCCTGTAGCGCTGTTCTTTGTTGTGTTCCTCAATCCCTGTTAGCAGAGGCCCTCCCTGCACATTTATCTGGGTTGTGTCACTGAACAAAAGGCAATACAAAGCTACACAGAAATAAGCTAATAGAAAAAAAAATCCATGTCACTGTAAAATTAAATTTTCACGGGAATGAAGAAGCACCTAGATTAATGAAATTTAAACTGACAGGAAGTACACAATGAAGCCACAACACAAAAGCTCACTGCTTTACGACAGTCACTGATCTGTCTAGACAGTTTGTCCTCAAGCTCTAAAATCCATAACACAGAGTACCAGAGGGCTTTACGGGATCATCCCATCAGAACTGTGTGACATATTACACATTGGCTCTTACCCCAGACACTCATCCAGCTGAATGCTCAGAAGCCACACACTGTATATCATGGCAAAGAATCAACACAAAGACATTCCCCTTCCTTAAAGGACTTCTTTTGAGAAGTATAAAAGAAATGAAGTCACTTACAAACCCCAAACATAAATAAATAAGACAGACTAAGGGCACATAATACTATTGAAGGCATTTCAATGACCTGGTATACAGTGGAGATTAATTCAAGCCTATTGTGCTCTTTCACTGTGATTTCAGCATGCACACACACAGACACACACACGCACACTCCAAAGAACTACTTACTTTTCTTCTTAATAAGTTTAAAGAAAGATTTAATCTTTGCATTAATGAAGACCACCATTTCCTTTCTGCAGCACCTACATAGGTTCAGAATTGGAAGTCACTTTAAAAGCTGAGTCCAGTAGGTCAGTGGCAAGCTGTGCTCTACTGCTCCAGATTCCAACTTTCTTCCTCAGGTTGCAATCCTTCGACATCTGTCTGCCTACGCTGCTGTACCTCTGAGGTCAAGTTTATAGTCAGGTGGTTACAAACCATTAGCAGTCCTTGAACCAGAAAAACTCCCACTGAAACCTAACCTGAAAGGCTGGGAGCAGCCAGTGACAACAGGCGGAAAGGGAAAACCAATCACGGTCCTCATTTGCATGAGCACCACATCAGGCTCTCTGCCTCAGTGCCCATTCATTCCATTTCCTTCTGTCTGGAGTCCACAAACTGACGGCAGATTTTACATTCTGGAAGTCACGCCATGAAGAAACAAATATTTCCCCCGTTTTCACAACGTCACTATGTACATCCAGATCCTTTTTTAAAACAAAACAAACAAAAAAACAGGAGCCAGTAAGTCTGAGTGTAGTCTCACTCTGGGTGTAGGGGATGTGACCTGATACAAGGGAAATGAACCAACCTTTGTTTCCCAGCCACACCCCCGGCTCTGCCTCCTAGACCAAGGGAACTTTCACAGCTTTAGAATAGAATCACCAGGGAGCTTTGAGAGATGACTTAGTAGCATTTTTATGCAAATGAGGGTACCCTGTCTTCTCACCCTTTGCTAGTTACTGCAATCAGCACTAGGTCTTGGGAAGTGTGATCTCATTTGCATCTAGCTGACACAACTCTTAAAAAACAAACAAAATCCTTTAACTTCCTCACTCCAAAGGAGAAATTAGATACATTACTGGAATCACTTTAATCTCTTTTAAATGCAGTAATTATCTAACAGCCTGGTTCTAACAATTCCACCCCAGCTTTACTGGGTAGTAGTTTTAAATAAACATTATTTGGATGTCTCTTTAGCTGAATGTAACGGGAGGGAAATCAAGGCACTGTTACAAAAATACAACCCAAGAGGAAAAAGATACATGTGAAAAACTGAAGAAAAAAGATCAAGATCAAAAGCGAATGCAGGAAAAGTGACTCCCACCTCACCCCCTTCCACAGAGAACAGTCTGTGATGCAATTTAAAGGACCTCTTAGTTCATAGCTTGAGGCCAGACTTGTAACTGAATGGAAACATGCAATAATCTTCTAATTCAAAACATTTACTTTTTAACGAAGGCTCTTAGTCAAAGGATAGTAGTTTATTTAAGGGGCTCCCCCTAGGGAAAGCTTGGTGATGATGGCTCCTCAAACTTTTGATCCTTTTAACCATACTTTTTGAGGAACAAAAACAAGCAAACAAAAAAACCAAAGCAACTGGACATCTTCACACAAAGAATTCTGATATGTGTTCTATTGTGTTTTACATGGCTTCACTTAAAACTCATCTACATGGCAAACGAGTTACAACCAAGACTGTAATTCAAATTATATGGCTGTCTTAAATTGAGAGCAAAGTTCCCTTTCAGAGTTATCAATGACTGTGACCTTGCTCTATGTATTACACATTAAAGACAGGTAGAGTTCCAGAAGTTAACAATCCTGGTCAGTATCTACAATATTTTGAAGTTCAATGTCACCACAACTTTCCAAATGAAAGTAGAAACTGTTCAAGAAAGCAAACCTTGAATACACTCCATCCTGTACAACACACAACTTTCAATGTATAAAGTAATGGCTAATGGCGTGCAAACACAGATACATTTCTTAAATAGAGAAGTACTGAGCACCTAGTAAGTACCACTCTCAGGCTTATATTACTTGACAAGAAACTCTAATCATGTAGCAGATCAGAGAGTGGTAAAAAAACAGTGGGTAAAAGAAAAGTTTCAGAAAACTAGACAAAAGAGGCTGGGAAAGGGAGGCTGATGGGAACAGGTTAGGGCAGTCCTCACTGAAATAATGCGGTTTGAGTACAGACTTCAAGGAGAAGGTGGCAATAAAACAGAACTCTACAATAAACTCCACTGGCTCTTATTTTCAAAACAGAGACTGTTCCTCTGGCCAGGGAACATGTCTCCAATCCCTCAGGACCAGTTAAAGAAGCGCTCTTTCTTTTCTTAGAACACGAGCAGTAACAAGAGTCAAGCATGGAGCAATTTCCTTCTCTCTGCAGACTGGTGGTAGCTAGCCACATTGGGGACGATAACGTCTATTTGCTGCACACCAGCCAATGGTGAACTCAGAGACAGGAGGCAAGCTTCCAGCCCAGGAGCCCGGCACACATCATCTGTGTATGTACTCATATTCCAACACCCTAAGTCCAAGTCTTTAGGCAATAAACCAGATACATTATCACGTTTGCTAACTGTTACACGCTGTTCTATTTGCCACTGTACATTCTGTTAATTATCAGATTTCATTAATAGCAAAGTCCTCCCCAATAATCCTGCCATCTCACACTTTACCTCTTATGTATCAGCCTATGGGACATATGTCTACCATATAATTTGCATGGCTTCCTATCATGATTTATTTAAGCAAACGTCTAGTAGTTTGAATTTTAGTTTAGTTTATAAATTCAAAAGGAAATACATGATTCTATGGTACTTCCTATTCTAGTTGTAGGCAACCACATTAAAGACAGCAAAAGCAAAACAGCTGTAATATCCTAGATGCTGGAAACCTGACAGATTAGCACAATAAGGAAGACCCTCAACTCTGTAACCACCAACCTCGTGTCCCAAGACAGGAGCTGCTTACCAGAAGGGACATCCGCGCCATGCTTTTAGTCAGTTGGACAGTGGACGTAAGGATAGTATTTCCATCACAGGGTTATTATCAGAACTTAAGACATCATTATTGGTAAACTCCATGGAATATGTCTTGGTATAGAGTAAACATTTGTCTTTATTAAATACACAAATTAATCAGAAAACAACTAAGCAGCCTTATGCTTAATAAAGAATTATACCTATTTTTAAAATTTTCTTGGTGTGTGCTGTGCATATGCATAGTATGTTCGTGCATGTGCATGCAGAGATGAAGGTACAAGACAGTTTACAACAGTTTGTTCTTTCCTTTCCACGATAGGGTCCCAGAGATCAAACTCAGATCATCAGGCTTGGTGACAAACACCTGCTGAGCCACCCTGCCAATCCAAGAGAAACGCTTTAGTGAAGAAGAATCAGCTTCGCTGACACCACAAATTATTTTTCTTCTAGTCTCAGGGTTAAGCTGTCAACTCCTCAAATGAGGGTTCTACCAACTGCCCATATAGCATTTTTTTTCTATCATCTTAAAATGCTAATTTTTACAAAGCTTTTCAGGTTAAAGAGCTGGCTTAGTCAGTAAAGTGCTTGCTGCGCAAGCATGAAGACCTGAGTTCAATCCCCTGAAGGCAAGCGCAGAAGTGGATATACAATCTCAGCACTGGGGAAGCAGAGACAGGAGCAGCTTGGGGCTTGCAGACTAGCCAGGCTAGATCCTGGTTCACTGGAAGATCCTATTTCAGAAAAAGTAAGGTAAAAACTGATTGAAGAAGAAACACAGCTTTGGACTCAGGCTGCCACACACAGGAAGATGTATACACACAAACAAAAATAAGTAAATGATTAAAAAAAAAAACTATGCCTCAACATTGGTTGCATTATCCTGGTAGAACTGTTTTTAAAGTACTGAACTCTAATAATCCCGGTGTCTTATTATGATTCAGGATTTTGGAATTTCTGTTTCTATTACTGTGCTGTGAAATGTGTATCCATATTTATAAGTTCTAACTCTTCTCTCATTCTTTCACATTAATAAAGCCTTCTTAGTAATAAATATTATATTTAAAGGTTTTTTTTTTCTAACCAGGCAGTGGTGACACACATCTTTAATCCCAGCAATCAGGAGGCAGAAGCAGGAAAGTCTCTGAGAGTTCAAGACCAGTCTTGTCTACAGAGCAAGTTCCAGGATATCCAGGTTATATAGGAAAATCCTATTTTGAAAAACACAATAAATAACTAAATAAATATAAAGTTTCTTTTTTCCTTTGGCCAGGTATATGTCTCTATCAGCTACATAAGAATCAGGGCTTACATGAGGCTATGAGTTCAAGTTCAGAACACTTGGGCAAAGTAGTGAGAGAATCTTTATTAACAACAAATTTTCCTTGGGGTATCATGATACCACTTCCACGGGTAGAAATAGCCAACATATCAGTTAAAAAAAAAAAAACATGTTAACTGAGACAGTGCTTTATGTTCAATCTTTAGTTTTATGCTGAGTATTTATAAGTTCTCTTGTATGACCACTGAGGTGCACATGCCAATAATCCCAGAACTTGTCAGGTGGAAGCAAGAGAATCACTGAATTCAAGGTCACTCTAGGTTACAAGGGAAACTGTCTTAAAAGCAAAAGCTAGTGATAGAGCTCAGTAGTTAAGTGTGTGTTTGGAATGCCCACAAGGCCCTGGATTTGACTGCCTTGTTAAAACCAGCAAGAGGCGTTCTTAGGAAGTTCACAGTCCAGTTCAGAGATACACCTTAAAAGATAAAATGGTAACAACAATGAGTAAGACCAGGAATAGGGAGGGAGGTGAACAGAAAGTTCCTAGTGGAAATGATGGGGCTTCCCTAATTTATTTAGAAAAGGAACAAATCTGGTCTACAAAGTGAGTACAGGACAGCCAAGGCTACTTGGAAGGAAAAGGAAGAAGAAGGAGAAGAAGGAGGAGTTGGAAAAGGAGGAGGAGGAAGAGGAAAAAACATCCGAGACACAACAGAGGAGAGTCTCAGTGAAAAAGAGATTGCCATTAGACTCAGGTCTGCACACCACACCACATGAGCAAAGAACAGAACAGGACAGGACTAGAGCATATCCAAATGCCCTTGCTTGTCAGCAGAAGCTACGCAGTGGTTTAAGAAAAACACTACAAAGGCCTATGTGTTGTAGACACTGTGAACCCCAAGATTGTGTTGTTTACTGGAAAAAACGGCTTCTAGTTGTGCTGTGGTTCAGCCCTAGCACACACCTTTAATCCAAGAGCTTGAATTAAATAAAATAAGCCACAGGTCAAGAGGCAAGGCAACCAGTTGACACGGAGTGAACACAGGGAAAAAAACAGAGAGAGTAAAAGACATCAGGAGAACAGATAAGGAGACACACAGGAAGTAGAAGGGTTTTGAGGGTTTTTGTTTGTTTGTTTATTTTTGAGATAGCATGGGGAAGGAGCATTCTTCTGGAACCTCTGCTAAGGAGGAAGGTCAGCTGGGTACTTTCTCTGCCTCTCTGAGCTAGCAGGCTTTCACTCCAGCATCTGGCTCCTGAATTTTCATTGGTAAAGATCGAACAATTGAGATTTTGTTAAATACAACACAACACCTATGTGTGTTATAATCCATGCCAAAAGGTGAAGAGATCAAGAATTCATTTGCAGCTAACTTTCTTCACAATACTTCACTTAAACTATGTTTAATAGCACTTCAAACATCCTTAATCTGAACATCAAACATGAAATGATCTAAAATCTGACACTTTTTGAGCTCCTCTATATCATCAGTAAAAAATTCCATACCTAACTTAAGCATGAGATGGGTCACAGTAAAAACAGAGGTGTGACAAAAGTATTGTCCAAAATTCCCTTCAGGTTGTGTATAGGGTGGATAAAAAGCATAAACTGAATTCTGAATTTAGACTTGTGTACCCAGATATCTCACTTTACACACACATACACACACATACATTTGAAGTCTGAAACACTTCTGTTCTACAGCATTAAGAACATTAAAATATGTTCTAAGAATCACAGACACCTAAAGTATGAATTTAAAAATCAATCAAACAAACAAACAGGGCTTGATGGGTATTAAATCAGGGTTGACTTTTTAGAGGCGAGAGAGACCCCCAACTATTCACTATTTGTCCATGTTACCACCCATTTTTTTTTATCTTTGGCACAACCCTATCATTTTGAGGTACAAAAACAAAACAAAACCTATCTGTTAAAACTAAATGTTTCTTAACAGCAAAGCCAGGAAAGCTTCCAGAACCCTGCCACAGAGCTTCCAGCCTGTTATCTTCTCATCCCCATTTTCCTAAAATTTCAGGCTTCTGTGGAACATTGGAAGTCTTTTCAATCTCTGAACTTTCACATTGTTAAACAATATTGATTAAAAAGGGACCATTTTCAAAGGTTATGCATATGAGTTACATGCAGAAATGAGATAAGGCTGTATCATAATACACATACAGAGATATGACATAAATCATGTATAATATACATATGCAATTTATTATACATACATACTCTTAAAATCTTCATCAATTGAAAATAAAATATATATTACCAAAGAGTTCTGTGTTTGACTAGGTTGGAAATAGAAAGAAAGGAACACTAACAAAAATCACACATAACATACATTTCTAGTTAGAGCCATATATGTAGTACAAGCTAAATATAACACATGTCAGGGAACTTCAACTCCTTAAATAGAACATTCCTCAGCCCAACCTTATCTATAAGTAGTGGCTTCACTGTTTGCTAACCTTGAAAGTACTTTTTTTTTCATGTTTGGTGTTTTTTGTTGTTGTTTTTGTTTTGTTTTAACATCTAAATTAGAAAAATGGAGGGCTGAAGACACAGCTCAGCAGTTCAGAGCACTTGCTGCTCTTGCAGAGCCAGGGTTTGACTCCGAGCACTCACATGGCAGCTCAAAGCTGTCTGTAACCCCAGTTCCAGGGAAAAGCAAACGTTTAAAAAATAAATTAGAAGAATATACACAACTCCTTTAGATTTACTCATTCATTACCTTTACATATGGTTAAAACTTAATCTAAACTCCTTAGAAATATTCATCCGTTATGTTTCTGAGGCTCACTGGTCAAACTGAAAATAATCATACAGTACAAGCCTACTAGGTCAATTCAAATTAAGTGTGCATACGTGACAAGAGGTTGCAGAAAATGGTTAATATAATTTATTTTGTGTACACATACACATAAAAGGTAATAGCTCAGAGATATTGTTCCCAGAATAAAACCATGTGACAAAACTTTATGCAGAATTATTTCTGCTATCTCACTAATGTTATTTCACAAAGCTCATTTCAATTCATCAATCTGCAGAACATCACAATATAATGATATGTTGTGCTTCCAAATTAATTTTTAATGGTGTGGCCATGATATGCTGCAAAGGGTTAACAGAAATCCCCCTTTGCCAGTAAGGGTGGAGCTGGTAAAAGGAAGAAAGGGAAACCTTCAGAGATTAGGCTGCATCTGTTCTTTAGAGGGAACTTGATCTGGTATCATTCTGCCAGCTAATTTTGATGCTGAAAAACCCCCTTCATTCTGCATGTGGATCCTGGTTAATAATTTAACCCAACCCCACTGTTCCCATCTGCTCGGCCTACTTCAGAACTTCTGCTATCACCGTGGCTGGTTTAGGCAAGCCACAGTTTTCATGTAACAAACAACAAGCAAATGAAAGGAGAGGCAGACAGAAGACCATGAGGAGAGAAAAGGAGCTCCTGCCCTTCCCAATCAAAAGTGTAAAACATAAAGCACAAAGGAAGGCACGCTGACACCAAACATTCGAACTTTGGCTGCCTTGCAATGAAAGAAGGGTGCAGAGTCTTCACTGCCCAGGGCAGGGCCACCAGGGCCTCTCCTGAGATGACAGACCTGAGGTGTGGCCCACAGGAGGCAGCTTGTAAGGAGCAAGCCTTGTTAACTGTGCATAAGGACTCTGCATGGGAACTTTCAGAGGTGCCTAGAGTTAGAGTGGGAAAGAGCCAGGGAGAACATCAAAGCTTTCAAATATATACGTATATATTATTTATTTATTTATTGCAATAAGCATCTGGTAGTATAGCAATAGGCTACTCCTGGCTGAACTGAATATCTTGTCTCTAGTTTGCAGCATCTGACATGCTGCCCATGTTGGGAACAGGCCATGTGGCTGGGGAAACAAGTACTCTCATTTTTTTAAGTCAACATTCTTGTATAGGCTATTAATCTCCTTAGAAGCCTGACCCCTGTCCTACAACTGGGCATGTCTCTACTCACTGTTAAAGTAATGGCCAAATGTTAACCATCCTGAAGAATTCCTTGATGCAGCGTTAATAACTTTGTTTTTAAATTATGTCATTTTACCTCAAGAACAGGCTCCTTAAAAGCAAACTGTGGAGCTACAGAGCTGGCTCGGTGGTTGAGAGTCCTTGCTGTTCTTGTCGAAGATCTGAGTTTAGCTCCCAGGACCTACATGCTGGCTTATAACTATCCTTAAGTCCAGATCCAAGGGATGCGATGCTGTCTTCTGACCTCCTATGGCACCAGGCACACATATGGTGCACAGGCATACATACAGGCAAAATGCTCATACACAGAAAAAGAAATAAAACTAAAACAATTTAATGTTAAAAAAAAGAGCAAGGTGTGTCTTACAGAAAGACAGCAGATCATTTCTTTAACTGTAGCTTCTTACACTTCAGTTACTCTTCATCGCGTTGTATAGCTCATATCTTTGTATTCAAGCTTCACTGATGCTCCAGTTCATTTCACTGAGCCTGTATGAGGTGCATACAGGCTCAGTGAAAGACAGAAACAATGTACGTGAGCATAGCTGCAAATAAATGAGCTTAATTACAAAGTTAATTCATTTTACTGTCTGAATGCGTATTAAAGGTTTACCTGCTCTACTGTAGCTCAGAGAAAAAGTAATTTTCAATGACTTAAATATATTTATTTAAGTTAGTTATATATTATAAGATACATTATTTGCATATTATTTAAATGTAACATACTTATGTACTAAGAATAAAAAATAATCTAAGGGAAATGAATTTTAGAATCTGGAAGAAAAAAATGACATCGCTCTTTTTGTTAAAATCTTTGTGGAGCAAACAGTAAATCTCAACACGAACTAAAAAGCCAGAGTGTAATGGGCTGATCCTAAATATGTAACTGAAAAGAGGCACAGGATTAGCTAAACCTGGGTAATATTAAGGACCTGCTTGATTGACGCTGTCGCAAAGCCTACACTGCAGCTCGAAATAGGAAGCAGTCAAAAAAACAACAAAAAGGGAAAAAAAAAAACACACCAAAAGGTATTTTTCGTCACTTAGCAATAAAGTAATCATAGACAAGATTAAGATGAACAATCATCATGTATCTAAAAAGTATATTTAACTTATAAAGCTTATATAAACTTATTTGAGGCTTAGAGTATAAAAATATGGCTAGTTCATAATTTGGACTATCATTTTATTAGTCATTTTTTTTTTCATTTTCCTCTTTTGAGAGAACATCTCAGCAAGTAGCCTAATCTGGCTTGTAACACAAGATCTTCCTGCTTCAGGCTCCCAAGTGCTATGTTAAGAACTGAGCCACCTGTCATCTGTCTTTCATTATGGAAAAAAAATATAAAAAGTGGGGAATGTGAGGCAAAAATCATTCAAAGAATCTAAGGAACAGCTGGATGGGGAGATGGCTCAGTGGGTAAAGTGACAGCCACTCAAACATGAAGACCTGAGTTTGGGTTCCAGCATCCTTTTAAGATAAAAGCTGGACATAGCTACGGACTCCCATAATCCTAGCTGAAGAAAGGACAAAAGAATCTCTGACCTTGCTGACAGCCAGTGTAGCCAAATCAGTTCAGTGAGAGACACTGTCTCAAAAAATAATACAGTGGGGTATGGGTAGATGGCTCAGCAATTAAGAACAATAGATGCTCTTCCAGAAGACTGGGGTTTCATTCCTAGCACCCACACTGCAGCTCACAACCATTTGTAACTCCAGTGCCAAAGGACCTGATGCCCTATTCTGACCACTGTGGGTTCCAGGCATGCACAAGGTGCACACATATGCATGTGGACAAAGCATGTATATAAATTAAAAATAGTAATTTAAAAGATGATCAAGCGCTCTGTTCACCCTTCCCCACCACACACACACAGACACATACCTACACACTTAAACAATCAATCCTAGAACCAGAATAGAAGAAAATTAAGATACATAGTGAGCTAGGCCTGGTGGTATTTACCAGTAATCCCAGCACTTGGTAGGCAGAAATACGAGGCTTGATCTATACAATGAGCTCCAGTTCAGTTGGGCTGATTGTGACAATCTTTCTCAAACAAACAAACAATCCAAAGATATTTAGGAAGGAAAAAAATAAAATAGGATCTTATAATACCAAATAATTCTCTGAAATCTCTCCAATAAAGCCTCTTAAAAATGTCACATGGACTTAATTTTATCAGCAGGTCTGGGACATCATCTCTTTGAATGCAGCAAGCCATAGAAATCACATGATAAAAACACAGAGTCCTGAGTTTGATACTCAGCACTAAACTAAAATGAAATATTTACAAAACTGCCACAGTCAATCACCATTTGCAAAGTCTATTTAATCATATTTTTCAGCTATCAATGTGGTTTAAAATACTTGCACTTTCCCACCCCTGCTAGATGTTTATACGCAATCGCCTCTAAGTAACGTTTAATTATTTCAGCTGGAGAGAGACATACTCACCAACAGCACCCCACTGAACGGCAGAATCAGCCAGAGACTCCAGATGGTATATTGCATTCATCATTAGAATAAATTCCAGTGGTTGTATGCAAAGCCTTCGAGACACTCCACGCTAGTATAGCGTAAAAGGCAATTCTTCCCTCGTAGGCCCCTGTCAGCTACAAACCCAACTCAACAGGATACCTCTGCATTCTGAACTTTTAGCTTCACTGAGATTGCATTTCATACACAAACACACACACACCCTCAAAAGAAAAAAAAAAAGTCCCTTCAGTTTGCAGCTGCTAAGCGCTACAAATAGCTTCTTGTATAATTGGACTTAGAATGCACCCCAAACCAGACATGTTGAATGGCAACCTGAATGCTTCATTCATAGAGAGCCCAAATGTGTAGAATGTGCTAAAAACATCACAGTGGTGAAGGGAATCATTAGGAAGTCTTGGGCAGAAGACCGCTATTCAGTAGCGCCCTGCAAATTCTTCTTAGGTCTATGAAAATGGCAAGAGAGGGGTTTCAGCAGATTCCCACAGTGATCAAAGAAGGACTAGAAAATTCCCCTCCACCCCGTCTAGATGGGGGGAGTCTTCCTAACCATGACCTCCATTCCTTAAAAGAAATGTGTATTCCTAATGTGCTTGTCCTGAATCCATTCACATTATAACATCAATTATCCATCCCTAAACTCAAGGATTTTTAAGGAGCTTTATTTTATGCCCAAAGCATTCTACATGAGGCCGACAGCTCGCTCACATTTCCTAGAGGGCTAGAGTCAAATCCACACCATTCACTTTGCACAGTGCCAACTTTGGTGCCAGGCCAAATGGATAGAATGTAACAACATGGAGATATAACAGAAATATGTGCAGCCTAAATAATTTAAAAGAAACGTTTTATGGAATGATTTTCTAATTTGTATAAAGTTGTCCCTTAAGAAACAGCTTGTGATAGGGAGAGAGACCATGGCTAGATAATAAAAATGCTTAACTTCCAAGATGGCTAGCTTCTTCCTTACTTGACCTGAGACAAAAACCTAGAAGCCTAAAACTGGCTTGTGTGAAACAGTCTGACAAATTTAAGACCTGACTGGCCAAGGTATGTTCAGCCCCAAACTTGTGGAGCTATCAGCTTCCTTGTCTTTCTTTGTTCAAACTGAGCAACCCTAAATTATAGTAGGAAGTCCCCATTGAAGGCCCTTAAATCCCCTAGCCTTCAAGAAGAGACCAGGCTTCCGCTTCCTGCATCCCTCTTGTGCTTCCCAGAGTGTCGTTTCCACGTGCTTGCTGTTTGCATGGGTGCTGTTTGCTTACCCCTGATAAAAGCCTTTCTCTATTGGCAATCACATGAGCACAGAAGACGATGAGCTAAGGGAAAGGGCTTCGTGAGAAAGCACTCTGAGGGTTGCTTTGGAAAGATGTAGGTGAAGGAAACCATTTTTACAGGCTTTCTTTCCATTATCCTTTGAGCCTCAGATCTCTCCTGACCCTTCAACTCTGTTCAGACCTGTTATTCACTCTCAGTGCCATCTGTATTTCTCTTTCATGCAACTACAATTTATCTTTGTACAGTAGTCTGTTTAGGTGACTACATCTTCACCATGCCAGAGGGCAAAGCTCACCAAATCCTCAAGGTGTAGAGGTTTGACATCATATCTAACACATGGAGGCACGCAATTAACATTAGTTCATAAAATTAGTAAATTCCTACAAAAAAAAAAAAAAAGAAACAAGGGTTGGAGATACGGCTTGGTAGTTAACAGCACTTACTGCCTTTGCAGAGGACCCAGATTTGATTCTCAGCACCACATGGCAGCTCACAATCTCCTGTGATTCCAGTAATAGGGGATCCAACACTCTCTTCTAGCATCCATGGACACTTTGCACACATGATGCACTTATACACATACAAGCAAGACAGTCTTACACATAATAAATATTTGAAAGGAAAAAACAACTTAAACATAATAGCTCTAAAGGATTCATTCTTATGGCATTAAAAAAAACAATAGCATTAAAGTACCTATGGGCTCTCAAACCAATAAAAAGCTTTTAACCAGAGAAAAAGTCACGATAAGGAAATCATTTAATTAATTTGCAGCCTTGCAATTAATTAAAGCCTTAACCCACCAAACTGCCTTAGGCTCTTGCAGATTCTAAAATGAAAACAGCCTCTCAGGAAGCATTTACAAACCTTCCATCACTAGGCCATTTTCTGGAGTGGAATATTCACTCTTCTATTACATATTATATCTATTTATGCTATAAAGATGCTCTCTGTCCCAGGACTAGAACTATGTTTCTGGGAAACAAGGACTAGACATATACTGCCTTTAGCTAACAGTTAGTTTGGCCATCAGATGATAAAAGGAATGAGCAATCTCTTTCTTAGCCCTGAAGAAGATAGACAAAATAAAATGGTATATAGGCATAAATTGGAGCAGCATTCTGTATGGAACAGCAGTCATACAGAAGTAACATCAAGGAAAACTTTATGTAACGGGTAATTCATCAACTAGACCCTATTGAGGGAAGAGTCTGCTACAGGGAGCATTCTATACATTCCAGGTAGAAATAAGAACAGAAGCACAAGCATAAAGAAGATAGAAATGCACAAGCATAAAGACAAAAGTGACAGGTCAGTTGGGAATATGGAGTTATGGATTTACAATGGTGCACATACTACCTTCCACAGTTTTGGGAAAGCTGACTTTTAGAGCACATTTCCCAGACTCTTGCACACAGCTATCAGTGCCTAGTATATAGTACTGGCAAAGCAGATGTCCATGATGAACTGGGTGATTTCTTACAAAAGCTCTGACTGCTGAAATAACTGACGTCTCTGTGCCTACCCTCTAACTTTATGGAGGTAGAAAGCAGGTGGCATTTATGTGGTGGAGTGGGCATGCAGAGGGAGCAGTGTGGTCTTGGGTTAAAAAACTGAACATCAGCTTTGCCAAGAGTAAGGGCTAGCTCCCTGGGTCAGCCTGTTCTGAGAGTCGTCCCTGAAGGTTGGGCTTGGGCCTGATGCCCCGCCTCTTCTATTCGCCTTCTATGTTACCATATACCAGGCAGCATGCCCTTCTGTTCATACTGCTGTCTGTAGCTCAGCCTCCTTAGCCTACCTGCTCACCAGGGTGGGTGAGAATATGGGGCTGGCAGGGATGTCTTGAGAGATCTGGCTGCTAGAGTTAGATCACAAAGAGTGCGGAGAAACTCTGCCAGTCAGGCTTCACTCAGCTTGAAATGGTTGAACATTAGGGCTCTTGTGCATTGGAGGAAGAAAGATCAGAGGGCTAGGGACGCAGCTCCATTGGCAGAATGCTTGTCTAGCAGGCATGGACCCTGGGGATAGATCCCAGGCCTGACATAAGCCAAGAGTCACTGAAGGCCTGTGGTTCCAGCCCTTGGGAGATAAAGGTAGGGGGAACAGAAATTCAAGGTCGTCCTTGGCTACACAGTGAGTTCAAGTCCAGTCCAGGCTATGTGATACCCTGTCTCAAGAGGGCAGGAGAGCTCACAGGATGGCACAGAGGGTAGAGGCACATGCCAGGCAAATCTCACAACCTGAGTTCATTCCCTAGAAACCTCCCTTCTTCCCTCTCCCTCTCTCTCTCTCTCACACACACATACTTTTAAAGAAGGTTTCAGAGATGGGTGAAAATAACTTGGAAAAACAACAGCAAAAGCGTACATCCATGGTAAACTAACACTGATGAAAGGAAAACAGGACAGGACTGCACCCACACTAATGACTCCCTTTTGGAGCGGGGTAGGTCAGAAACTACAGTCGTGACAAAGCGGCTGCTAAAAAAGGTTTCTCTGTGATCATTCTTAAAATGCTGATTTCTGGCCAACCTTAATCACCTACAACTCCGAAGTACTTCAAAAATTTCCAAGAAGTACCCAATTCAAAGCAGTATCTTTATTCTGGGAAGAAATATCAGATAATTAAACCAAAACGGACAGTACCTTTTTAAAAAAGTAGATGATGGCAATGCCAAAGTACATAGAGGCAAACAACAGAATCTACTCTAGTAATATGGAGAAGAAAAAAATACAAAACACCACAGAACTCGCACGCACACACATGCATGCACGCATGCACATGCCCTGCAATTAATGAAGGATATTAGTTATCTTGCCAAATCTCCAGCCAGGGCAGAGAATAAATTTACCTGCTACCAAGCCAGGGCTGCTACAGCAAAATGCAGCTGCTGCCACCTGCTGGTCAACACTAAAGGCATGCAAGTCTGAATACCACTTCCAGATTGGCAGGAGACCAGGGCTGTTGCACTTGCCAGTAGAGTCAAACAACCTGCTCAGTTACTGCCTAACACTCCTTGGTATAGCATCCAAATTAAGTATGTGAGCCTGTCCATAGAGCCTTGGTTGCAAACCTGCATGTTGCTGCAAAGGCGCCTGGAAGCGAGGCCCGCTGGGTAGGATGGGAAATGAGTAAGGCTATGATAAGGCCCTGTAGGACAATTGCTGCACTAGGAACAACTATTTACATGATCCAAAATCAACTTGGACTTGCAGATACCCCACCCTTCAAGTTTAACCTAAATCCAGTAGTAGTTATTTACACTGAACTTCCTGAATCAGAAGCTGGGAAAGCAAGAACAATCTTTTTGCTCAAATTCCACCAATGGCCCAAGAAGAATTCATGCAGCTGTATTCACCACCCCAAATACTGTGCCAACTCAACACAGTCCAGGTATCTTTCCATGGATGGCATTTTTAGAGAACCTAAAACAAAAATGCAAAATCAATTTTAAAGATATGCTTCAAATTCATCAAAAATTTAAATGGGCAAGAGAGGAAAGGATACAAATTTCATAGAAACAGCATTCTGAGAAGCAGACCTCTCTGTGGACTGTTCTACCCCACAAAGCACACTCACAATTCCCACAGACACCTACTTGAATAAAGCTGACGGCAACTAACACGCCACAGTAATTTTCTTAAAATGTATACTTTTACACACTATCCCACTATTCTTTGTTCAAGGCCCCTTCCCCCCCCCCCCGCCCACAACATTTTTTTTTCCTTTTCACCGAGACAAGGTTTTTCTGTGTAGCTGTGGCTGCCCTGGCTTCTCGAACTCACAGATACCTATCTGCCTGCTTCTGTCCTGACCATCCCCCCCCCCATATACCTCCACCAGTGCTGGGATTAAAGGTGTGTGCCACCACGGCCAGCCCCCACATAATTTTCATAATTTTTTATCCCTTCCTACAAATCCTTCTCCAGCTTCTCTCCTTCTTTCATGCCTTTGGTTTTGGTTGCTCACTTCATTATTAGGGTTGCTTACATCAGCATGGGTTGGGGGTTATTTGAGTGGCTGTGTCACTAAGGAATATGACTCCTCCCTACTCCGGCAACCATTTACTGTCTGTAGCTCCTCTGGGAGGGGTGGGGCCTCATAAGGAGACCCTTCACCTCACAGACACAGTAACTTTAACATTCACACACCCAGACATGCTAATAAAGAAAAAAAAAGTCCATGATTAAGCATCTATTAAACAAATACAATTTTTTATGAGTAGCATTGCATAAATAAGTCTGTCTCATGAAGGCTGGAAAATGTTTTAACATATATGTAGTAACGGTGTCAACAGCAAAAGTATTTTTTTCAAAGCATAATTTAATGGTAACGCAATATAAAGTGAATCTTGTTAAGAAAACTTTAATCTGCAGTACAATTCCTCATTGGATAAGGCAAGGGCTTTTTTGTTTCTTTAAATTTCATTAGAAAGCTAGCCATGATGGCACGTGTCTGTCAACACAAAATTCAAAAGGCAGGAGAATCAGAACTTTGAGCCAGCCTGAGCTACCAAGCATACTACAGAGAGGCCAGCCTGAACAAGACTCGTCTCAAATACAACTCAAAGGCAAAGCTAGGGTTGGAGGTATATGTTATATTTTGTCATTAATATTTACTATTGATAGATCTTTTAGTAAAGCTGTGGTTAAACCTAAACAGCTGTCTAACCAAATCACCACAGAGAGACTGGAATTTATTTAATTAACACAATGCTGGGCAACAGTTACTCCATCCTAAACCTCGAAGCCCGCATAGCTCCTACCACTCAGATTTTACCCATTACACTTGTTTTTAGCGATGTTAGGTCCAGTTCATTTCTCCACCTCGTTCCAAGACCTCTCCTCCAGTGTCTGCTCTCCCAGCTTCTCTCCTGCCACTTCTCCTCCTCCTCTAACTCCCACTCCTTCCTCTTCTCTGGCTCTTCCCCTCTCCCTCCTACTCCGTCATCTTCATTGCTCAACATTGTGGCTAATTGTTTTATTTTGGCATGTTTACACAAAGTTGAGATAGGTGATGCTTAGAATAAGTATCACAATGCAATGTCCGGATTGAAACCAGAGAGTAAGGGAGAGAAATCAGCATTTGAATGAACAAGGGTAAGGTGTATACATTCCAAAAGAACATTATACCAATAAGTGTGCCTCTAGTGGAGGGCTCATCCAGCACCTGCAAGGCCCTGTCAGACACTCACTCATACAGGCAAGGCTCCATGAGATGCTCACCAAGCCCTGTGGGATGCTCACCCAGCATGTGCAAGGCCCTGTGAGATACTTGGCACCACAAAAGAAAAAAACAACAAAGTGGCAAAACAAATAGAATTTTTATGTTGTCATAATTCAAAAATATTAATTTCCTCATAAACATCCAAATATTATAATGAAATATTAAATATTCATATTTTCTTTTAAACAGAGAAATATCATCTTGGATGGGGAGTAATTTGCAG
This sequence comes from Pachyuromys duprasi, assembly GCA_028658305.1. Lineage (NCBI taxonomy): Eukaryota > Metazoa > Chordata > Mammalia > Rodentia > Muridae > Pachyuromys > Pachyuromys duprasi. Next base: position 13,592,801 of record CM053763.1, read on the forward strand.
CCACCACAATTCCTGAAGGCTAGAATGACACAAACACAGACTCTTTCAGAGCTCAGCAGGTGAGCACAGGGGGTGAGGGTGAGGCCATCTACAGACAAACAGAGGCTACACTGAGTCAGTTGCACATTTGAGACACTTTACACCAATGAGAGGCTCTAGCAAGTAGTGAAAGAAAGAAGCAGAGCACTTGCAATGATGGTAACTTTGAATTTCCTCTATTTTTGCATTCAGGTGGAGTGGATTAGCAAATATTTGCTTCTCTACCCTATTATTTATTACGATTATTATTACCATTTGCAGAGCTAGGAATAACTGGGCTTTTGTATGGCAGCCAAGTGCTCTACCGCTGAGCTACACCCCAAACCTAAAACAATAACAAAAATTTTCAGAGCCATCATTTAAAAAGTCAGTAGAAAAACCAGTCAGGCAAAATTTTTCCTATTACCTTTCAGATTTTTTACATTTCATTTTTCTGGGTCCTTTTTTTTTAAAGATTTATTTATTATTTATACAACATTCTACCTGCACATCAGATCGTATAGATGGTTATGAGCCATCGTGTGGTTGCTAGGAATTGAATTCAGGACCTTTGGAAGAACAGCGAGTGTTCTTAACCTCTGAACCATCTTTCCGACCTTCTAGGTCCTTATGTTTCCTGGAACAAGGGGGCTACTCTAAGTGTTTTCATCATAAACTTTGACATTCAGTGTAAATTGCAGCCCCTAATTCTGTTATGTTCTATGTTAAGTTTAATGACAGAACACAATGACAACAACATAACAAAGCTCAACAGCTTATTTTAAATGAAGAAGATAAAATATTAGTCTATAGAATCTTGGCACATAAAGAATAATGAATAAACAAACAAAAAATCTTAAGAACTAATCAATAAACTTCCAACTAATCAATAAACTTCCAGTTGGACACAGCTTTCCTAAAGCCAGGGCCACAGACAGATTTAACCGCATTTGGTGACCTTGAGCAAGTCACCTGATCTCTGTGCTGGTAAACCAGACAGATTCACATCTTATCTGCCCTGTGTCTTAGTCTGGTGATCAGAGGCCCCTTCTACCTTGAGACTTACTTCAGAAGCAACTGCATGAACTTTTCCTTCATCACTGTGTATGGAGAAGTTGACATATGGATGGAAGAAGCTATTTCCATAAAGTCGGTAAGAGATGACTGTTGAAAATGGGACAAATGGGTGGATCTGAGATACATTCTGAGGAAGACTTAGCTGTAGGCTAAAAAAATAGATAACTAAGATGAGCGGACTTTTGTGATTCAATGACTAGATGGGAGACTGCTCTCACTATGTAGTGAAAAGGAAGACAGAGTGGTTGGAGGGGAAGAAATCAAGGTAGGCAAAGGAGTTTACACTCATAAAACAGGCCACAGAGGGTACAGAAAAGTGACACCTGCCAAGAGTATCCCAGAGGAAAACCAGGTGTGACAGAAAACCCCAAACCCACTAAAAATTAGGTGAAAATTAGGGAGACCTGATTGTATGCTTCTTTTATTGTAAGTGGAGTGAGTCAATTCTTGCGTTATGTGGCCCACACTAAGAACTTGCTACACAGATCAGACTGGCCCCAAAGTCATGATCCTCTTGCCCAAACCTTGGGAATGCTGAGATTACAGACCTAGGCGCATGCCTGCCTGTCGCTTTTTATTGTGAGTCAGGGTCTTTCGATGGCTCCCTTTAAATTTGCACCCCTCCTGCTCTGACCTCCTGAGAACTAGGACGACAAGTACACAGCACCACAACCATCTAGGTGACTTTAGTAATAAATTCTGCACCAAAGACAAGAAGAGAAATGGATGGAGAGTAAGTGCAGAGAGTATTTCATTGTAACTTTTGGTGTATTTCTCTCAAGCTGTTTAATTTATTTCATAGGCCAGTTTATGAATAAGTTTTAGATTCATGTAACAAGATTCAAAAGTCTAGATTAATGAATGACGATCTTCAAGCAGAAAGGCTGGCAATTGTTTTTTAAAATAATGAGTTTCATTAATGCACACACACACACACACACACACACAGAGAGAGAGAAAGGGGACAGAGAGAGAGTATGAGAGAGAGTGGCCATGGGCCCTCAGTCCATTATTATGAATTTTCTGTACAACTTCAGGCATCTACATTTTCCTACCAACAAAGTGGCTGTTTGCCTCACTCATTTACAGAAGGTACCCACCAAAGCACACTACAACTCGTCTAGTTAAATGAAGCAAGGTCAGGGGGTAAAAGCTTAAAGAGAGATTCTTAAGATTTAAAAAAAAAACAAAAAACCTAAAGCAAAGGCTGTGTGCATGGCAAACAGGGGGATGTTGAATTGGTCATGCTGATGGGAAGCCATCAATCTGCAATGGTGATGCAGATAAGTAACATGGGGCACGAATTCTCTGAGGATTTAAGGTTGGGAAAGCCCAAATCCTAGATGACAGGTCTATGCTGTAGATCTAGTCTGAGGCCAAGATTGCTTCATATTTTAAGAAGCAAGGAGCATTCTTTAGAGAAACAAAACAAAAATACTAGCTAGAAGTGGAAAGGCCTTCCTCTGAGCTAAGTGAGTACTGTGTGCACAATATTTCACTGAGATCTCATCATATCCCGGAAGTTTGTCAGCTCTTCTTAGTCTCACTTTTTAAGATGAAGAAAGGGAGACTATGAAAGAAGCTAAGAGATTTTCAAACTAACCAACTTGAAACAGACCAAGCCATGGAGTAAGAATTCAAGCCAAGACTAAGATTCTAGAGGCTGTACTTTACTGCCCATTAGAAAAGAATACTTACCTAAGTAACCACAGACCCACTCAGACATAGTGATACCTACAAAAGCTAAAATCATACCTAAATGCTAAGTACACTTTTTACTGGGTACAGAGAAATACCCAAGCTATATCCATGTCTCCATGAATCACCGCACAGTGAGTGTCCACATATTAGCAGACGGGGTCACACTGTTGCAATTAATCTATCCTCTGAATTGAACCATCATCCAGACTGAAGCAGCAGACTTTTCCTCCCTGATTTTTGAAGCTTTGTAACTGGAATCACACTCTTCTATGCCTGTAAAATTCAGCTATTTGGTTGGAAGAACACTGTTGTATGGTTTGAATATGGTATGGAATGGTATGATATTTGGTATGGTATTAACTTCCTGTTGTATTATTAATGGATGTTTGGTTTTGTCTAAGTTAAAGGTGTTTAGAAAAAAGTGCAACTATGTATATTCTTATACCCAGTATTTGGCAAGCACAGATTTGACCTCTTGTTGGTCTGCATCTGGAAAAGGAATCTGCTGGGTCAGGAGGTGAGTACACAGCCAGCTTTCAGAGGCTGCCATATGATTTTCCAAAGAGGAGACACTACTACAGTGATTTAAAAGTTTTTAATCCCTAGCAGATAGACACACAGGCAAAAACAAAAAACAAAAATAATATACCCGAGGGCTGAGAGATGGCTCATAATTAAGAACGCTTATCGCTCTTCCAGAGAACACAGGTTCAGTTTCCAGAACCCACACTGGGTACCTCACAATCACCTGTAATTCCAGCTCCAGGGAATCCAACACCCTCTTCTGTCTTCCACGGACAGCTGCACATAGTGAGCCCATATGCAAAGACACATACATGTAATTAACTAAAATAATAAAAATACCAGAAACCAATGCATAGATGTCAGCAATACACTTTTAAAAAACTTTACTAATCATTTGAATGTTTTCAAAGCCTCGTGTAGTCACTGCTAAGAAAAAAATGGTGGTAAAAGTTTTACAAGGGTTTATGTGAAATGGCAACTGGATTGGCTACAAACTCTGGTGGATTTTGGATGAGCATAAAATATTCCTAGTCCTCACTTCGCTCAGTGAGACCAAGATGGAACTCCCCATGCCTGGGGGCCTTGGCCTTTTCACCTCTACAGTCACCTCGGTGATGACAGGGTTGGACTTGTTAGCTCCAAGTTCTATTTTAGGTACTATACTGTGTGGTACAGATAAGAGAATATTTCTGGTCTCTAATAGATAAAAAGAACACAGTCCAACAAGTTCACTACATAATTCACCCAAAGCTAAGTAAAATACAAAACTAGCAGTACAGAAAAGGAAGGTTAGCTGACTGGATACACCAGAGAAACTTTGACATCAGCTCAGGGCTGGTTAAAGAAAGTTTTAGGAGAAAAGAATTTGAAAATATTTGGCTACCATGATTACAATACTGAAAATTAAAATGTAAATACGCTCCATTTCTCAAGTTATATTCAAACATTTTCCCACATACACCTCCAATCTTCTCTTTTTTCAGTGTCATTCCCTTAAACTATCATTGATCAAAAAAAAAAACAAAAAAAACAAACAACCACCTTCAAATAAATGAAACAAGTACCAGTGAGCTTGACATTTCCCCTGTATTTTTACTATAAGCTTTTTTTTCCCCCTTCAATATCTAGGTTCCTTTTTATTTTTCCCAAGTTAAAACCTTATGTTTTGATTCCATTGTTATTATTTTAAACTACACTTTGGGCCTCATTTCATTACTTTTGAAGTTAAACTTTCTATCATCATTTTTTTAAAAGTGCTTTTGTATTTTAGTATCTCCTTTCCCTTCTATTTTTAACTGGAATAATAATGAATATTAAAATAAATATACACATGGTTGTATGTCGAACAAAACCCCACCCTGGGGGTATGGATACATCTTTGTTATTCTTGTTAGCTTTTAAAATTCCGCCAGCATCTCTCCTGCTGCTTGATACTTGAAGATAGGCTTTAAAAGGACTACACCCTGTCATGTGTCTAACATTAGCTTCTTTGTCTTTGCTTTGTAGTGTTTAAACAAGAAAGCAAGTCAAGCCAGCTGTATAAGCAACATGGAAATCCCAGCGGAGGCTCTTCAGCCTCCCCTCCTTAACCTGTTGACACAAAAGGTCAAGACCAGAGTTGTGGGAGCTGTACTGTACCAATAAGGCTGTCCTTTGTAGTTCTATATTTTGGAAACAGAGTATAGCCACAGATGGAAGAAACCATCACCAGAGCTCAGAACACCAGAGCTCAGAAGACAGTTAGGTTATCATTTGAGTATGCTCAGAACTGGGTTCTGGCTATCTCACTGAAGGGAGGGGGATGTTTCTTTTCATTTAAGAATGTAATAAAGCTTCTGAGGCTGTCAACAGCCTCATTTACATCTGTGAATAGGGCTGAATTCATGGCTGAAGATAAATGGCAAGTCAGAAAGGCAGGATTACCTTGTCCTGGCATTTGTGGGCACATTTACATATGAACAGTTGAAAGAAAGGGGTGCACAATCTGCCCTGTACCAATTCACTTAGGAAACTGCAAACCTAAGGTGAAAAGAGCCTCTTTGGCACTGCAGTGTGACAAATACCGTTAGATTATCAGGGGCCATGTAGCATTTAACACACACACATAACAGCAAGAAAATTAGTGGTTAACAGTAAGTGGGAATAGACAAGTTGCAGACAAGCTGTGTACACATTACCCTCACTTGAAAGTTCATAAGGCTCTTATGGGCTAGAGACAACCCATTTAAGAGATGGACTTGCTCCACTGCCATGTACTTATAGAGCCAAAGTTATTAGTGATTAGAAAGCCTACAGAATCAATGTCAAATCCTGCTCCGCATCTGCACCTCTCTTACAGACGTCTGAAGTATGTGGGGTGTACTCCAGTAGGTATTTTCAAATCTACTAGAAACTAGTGAATTCTACACATAAAACTCAGATGTAATAATTGTGTAGAGAAAACAAGCTATTTTGACATAATCATTCCAGATGATTACGGGATAAGCCCTAAATATCAAGACCTATGCCTTATATTACTTTTTAAATATATTCCTGATACTCAGAGAGTTATGCTAGTGACATAGAGAAATAAAAGAGGGTAGCAGACTAGAAGGAAGAGTGAGAGGGTTTCTGTTCAGAAAGAAGAGATGAAAGGGTCCTTCGAGGGGAAAAACTTAAAGCAGATCTGCGTTATCAAGAGTGCTGAGTGCTACAGTTGAGCAAGAAAGGAAATGGAAAACGACAAATAGCTGCCAATATGACCTTCGAATCCAAATGTACAGATGGTGCTATATACTAAGCCAGGGCTTCTTTAGGCCGATATATGTAGGTAGGTAGGTAGGTGGGTAGGTAGGTAGGTAGATAGACAGACAGACAGATAGATAGATAAGCAGGCAAGCTGCTAAGATGGAGAGAAGAGTCTGGCTTTGGAAGGCAGAAAGATGTATACCCTACCTAAATGAGAAGTTAATGTGCAGTAGCACTTAGGAGTGGGCATGAAGATAAATGGTGGAACAAATGCTTGGAATGCGCAAGATCCTGTATTCAGTCCCAGACACACACACACACACACACACAATCCCTCTATAATAAGCTCATTTCAAAAGTGAGGATTGGTTTCCTAAATTTATTACACATACAAAATAGCAAGCAAAAAAAAAAAAAACATGTTTTTTCATAACTTTATTGTAGTCAGCAGCCTGTCTTAAATTTTTATTCTCTGACTAGACCTGGTTTTCTACAATTGTGTTATCTGGTGTTTTAAAGGGAGCGATTCATGACCACTCCCTTTAAAATGTGTGCAGTGGTACCTGATTTCTACCAAGGTAAGAGCGCGAGTGGGAGTTATGAACTATACTCATGTCCAGCTTCCTTCACCATCCAACATAGACATGACTGTTCTTTGCTTTGATACTAAGCCAGTTGTTTCACCAACTGGCAAAGACTTGGCCTATCTTCTTTAAAATAATTTAAATGAATGGCTTTTAGAACTGCAGCAAGAAACTTCAGTTTCTAAAGGGAGGTAAAAATCAAATTTGTATCTGATTAACAAAGGATTAGTATGTTTCAAGTATGTGAGGTTTGAAAGGGGGCCTTTTGACGGTCGCCCCCCCAAAAAACCCTGGCTCTCAGAAGGCAACATTAGAAATACAATACTGTAAAGAAGTAAACACCTCAATTATGCTTCAAAAAAAAATTAAAAACAAAACCAAAAACACTTAGAGATGTTGAGAATGAACTTTTGATATTCCACCACCAAAGACAAAGACAATCTCCACTCATTTGATTTATTTTTGTTAACTTTCCTGAACAATGTCAGCAAAAAATAGCATATGACATCTTTGGTTGCTTTTCCATGGGAACCTTCAGAAGTCTGAGCCATACTCAGGAGTGTACCTTGGATGTCGCAATAGATAGAAATAGAAAGATCTTGGGTCAGCCAGAAAGAAGGGCCTCAGACAGGCATCAGAAAGGGCATTCAACTTAATACCTGTCAGAGATTAAATATTAAGGCCTTGTGGAAGTCAAATCTTTCCAACAAAGGTTTGAGTGCAGACAATCTCCCAATCTCATGTATTGTCTATAGCCTGTAAAAAAGGCCGTTCTTGATCAGAGCTGTCTTTATGAAAGCCACATACTCTCGTATCAAATTACCATGAATTTGACACCTTGAAACAATATCCCTTTATCGCCCCACATTCCTGTAAGGTGGTAATCCAGTGGCTTGGCTGGCATCTGTAGGTACGGTCTCTTATGCCCAAAGCAAGGTGTGGGAAGGACAGGCTGCTGGCAGAACCCAGTGGCTCCCGTCGTCTTCCGAGTGCCCAGCTCCCTCAGGCATCGGCACAGACTCTTCCACATGTTCATAATCTCTAAACTCTCCCTTCCGTCATCAGCAAGAGGCAGCTCTACTTTTTAAATGTTGCTGTGACAGGTCAGCCTGGATCTTCCAGGCTAATCACCGGCTTGAACGGTTACTCTTTCTTACATCTGCAATGTCTCTTTTCGCCGGATATATAACACACAAACAGACATAATATGAAGGGATAAAGATCATGACAGCTAAAAATGTTCCCCACTGCAATTTATACAGCGGAATAAGGAATGTTCTGTTACTCATAGTCATCAATTCCAGAGAATACACACAGACCATCTCACTTAATAATCAATTACAGATTGAAATGGAATGAAAGTCTGTCTCCTCCCAAATTCCCATGTTGAAGCCTTAATCCCTAAAGTGACCATATTAGGAAGTGGTTAGGTCAGAGGGTGGAGCTTTCATAAACAGGGCCTCAGAAAGTCCTCTGACTTCGGAAGCATAGAAGAGGCTGCAGGCCACAGTCCTGAAACAGAACCTCGGGAAAACCCATGGCGGCACCCCAATTTCAGACTTCCACACTCCAGAACCACAAGCAGTAGTTGTTGGCTGTTCGTAAACCAGCCAGTCTGTATTTTCTTATAACATACTGAACTAGGATATGAATCAACCATTCAATTATCTACATCACCATTCAGGGTAATAAATGTTGTACCCTTAGTCTTGAATACCTTGTTTTGGATGATAGTATCTATACTAATTTACTTACAAAATTATTATGGCTATATCCCAAACAGAACTTTTCAGGGAAAAAAAAAATCACAAATATTTTAGGATTGTTTCTTTTTTCCCTCTCTGATCTAGAATCTTCTCTTTCCTAAATGCACAGTTTGACTTGTTAAGTCTTTGTTTACCTCTGCTTCACACGTAATTATTTACAGAGCACAGAGAAAATGGAGATGCCACTGCTGCTTGTAACTTCTAGGAGGTTGCAGGCTAATGCTGTCGATGCTGCCTCTAATACTGAGCCAGATGACATGCCAAAATTCTCCTTTATATTTTTAATTATTTTTCAATTAATAGGGGAATTGATTCAGCCAAGATTCATGTGAGTCTTGGCATTGAACCTAGTAAAAAAAAATTCAGACCCTGCACTTAGGTTCTTCAGGACTAGCACAAGAAGAAGGCAGCAGAAAAGAAAGGGATTAATAATGTTGCATAAAGAGCCAAGCGTGGTGGTGCATGCATTTAATCCCAGCACTCGAGGAGGCGGGGGCAGGTGGAGTTGGTGGTCTGCCTGGTCTGCCTGGTCTGCAAAGCAAATCCAGGATGGCCAAGGCTACTCAGAAAAACCTTATCTTGAAAAACCATCATCATCATCAAATTTAATAATAATATTGTACAAAGCCTCCATCTAAAAGCCTCATCTAAGCCCCATTGAAATGCCTGCCCTCCATCTAAATGTTGCTAGTGAAGAAAAGTCATAATCTCCTGTCCTGCCCACCAGAGAACTGACCACAGACCAATCTCAACCCAACAGACATGCACACACATACCTGAACTGTTAAGCATTTATGTTTGCTTTCCAATTTATTCGCACACCCACACACACACCCCTTTACTGTTTGTCCTAACTGGATCACCATCAATAAACCCAATACAATTAGTATTTCAAGATTCCACCATAAATTCTATTAAGCTTACTTAATAAAGGCCAAAGAGAAATCTTTGTTGCTGTATTTAACATGTAGACTGTTACTCTTTTTTTCTTTTATTATTTATTACAATGCATTCAACTTTGTATCCCAGCTGCAGCCTCACCACCGTCTCCTCCCTGTCCCACCCACCCTTCTTCTCCCCCTATGCCCCTCCCCTAGTCCACTGATAGGGAGGACCTCCTCCCCTTCTATCTTACCCTAGCCTATCAGGTCTCATCAGGGATGGCTGCATCATCTTCCTCTGTGGTTTGGCAAGGCTGCACCTCCCAGGGAGAGGTGATCAAACAGCCAGCCACTGAGTTCATGTCAGAGACAGTCCCTTAGGGATTAAAGTTTCAACATGGGAATTTGGGAGGAGACAGACTTTCATTCCATTTCCATCTGTAATTGATTATTAAGTGAGATGGTCTGTGTGTTTTCTCTGGAATTGATGACTATGAGTAACCCACTTGGAAAACGAGCAGCCTATGGGCTTCATCTGAGCAGGGGGTCTAGGTACTCTCCATGCATGGCTGGAATATCAGTCTCTGTAGGACTCCCTGGGCCCAGGTGTTTTGGCTCTGCTGGTCTCCTTATGGAGCTCCTATCCCCTCCAGGTCTTTCTATCTTCCCCTTCTTCCATAAGATTCCCTGCACTCAGCCCAAAGTTTGGCTGTGAGTCTCAGCATCTCCTTCATACCCTAATGGGTAGTCTTGCAGAGGCCCTCTGTGGTAGGCTCCTGTCCTGTTCCCTGACTTCTACTTCCAATATCTGTCCTGTTTGCCCTTCTGAATGAGGCCTCTTCTCTAGGGTCCTTCTTGTTGTTTAACTTCTTTATCCTATATTATATTTCTAATATCCACTTATAAGTGAGTATATACCATATATGTCTTTCTGCTTCTGGGTTACCTCACTCAAGATGATCTTATCTAGTTCCATCCATTTGCCTGCAAATTTCATTATTTCCTTGATTTTAATTGCCGAGTAGTATGTCATTCTGTAAATTTACCACAATTTCTGTATCCATTCCTCGATTGACAGACATCTAGGTTGTTTCCAGATTCTGGCTATTACAAACAAAGCTGCTATGAACATAGTTAAGCAAATCCTGTTGTATGGTGTAGCATCTTTCCGATATATGCCCAGGAGTGGTATCGCTGGATCTTGATGTTGCAATATTACTAATTTTCTGAGAAAGCACCAGATTGATTTCCAAAGTGGTTGTACAAGTTTACATTCCCACTAGCAATGGAGGAGGGTTCCCCCTTTTCTCTACAACCTCTCCAGCATATATCAGCCCTTGAGTTTTTTACCTTAGCCATTCTGATGGGCGTGAGGTGAAATCTCACTGTCATTTTGTTTTGCATTTCCTTGATGACTAAGGACAATGAGCATTTCTTTAAAGTAATCCTCTGCCATTTTGATATTCCTATGTTGAGAATTCTCTGTTTAGCTCTGTACCCCATTTTTAATTGGATTACTTGGTTTGTTGGTGTTTAACTTCTTGAGTTCTTTATATAGTTTGGATATTAGCCCTTTGTCAGATGTTGGGTTGGTGAAGATCTTTTCTATTTGTATTTTTCTACATGTAGATATCTAGTTAGACCAGCACCATTTGTTGAAGATGCTGTCTTTTTTCCATTGTATACTTTTGGTTTCTTTGTCAAAAATCAAGTATCCATAGGTGTGTGGGTTTATTTCTGGGTCTTCAATTTGATTCCACTGATCCACCAGTCTGTTTCTATGCCTAGACTATTACTCTCAATGATAAAATTATATGATGTGGAGTAATTTTGTTTTTAATTCTCACATTGTGAGAAAATGTGAAGTCACTTTAAAGCTATACCTTCCACAAGCATAGGACAAGAACAGGGCTCACTTGGGACTGCAGTTCTGACAGAGAAACCTTTTTTCATTTCCTCCAGACTATAGGATCAGATGCAGACAAATTCTGAAGTAGAAAGCTATGCCTTAGCTTTGGTCTGTGACTGACACTCTCAAAATAGAGAATTTGCCAACTGGAGCCTTTATGAATAGTGAAAAAAGGTCTTAAGCCCAGGAGGAGCCACAATCTCACTTAAGTCTTAAAAGACTGACTCCAGCTACTGGGTTGAAAATAGGTTGTAAAGAAAGCTTAACCATGGTCCAAAGTCTTTATTGGTCCTTAGGTCTTTATTGGTAGCAATAAAAGCGATGAGAGGTAGTCAGATTTCAGAAATCATTTAATAGGAGCCAATGGGATTTGACAAACTGAATGTCGGGTGATGAGGAAAGGGCAGGATACAGAATGTCCTGGTTTTGGGCATAAACAACTAGAAAGATGGATTTGTTACTGAAGTAAGAAAGGCTGTGGTGGAATAGAAGTGTGCTCAAGGTTAGGTATAAGCTGATACGGAGTTTCTGAAGTAAAGTCATCCAGGCAATTACATGGAGTAGTTGACTTAGCTACATTGGAAGCTACAAAGAGGGGTGTAGACTACAGCTACAAACTTTGGAGTTTCTCACATGAAATACTGGAAATAACTAAAAACCTCTACAGGACTCTTCGTCCTGACTACAAAAATTCTTTCTATAAAATTTGTTTATTTTTATTTTGTGTACATTGGTGTTTGACTACATGTATGTCTACGTGAGGGGTTCAGATCCCCTGGAACAGGAGTTACAGACAGTTGTTAGCTGCTATGAGGGTGCTGCAAACTGAACCCAGGTCCTCTGGAAGAGCAGTTGGTGCTCTTAACTGCTGAGCCATCTCTCCAGCCCCCTACAAAAATTCTTAACATTACACTTACAACAAGAACCACTCCACACTGGCAAGAGCAGACTGGCTTTTAGTTCTCTGCAGAGCATCTATATAGTCTGACCCAATTCTGGCCACTCAGTTACTTGATGCCCAAGTCAAGACATCTAGCTGCTCATTACAAGGTTCAGAACTTGAAAGTCACTTTCCAAAACTGAAAGAGGAAAAATTAAAGAAAAGGATCTCATCAAATCAGCAGGCTAGAGAACCCTTGAGCACATTACAAACCAAAGCGACCCCATTGATTTTAGGGGCACCAGATTCCTTCCTCCCAGCAAAAGAAACCTTATCGTTTTTCAAATTAACATTCCAACAATGGATCCATTTTACAGTTTCATGGAAATAAGTGAGCTCTAGAGAATAACTATGACATCCTCATTCTCAGGAAGGCTGTTATCCTAAGTCAGAAAAGGAGACAAATACCTTGTAACATTCCCCACAACACCAGTCTCTTGGGCAGCAGAAAAAAAAAGAACAGGGTGACTAACATGAAACTATCATGAGAAGGAGTGGTCCTGCAAACCTAACTGAAAACTGGCATTTTATGTTCAACATACTTGAGGTCAGCAAAATGGACTCATCACAATCCAACCCTTAGAGCATTTATAAATGCTGTGATTTTAGAGAGAGAGAGAGATAATGTCATCTCCTCATCTATGAAACAGGTTTGTGTCCCAAAAGCAGCTCAGATTCTTTTTTTTTTTAATTATTTTTTTTTTTTTAGTTTTTATTTTACTTTTAATTTCTGGAGGTATAGTGAGAAATGAGACATCTTGGCCCCAAGTCTAAGCAAAAAATTCAGCTGTTCATGTCTACCTCATATATATGGAGCCTAAAAGCAACAGCCTAAGATTTTTGGTGCACCCATGTTTTTTACTATAGTCAAGCCTATGATGACACGTGGTGCATTTTCCACGTGGTAGCATTGTTTTGGACCTATGAGTGTGTCAGACTTGGGGTTTGCTGTTGAGGATGTTCAACCCACTGTCTTAAGCACACATGGTGATTTGCTAACATTAACGCTCAGTCACCTGTTCTCTCAGATGCAAAGCGGGCTGCCAGTTACCAACAGAAGCAATATGGAAAATAACCCTCAAGTCAAACAGAGCTCATTAGCAGTCTTTTAGCACAGTATGCAACCTATAGAGGTAAGAGTTAAACTACCCACACAAACATTCCTCTCATCTGGATATGGAGAGATTTTATAAAGATACAACACTGCTTATAAAAGGCACCATCTAAGCATTCCAAATCTTGCCTTCAATTTTTATCAAGTATTTGTTCTGCCAGGAAACATTTCCAAAAACGGAAGGTTTTGTTTCAGTTGCTGTGGCAGCGAACACTTTCTCTGGAGCAGCGAGAGAACTAGCGGGAGACCCTGCCAGTCTACACGGGTCCAAACCACTGTTTCACTCTAACACTCCTCGGCCAGTACATTTGACTTAAAATACTCTGTCTTCATCTGGGTTTATTTACACAGCTTAGAGTCCAGAAAACTTTGTAAAGGCCGTGTGACTACGCTGCAAGAGAGAGTGAAAAATACATCTGCCTATGTGGAAACAGCAGATTTGCACATTATGCTACCAAACAGTCTTTTCACAAGTCAAAGTAGGTCTAGTCAACAACTCTTTACAATACCAGAGTCAAGCTTAAATAAAACTATTGTATACATATGTTTACAAAATGTATAAAATTTTATGTAAACTATCATTGAATCTTCAGGATTCTATTAGGCGGACTGTGACTTAGGAGCTCTTCCCTCAAAGGACTAAACACATCTGATCAAAGGATAGACTTGAGATTTCTCGACTTTTCCTCACTAATGGATGCTAATCATTTTAGATATCTAGGTCATGATTAGCAAGGGATTCCTTTTAAAAGACTCTGCCTTGCTTTGCTCCAAAGTTAGTCTCGGTGAAGAAAGAATCCCCAAGAGCTGGCATGAGCAAATGTGCCTCTAGAATAGACAAAAAAAAAAAAAAAAAAAAAAAAAAAGCAGCCAAGAGTCTTGTGGCCTAAAGAGATTCAGGCCAGGGTGTAGAGCCAGTACCTCAGGGATAAGTCACAAGGCTTTCCTGAGAAAGGGATGGATGGTGCTTAGCACATGGTGATTGTTCATCACTATCAGTAAGTTAGCATTCATACCCAAAATTTCATCAAAATGTTTATGTTAAACTTGATGAATTTCACAATAGCAATAAATTCTGAATAAATCTAGATACATAAATTAGCTGTCCTGAGATAATACTGGGCTTTTTTTTTTACATAAAATACTAAATATTCTGTTACTGTACCACATATCCAGAAAGAATGAAACAGAATGCCTTTTGTACTGTTAAAATTAGACAAAAGTCTGCTCAAAGAAAAAAAGGGACTTGGTATGATATGGCAATGGAAAAAGGGATGAAGTGCCACTGTTTCTGGGTACTAGGCGTCTCCACATATCCATTTCCTTCTATTATGCCTTCACTTGTAACCAGCACATGCTACATTCCCCTTCTCATTTTCTTAGAGTGACAGCATAGCAGAGAATCACTATTCTCAGCTTCTAATATAATCCGGCTTCCCTAGTCATCCTCTCCCTTCAGGGAATCTCTTGAGCACAGCCAGTCTGGCTCCTGGGAAGCTCCTTTGCACACTTCCCCTTCTCTTTCTCAAGAAGAACCCTCTCAGGTCCCAATTCCTCCTCCTCCCGCTTGTCCTCCAAATACTTGCCTATCATGACTTCTTATTGTTTGGGTCTAGGTCATTCAGGCTAGCCTAGAACTCACTATGTAACTGAGACCAGTCTCAGAATCGAGACAATCCTCCTGTCTCAACCTCCCCAGTGCCAGCACTAAAGGCTTGAGGTAGCACAAAAGTCTGAGTGGCAACAAGGCTGTCAGTAGACTGTCTCTCAGTGAAATGAAACAGTAAGGGACCCAGACAGCCTCTTTCCATCAGAAAAGATCACTTTTCTATTGTTTTCAAAAGCTGCCTTGAAAATTTTCACTGCAAGTATGGAGTCTTTAGGAAAACCCGCATTTCTTTTCTATAAGAAAGTTCTCAAAAGAAAAAGTGGCCATGAGTCCTTCCATTTTTCTCATCTTGCACCGTCCTATTCAACCCAATACTAAACTCACTCATCCTTTTGATTGAGATTAATAACATTCTGGTGGGAAGTGACATCAACAAAAAAGTCTAACCTCAACCTAGGCTAACAAAAACTGACAATGTTAGGTAATCACTAGACAGAAGACAAACACCAGTGACATCACACCAAAAAATTGTTATTTAGCACGGCCAACTCAAAATAAAAAGAACTTAGTTTTAATCATTGTATATGACCTTATAAAGTTGACATTTTCCAATTTGCAAATAGTTCTTGCACTATTGGGACCACATCTTGCCAAACTGTTTAACTATTCCAGAGCTATGGCTTACAGACCTTTAGACTGTTTCCAGCATTTAATTTCTCCTGCTGTTTAGAATACTACCCTCCATATCCCTGAGTACCTTTGTGCCCAGCCATGGCAGAGCATGACAGCCTTTATCACACTGCTCTAATCACCTCAACCCCTCACATATCACCTTTAGTGAGGCATGCTTAGACTACTAATTGTGTAGCTGTACTAGGGTGTATTCAGCAGGAAAACAGGCACAACCTTACACCTCCGTCTGTGTGAGCATGTAAATATGAAATGCCTATAGATTCACAGGTTTGAACACTTAAGGCCCCAGCTGGTAGAACTGTTCTGGAAGGCTGTAGAACCTTTTGGAGGTGCGATCTCACTGAAGCATGCGGGTCATTTGGAGGTGGGTCCTAAGGTTTTATATCAAGGTCCCACTTCTTGTCCAGTCTGCGCTTCCTGACTGTGTAAAACTATGCAACCACCTCAGGCACCTTCCTCCGTGCGTTCTCTATCCACCATGTTGCGTTATATCCCCTTTTAAACTAAAAGCCAAAAAGGTGACTCTTCTTGGGTATTCTGTCACAGCAACAAGAAAAATAATTAATACAGGCTGTCAGAAAGAAAGACAACTAAGAGGGAACAGAAAAAACAACAGAGAAACATGAAAGTCAGCAAAGAAGTGAAACAAGCACAGGTTCAAATGGAGATGCGGATCCTGCTCCCTTGATCGAATGTCTACCTGGCATTTACAAGGCTGCTGTCCCCGTGTGGCAACACTGAGCGGTACACACCTGTGATCCCACCACGCAGAAGGTGAAGTCAGGAGTTAATTCAGGGTCATCCCACTCTGCACGTTGAGGGAACACAAAGGACCCCTTACCAAGGCTTTCAGTAGCTAAAATCACTCGCTTCAGTTCCCCCAAAGAGCTATCGCTTTTTCCTCACAGACTAGACAGATCTCAAGGCCTGTGTACTTCGTGCAGCAAAACCCACAACTGCTTTTAGCCCTAAGGACAGCACTTCCTAGATTATGCCATTACACAGTCTGCTCAGCTAGGTCCCATTAACAAGAACAGAGTTGGCTCTTTGTGAATTACTTGCTTCTCTCCAGTTTTAGTAATGTAAGGTCGCACCAGTGAGTTTATTAAAAGTGCTAATACAAATTGTAGGTGTGAAGAATTCCCTTTGGTAGCCACAGGTTACTGGCTACCAATTACAGGTAGTTTTTAAATAGAATGGCAACTGAAGGAATGAGGGACACTTTCAGAGAGATGGCCTAAAGCATCTAAAGCCACTACTAATTTATGCAACACCCAAAATCCTGAAGACATGATATCAAAATGTCCAGAATTCCACAAATGTGATATTCCCAGTGTTGCTTTGCTTTTCTGCCTTAAATGACACCAAGAGGCAATGAAGAAAACAGCAGGCACTTTGCTTAATGACTGCTCACTGGCTCACTCTGGGATTAAAGAAAGTGCAAGGGCTGGGTTCTGGGATACACCTAAAATCCCAACATGCAAGAGCAGTGTGAGTTCCAGGCCATCACAGTGAGACTGTCTCAAACAAAGGTGTGGGGGTAGCAGGGGACCTTCCAAAGCAAATGGTTGCTTGTTAGCACACTTGAAAAATTCACTTGTTCCAGCACAGAAAAAACAAATCTGTTTCTGATTCCTGACATTGGTTTCTAAATGCTGCCAAGAAAAGAATCTAAAAAATTCTCTGCATATACACCATATACAAGACAACTGGAAAGAGGCCTGTGGTTCATCCCAGGGAGCACGTCTAGGAAGGCATGGGGGCTGCTTCCAACACGAACTACCCTCGGAGGAGCAGCAGCACATGCCTGAAATGGTTCAAGGCCATTCTCCTGCTCTCTAACATAACTCTCTGCTATTATTAGACAGCCCAGAGGCTTTCCCAAATCCGCAACTCGGAAAGCAGAAGAGAGCGCAGGCAAGATTATCATGTGGAGCATGCAGGCAGCTGGGACACACCCAGCTGCACAGAACTCACAACTTTCCCCCTTTCTCAAACTAGCTTTCTCTAGATCTTGGAAGACGCACTGGCGCTGAGAAGGGAAAGAACCCAACCCCACACCAACCCCTGCTTTAAAATCTCTGTAAAAAATGAAGAACCAGGGAAAAGCCAATATAAAATTCAGCTACTTAAGGTTTAAGTATACCCTAATACTCAACTTATTCTTAGGCCGGTAACAATGTCTTCATTCATCCTTTCCATATGAACATAATTTTTAATATGTTGTCTTACTTTCCTAACTCAAGAATAACATAAACAAAGGAATTGTGAAAGGTAAATCATCCAACAGCCTGAGCTATCTAATGCAACTGTTTATAAAGTTTGGCTCACATTGAGTTGACTGCAGTGAAATTAAGTTCAGTTTTGTTTTTTGTTCTTCCCTTTCTCAACAGGATAAAAGTTCCTGAAGGAAACAGGATCGTGTGATTGAAGTAACTGTTTTGTTTGTTTGTTTTTTGCATGGCTGTACTTGAGTAGATTTCCAATCCATTTATGTACAAACTGGCTTTATGGATGCATTGTCATGTTTCTAAAGCATCTTCAAAGCAGCTGCGTAGAGCAGTCACAGCACACCGTTAGCACATCTCTTTTAAAGCTAACTCAATTCACAGAGTTTACGTGTGTTCTGCTATATTGGGTTTATATGGCACCCTACTAGAACCCACATCCACCAGAACTTCAAAACAGAATAGTATCTGGAAACAGGGTTCTTGCAAATGTACTCAATCAAAAAAAGAGGCTAGACATTACATTAGAGTGGGCCCTAATTAACTGATGTCCTTATGAAAACGCCACCCAACACAAAAACAACAGTAACATACAGGAAAGGTCGCTTGAAAACAGGCCAAAACTGGTGGGATGCTGTTATAATAATTGGAATAGCGGGGTCCACCAGAAATGGAAGAACCAAGTAAAGATTCTCTCTTAGACGTATGTTACATGACTTTTATTCGGATGATAAAATAGGACATCTGAACTCAAGACAGTTCACAACTGTCTATTCACTCCAGAAAGGAACAAACCAAAGACATGATTCTACCTAAGTTTAACTTGGTGAACTGGTGAGGCTAGTGGAGCTGCTTACAAGAACATGGTGACTCCAAGCTACCTTTATCTCTGAAAAGTCCATCCCAGCATAGGTGTAGAGCTTCTGCCCAGCTTGCCTTGCAGGCAACTCCACCAGCGGTCTCTTCTTTCTCAACAATGGCTACACACACACACCACATGCATACACGCTTCATACACAGACACACACATACCACCTTGAGAAAAGGCCTCTGAGCCGTATAGATTTTTAATAACTCTGTGTATGTGTGGTATAAAAGCATGTGTGAATGTGGGTATATACGTAACATAGTGCATGTGGAGGCCAAAAAAGTAACCTCAGTAGCTAGTCTACATTTTTCCCAGTTTTTGAAACAGGTTCTCTTATTGTTGCTACACAGGATAGACTAGCTTGCCTGCAAAGTTCCAGGAATTCTCCTGTTTCCACCACCCATCATGCCTTAGGAGGACGGGGATTATAGACATGCACTATGGCACCCAGATTTACAAGGGTTCTGGGGATATAAATTTAGGACATCACATTTGCAAGCCAAGCACTTTGGCCACTAAGCCATCTACCTGCCCAAACCTCACCATTTTTTGAGCTTCCTAAACAGTGAAAGTTCCCTTAGCTTCTGGAGTCCTATGATCCCCTTCTCTTCTCTCCTGAAGAGAATGTTTGAGTTGGGTAGAAGTGTTACATGCCAAGACAATATCTTGATTTCAGATATCTTGCTTGTAGAACCTTGTAACTAATTACAACTGCTCCAGAAAACCAATGGAGGTTTTTCCGCTACCAGCACTACCAGGATGATACTTCGCTGAAGTCCAAACATCAAGTGTGATCAGGGTGTGACACTGTAGTGACATCACATAACACATGATTTAATGTTTATGAGGCATCAGTCTGTGGTAGATTAGAAAATCTTTAAACATCTACCCATATAGGAAAAGCACTTGAAGATAATATTTATAAAGATGAAGTTGACATACTGTGTTTAATATATTTCTAGGTTTAGTCATCTTAGAGATAACTGGTGTTCCGTGTGATTTTAGTGGTAAATATTTAATCCTAGTTTTTTAAGACAGTCATCTGTGTCTATACACATAGGTGATAAACACATGGTAGCTTGCTATTAGTTATATTGTTTGGTCAGCCAGAAACTCCCATCTTGGAGCATGATGGATCACTGACTAGGCAATGCAGGAATATTATACCATGCATTTGTTAACCATGCCTTGGCAGGGCTTCAGAAGGTGTCTTCCCAAAGACCAGGAGCTTAGTTGTTGGTTGGAGAAGTTAATTTGGGTGACAGCAAACAGTGACTCATCTTATTAGAGAATCTATCCATTTCATAGATAAAGAACAACAGTATGCTATTCTACTAATAGTGATGGCAAAGGTAACTTCTATATAGGCATTTACTATACTAACACAAAATTGACAGAAGGCCAAAAAAACATGATTTCAGGAAAAAAAAATAGCCTCAAGAAAAGAAAAATTGAGTCAACGTGGGAAGCTATCTGATTAGAGTGTTTTCTTTCAGCAATTCTGAGAAATACACAGGAACATGATTTAAACCAAAGGAAAAGCAATCATATTTCCTTTAAGGTCAATATTAATCACAACCACGTACTCAAGAGCCCCCCAGGACATGAGCTAGAAATGGAAATAAGCCAGCTATTGAAAATACCCCCATTTCTTAAGTGAGAACACCAGCCATCAACAAGTGACCCTTCACACGCCTCTATTTAGTCTTACTCTGTTATGAGTTTGCCTCAATATGAACACAAATGATTATCTACAATGTATTACTGTACACCAGAATGCTGTAAATCACAGGAAGGTGTGGATTATCAGTAGTTTGTCTGCTGCCTAGATATCCAAAACTTGTCTTTATTCACAGTGTTCAAGCAAATTCCATATTAAAATATACACACTTCAACATCAAAGTACTCAGTTGTCACTGTATGTCATACTCAAGATTCTTAAAACTGTACTAAGTTGACTCAGAAACTGAGTCCCTGGTATTGATTAGAAAATTCCCTCTAATAAAATAAAACTGCTGTTATGAGCTAAGTGGAGGAAAAAAAATTAATGCGGCTCTTAAAGTCATACCCAATGGCAATTTCACAACTGCATTCAATTAAAAATACTTAACTTTGAGCTATCATAATGACGCCAACTGCTCTGTGGAAATCACACCATCCAATAATATTGTTGACTTCCTATACCTTTTTCCCCCAAGAAAAGTAAGTTTAAAAAAAGCAATTTCACAAGATTTCCTTATCCTCTTCATCAAAAATTACTGTTTAGGAATACTCAAATTCATTCAGACTAAATCTCTTAAGAAATCCATTAAAACTCTCTATATTGTTAAAATCAGTCAAGGCCAGGCAATGGTAGCACATGCCATTAATCCCAACACTTGTGAGGCAGATGGATCTCGGAGTTCGAGGCCAGCCTGGTCTACAAAGTGAGTTCCAGGACAGTCAGGGCTACACAGAGAAACCATGTGTCAAAAAAGAAAAAAAAAAAAAAAAAAGAAAGAAAGAAGGAAAAAGGGAGGGAGGGAACAAAGAAAAAAAAAAGAAACAAAGAAAGAAACCAATAATAGTAATAATGATGATGATGATGTTTAAGGAAAAAAATATGATGTTCTTTTACATTTTTATCCCCTCAATTTGGTCAGCTCTGAACCTTGTATACCAATAAATATCTCCAACTTAAAGTAGAAGATTGAGACACTGGTGAGTTTTAAGATATCAAAATGAGGATAAACACCACAAAGACAGAAACCTCACAACCCATTCATATATCCCATTAACAGACTGAGAACAAAGGAGTGGCCTACACAGCAAACAAGCCAGGAAGACCTTCATTCCCAAAACTGAAAGCCTGTCAAGAATTTAACATCACCAGAATGGCATACACAGAAAGATAGGAGCAATGCAGCCTGCTTCAGTTCCAAGGAAACTCATCCCAACTCTCCCATTTCAACAATCTCATAAAAAGAAAATTCTCACACAACCAAAGTTCTTGACATTGTGACAAGAGCTGGAAGATCATAATTGTTCAAGGGATAAAATAATTGTATAATAAATAATAATTATACAATAAAGTTATTTGGAATCACTATAGATACTGAGTTATTCATCATGTTAGAATACTAAGGAATAACTCACACGTAGCCAGAACAAGAATTGTCTTCTCCAGTAAAATGGTTTCATTCCTGAATTCATGCACTAAGGCTGAAAGCAATGGAATCTTCCCCCTCTACTCTATTCTAACTTTGTATATGAGCAATTCCTAACATGAAAAACATCTCCTCTAGGACTCACAGTACAACACTAAACAATTCTTACATTATGGAACTTATTTAAGAAAAAAAAAACAACAAAACACCAAACAGCTCTATCTTCAACTTTTAACTACTTTTGTCTATGACAGAACACATACAAAACACATTTAAATGGAGAAATCGTTTTGTCTAAAAGAATTCCATCTCTTCAACAGGGGGGTCTTTCTTCCTGTTTGTGATCAAAAAAAAAAAAAAAGAGAGAGAGAGAGAACAATGGCTTTTTACTTTCATACTTACTACACGCCTTCAAACTCTAATTGCAATGGATACAACCCTGTGGTTTAAATGAAAGTTTTCCTTCAGGACGCAAGGCCCCCTCACCTTTCAGGCAAAACATTCTTCAGCAATTCCATGGAAGCGCTGGTGTTCTGGGAGCCGATGTGGCCTGCAGTGCTAGGCACAGCTGTCTCCCACCCACCTCCTCAGCAGCCACCGCCAGAGAGCTCAGGGCAGCCAGCCAGCGCCTGTTACTACAGGAAGCCACTACCCAATCCCAGCTCTCTGGCCAGGCTGCTGACACCTCCCCATATCTATCCGTTATTTTACACCAGGATCCTCTAGAAAGGGAGAGGAGCCCAGGGTCAACAGTCTCAGCTCATCTGTCCAGCGCAGCCCCGGGACCACGGCGATCCCATTTGTTTGTGCTTATCTCGGTGTTTTCCATTACAGCAGATGTGGCTCTTCAGGTGATCAACAGCACAGAAATCACCGGATTCAGTTTAACTGTTTGCTGCTTAACACCTTGACTTCCATGTTCCTTTTTTGTCACATGTTCTCCTCTCTTCCCTGATGTGGAACAATCATATACTAGCATGTGATTAACACTAAACATTAGAGTACTAACTCTCCACATAGTTGAAAACATATAAATTAGTGACTATGAATGAAACACTCATATACCAAGTAGCAACTCCCATGTACATGTTGACTACCATTAGGCTACTAGTGCTGTGGATAAACATATTAGTATAGAAATGTGAACTTTGTCACACTTTTACGACATTGCCACTTTTTCAGATGAGGAAGTGAGGTCAGTACTGGGGTATGTTTCCAACTATTGTGGTACAACTGGGTCTTTCAACCTCTTCACTTACAATGGAAAGCTAAACTCATCCTGGCAAATTCTCCACCATAGGTTATAAGTGAAAGAAAAGAAATAGTCTACAGATATTGGCTCCGGGTACTCTGAGAGCTCCATCTGAGCCCTGAGTTGCCCTGGGGGTGGAGGTGGGGGGGGGGTCCTTCCCCACAAACACTGTAGAGTCCCCTGACTGCAGGAAGTGACTATTGTTCACAGGCCCCGCTGCTGCTGCTGAGTCTTCCTCTGGACACCACAGGATGCAGGAAACTGACTCACGAACCCAACCTACCCATCTGTGAACTGGGTGCCAGCTGCAGCCTTTGCTGCATAGTATAGAGGCTCTATGCCCCTTTGCTTGCAGCACTAGTTGAATTGCTCCTTCACTATTCTGTACCACCAACAGAAGCTGGCCAATAAGTTACCTATCCCAACGAAGTCACTGAACTACTTCCTATGACCTAATGAAAATAGAAAATGAGGTCCCTGGCCAGAAGAAGTTAAGACACAAAGAACCTGGATGTAAAATGATAAGCTGGGGCAGTAACTCTTCAAACAGAACCACAAGCGCCTACATGGCTTAGCTAGTTCAGTAAACCATGGTGCAATGTGTATACCTACGTAGCAGCCATATCAAGTTGAAAAAACACACTGGGCTCTTCCATGTCTTCCAGTAACCATTACTTATTGAGCTGGGGTCATTCTCTGCTCATCCTGTCTTGAGTGGTATGATGTATGAATTTTGCAAAGTTACTCCTAAAATGTTCTTGCAAGTGAGATTCAACTTTCTAAAAATATGTTGATTTATTTTACTTTATGCATATGGGTGTTCTGCCTGCCGTCAGGCCTGACTACTATGAATATGCAGTGCCCACAGAGGCCGGGGGAGGGCACTGCATCCAGTGGAACTGGAGTTACAGAGTGCTGCTAGGGATCATGTGGCTGCTGGGAACCAAATCCAGGTCCTCTGAAAGAGCAGCCAGTGCTGTCAATAACTGAACCATCTCTCTAACCCCAGATTCAACTTTTTAAAGGGCACATAGGAATTCCTACCTCAGAGAGTTAAGGCTTTTGGACATGAGCTCATACAAATGGGAGGAGGGCTAAGTATTTAAATGGACTTTATGAGTATCTCCAGATACCTTTATTTTAAACTCTTTTTCTGTTAGACATGACTTTATATACAGGAATGCATACTAGGCTGGAAAACAATAAGAGTCTGATTCCAATAACATCTTCATTACTAAAGAGCTAGTCTCTACAGCAGTCTACAGCCTATAAATGTAAAGGTTATATGAAATGTACTAGACATTCTCAAAGATTCTACTCTGCTCAATTAAATGTTTGGTATGCTATACAGGCACATACTGTTAGGTAAATCATGTCAGTTTGCAAGAAAGAACCAAGTCTGACTTTTTATGCTTTAGTGAAATAAAGGAGTAGAATAAGAACAAGGATTATATTTTAGTGGTAGAGCACTCGGCTAACACGCCCTGGTTTGGATCCCCAACACTGCAAAGGTTGAGCAAAGGGCAGGAAGAAGGAGATAACTGGAACAAACGATTAGGACTCGGTTCTATAAGTAAAGCAAAGCACAGAAGTGCAAATACTGATCAATGATACACTCTTGCCTGTTGGTATCTAATTAAGTTGTTCTGGTTAGCCACTCACAAGAAAGCACGAAAAACTGAGGGTTCAACTCATGGAATGATTATGGTTGCACTCACAAAACACTAGATTCTATCTCCAACATCACATAAAGTGGGATGGTAGAGCCAACTAGAGGACCAGAAATTCAAAGTCATCTTCAGCTACACAGTCAGTCTGAAGCCAGGCAAGGATACACAGGATACTGTCTCAAAAAAGAAAAAGAAAAAAAAAAAAAAAAAGAGGTAGTATAATTTTGTGAAGTGGTTAATAGTGCCCACCCAAAATTCTCCTCTCCCTTCACAATGGGATGTCACACTCACAGTGTGAGCTCACTTTGAACAAGGTCTTTACAGATGTGACTAAGATCAAGATGAGGTGTTATGGATTAGGTGGTTGCCCCCTGTATTCAGTGAGAGGATCCTAGTCAGAGAGAAAAGGACACACAGACATGGAGGAGGACTTGGAAGATGGGACAGATGCATGATGCTCTCATCGCCAAGGAACACACACAGCCACCTGAGTCTGGAACAGGAAAACAAAGAGTACTCCCTATGGCCTTCGGAAACAATGTAGCCCACTCCCCCTGATTTCACCCTATGTCCTCCTCAACTGTGGCATGGCTAATTCTTGTCATCATAAGCTACTGCTTTTGAGATAGTTTAATAAGAAACCTTACATTTAGCAGGGCAAAAATCATGGACGTGCTTTATTTTTTTTTTAAGTTATTTTCAATGTGTGATTAAACAGAGGCTAAAGTATCCTTATTCCATGCCCCTTTATTTCTGGGGCTACATTTTTACTTGAATTAAAAGGGGGGGACTTCCTAGAATAAAACACTCCCAAACAGCACAATCACCATCTTTTATTAAATTAGGGAAACTACAGATATCACCACTATGAAGTTCACAGTATTACTCTCAAGTCATGACTGGGCTTCTGTCCATTCCAAGTAGATTAGCATATTTAAGAATCCCTTATTTCCAAGTCAAGCATAGTAGTGTACACTTTCAATCCAAGAGGCAGAGATAGGCAGATCAAGACCAGTGTGGTCTACAGAGTGAGTTCCAGGGCTACACATAGAAACCCTGTCTTGGAAAAAAAGAAAAGGAAAGGAAAGAAGAAGAAAAAAAAAAAAAAGACACACACACATATATATAAGATCCTTATTGCTGACTATCCAATTGTGAACTAGGCTAAGAATAAAACATGAAAAAAATACAATGTTCAAACTTTAAAAAAAAATTAAGGACTATATATTAAAATTATACTGTCTGCCACTGCTGATCACTGCTACTGAGATAAAAAAAAAAAAAAAAAAAAACAGCTGAACCATACAGACTCCTGTACGGAGAAGCAGGCAGTGATGATGCACAGGACAGAATTCTGAGCCCTTCGGACAAAACGAAGATCTTCCCTTTCAATACAAAGCCACACTTTACTCCCCTGTGGGTACAACATCCTGCATCGTGTTAAAGCTTAACATTATCTCTGCAGGACAGAGTGGCGGCCACACACCTGGCCAACCTCTTTCAGAGTTCTCTTCCTAGGCGCTCCAGTGAGAGCTCACCTGTATAAGGGAATTCTGACTTAGGAATGAATTTACATAACACATAGAATTAATGAGTCAGGCAGTAGTGGCTCAACACCTTTAATCCCAGCACTTGGGAGACTTCGAGGCTAGCCTGGTCTACAGAGTGAGTTGCAGGACAACCAGGACTACAGAGTGAAAGCCTGTCTTGAAAAAACAAACAAACAAACAAAAAATTAATGAGCCAAGATTGACTCAACACTCTATTTCATTCCTGGGGGGTGGGGGATAAAATTATGGAAGAAAAACAGGGAAAGTATACCCTAAGAATTTTGGCTCTTCCTCTTACCAAAAATACCAAAGAGGCCTAATATCCTGGAAACTACCTAAAAAGCCAGATGCTAGTTTACACCTGTAATCCCAGAACTTCTAGGGTAAAACTGGAGGCAGAGATTGGAGAACCAATCTGGAGCTCCTATGCATAGGAAAAAAAAAAAAAAGGCCTTGCCTCAAAATCAAGGCAGGAGATGAAATGCTTGTTGCACAAACATGAGGACTAAGTTCAAGCACCCCATCACTGTACATCTGATTTCATCAGTGCTCAGAATGTCAAAGAAGAACTTAGTCAGGCCTTGTCTGTCATTTGTTATACCACAGACACCAGAAAAAGAAAACATAGAGTCAGAGATTATAACTTTAGAGTGGTTAATTTTACCTTTTCATCCATCCATCCATCCATCCATCCATCCATCCATCCATCCATCCATCCATTCCTGCTGGGAATTAAACCTAGGTCCCTCTAAATATCACAAAAGTGCTAGGAAATGAACCTAGGTCCTCCTGGTAGTTTAAACTAGTCCATCATTATGACCATCCCAATCTGGCCGCCTCTGCAGTTAAGGAAATTTAGAACAGTCTTTTTGTCCTCAAAGCGTCCTGCACTTAACATGATCTAAGCCTGGGAACCTTGAAAGATACTTTGAGACAAACATGTTTGGGACTGAAATGCATGGGAAGGAGGATAAAGTCCTGCTTCCAGGTCCAGCTTCTCAGTGAACTCAAGCAACACGTGGCAATCTGCCAACACAATGTACATTATAGTGATTAAAAAAAGAAAAAAAAAACACACCAATGCAGAAAATCAGTACCAACTCGCAGGGTCCTTATTATGACAAGATACCTGACCGCGGAGTCCAGGACTTTAGAACTGAGCTGTGGAAGTAATTTGAAAAAGTTTGAAGATGGAGAATACCTAGAATGCCCACAGGAAATTGTGGTACCCTCAAGATTAGAATGCCAACAAAAATACAAGTATCACCATGTTCTTAGATGAGAATAAAAACTCTACCGGGAATTGGATTAGAAGCTATGTGTGTCACATTCTGACAAAGAATTCAGCCATTTTTTTTTCCTGTGTGTTGAAATATTTGTATTAACATCAGGCTGAATTTAGGTTGATAGACTACCTAATCTGATGGAGGAAACCCCGAGGTAGGACAGCATTCAGGCCGTGGCATGAGTACTGCTGGCTACTTTTAGCCAGAGTTACAGTGAAAAAATGTGAGCAAAAAACACAGTAGAAAGATTTGGAAAGTTTGGAATTGCACCAGAAAAGGAGCATGTTAAAGTGGCAGATCAGGAGGGCACTGGCGCTGCAGAGCCCCAGGCTCTGGAAACCAGGTGTTCTGCCACAGTGAGGACAGGAAAGTTGCCTGAGGAACCCTGGGGTCCGGCAAAGGCCCACCCACCGCTGGCTCAGGACTAGGAAAGACCTTTAAAAAGCGTTGCTTCGCCTTGTAAAAGCTCTGAGTGAAGCTAGAGCTGCAAGGGAGACTCTGGGAAGGTAAGAGGACATAAGCAGACATGGTCCAGCAAGAAAGTCACGCGGGCTGCAACTCCACCATTCCTGGTTTCCAGGTGTGGAGCCGTAGGACCTAACATTTACCCTGATGGGTTTTGTGCTTGCTTAGATCTATGCCCCCATTTACAGTGCCTGGAACGGGAATGCCCAGTCTGGGATACTGTATGTGCAACGTATATAATTAAAACAAACGAACAAAAAACAAGTTCATAGCCTGACTCTCAGAAGGGACTTTAGGTTACAACTTTTGAATAATGTTGGGAGTGTTAAAAGTTTGGCAGGGCTTGCAGTTTAGTAAAGTGCATTTTGCATTAGGAAATGGGCATACGGCCAGCGACAGGATTTGTTATGGCTTGGATACAGTAACCCCCAGCAAAAGGCTTGTGTTAATCCCCATTTCCCAGCTGGTGGATCTACTGAACAGTGATTAGATCATGAGAATACTAGTTCAAAGGATAAAGCTGGTGATGAGTTCATAGCTGAATGCGCTCTAGGGAAGGAGGACTAGTTGGAGGAAATAAGTCACTGGAGAAGTATGAAACACGGATCATCTCTCTGTGCCACACCTCCCTAGCTCCTGGCTGTCGGGAGGGGAGCCCCTTTCCCATGATGCCCTTCTGCTAGAGTTCTGCCTTGCCACAAACCAAAAAAACCACTGGAACCCGCTGATAACGTCTGTAATCATGCCACGAAATAAATTCTTTTTTAAAGACAAAACTTAGATGAGTGCCTTTGGCTATTTTGATTCAAGCTAGACATGCCTTGGTATCTGTCTAGTCATTTTGCTTTCATTTCTTAATAAATATGACCTCATTTACTTTTATTCCTACTACATCTTTCTAAAAGAACTTTAATCATTCAATTTCTCCTTTGGGGAGAAAATTATTTATCCAGTTATATAACATGCACACATACATATATATGTACATATACACAGACACATACACCATAGTCACACATATACATGCATACACACACAAAGGACCAATCACATACTCCTCGTGTAGCACTACAAGTTCCTCTAGGGATTAGACTCAATTCATTCCGCATAGTCTTTTGGACACATCTATCCTTAAGTGGCTCCTTCAGTAGGCTTGCATTCAGGTCCTACCCTGGTCGTCTCTGATGAGTCTGCTTTGTCTGGAAAGCGGCTCTGCCCTTGTTTTATCTCTAAAGCTCTTATTTTGCCAGCTCCCTCTCCAGAAAGAACTAATCCCCCTGGGCTCTCAACAACATTTCACTCATCCAGCTAGCCGCATCACAGCAGTTCACCTAGAATGGGAGTTCCTCAAAGCAAGGACTGGCTGGCTCCTTTGCAGTTAACTTTGATACTTCCAGAGAGCCTGGAGCACGACAGGACAAGGTGGACAAATACTTGTAATATAACCACATACAATCTGAATTACTACTTCTCTGCTATATCCAAAGGCAACAACTTAATAGAAAGATGCACATCCCAGATTAGACATACATGTCCAACAGTATGTAAATTTCTCTAAAAAAGCATATTTAATGTATTTCTTAAAAAGTAAATAAATGGGCATGTTTTTTTCCTACATATACCTATATTAGATCTCACTTTTGGTGGATCCTGGTGGC
Organism: Pachyuromys duprasi; assembly: GCA_028658305.1. Taxonomy (NCBI): domain Eukaryota; kingdom Metazoa; phylum Chordata; class Mammalia; order Rodentia; family Muridae; genus Pachyuromys; species Pachyuromys duprasi. The sequence goes on from CM053763.1 coordinate 13,622,468, forward strand.
TCATACCTTTCATCCCAGTATTGGAAAGGCTGAAACAGGAGAGCCTCTATGAGTATGAGGCCAGTCTGATCTACATGACCAGAGACCATGTCACAGAAAAACAAGACAGAACTCATTCTTCAGTAAGTCACTGACACTATTACACATGAGTCACACTGTCATGCCATAACCCCTAAATTTGTATGAAGAATAAATATACCCTCAAATAAAAATATCCTCTTGGGGACACAGTTGATGATTGTTAATAATTTGATTTAATGATAGAATTCTTAGGAACCATTAATTTTTTGGCCTCATTTGCAAACACAGATATAGGTTCTCTCTCAAACCAGCTTCACCACAGCAAGCAGCTTTCCCCATCCTCTTTCTGCACTGATTAAATATTTGAAGGCTGACAAATGTGGGAGAGGGAGAAAAGAATTTTTCTGGAAGTATGTATTGTAAGAATATTAAGGCTGGTGTGTCCATCTGGAGGGAGGATACCAAAAGATGTCACCATAATGACCTCAAATCACTTCTTAGGAAAGTTACAGGGAAATAAGAAATACGGGAGGAAAACAAAACTGCTGGAGTCTATTTTTTCTCTCTCAAAGCTCTGCCCTTGTTGCTATGTCTATAACACACTGGTAATATTGTGAAGGGTCCAGTTGAAAGGACATTTAAACACACACACACACAGAGCACACACAGCATCCTGTACTCTCATGTTCTGTATTTCATCAATTCAATCTTCGGCTTCCAAAATACATACATCAATCACAGTACTCCCCTGACCCTCAGAAAAATGGACCCCAAAAGTTAAGTCACTGAGATCATGTGCATCACGCTTTCTCTGAGCACCTTAATCTAAGAAGCTAAAGTTAAACTTCCAACAGCTGAAACAGAGCCTATTCTTCCACCAGAGAAATGAACAACCTAAATTGTTCCTAGAAACCAACCGAAGTCAGTATTACTCAAGTTCATGCAGCAGCCGACCATGAGAACTCCACGTTCTGCCACAGTGTATGTATTAGAAAAAAGAAGCTCAAAACCAGAGAGAGTATCCAGTTATCACTTCTTACAATCAAGTAGAAAGATTTAAAAATAAATACTGAGATATTGGTTAGCAGGGTATAATAAACTAAATGAAATGTCCAGAGTCCTGATTACTTTTGTCTAGAGAACTAAGTATATTGTTCTAATGCTTGAGTTTCTTAAGACTTAGAAATTTACAATCTTTTCTTTTTTTTTTTTAAGAAACGCAAACCAATTATGTATTTGGAAAACTCAAAGCTCTATACAGAACTGCAGAATTCCAGCTGGGCATTCGTAGCTCACTGTCATAATCCCAACAGTCAGGAGACAGGCAAGAATAATGTGGAAAGGGAGACCCTCCTTCAAAAACAAGCAATAAACAAAAATACCTACAGAATTTCTATTAAAGGGTAGCTTATTTCTCAAGTCCCCACATCTGCCAACTTTTAACCCACTTTAACCAGTGACCACACTTAGAGGAAGAAACTAATCATTTCCCTTCCAGCTTCTGAGTCTCCTAAGGGGCTAGGCAGTTTCAAATGGTAAAGTTATTTCAGGACCCATAGGATTTGGTAACGATAATGGTTTGAGGAAACTACCACAGTTGGCCTCCTTGAGTCTTTTCCTCTGTCCTTAGGAGTTTAAAAATAGGCATGAAAATGATTCCTCAAATTGGTAGGGCAATTTCAGGGGTGGAGTGCATGCCGCGGCCCATGATGGCCACAGAGTCCCCAGGTCTGCAGAACACAGAACATCCCACAACACAGCTGTCCTCTTTGATCAGGCAGAGCATGGCCAGGGCCCTTTCATTTTTCATCTCTGCTGTTTCCTCTCTCTCTGGCTTAACATCAATACACTTAAATTCCAACCCAAGTGACTTACAATTCTGTTATGGCTGAGATTTACTTGTGCTCTATTTTTATTCTGTGTATCTACAAATTTCACTATTAACTATAATAAATCTACACACAGTCAAGAGAGAAGAAGGTATCTGTCAAACACAGAATGCCAATGCCACGTTAGAAGTTGAAAAATGTGTTTGCTTCTTTGGAGCCAGGTGTGACTCTGACAGCTCTACTACAGTCACTTAACTGTCTCCTGGGACTTCAGTTTAAACAAAAGAAAGGCTGCAGCTTGGAGTGAATGGGTTTGCTCTTCCTACCCTCTCCTTTTTTGCAACAGAATGAATGCATTTTGTCTTTGAGTGAAATCAAATTGACACTGAGAGCCTGCTTTCAAGGCTAAGGCTTCTCTCCCTCTGCCTTTGCAATGCTAAGTTGCTTGTCCCTGACACATCTGCTTGAAAACCTTCTGAGTGACACAGAGTAAACTCAAACTTCCAAAGCCTGCCCTGTGAGGTCAGCAGAGGAATCTATCATTTGACCTGCACAGCAGTCAGGAACGTCAAAACTAAAGAACTAATAGAAAAGAACACACTCTCAATACCATTTAAAAGGGAAGAAAGAATGTAAGGCCAGTACCCCCGGCTAGCCACAGGTCTTCCATCTGACTCACCTGTCTGCTCCTTAATTCTTCTGTCAGACAAGGAATACCACAGAGGGCTATAAGAGTGAGTCCCTCAGCCTGCTGGACTCTGATATGAACAAGTCCTTCATATCTCTAGTTTAGTTTTTTACACACAAATATCTACTAAAACACTCAAATGGAGCAGAGAAAAGGAAATATATGGTTATCGCTACAATAACTTCACAAATTACTTAAGTTGGTTTCTCAAATTAGAAAACAGAATTCTTTGAATTTTCATTGGAAGAGATGCCATTAAACATGCTATTCCTTTTTTTATTTCTTATGTACTTTTTATTCCTAATCATAAACTTAACTTTGTAATCCAGCTAGACTTGGAGAGGAAAATACAGAACCCCAAAGAACTTCAGTGAGAGCAGATATTTCAGGGACCTGCGAGTAGATGGGGTGGGTGCTCTCCTGAGCTACAGAAGAAATGGTCTGATGGGTAAGATGCCCACAAGCCAAAAGAATTAGAGTTGTCCACAGTCTAATATGGTGATCTTCTTGTTGGTCCTCTTAGTCCTGGACCCAAATGCTACTCAGTCTTGGCAGTGAAGATTAAAAAAAACAAAAACAAAAAAACCCAAAACAAACAAACAAAACTGGAAACCGAGCCAGGAATGTTGGTGCAAAATGTCTGTAATCCCAGCACTCGGGGAGGTAGAGGTAGGCAGATCTCTAGGAGTTCAAAGCCAGCCTGGTCTGCAAAGCCAGTCCAAGACAGCCAAGGCTACACAGAGAAACCTTGTCTCAAAAAACAAGCAACAACTACAACAACAAAAAAGGGAACTGTTTGTGTTCGGTCCAGCACTTGCCATGGGCAGGACGCCAGGACCTGTATGCTTCAAAATGAAATTCTCATTCTCAAATTTCTCTCCACAGATTATGGTGTGTGGAGTCACCACCCTGGCACATGAATCCTGGGATAATTCTGTGAAAGGAGGAACCCTTACAATCAAATCCTTTCTCTCCTGTGCTCAGAACACAAAAGTTTTCTGCTGTCTTTGGAACTTTGTCTGCAAACAGCACAAAGGCGACACGATTTAAGGGCTAGACATTGACGGAGATGTCGAAGAACACAAAGGGGTTGACCATGGCTGTAGCAAGGAGAGACAGGGAAGAGAAGTCTGCAAAACCACAAGGCATTCTCTTTAAGAATTATAACCAAGAGAGAGTAAATGTGTTGGGAATGAGATACTTTGCTATCATGAGTGAGCCTCCTTGATGAATTCTCCAGTATTTAAAAAAAACAAAACAAAACAAACAAAAAAAAAAAAAACACTTTTTCTCAGAGCCTCAATTCTTATGTCACAAAAATTTTAGGTTCTGTTGCCCATGAATTTAAATTGCATAAACAATTGAATCTTTCCTATAATAAACAAAAGTACAAACTTACCTTGTATTTAAACATTTTTTGTTAAGTCTCGTATGTACATATTGAACTACTCACTAAACAGCTACAATGGATCCAAGATTGGGCTTATATCATTTCAACAGATTATTAAAAGCTCATGTGAGTGTTTATATTGGGATTAGTAGCAGATCACAAAAGAAAAAATACAGAAAATCAACCTCCTTAGCTTATTCCATATAGTTCCCATTTGTATTAACGAGGATCAACTGTTATTTGAAGTTAGGAATCAAAAATAGTCATTGGATATGTGCCTGTCAATAACAGAAAGTTATCTTTCTTCACCATCTCTTTACATTTTAAAACCAAATGATGTGAATGTAAGATACGAAATAGTAATTGGGCAGGGTATGGTGGCATGCCCTTGCAGCCCCAGCACTCGGGAAGTGGAGGTAAGATGATCACAAGTGTAAATAATACACCATAGACTACATACTGAGACCTGGCCTCAAAAGCAAAGGAAAGGACTGTAAGGGAGAAAGAAGGGGAAGGAAATCTGGGAAGAAATTTCAAATAAATGAATATATTTGACTCAATACTGGCTGTAGACGAGAAGAGAGAAGGAAAACTCAGTATTGTTAGGGAACATGCTTCATGGTGAGGCCAAAGCTTAAGAAGTTAAACCTGCTTACTAAGTAAATTATGCTGTGGATGGTGATCCAATCTAACACAGACGGATTACAGAGGCATTTAAACTTCAACCTTTACCAGAAAGAACCACATGAAGTAATAGGATTGTGGAGTGATACAAACATACAAAAGTCCTGGAAAAGACAAGCCAGCAGCAGATAAGCATGTAAAAGACAACTGTGTAATACAGGAACACTTGTTTAAGAGGGGATCACTTTTCTAGCAAACTCATTTGAAAATGAGATCAAGAGGTCAGAATTACATTGGCTTCTGACTAGGGAAACTCAGGGTGTGGTGTAGGAACTTATTAGTCTCTAGATCAACACAGTTGGGATAAAACGGACTGCCCAGACCTTCCCCACATGATCACAAATTAGAAACACTAGTGCACACAGCATAGTGGCCCAAACACAAAAGTGAAAAAGCCTAACAGAGAAAGAAGTGCAGAGTAGTCAATATAGTAAGGGACACAGCAATGGAGATTTATTTCCTGCCAAAATAAAGATGTTCTCGAACTCTGGTGCCCATCAGGACTCTGCCAGACAACTACTGATGAACACTACTGACAGACAAACCAAAGAGTCCAAAAAAAAAAAAAAAATACGCTGTGCAGAATTGTTGCAGTGCCATAGGAAGACGGTAGAATTAAACCACAAAAAGTGGCTTCAAATACCCTCTATGCCATTTCTCTCCTGCTGACTGAAAACCAGTCATTTAATTGTCCAGGACCTATCTTCTCACCACAGAAGGGAATAATGCCCATCTTACAGGACTGTCATCAAAATAAAATGAGATGATGTATGTGTGGGTATTGTGTAAACTCTGATCTGCAAACAGGCTCTAGACACAGTACAATACAGAAAAATGTTAAGAACCTAACATTTCAAATCATTTTAGCTTTCCACAGGTAAATTTCCTTTATTCCTGATTTAAAATAATGCTCACAGAAATCCCAACAACTTAAAAAAAATAAAAAGTGCTTTCTCTCTGAGAAGGCTAGAACAGTGTCCATTGGGTTATCGCTGACTAACTGCCAGCTTACTACAATACCAAGAAAATGCTGCTTCTCTTGTAGTTAAATCGGACTCTTCTCTACAGACTAGCTGGAGTCTAACAATTCAGAGGTAAATGTAAGTGCTAGGAAGATAGCTCAGAGAATAAAGTGCCTATCATACAGACACAGTGACCTGTGTTTTATCCCCAGCACACATGGGAAAAGCTGGGCATGGCAGTTCTGAATAGGGCAGGGTACAGGGCACTTGTATGGAGCCCAGAAGATCTCTGGAGCTCAACGGCCAGCCATTCTGTCTTAATTGATGAGATCCAGATTTGGTAGGGTCCCTGTCTCAAATTGCAACAGAGGAAGAAACTCAACATTGGCCTCTGGCTTCTACATGCACACATGAACACAAGTACACATAGATACACACAAGAAAATCCAAGTGAATAAAATGTCTCTACTAATTTTCCCCCTCTGGGAGATGGACAATAAGCATAATGAATAAGGCAGACACTGGCCAGACATTACTATTCACAGACTTCCCCTAGGGTCAGCCAGCAGGTGCAAGGAATCAGCTGGAATGATTAGCAGCCACTTCAATGTCACACGATGTCACACTGAGGCAGGCAATGAGGCTCACACTGGAAGCTGATCAGTCCATTTTTCTTTCACACTCACTTGGTCCTGAGTGAAGCAGAGGAAAACCCAGAAAAAGATTTTCAGCAGCAGGGAAATGCTTCAGTACTCACTGTCACAAGCTGCTTGTCTGAGCCCTAACCCATGATGAATATCAAGGTACCTGAGGTTTTCAGGCTTTTCAATGACAACAAGCTGCCTGAAACCTTGCTGCTTCTACTTATCAGGAGGGAACTATCAGGCACACACAGAAGACATCGCTGAAAGAAGTGACGTAGCTCAAAGTATCATTTTCCAGACTCAAGGTTTTGATCTAAAAAGGTCATAACTAACTAGGTCAGTGATAGCATTTTAGTCTTAATAAGGGAGAATAAGTGAAAACTGAGGATAGCCCATGTAGACGTGCAGGGTAGACAACTGGTTCCACAAAACCTTTGTGTGTGCACACAGGTCAACCACATGCAGACTAGGAAACAAGGAGAACATTTTAGTACCCCAGACACAAGCTAAACATATTATCCCTGACTGACAAATAACTGTAATCAACATTTTGGTGATTCAGAGCCAAATATTCACAGTGTGGTTCCACTGTATAAGACTCTTCACTCTTCTAAAATGAACATTTATTTCTGGGGCAGCTGGGGGTAGGGTAGGGACCAGCTTAATTTTCAGAAACTAGTAAAAAAAAATCTAATCATATTTTTGTCCATAGTATTAGTGGTTAGGGTAAGAACATAAGCATCAAGGTTTCTGAAGTAAATGGCGTAAACACTCCCTGGTTACAGTAACTGAATAAACATGTCCCAGACAGTGGTATATAACTATACAGGGCGAGACACCTCTTCACTCCAGCCTCACAATGAAAGAAGTAGTACACAAAAAAGACACACCAACTCAAAATCCACTTCTAAGCCAGACATAGAATTCTCAGATAAGGCAACATTCAGGAAAGCACTGAAAAAAAAAAAAATCATTTCCACCATTGTTTTATACTAGGAATGGAGTGTGTTGATTAACTAAACAATAAAATGTCTGTAAAGTAGAAGCCAAATCTTTCTCCAGGAAACCAGAGCTCTCTCTGTACTTTCTTTTGCTGGGGAAAAATTACATACATAAGAAACCATCAGACAAGGTGATCACGGCAAACCAAGCAAGTGCCAGCCACAACCAGCCATGAAGATAAAACTTGCCAACTATACCTGTATGCTTTGTAAAAGAATCCCCAACTAATCAAGACTAAACCAATACTCACCTGTGTTTAGGAAGATTTCCAGCTTATCTCAAAATGCACCCCAAGAACACTGGAAAGCCAGTTTCTGCCAGAGCTGAGGTGTTTCTAGTTACAAAATGACATCGAACCTCAAGGGACAGAGGTGAGACACTGGACAAAAATCAAACAGTACAGTTTACTGAAATCTCAGCTGCTGTGGTTGTTGCTTTAAGCTGTCCCTAAGGAAGGACAAACTACACCTGCTGCTTCCTTGCACAACTAGAATTCTTTAACCAGTGACCAGATGAACTATTATCCTTGCTCCACATTCTTTTCAACCACATTGAGAAATATCAAGTTGTGTCTTAAAACATACAACTAGACATCCTGGAAGCATATTCAGAAATCTGACCTAGTCATCAAAGATGGACAATCCTTTACAGGAGAAAAAAATCAGCAAAAAGGAGACAACACAGTAGTGGACTCATGACCTCGACTCTCTTATATCCTATTCCTTCTACTTTATCCTTGCCCCATTATCTGCCACTCATTATGGCTCTCAGTGTGGTCTTTTTCAAAACTAAGAATGCAGTAAAATAGCAAGGTCAAGTCCCTCCCTACTGAGTGCTGGTGTAGGAAAAATCCAAGAGATGGTCCAAGAAAAGTCCCAATTCAAGCCATTCTCACACTGGACCTGGGGTAAGCTTGCTTCTGAGCATGGCATTCTCAAAAGGCTGATGTATTATATATCTAGTAATCAAAAGAAGCATTTAAAATACAAGGCCAATCTATGTGCCGTCATGGAAGATGGGAGAAGATGTTCACAGGAATTTAAGGGATTATTCTGGTAAGTGGTCTACTGACTCATATTCCCACAACACCTGTGCACTGACTTACAAAATATATGACACAGGGTAAGACACAGATGAGACTTCAAAGAGCTGCAAATGTAGGAGAGATAGGAAGTACATCCCGCTGAAAATTACTGAGTCCATGACCCCAAAATGTCCAAATATTACTGATGCCACTTCTCCATCTGAAAAATTATATGTGGGTCCCTTTCTTGTTACAGAGAAGTTTCCTGACCAGTTCCATTTTAATGATCTGACCGTTTCCTGATTATCAAGTCAATTGTTACTTTTATTGACCATTTATGATATCTATAAAATAAGTGAAGCTGTGTTAGAAATAGCCTGGCCTTCACACTAGTGAAAGCAAGGGAACATGGTTAAGAGAAGACCATCATAATACCACATCACCCACCCTCTCCATACCAGACAGCCATTTCTCCTCTCATACTGCATCTCTGCTTGCTAAAAGTCAATTTTACTCATCAGTCAAAATAACCAGGTGTTTCTACAATGTGCCTGATTGAATGCACAACCTGAGAGCAAATAGCAGGCTGCCACCAACACTAATGTTCCCACAAAGGGAACCTTGTCTTCTGCTACACTCCAAGTTCAGACATTACGCTAAGACCTACATCTCACCTGCTGTTTCTTTAGGCAGATTCACAAGCATGTGGTACCTGGCCTGTGAAAACAGCACCTAAGAGTCTAAATAGTTATGTTCCCCCATTCAGCTGTAGTTTACTAAGCACCCAGCCTTGGCAGGAGGAGGGATAAGCTTCTATCCTAAAACACTTGGCTGTTAAGTTCAAGACTCAGACTAAAGTAAGCAAGTAAATATATACCACTGTATGATAAAGGCAATTACAAGGGATGAGGAAGGCAGAAAAATAACAGAGAAAGAAGTAATCAGCTTTGCCTGGAGGAGTTTAGGAACAACTACCCAGTTTGGAAGGTTATATAGGAAGTCAACAGGCACAGGAGGGGCCTGCAGCATTCTGGGAACAGGAAAAGGAAGGAATGTAATACCATTGGATTTGTGAAAGAGCTGTAAGTTTACCCACCCCCCATTACAATGTAAGAGTTGGGGTGCAGACAGGTCAGAGAGCATAAACTCTGGGCTATGTGAAGTAATGGGGCCTTTGTTTTGTAGACAGTGGTGAGCCCCAAAGACTAACCTCGGTAATTATGCATTTTAGAAAAAAGCACTGTGTGGGGCTCTGCTGGATAAGGTTGAAGTTGGTTGTCTGTGGATAGCCAATCATTTGCGCTCGGTCCATCATGATAGACTCCCTTTTCTCAGAGGGGTTTTAAAGGTCTTCCCTGATCTGGGTGAACCCAGGTCTTGTAAGGACCTTCACATAGGCCTCAGGGCAGCATTACAGGCCAGACCCTTGCTTGATAAGGAAACTGCTCTAGCAAGCATCCAGGAATTCCTGGAAATGCCCTACCCTGCTAAGGATCTTAGTCAATTGTTCTTGGAGATTAACCCCCTCACTCCCCACACCTGCCATAGGATAATTAAGTACCGTATTTTCCTTCTTGTGATAGGACCATTAAGTATCCCTGACCCCCTGACCCCAGTGAATCAAACACATTCACCCTCAAAATCCCTCCCTCTGCCCAGGGCTTATATTGCCCTTGATTTCACATGAATAAAGGTATGCACTTTAAGACCATCTGAGATTTATCATTATCCTCTGCCAGGCCTTGTTGGGCCTGGGCCTTACCAGGCCTATGTCTTGGCTGCAAGCTGACCAGGCATGGGCTTTGGACTACACCTCTGCCATACTTAGCACAGCAGTTTAACCAAGAGCTGTAACACTTTGGTATCACCATAGGCTTTGGAACACCTGAGCTTCCAATGCTACCAGTAACATCATGCTAAAAGAGCTAAACTGGAACACTCTATAGAAAATCTTTTCCACATGCTAGCTTAGCATACTCAGGCCTAGCACCCCAAGGTACTCTAGCTGTCCCTGAGAGTAAAGGAACCCCTGGTATCCATCTGGAAGCTGAGCTCCAGGACCCCAACAGAGATCCAGGCCCCGGCTGAATGGAGAACAACTATGGAAGTAGTGTATACCCCAGAATGAATAAAAATGGAATGAGAATGAAAAGAGCAGGTGCGGAGATAAGCTCAGAGAAGAGCTAAAGATGCTACTATGTAAGGGGGAGCAGGTGGCTGCAAGCACAGTAGACCCTTAGGAAGTAAAACTAGTATGACTACAGAGAGTTAAAGTGTTTGATAGAAAATATAGTCATTTAAAAACAACAACAAACTCACCAGGCATGGTGGTGTGCACTATTTCTTTAATCAAGACTCTCGGCAGGCAAAAGCAGGCTGATCTTTGTACTCTAAGAGAGCCTGGTCTACATACTGAGTTTCAGGACAGCCAGAGCTACAGAGTGAGACCTTGTTTCAAAAAATGAAAAGAAAACAAAAGAACAACAAACTTTTAACTTGATAGAAAATATTATCGTTTAAGAAAACCCTTAAAAACCCAGAATCTCCAAAACAATCCTCTACAACAATAGATCATCTGAAGGTATCTCCATCCCCGACCTCAAGCTGTACTAGAGAGCAATAGTAATAAAAACTGCATGGTATCGGCATAATAACAGAATAGTGGATCAATGGAACC
>CM053763.1:13633888-13788801 GCA_028658305.1 Pachyuromys duprasi
GACTCTTTGACCCTCCCCCATATAAGCCGGGGAGTGACAGACTGGCTAGATCCCAGGGGAGGACTTTGCAGCCAGCCCTGAGGAGACAGGATAAGCTGGGGTTGGATGGAAGGGAAGGAGGTCCTCCCCTGTTGGTGGACTTGGAGGGGGTGGGGAAGAGGGAGATGAGGGAGGGAGTGGGAGGGTAGGAGGGAATGGGTGAGGGGGCTACGCCTGGGATTCAAAGTACTTAACCTGTGATTGAGATAAAAATAAATAAATTTAAAAAAAAAAGAAAACCCTTAAAATAATAGAAACAATAGTGATTACTTGTAAATGTATAGGAGTCTCAAAATTATTTTACAACTGTTTGTAAAAACAAGAAAAGAAAAAGCTGGGTTTGGAGTGCATACCATTAATCCCAGCACTTGGGAAGCAGGTGAATCTCTATGAATACAAGGTCAGTTTGGTCTACACAGCAAATTCCCACCCACCCAGGGCTATATAGTGGTAATCTGTCTCAAAAAAGACGAATAAGTAGGTTGTAGGAGGAGAAGGGGTAAGGGGAGGGGGAGGAAGATGAGTAGGGGGGAAAAATAAGTAGTATTAGTTGTTGAAGTTGTTGTTTCAAAAATCTTTTATCATTTAGTAAAGACATTTCAACAACAGAAAAAAGCAAAAATGACTCACTTCCAAACTGAAGGCCCCTTATTTTGATAGTAAGACGCTTCAAGTCATTAAAGAAGTGTTTAATTCTCAAACAAATACACAAATTCTTTAAAGTTAATAAAGGGAAGATATTAGAGCAAACATCATTCCAATAAAACCTCCAAAATTTAATTTCTAAAAAAAAAAAGTCATATTTTTTTTTTTTTTTGCAATAAAACAAGGTACAGAGTCAACAAGGACTGCCAACCTCAAAGGAAAAAGAAGTAATCAAAGGTCAATAAAGGGCAATGTCAGCAGAGCAGAGCACTTTCTGTCTCTTTCACAGAATGTCAACATAAGTAGGAATTTAAGAAAGAAAACAAGTCATCGTGCACTGAGAACATTTGTCTTAGTGCTTCTGTTAAGATAAAAATCTACTTAACCACTTTCCTGATAAATACAGTGGCCCTCAGAATAAATAAAGCTTGTTTAGTTTGAAGCACAAACTTCAAATGTTCCTTTAACAGTATTTACCAATGCCTTCTAGGCTTCCTTAATGTCAGTGTTGTTCTTGAGTCTCATAATTTTAAAGGTGCTTTACTATGAATAATAATAGGACCCAGTATTAATATGAAAGTAGACATTTGAACTTGCTGCGTTGGGTCTTGGCAAACCATTTTTACCCATCATAATATAATCCAATTCTAGCTGCGCGCAGTGGCACATGCCTGTAATCCTAGCACCTGGGAGGCAGAGGCAGGTGGATCTCTGTGAGTTTGAGGCCAGCCTGGTCTACAAAGCAAGTCCAGAACAGCCAAGGTGACACAGAGAAACCCTGTCTCAAAAAAAAAAAAAAAAAAACCAAAATCATCATCATCATCCAGTTGTGCACAGTGAGCCTGTTCTCTGCAACTCTCTTAATGACCTGGGGTACTGGGATGAAATAACACATAACTCCCACATGCAAAAAAATGATCATCTAGGGTATAAATTGTTCACTATCCCTGATACCTACAAAGGCTGCCCTCTTGGGGGTAAGACAGGAGGTACCAGGGATTGGATCCAGGGCCTCACCCCTCGAATGTAGTCTACAGGAAGCTGTATCTCTAGCCTCATGTTTGAAATTACAAGCACTGAAATATAGACAAGTCAGATTTGGCAGTGTTAGTAAGTTCAGATGATGATAAAATCCACATGGTGAGAATAAAAATGTTACTTGAAACAAGGCTGTGCATGTCAGCTAACCTTCTGTTTGTAGACCTGTCAGTTCCAGAATCACCAGTCACGCCTCCATCGGCGAGAGAGCTGGGGTGAAACAAAGCATGCTCTGAGCAACGAGAGGACACCCCACCTACCTCACCTCTTTTTATTTCATTTCAGTGAGCAGGAAAGGAGAAGCACAGGGAGGATGCAGGTCATTCATTTTCCTTGAGAACCTTACATGGTTCTGCTGAAGAATCACTCATTAAACACTGGTTAATTCCATATTTACAGCTAAAAGACCGCAGAAAACATGAAAACGTTTTAGACAAAATTCCTTTTGTGGGCCTTCTCTAAGCCACTCACTGTACTTTTCCACGGTTAGTTTTTTCTAACTGCCCTACAGATGCCTTCTGTGCTTTTCCACAGAAGCATAAACTCCAAGGCTACTGGGCCTGTGCATCTTCACGTCCTCCACCTTGAACTCTGCAAGCAAGGTTCCCATGAACCTGCCTTCCCATCACTGCAAAGAAAGCTACACTGAAGTCCCCCGTGCAGCTACTATTCCACTTTCTCCCATGCGGACATCTAATGATACTGCTCCTGACTGACTTTCTTGCTTTCCCCGTCTGGTTTTTATAACTACGTTGAAGCATAGTGTGCTAAAGTGGGTCATATCACAGGGAGAACAAAAGAACTGATCACTATGCTAACCACTCACTCTCACTTCCCCAAGCACAAATGTCAGTACAAATGACTTTTGAAATTCATATGTACTGTGACAAAATAAGGCTAAATACTTCCTGGTGATTGCTTTGAACCTATTTATATGAATCTTCTAGTAGCTTCTCTTTTTTTTTCAATTATGTGTATATAATTGTATGAGTGCAAACAGCCTCAAGGCTGCAAAGGCTTGTGTCAGATCCCCTAGAGCTGTAGTTACAGGCAGTTGTGAGCCACCTGACCTAGGTCATGGGAATGGAATTCAGGTCCTCTGCAAGAGCAGTAGGGATTCTTAACCTCTGAGCCCTTTCTTCAACCCCACTTCAGGCAACTTTTTAAACATGGGGAAAAGTCATGTAGTAGAAAGATGCCTACCAGTCACTTCTAATCTTACAAAAAGAATCTTCAAAAGAAATCTTAAGCTTTTGTTTTACCTTAGTTTCTGGGGCATAGGGAACAAAGTCAAAGGCCACAGTTATATGCTTGCACTGAAATACTTCAAAACTAACCACGTAAAGCCTAGCATAGTGGCTCATGTCTCTAATCCTACCAGAGGCCACCCTTGTCTACGTGAGTTCCAAGACAACCAGGGCTATATAGAGAGACCCTGTTTCAAGAAATAAATAAGTAAATAAAAGTAGCCCAAAGTAGCCATGTAAAAACATGTAATGTGACTGTTACTGACCAAACTAGAGATTCACGTAATAGAACCTTCTACTTTGCAAAATGAAAGGATGTGTTACACAACTTATTATTCACCGAGCATCCAGTGAGCTGGCTGCGCTAAAAACTGTTATCTAGTGATAGTGGGCAGGAACAACAGACAATCTGGCCTTGAGGCAGCTGGGAACATGCAGATGTAGCTGCAGAACAGGTCTCCCCAGACCTCACAGAGTGCAAATAAGGCTGACTTTCCAAGTTACCACTGCACCACCTATATCTGTCAGGGTTGAAGGCAGTGGGAGAGGGGAGAAAGACAACCATCTTGAATCATACATGAATCAAAAAGACCATATATGAATCAAAAGACTGTTCATGTTCGGGCAGTTAGCTCTGAAAGTCACCTCATGCTCCCATCAGACCAGTAAGCCTTAGGTGCTTTTCTTATTTGCGGCCCTATCTTAATGGTCACCCACTGCAGTGGCAGGTAATCCAGGTAATCCCAATTCAGCTTCTCTGTTGCCCCTCAGAACAAAAACTAAAACCTTGCAAAAGTTTCCAAATGTCACTTCCACATTTTTCCAAAGGAGAGAATTATAAGAAATAAAAGCCAACTGTTAGAACATGCCCCTGAGACAGTCAAGGATGAGAGCCCTTCTTTTGCAAGCTAAACATGGAAACAATATAATCCTGTGATTTGTAATGTATGGGCATTACAAATTTTTACAGATTTTCCCTAACCCCATCTGTCAAAATTATGATATTTATTCCAGGACAATTCTTTCTAAGAACCTGTAAATGCACATGCTATAGCTGGCCCCCCTTAAACACAGGGGCCACAGTGTATCCTACTATATGAAGGGACAAAAGGCACGGTGTCTTGTGTTACAAATAAACAAGCCCTCCCTTCCTTTAGAACTTGCCCCTGACTTCACAACGACTTCTTTATTTTCTACAAGTCAAGATACACTACTTGCTTCACTTTCCAACTAAACCTAATGCATACAAATTCGGTCTCTCTCCTTTAATGTTAATTTACATGAACCATGGACAGTGGAAGTCATAAAGAAAGCCACATGCTCACTCGTATACAGCCTTCAACAGAAACTTGACAGCATTTGGTTTGAAGCAAAGTAAGTTCTGAGAAGCAACTTCTGGCAACGGCTAAAGGAGTCAAAAGTGCACCCTCTGCAACCACAGCACTCTGGTGTCCACCCTACAAACACGTTTGGTTCAAACATTACAGCACAGTCACTTGCCAAAACCACAGCTTATTCCTGATTTAGAAAAGTAGTTCACAGATTTAAACTATACAGCTCCAGCCAGAAAGCAAATGCCTATTCCAACACTGGCAGTTACAGACAGTGTGAAGTCAAAAGCCAGGGTTTAAAGCTCAGTATGGGTGGACCACTCATGACCACCTCCCTGACACAAGACACAACTAACATCTTCAGAGAATATTAACTAGTTCTTCCTCTGCCACAGTCCAGCAGACAAGCACAAGCAGGTTGACACCCACTGTCCTTGTAAAGGAGCTGTGTTTAATTCTCACAGTGCACAGAGTGACCATGTACCCAGAAGCACACAGGTTAGTTCATTTTCACATTTCTGCAGTTTGGATTCTCAAAGGAGAGGGAAGAGAGGGTCCCTGAGACTCTCTAGCAGGGTGTCTCTTGACAGAGAGAGACACAATAAACAAGTCACACACTACCCTAGCACTGTCTGGACCAGGCTCCTTAATAACACGGAAGTGCTTCCCTGCTGGACTTGGGACAGCATCCAATGCAGAGACCATCTCAGAGCTAAACAACTCAGTCCCTACAGCAGACATACTAACAGATCAGAAATTCTATATAGTAAATAGGGAGTGTTATAAAATACCACAATGTACCCCTTTCCTCCAGCAGGACTGTAGTTTTCCTTACCTTTGGGGGAAGGGGAGTGTTTAACATGTTAATCCTGTGAACAGACACCAACTCTGGTCTGAGGAGGAACTTGACAGAAATCCAAAACTCTTTTTGGCCAAGGTAAAACTCTTGTGTATCCATTTCCCCCTGTGTCATACTCAACACCTGTCTAATTCAAGCATTCACAGAAACCATTCATCTTCTCAGAAAAAAAGCTGCAAAAAGACCATCCACAAACCCCCAAGTTTTCTAGAGCAGTTCCAGAAAAGAGCTCATGAGTCCATCTGTGGTGCTATCTTCTCATTGACTTCACCTATATTACAGGAGAGCATGGGGTGGGGAGAGGAAGGAAAAGCACCTGCAGCAAACATCAGCTATTTAACCTTCTTGGAAGGCTACAGTCCCAAGCTGAATCTTGTTGGAGCAGTTTTTATTTTAGACATGTAAACGAATGATACTGATTTCCAATTCAAAAACAAACTCCCAATAGGGTGGGGGTGGGGGCATGACAAGAAATCATTGATAGGAACAAAGAATTCTATAGAACAAACTTTTAAAAAGATGTTTAAATTAAAAAAAAATTCAAGTCACCTTTTCTGGGCTGGGTTCTGTATATCCAATTCTCATCATCTGCTTCCACCTGCTGCCCACAGACAGACAGCTCTCCATCACTGCGAAACAGCCTCTTTGTCTGCCTGGACAGGGAGGAGAAATTTATCCAACTCACAGCACGTGAGAGGGAGCCTGGGTTTGCCTTGAGTCTGAAGGAACCTGAGGAGCCTTCCTTTTTCATCTTCTTTCACATCAAAATCCTCTAGAGACAAAAAGGCAGCCCAACAAACAAAAAGCTGGCTTTGTAGAATTGGCCCGGGTCCTCGAAAGGAGCCTGCCCCTTTTCACTTACCCAGACAACGCTGGGAGGCTTTGTGTTTCTGCGTGCCCGATTAAAAGGGAAAGGAAAATGAAGGATTAAAGATACGTTTTAAAAAATGGTTTACTCTACCCACATTGCGGCACCAATTTCTGGCGGGAGGTCCACAGGCAAAAAAGAAAAAAAAAAAAAGCAAGTACATAAAAGTACAAGCTTTAAAAAAACAAAAAAAAAGAAGCAGTGTGGTCATTTCAGACACACTTGCCAAGACTTTGCGAAGACAAGCCAAGGTACCCCGACTCTTGGCTGAAGGGCTAGCATCCTTAAATGTAATCCTATGCCTCTCCAGCGCATCTTTCCTTCTGAAGGCAGAAAGCCAAGCTTCTGGTGGAAGAACTAACTCCTCACCCTGCAGAAAATGATCCAGAGTCAAGCAGGCCCCCAGTTTAAAGTTCACCCACACAGGTTACTCAGGAGAAATCAAAGGGCTCGGCTCTGTTGTCCCGGCACAAGCAGAATCATAAACCGCCCACTTGCCCTCCTTCCCATCTGGGAAGCGCTACTAGCCGCAGGACTCCACAAACAATAAAACGGGCTGCCTGGCTATAGCTTGGATTACAGAGTAAGCACTCCTGCGAAAGATGATAGGCTTGCCCGCCACTGAAGCCACCTCATTGGAGACAGAGAGCCCCGCCCCTCCACAAACCGTACTTCAGTGGTGGCTCAAACTTCTGAACTGCGAAGAAATGGAAAAGCAAGCCTGTGCAGAAAGTAGACATATTCAGATTACAAAAAGAATTTGATTACTAATTATTGGACCCACTTCTGTAAAAGCGTATTGGCACGAGCGCTTTGAATGTGGTTTCTAGTCCAGCGCTCCTAGAGGGGTTAAAGAATGCCACTGGAAGGGATAAGGTAAGCAGTTTCACTTCGTTTCCTGCTTTCAGCAAAGGTGAAATGCAGCCATGTTTGTACCTGTTCCTGCCTCCCGCTCCTGCTGTCAGCAGGCAGAAGGTGGAGCCAAGCACCACCCTCTTCAGCCTAGCCACGGGAGGTAAACCTCTGCCACCTTTCAATGGCCACCCAATCAGAAAGAATCCTATCTGAAAGCAATGCCAGAGCAATCAGCTACCGGCTAGAAATCCTACCTTGCAGTTCATTGGGGTGTAGCACCTCCCCTGGGTCAGTGTAATGCCTTGGTCCTAAACAGCAGCATCCTCTGCCCCAGAGGGAAACTCACAGTGAGATGACAGCAACAAGAAATTAGTCAGATCAACACTAAAAAGTTTGCTGGAAAGTAACCTGATTAAAAGCTCTAAAAGCAGCTGGGCCGTGGCAAGAGCCTTTCATCCCAGCACATAGTAGGCAAAGGCGGGAGGATCTCTGGGTTTCAGGCAAGCCTGTCAACACAGTGAGTTCCAGGAGAGCCAGGGATACACAAGGAAACTATCTGGAAAAAACAAACAAAAGTTCTAAAAGCAAACTTTGTGACCCAAGTGTATTCCAACTCTCCGAGGCTGTAAGAAAAGATTCTGCAAGCACACCAAGCCTAGAATGTTCTCTGAAGAGGATACAGAGCAAAGCGTCCCTAGAACAGTCCATTTTCACGCTACATAAGGCGACAATGGAACTGAAGAGCAAGTAACAAACAATCCAGTTAGCATTGATGAGAACCTAAAAGCTAATAGGATTCTCTAGAAACCCCAGGGCTTAAATCCCTAAGGAAACTCGAGCCTGTGCATACCTCATGCCAGAGCAGTGGTCAGGGATGCAAAGATTATAGCAGGTACCATGGGTCAAAGGTGCATGTCCACTGGGTGTACTGAGCCTACCTTAGCTCTTAATTTTCAATGATTTATCCATGTTGACCATTAGTACAAGTACAGGGATGATACCACTGTCAGGCACAGTGGTGCACACCCATCCTCCTGGAGTGAAAAATTTCAAGGTCATCTTCCACGATACGTATAGCAGCCAACACTATATGCATGTGGCATCCTGTCTCCAGAAAACAAGAACTAAAAATATAAGATAAGGAATTTTTAAAATCACTTCAGAAAAAAACCAAAAAATGTCTGAGAGCCCACAGTGCTGTTTAGCCTTACAGAGCGTCATGGGCTGTTCCCCAATACATACCTCAGCCCTCTAAGAATGCATAGACGAGAAGGAGAATGATTCTCTCCAGCTTGTCGTCTACACCTCACACATAGTGCACTTGTAACTTAAAGCTATCTAAACGTCACAATAAACCCCCTGCAGTCTGCTGTGATGCGCCAGAAGCAGAGCTGAACCCTCTTCAACAGTCCTCTCGGGCGTGTGTGGTTCTGGCTGCCCAGGCCAATAACCAGTATGTGTAGCTCATATATTCCCCGCCTAGCATACATCTACCAAGAAGCCAACTGAGGACAAGAAGAAAACTCATTTCAAGCAACTAAGACTAATAATTGGTGTATCAGAGCCAAGACTCAGGACTCTCCCTTAAAGTCATTTATATTTATATCGACAGCTGAAATTACTTGAAAAATTAATTTTACCCTAAATTTAGGCAAACTAACTGGATTTCTAGAACTGTTCCTACAAACTACAGAACAGAAGTGATTAAACAATCCTCCATACAATGTCTATTCAATGGCCTAGATCAGTAAATAGTTCTCCTTCTATGGGTCTTGACCCCTTTGGGGGGGATCACATATCAGATATTTATATTACAATTCATAACAGTAGCAAAATTATATAGTTTTGAAGTAGCAACAAAATAATTTTCTGGCTGGGGGTCAGAACAACATGAAAAACTATGTTGAAGTGTCAAAGGATTAGGAAGTCTGAGAACCACTAGGCCTACACGGTTGAATAATTGCTAAAACAAAAATAAAATCATATACGTTAAGTAATTTAATAACTGGATTAAAGTTGCTATTGGCCACAGTGAATACAATAGCTCAGCCACAGTGAATACAGTTTTATTTGTGCTCCATGTGGGTTCCAGTTACCTAAGAAGAGCCTAAGTGAGCTGCTTCAGAGGCTACTATACTCGCTTAAGCTACATTCATTTAGCAACTGCAAAGACCACGCACCTTATTCAACCTAGGGCCATGGGTACTATGTACATGGGCACACCTCACATTATACCGCCATAACCTTCATAATGTTGTCATTGAGGAGTAGCCTAACCTTTACAGTTTTCTTAAATAATTTCAGTCAGAACCATCAAAATTGCAAAATCTTGTCACTTAACCGGTTTTCCCATGAAAAGCTTCGAGAATACAACCCTCTCAGACCTTTTAAACAGGCCTGCTGAACAGCTTCGGTCCCTCCTCGCTGTGCTGTGCTTTCCCATGTCCCCTCCTGCCGTCAAGCTGTTACTCGGCAACTTCTGCTGTCGCCATGTGTGCCAATACTGCTGCCTACCACTGCCATGGCTGGGCTTCAGGCACCGGGAAAGCAGATAAACAAGCTTGCTGAAATTATATGTTTGGCAGGAGTCTGTAGGGCCTTGCAGAATGAAATGTGTTGCTTTAATTCAAGGGCCTCGTCATACCTGCCTCCCACTAGTACCTTGTCCTTTATTTGTGTGACTAAAACCCAAAGGTCAGAACGACTGGATAGTAATGCCAGGGTGGATCTGTATCAAGTTGATGACCAACTGCCTCTTTTATATTAAGTCTTGGCCCATTTGGATCAGTTACCAATCACTACTAACAATGCTAGAAGAAAATGTATTGTTTCAGGAATAACCTAAATAATAAATAAAAGTTATCTATAAAAACTGAGAGGGAAAGTTCTGGAACCGTCTCCTGAGTCATTGCCCATGAATTTGAAAAGATTTATTTTCTACCAAGAGTCAACAGGGCAGATTAGATACATTCCAAAGCCTTTTGCTTTTCATCCATCAACAGAAACCAGCATCCTTAAAATGAAGGGGAGTCAAATCAAAGTTTTCCATTTAATAAAAATGGTTAAACATGACAGCATATACGATGAAACAAACCTCCCCACTAATCAGGCATGAAATTACCCTACTTGCCATCTGTGTAAAATGCCAGCCAAGAGTAGGAATTGATTTCAAGTGCCATGGAATTCTTTCGGCCTCTAAGTGATTTCTAATTTCCATGTATACCTCATCTGCTCTGTTGAAGCCAGAAGGGGAGAGAAGAGGATAGTGTTGAATGTGGGCTTGGCCACCCCAGAGGGTAAAGGGAAGGAAGCTTTTGAGCAGAGACAAAGAGGTGGAAGGCACACACAGCAATACGAAGCCTGAAATGGGAGAGGAGAAAGCACTGCAATTTGATTCTTATCACTTTACCACCCAAATATCCCAGACAACCCTCCGAGACCTTTTACTTCTGGGACAGGGCAGAATAGATTTCCCAACCCTCACTTCTTATGAATAATTTAAGGACAGAGTTAAGTGGAAATTTTTCTGTTCAGTTATTTGAACACACAATAATTAAAGTCTACTTCACATAGGAAGGTAAACAGTGTGATACAGTTATTGTTAGTCTGCTTTGGAGAGACGGTTGTTTGGCGGGTTTTTGTTTTGTTTTGCTTGGTTAGTTTGGTGTTTGTTTGGCTGAGGCAGGGTTTCAAGTAGTCCAGGTTGGGCTCAAATTCCCTATGTAGCCAAGACTGACCTTGAACTTCCGATCTACCTATCTACCTCCCAAGTTCTGGGACAGTCCCAACTGTATCTAAGAAACAAAACAAAAACACAGAAGCGACATCACGTTACTTGCTCAGCCACACGCAAGCTCTCCTCAGTACACTATATTGTCCTTCCTCTTCCACACTCACCTACTACTGCATCAATGTTCAAAAGAAAGAAATATTGGCTCTGAGAGGGGGAGGAATAGTACACACTTGTACTCCCAACACTTGGAAGACATAAGCAAGGAGGATCAGAAGGTCAAGGTTCTCCTTGGCTATCTAGGGAGCTTGAGACAAGCCCTGGCCTACAGACACTGTCTTAAAAAAAAAAAAAGCCAAGTGCCTGGCAGGAAACTGTAGATCTATAACTCTAACACTCCAGGGGTTGAAGAAGGAGAATCATGACTTCTGTGCGACCTTGAGCTAAAAGGTTTGATTTTAGAAGCCATTGTTCCTTTCCATGAAAGAGGAATATTCTCACATGAAGAGACTAAACATACACATTTGTCTACCATTCCACATCTGGGAGTCACAAAAGGCCTTCCTGAAAATCTGATACCCTACTGGTCCCATGGGATCACTTGCTACAAGAGCAAAATGGCAGCATCAGTACCCTGTGTCCCCTGAGGTGAAGCACACTGCAAGGAATAACACCAACAGTGGGACATAGGATGCGAGCGACAGAGCATGGATGCCATCAGTGTTTGTGAAGCAGTCAACAGCCAAAATGGTGAAGTCTGTACCCAGTTACAACACTTCCAAGGGGTTCAGGAGAGAAAATTCCCTAAACTGTGTTGCTATTGCTATTTTTTCAGGCACAAAGGTCAAACAAAGGTCAAAGGTAAAACTCTGAAATGAAACTCTAAACAGTCTTTGAAAATGTTGACTTCGTTGTTCTTGATACCTTTCCAGTGGCCTCTGCAGCGACTGCTCCAGTTATTAATGTTTCCGCCTACTCAATCAGCTTTTTATGAGGCTTATTAAACACATAAATCACAAGGGATCGTATTAAAATATAAAATCTGATTCAGACCTAAGGAAGGACCTGGAATTCTGATCTCCAAAAGGCAGCTAGATGATAGCAGTGCTATAGATCATGTCTGAGACAACATGTCCCCGGAGGCAGGGATTTGCTGTGAAGGAGTGAACAATGGAGCCATCTATTCATTTCCATGTACATTTTTTGAGCTTATGCTTCAAGATAAGGACATAATTAGACCTTCAAGGTAATCAATCCTTTATCATCAAATACCCAAATCAAAAGTTAAGCTGGAAATATAAACATAATCTGAATTAAAGGGTGAATAATAAAATCTCACAAAGTTATTCTGCTTAGTTTTAGAAAAGACTCTGTGCCCATCTTAATTTGTCCAGACATAAATATTTGCTCTCATCACCAGAACTCCATGATTGAGTGATCGATCTCATTAATTGTTGCAATGAACACCAAAATCAAAAGAGCAGCTTCACACTCTCCTTGGTTCTCCAAAGAGATGAGCAGGGACTTTGTCAGATGAACTTAACTGGTCAGACCAAAGAGTGTTTGTTTGTTCGTTTGTTTTGCCTTTTTTTCCTAGTAGATGTTTATGACAAAAAAAAGTTTTCAGTCAACCCAAAGCAACCTCTCAAAGCGTTCATCCCATTTTGTTCAAGCTTTCTAACTATATTCACCTTGGCTTACACAGCACACTGTGTCAAGCTGTTTTTTTTCAAGGGCTTATTTTCAATTCAACCTGCTTTCACTACATTTCCTCTCCAAGTCAGGAACACATGCTCATCTCAGCAACACTAGTAGTGATTTGGGAGTGCAACTACCCAGGCCTCAGTTGTATCAGATTGTGAGTCAACTCCAGAGGTGGAAAAGAGGCCAGGTAAAGGAATCAGTTCAAACCTGTATTGACCCTATGCTAGGAAATGAGCCAGGCTGTAAAAAACAAAGACAGGTGCTAGCTCAGGAGAATAATGTTTATTGTACCACACAAATATTCACAGTTACTTGTAACATAACAGCAAGAGAGGGTGGGAAGACAAGCAAAGCCTCGTGGGAGTTTAGTCTGATGAGAAATACTGCGGGTTGTTTCTTGTGGTCAGAGAGATTTGACCCATGGGTGCTGCTTTAGTAAAACAGCTCTCTGGTGTAGGAGTTGGGGGATGAAAGAAGCCTTGTTTTACAGTATTCGCCAGTTTCCATGGTGTAAAAACTCCCACCAAGGTCAATTTTAGGCTGGCAATGATTTACAACCAGCTGCTAAAATCCTGAAAATCTAAGGACTGGCTATCACACCACTGAATTTGGCCAGCATATACTTTAGCAAAAACAGTGACTTAGTAGAAAATAAACAACAGTACAGTTGCTTGTTTTTGTAGTACAGGGAGGAGGGCAATGCCTGCATGACCTTATATGGAAAGCAGGTGTACACCTGGGATTGGATTATATAACCCCAGTTCCAGAGGATCCAACACCTTCCTCCGGCCTCTGCAGGCACCTGCACACAATCTACACATGCATACACTCACGCACACATACATACACATGAAATAAGTGAAACAAATAAATCTTTAAAAAAAATGAGATTAGCTATTATCCTGGGTTCTCTTGGATGAGCTCTTAATGAAACTTCATGCATCCTTTCCTTATAAGTAAGAAAGAGAGCTAGAGACGGAAGAGGAAAAAGCAGGTAAGCATAAAGGCTGAAATGAAGGGATTCCACCCTGGAAGCTGCTTCCGCATACAACAGGAACCAGGGAGCTAGAGCTTGCTGGAGGGTCTATAGAAAGCACCTCTGACCTCCAGGGCTGGCAAAGAACACACTTCTTTGTTTTAAGCCACCAAGTTTGAGGGGGATTCTGTTTTTGTTTTGTTTTTCATGACAGGGTTTTTCTCTGTGTATCCCTGGTGGTGCTGGAACGCACTCTGTAGGCCAGGCTCACCTCAAACTCAGAGGTCTGCCTGCCTCTGTCTCCCAGGGCATGTGCCAGTTTACCTTACCTAAACTGAGTAACACCAACCCAGCTTTAAAAATAAATAAATGAAAAGGGAAAGGTGTACATCCCTATGAGGCCAAAGCTCAGGAGGCTGAAGCAAAAGGATAATAATGAATTGGGGGCTAGCCTGGACTACACAGCCAGAATGAAAGCATGGTTCAAAAAAGGAAACAAATGTAACTAATACTGACAAAAATAATAGTAATTATGAAAGCAAAATGTTCCAAAAGTTAAGCTTTTCCCTTTCCCTTTCTTTCTCTCACAGCATGTTCTGAACAAGTGTTAAAGTTTGCTTTACTGGTAATTTTTTTTAAAGCAACACAGAAGAAAAGGTACCAGGCTCTCTACTGATAGTTGATAAGGAAAACACACCTGGCTAAAGGTAGGTTACCAAAAAAAAAAAAAGTTAAGCACAGCAAATCTTTGTTGCTAAGTGAAATACTGTTTCAGCACACAGGCAGTCATAGTCCATTGCACCATGTGTTACAGATCAGGCCAGATGTCACTTGAGAAAATTACATTACTCAAGAACCAACTAAGTGTCACTTAAAAATTAATATGTAAGTATACTATTTGGCCAAAGCCAGATGAGACCTCCCCTACAAAATTAGATTACACTGAAGGCTTAGAAAAGATCAAAATCTGACTTTCTTGATGAGGCTATGGCCTCCCAGGAAAGAAATCAATAGTGTAATCCAGTGTTTGTCCCGTTGTCTAATAAAGGTGGGAGAGGGATGCAGACAGACGAGATGATGGATCGGACCTGTTTGTGAGTGCCGAGGGCAGCAAGGCTCCGTGTCTGACAGTCTGGCACTGCCACACAGCTGTGCTGGACCTGACGGCACTGTATTTCTTCCTAGATTCTCAACCATGTTTTACGAAGGATTCCTGTTCAGTAGATCATGTGTCTGGAGTTTATTTTTGCTTGGCACTCCTGTTTTCAAAGCACTTCCCTTCCTGGGCTGTGCAAAGTACACTCCTCATCCCCATTTCCAGTCTGCTTTTTAAAAAACAAACAAACAACCTCATTTTTGTTATAGGAACAGCTGCCAACCTAGATGCTAGGTCTAGTTCAAATGTTGCGTGCAAAAAAAAAAAATGTAAAAGCTGGCCACCATGTTTCTAATCTTAATATTTTAAAATGTCTTAGATGCATCAAATGCAGGGGCTGGCAATGTAGTTCAGTGGTAGTGTACTTGCCTATGCAAGTTCCATCCCTCTACAATAAAAACAAAAACCCAGACAAAAAGTAAAGAGGTAAAAAGTTGCAAAGCAATACAAAGTATGAACTCTACCTCCAAAGGAGTTTCCAGGACACCTCACCAACCTCAATAGGTCCCTGAGTCTGACCACTTAGAAGCACCCAGAAGGAAGCGGATGGTGCCTCCAACTGTCACCATGAAAATGGAACCCCGTACTTCACAGTACATTTCAGTAACAGAAACTTGAGACCAGGATCTCAGAGATGACCTGCTTGCTCTCCTACAAACATGGAAAACAGCCACCGTGCGCTGTGCGGTCACCTGCTACACAGATGTTCTCCATCTAAGTTGTGATCTCCAGTAGGGCCCAGCACCAAGCAGGCGCTAGGTTAGACTGTTAGAAATTGTCACTTCCTGGCAAAACTGAGACCCACAGTCTGACACAGGTAAAAGCAACACCAACAACAAGGATAAACAGCCAAGATCATGCCTTTCCAACAGCATGGAAGCTGAACCCTCCCACTGCCTTGAGCCACCAGAATCATCCATCCATAGAACAGGCATATGGCATTAAAAAAAAAACATTCTGAGATTAACGCAGGAAATTGATCCCTTAAAATGTGTTATTCTTATTAAATCTTAACACCTGAACTGGAAAAAAAAATTTCCAAAGAGGAGAAAATGAACTCTGCCAGACCTGGGCATTATGTGTAAGAGATTCAACTCAGAGCAGTTGGCTCTATCAGAAAAGTCCCTTTACCTCATCTACATTTTATTGAAAATCTTGTCTGAAATCCTGTCTTACATGTGGAGCAAACGTCAAAACATTGATTTGTCTTGCTGTAGGTGACCAGCAGGTGGCAGAACACTACAACCCACCTGCAAAAAAGCCACTACCAGTGAAAGAGCTGGTGGACGCACTGGGAAGGAGTATTCAAATCCAAACATTGCCCAGGACTGAGCTAAGAATCGGTAAAAAAACAAACTGGCTTCAACTTCAAACCTGGGCATACTTCACAAAAGAGGAAGTCAGGTACCCATCCATATTGGCAGCATGCCGGGTAAAACTCGAGAGTTCTGCTGCACTTGGGCACAGCACAGATGAAGGATAAAGGGCAGAACCGAAGCTAGAGAGAAGCTCAGTGGTCCAAAGCACAGACTGTACCTCCAGAGGACCCAGGTTTGATTCCCCACACCCACAAGGTACCTCACAGTAGTCAGTAACTCCAGCTCCAGGGGGATATGATGCATTCTTCTGGTCTCTGCAGACACCAGGCATGCAAAATGCTACACAGACATGCAAACAAGCAAAACACCCATACACATAAAATTAAACAAAGCAACGAAATTTAAACACAGAAAAAGACAGGAAAAAAAAGAGGGGGAATTGGTGGCGTGTGCTTGCGACAGAAGGATCCGTTCCCAGGGTTCACGAGCCTGGGAATGACTGTGAATGGGAATGGTTCACTAGCTTGGCGTAGGCTCCTGGCGACCTCAAGGCCAGCAGAAAACCCTGCCTCAGGAGAAAAAGAAAAATCACAAGGTGAACGGCTCCTGAGGAGTGAGGAATACAGGAACACACACAGACAAGAGCATTATTGCAAGCATTGCTTCGTCTAAAATCAGTGCTTCGCAGTTGGGCCTGGCCCCAAGCGACCTCTGTGAGTGCTCAGACACGAACTCCTAGCTCGGCTCCACCTGCTCGTAATCTCTGCAAAGGATCTGGGAGCCTCCTGGGGGTCTATCAGATACATGGGGACAGTTGGCTCATGCACTGCCTGTACAGCATACAGCAGAGATGGATACTCAGCAGCCTACCCACAGATAAGGAGCTGCCTTCCAGCTGCGATCTGTGTGAAGAGCAAGTATGTAGCTCAACGGGGACTAACCCACAAGAGGTTTAGCCAAACGACCTGCGGCAATTTCTCCACTGACATAAAAACCTCACTTTACCCCACTTCCTTCTCCTTCAGTCCCACCTTCTACTCGAAGCATGAAGGGATTTGCTCACCACTTTACAGTTTTGGTCTCATTTTCACGTTCATTTTTCTCTGATCCTTCCTGCTCACGGTTGTCCCCCTAGCAATGCCCAGCTCTCCTGCCCACCCATCATCAGTGTGCATCTGTCTGTAAGTGGTACAGTCTCTGCCTCCACTACCTGATCCCCACAGTGGGTGTTCACTCCGCTTCTTCAGTCTCCACTTACCTTGCAAAGAGACAGACTTCTAGAGGACAGCCATATCTCCCTTTAACGTGAGAGTCTTGACTCTGTTCTCCTTTCTTCCCCTAAGGAAAGTGCCAAGCCCATTCTACACCCCTCCACTTCTGCTCTCCATAGGTTGGCACTCAGGAACAGCAATTCAGCTCTCAGACCCTGTCAAATCTTGCTTCAAAAGCCCATCCTACACCCATACACTACAACCAAGGCCCCAGGCCGGAGCCTAGTCTCTCCTAGTCTCCTGAAAGCATAACTTCTGATCTTCCCTTGTGGATATTCTCACCATCCTCAGAAATCAATCACAGAGAAGTTCCTGAGTTTGCCTGGTTTCTTAGATCCCAGCCTCTTGTATCAGCCCTTTCCCTGACTTGAGTGATGAACAGATTTTAACTTTGGGAATTCATCGGATATCGTGAGAAGAAAGACACCAGTATTTTCTTTTCCTCTTTTAGAAACATGCTAGGACAACACAGAATGGCAGACAGCACAAATATTTAAATCAGGCGAGCTGGACCTTGATTTCGACATTTGTAGTCGCTGACAGCAGCTTCTGTGAAGCACAACAATAGCGCCACCTTGTGGGACAGGAGATGCATTTTTTTTGAGAAATTGCAGACCATGATCAACCGAAGGAATAGGTAAGAAACTATTAGTATTAGATCTCCAAGGAGTAAAAACACTGGTAGTTAATACTACACTGAAGGTGAATGGATAAAGAGATGAAAGTATGCAAACCTTCAAATAATGTTTAACTGAACTTCATCTCGGCTATAAGGCCAAGAAGTAGAATTTAATTATTTAGTCTTATACCCAGATAGCATTTTTAGCATAATTATTCTCATAAGAAATTAAACGAGGATGGGATTGGGAGGGGAGGAGGGTGGAGACTCCAGCTGGGATACAAATAGAATAAACTGTAATTAATATAAAAAATAAAAATTTGATTTAAAAAGGGAAAAAAAGAAATTAAACAAATCTGTACGTAACCTTCTGTTCAAAAGGTAAAACAAAGTAAGCTGGGGAAATATTGCAGTCGGTAGAGTTCTTGTGTGCCATGCACAAGGCCCTGGCTTGAGTCCCCAGCACCTTAAACAGGCCCAATACTGCAATGGTGGTGCTTGCCCAATCCCAGCACTTCTGGAGGCAGACACAGATCAGAGGTCACCGTTGGTTGATGCAGCCTGAGATGTACGAGACTTTGTCTCAAAAGTAAACCAGACTGCCACCTTTTTTTTTAAGTACATAGGTAACTTAGAAATAGGCCTAGTGTTGATATATTTAAAGTACCTATCAATCCATCCTGAGAGAAAGAAAATAATAGAAGGAAAATTGTCGGACTTAAGGGTTTCCTTAATACAAACACCGTGAAAACTATGTAGGCAGAGCTAAACATTGGAAGGTGGCAAGTGGGCAAATAACTGTTTTTAAGGAAAGTATGGATCTATTTTAATAGGCCAGTCTAACATTTTCTAAATACACTACAGTGTATTTAGCAATGTGCCAAGGAGCTGTTTCCTCTTTCTAAGAGTTTGAGAAAAGCTTTTGTCTGTGGACAATAATGAACCTTTCTCCAAAAGCACCAACACACAGCAGCACACCACTCAGTAAGCGCAAAAGCCACAGGCCAACACTTCCCAAAACCTTCCTTACCAATGGAAGTGCACTGCTTCCTTCTCTTCTCCATGGGCTTCCCTAGCCAATTCCTCTATTTAAGCAGCTCAGTTCAACTTTCAGAACTGAAGTTTCATGTACCAGACGTCTAGATGAATCTCATCTGAAGGACTTTAGAACAAACATATAGTACACTTCCACGCAAACAAATAGTGAGTGCCATTCAAACTGACTGAGTCCTGAAGATGATGGAAATCCTCCTGAAAGTTTATGCACACCTGATACTATGCACAGAAGGTGTTAGGCCATTGTCCTCAGAGGTGGTCAGTAGCTCTCCTAACTCCAATCCCAGCTCTTTCCTCTAACTAGGCTTCAGGTTTGGCTTTGAAAATAGTAACACAAACATGCACATTCACACACACACACACATACACACACATTGATACACAGTTTAAGTACATCTGTGAGTCATGCTTCCACTTCCTCTCAGGGTTCCAAGTAGTCCTTGGTGACATAGAATTCATTCATTCACAATAGTGCAAACTCAGTCATACTGAATACTTACACACTCAAGAATTATGACCTTCCCACACAACACTCAAAACAGCAGCTAGCTAAAGCTAAAAATAAAAGAACTCCAACCCTTAGCACTATAAAGTACTTCCTTTCAACCTACTGTAAAACAGCCACCTTACTTTCATTAGCAGATGAGAAGTGAGTCAGCCCTTTTCATCCTGCAGACAGGCTCCCAGGCGCAGCTCACACACATTAGACTTCACGGGGCCTTTTAAATATTTACTTGTTGGTAGTGTTCTTCCTTTCAGGTCACAGATTATAGTATTTAGCAACACAAAGGAGGGGGATACAGTTATGAATTAGTAAAGTGCCAAGACTTCCATTTGTTAATTCAGCCCAACTTCAAAGGGGATTTTGAGCAGAGCCTCGGCTCTTGGGAATTAACCTTCAGAAAAGCCCTGAATCAAAAAGTGAATTGGCCAGTTTTCTTGGCCAATTTTCTCCCAAGACTGGCATTACAGGAAATCTGCTCTTCTGTAAGCAACGGAGAAAAATCTCTTCCTATGCAAATAAGTTTTGTTTACCTCAGACAAAGTTTTGTAAGGATTGCTGGTCTCCTCCAAGTGCAGGACCTTTCTACACTTTGATATGCTGATCATGCCATGAGTTTCTAAAGATGAGGGGGGATTATTTGATCACATTAATTATGGGGGAGGGGCAGAAGTGGGTGCTGTAAGCAAGGGGTTAAAAAAAGACTTCTCTAAATTTCCAGTTTGTTTGGTCTTTCATGGCATGGAACAATCAAATTTCCATTCCCGGCTTTTCAGGGCTAGCTGTGACTCTATGAAAGCATTTGGGAGAATGAAGCTGAAGAAAGCCAAATTTCTGACAGCTTTACTCGACACTGCCAACAGGAATGCCAACCTCCCTGGACTCCTCAAACTCCCTGGCTCTGCGCAACACCCCTACTCACCTGTTCTGAGGACCAAGGAGGGGCTGTGGTGCATTTTCCCTGAACACTTTGATCCAAGCACACCAGTATGTGTTGGTATTTTTAAAGCGTGGCTGTGTATAGGAGTTACCTCCGGAGCTTTTAACTCTACAGATGTGTGGGCCCAATGCCAAGTGCTCAGAATCGTAAGGAAGAGCAGCCAGAGCTGAAACCACTTCTCCCCACAAGATCAAAAGAATAGACACAAAGTTGATAGGGCATGTACAGCAATTCAGCCCACTGACATTAACAAAGAAAGGGCTACATAGAAAGGTTTTGATGAGTGTCCCTAAGCTGTCAGTCACAGGCAGCCTTCCTCAGGGAAAGAGAACTCATAGGCCCTTACTCAGTGCTATCCCTGGTCTGGTACAGACAGCTGCCACTAGGTGGCTGTTATTCACATCTGAGCTAACTCTAAGTGTCCGCTACCCAAGCCCTACCTAGCATTTCAACATTTCTTGGGCCTTGGGAGGTCAACTTAGAAAGTTAAAACTTCACAAAGTAAAAAGCTGCCCACAGCCAATGCCAACACTATTGTGCAATGTGCAACACGGGCTAGAGGCTGCTGCAGGTCTTGTAAGTTATCTGTGGTTGGAAACCAGTTGCTTGCTAAACAATCAAACCATTTTATGTGCACACTTTTGGCACACCGTATGTCAGAAAAACTGAATTGGCACAAAAGAGAGGAATAACTAAAAATTTAAAACTACTAAAAGTTTTAGGAGTCAGTTTTAACATAACAGGAAGCACTGGGCTAGATATAAAAGAACTTTCTCCTATGCAGATTTTTTAATCCTCATAACTCATGACTGTATATAGAGTGAAAATGGTCCAGCACAAAGACAGGGCAGAACTGAGAGATTGTTAGGAAGAGAGGGAAAGTGTCCTAATTAGAAAAGAGAAAGCGAGGGCCCCAGAGTCTGGAAAAGCTCTTGGCTGCTCCTGGCTCTCTATCTTCCTGCATGTGTGTTACAGGAACTATACACTGTACTCACCCTCAACCTCTACAGATGGCCTCCTGAATGGCCGGTGGCTCGATGAAACCACAGGCAATACTGAACCCATGTATTGCCCTATACCTATGGCCAAGTTTAATTTATAAATGATGCCCAGTAATAGATCAAAAGTGATAAAGAAGCAACTGTAAAGTATACAATAAAAAGATGAAGCAATAAACTGCAGTGAAGGTTATACATGAAGAGACTGCTCTTTTCTTTCCTCCTCCTTTCTCTAAAAATATTGTTTTGTCACCTCATTCAAGAGAATCACTTTATAGTTTCATTATTATATATCATCATCAGTATTCTTGCACTTGGGAGCCACTCTTCAGTAAAATAAAAGTGGCTTAAATACAAGCAATATACAGCAATCAAACTGATAACCAAAGTGGCTACAAAGAGGTTGACAGATAGGTAGTATATAAAGGGTGGATACACCGGACAAATGGATCATTGTGCTATAGCCAGAATGCAGTGGCATAGTATGAAATATGTCACACTACTGAGCAGTATGCAATGAAAAACTCATTGAAGTTTTCCATTAGTATTTCTAGGCTACAGTTAACATCACACAACTACAATTGTGGGAAGGAATTCCCCTGGATAAAGAAAGAAAACAATGATGGACAGGCAGAGGGAGCTCCAATATAAGCTAACTTTCTCCTCTGTATTGTTAGCACGGTGGCGTTTCTGGATTCCTTCTCTTTGAACACTACCCTTTTCCCTCACATCTAAGGAGAAGAGAGAAAGGGGGGAGGGTCATAAATTTATCTTCAGAAACTATAAAGAAAAAGGATCCAAGATGAAGCCTCTTTTCCTTTGCAGATCTCAAACAACACGGCTGGAAAGGCACTTCCTTAGTACTGACCTGAATGCCATTAGGCAGTCTGGTCAGTCTAGTACTGAAGAGACAGACAGTCCTTGGAGGCTTAAGAAGAAGGCTGGGAATCAGGATTCTGCCTGGCTGGCCAGTGGGATAAGGCTGGAGGTCTTTGCGCCAGCAACTGTAATAATAATGGGCTTAAAGTGCCACCCTTACGGCTGTCCTAGCTGTGCATCTAAGATTCCTTGACCACCAGCACTAGACAGTCAGAATAAACAATGCAACCGCTCCACTACTGTTCAAGAACAATGGGAGGCCCACAGGGTCATGTGGAAATAATTTTTTAAATTAAAGCTGTTCCATACAGTACATGAAAAGCACTTTTAAAATCTAAAAATAGGCTGAAAGGGCTATGTGAACAAATCAAAATATGATTTTGATGGATGAAATGGGGTACCAAGCTGTTGTGACACAGTCAAAACTATGTATAGGAACTAAGCATTTCATTTATTAAGATGATTAAAATTATAAAGGGGTGATCCCTCTTGGCAAGATCACCAAAGACCTTGAAAGAATCCACAGTACCACAAAGACATCCCAGGCTGTTGGCCACAATTAACAGCAGAGCTGTTCCTGGGAAGTTAACAAAGCTGTGTTAAGTTTTAAATTCACATCCATTTCTCACCCACATTCAACTGAGGCTTGGGAGAGAGGGCTCCCTCTCAAAGCTTCAAAGGACACAATCCTTTAGGACAGTCACTAGAGGCAGTAGCAGCAGCAAATTCATCCTGCCTTGCCTGAGCCCACAGGAAACCTCTCTTAAGGCCAAATTAAAGTCTTCAGGATTAGCACCTTGGGATCATAAAATAAAACTTCTATTGAAGTCACTTTTTGATTGTTTTTAGAGACAGGGTCTCACATATTTCTGGCTGGTCTGAAACTTGTTATATAGTCAAAGGTGACTTTGAAGTTTTTAAGTTTTAATATTTTTTTGTTTTGCTTTTTTTTCAGAAAGTCCATTTGTTTGTTTGTTTTTCTGTGTGTATATGTGTGTGTGTGTGTGTGTGTGTGTATCCCCTCCCACAAATAAGAAAACTTGAAGGAGTCAGTTCTCTCCTCTAGCATGTGGGTCCCTGAGATCCAACTGCATCATAGTTGGGGGCAAGTGCTTTTATCTGCTGAACAATCTCATCAGCCCTACCTTGAGCTTTTGATCCCCCTGCCTCCACCTCCAGAGTGCTATACCACTATGCCCAGTTTGTGATGCTGGGGACCAAACCCAGGGCTTCACATGTTAGGCAAATACTCTGCAACTCAGACAGATCCCCATGAATAAACACACCTAATGCCATTTCTGAGCTTTTCAACAGCTATCATCAACAGAAAGTTGAGAGTCAACATAGGCTCTACCCTCTTGCATTTTCTTTGAATCTCTTTAATCTATGTCATCCATCACAAAAGGAAAGGTACTTCAGTAGTAATAGATATTTTGAGAAGGACCAAAACTCCATGGGGTCCACCCTATCCTGGCCTGAATCTGCTTGTGATGCTATTACAGTAGGCATCTTTCTCTCCTCAAGGCCATCTAACCAAGAATGACATCAAATCACAGGAGAGCAGTAGACACAATATCTGTCCCAATCTGATTCTCCTTCAGCATTCCTTGGCTAAAAATAACAGCATCAGCTTTAACAAGTTTAGACAAAGGAAACATACTGGAAGGCCACACAGTAGTTCACAGACCAAGATCTGGCGCACAACTGACCTCAACTGACCTCCAGGAAATACTGGAAGTGACAAGTCAAGAATGTCTCTATCAAATGTATGTGTTTCTCTCTCTGCAGAGGATCCTCCTGTGACCCATACTCCATACAGCTGGATGGGGGACTTCTAGAATTCTTAATGAATTCAAATATACTCTCCACCTGAAGAGAAAGAGGGGGCGTGGAGTTGAATCTTTATAGAGATAGAATCTTTACAAAGTTAATAAAGTTTAAGTAAGACAGTTTGTGAGGATAGGAGATAGTTCAGTGGGTAAAGTGCTTGCCTTGCAAGCATAAGGACCTGAGTTCAATCCCCAGAACCAATGTAGAGCAGTCAGGTGTCCTGGCACACTGGTGATCCCAGCAATCAAGCCTGCTACTCACCAGGAGAGAACCTGTCATTCTTTTTCTCTCTCTCTCCTTCCCTTCCCCTTGCCTCTCAACACAAGGTTCCTAAGAGTGTACTCTGACAGTGAGGGTTATTGTTTAACCAGACAAATGAACCCAAGAAGCAGGCTACCTGAGCAAACAAAGTTTTGTGGTAGGATTAGGGACAAGCTATACAAAGAATTACATCCACAGGAGTGTATTCAGAATTACATTCTTTGAAATGCAACTCAATATTATTTGGTATATTAAGCCAAAGCACTGTTATCAAATTAGGCAAAGGCCATTTCTGTTCCGCCTTGACTGGTATACATTAATCCCTAACATGCAGATAAATCACTGAGTCATCCAGCTCTCCACGAGTGATTCCTCTGTGATGGCCAAAACTTGGTGGCTGCCAAGTTGTACAGTCAATAATATTGAACAGTTAGGTGTTCCTAAAAGAAATCCCAATAACGATCTACAGACTACAGGAAAAACAAGGGTCACACAAATTATCTAAAAAGGGACAAGCAAGTTCTTACCTTGCCTCAAAGTGTCTTTGTATTCATGAATTAAAGCAAAAATCACCTTCAAAGCACTCCCTAAAGACTTTACCCAAACTCCCAGCATGCAATCTTTTCCCTTTCACTACCCTACTCTTCCCCATGAGCTCAGAAGAAAGCAAAAGGTAAGACAAAGCTCTCATTTCTAAAAATGCAACTCACCACAACGTAGTAAGATATGAACATAAGTTCCCAGGAGTGATGTCCCTCCCTGGTGGGCATCCTATAAATGTGTTGACCATTTGGGGTTCTTACCACGGTCAGGTGATAATTGGCAGCCAAGCAACAAGGATACTAGACATCTTATAATGTAGACTATTGTTGCTAAGTTAGAGGCTGGGTGATAACTCGGGCAGCAATGTGCCAGAAGACATGAATTTGATCCCCAGAATTACATAAAAAATCAGGTACTGTGCTGCAACCTTGTACTCCCAGCACTGGAGAGGCAGAAACAGGAAAATCTCCGGGGTGCACAGGCCAGCAAACTCAGGCTACACGGCGGCAAGCTCAAGGCCAGTGGGCAACCATGTCTCAAAAACCAAAGTGGACAGCACCTGAGGAACAACACCCAAGGTTGCCTTCTGCTTCCCCCAACTCATACACACAAAGAGAGACGCACACATGTATGCAAATGCATCTACAAACATACGCACACAAATACATACATACATTAAAATTTCAATGGTTTTTCTATTACTACATTTTTGTTTTTTTTAAAAAATAGCATTTATGTCTGCCTTCATGAACATCAAAATATCCTGGAATACACTGACTACAAAAATAATTTTGGTATCCAAGTTTCACACTTTATCAGGCACTTTCACTGCTTGTGAAAACTGCATCACTGACTGTGGCATGGCCCACAGTGTTCTCATTGTGCTAATTACACATCCATGTAAGTCCTTAAAGGACTGATTACACTTTCTAATTATATGGTTTTGTCTGAACAATGAATATGAAAACTATAAAGAACTTGTCTTTAACTTTTCCTCACCTTAGAGTGAGGGCATTGGGATTAAGGGTTCTATGTTGTAGGCACAGATGTATTACATTCCCCAGGAAATCCCCATCTCAGAGGCTGCTGTGTGGCTCAGAGGTAGAGCACTTGCCTAGCGATCATACGGCCCTGGATTTGATCCCCAACACTGAAACATCTGCATTTCTCATTTTAACCACTTATTAAAGTCCCAATTCAGGATAGAAAAGACAAATGAGATCTAACCTAAAAGTTACTCATAGTTCAGTAGTGCCCATCAACCTGTCCTCATCAGTCCAAATCTTTCTGAAAATTCTCAATGGCTGATGTGTGTGAAATTATCTTCTGTGTTCCTAACACTTCTCTTAAGTGCTTCGAGGAAAAAAAAGAAAAGAAAAAAGGACATGGGCCCTCTCTCCACCATGCTCACAGGAATGATCTACCAACCAGAAAAGTGACGCCTGTTTTCTCTTCCCTCTCTGTAGTAAGGTGACTGAATAGTACCTGCATTCCTTGCAACATGGCGAAGATGAAATTACAGTCAATGACTGGATACACATTTCTTTTTAATTCAGGTCACTCCTGTGCTCTCAACCATTCAATTGTAAAGAAGGAATCTAAGGCCTGGCTTTTCCTCCGATTCCCTCTTGGACCATTAGTAAGTAACCTAGAGTCTGTGACCAACTTTAGCCACTATTTCACACCAGCATGGAGTATGGCCTCAGAAAACACTATGAGGTATGTTCATGGTTTTTAAGACAAATTCTAAACAACAGAATATTTTGTGTTAATCTACACCTTATGCTTTCTTCTCTAATATAATCAGGAATCATGGTAGCAGGAAAATTAGAATTGGCTTATCTACCCAACTGTGTAACCTAGATACTTGAGAAACCTCTACTTTCTCACTGAATGCCTTGAGATTATCAAATGACAAACGTTCGTCTGGGTCCAATCTGATCTCAAGGGAAGGCTTCTGGTTGGGTCAGGTTAGTATCTGTAGAAGGAACCAGAAAGTAAATTTCCAGTCCCACCTGCAAGACTTACTTTCCCATCAGTAGTTGCCAAGAGAATTCAGGATAGTCAGAAAAGCAAAGCAAAATGAAGGAACAGAGCACAGAGAGGCTGGGATTGAGGCCGCTTTCTTCCCGTTAAAGCAAGCAGTATCTACAGCAAGAGAAGACATATCTATTCAGCACTACACAGGCTTACCCGGCTCTTGGTTGCAGCATAACAAAAACAAAGAACTTTCAAACTGCTATTTAACTATTTATTTGTTTATTTTAAATTACACTTATTTATTATATGTATGCACATGTGTTAGGGTGCATGAGCAGAGGTCAGAGGACAACTTACGGGAGTCGACTCTCTCTTCCAACTACGAAGGTCCCAGGGTATTGAACTCAAGCCACTAAGCCTGGAAGCAAGTGACTTTACCCACTGATCCTTCTGACCTGCCCCTGTTTTTATTTTATGTGTGAGTGTTTTTCTCTCATTTACATTGCCTTCAGAGATCAAAAAAGGGCAAGGGGTGGATTACCTGGAACTGAAGTTATGGACATTTGTGAAAGACCATTTGGCTGTTGGGAATTGAACCCAGGTCCTCTGTAAGAACAGACAGGGTTTCCGGCCTCAGTCCCACATTTACATTGAGAGAAAGGGGCATAAGAGGGGAATGAAGAGGGGGTGAGGGATGGGGATCAAGAGGGAAGAGAGGGAGGGAAGGTAGACAGGAGGGAAAACTGAAGCTCTGAATGTGATGGCAAGTGCCTGTAATTCCAGGATTTAGCAAGCAGTTTGAAACAAAAGAGATCCCAAGCTTAAAGACCAACAAGCTATATAACCAGACTCCCTTGGTAAGCAGGTACATAAATAGATATTAGGTAGAAATAAATATTTCTAAGTAAACCCAACTGCAAGTCCTACTTTACTGAGCTTAAACCATTAGTGTAACATAGTGCTGTAAATGAATTATAAAAATATCATTTGGTACTCTTTAAAATAAAATTTTACTTAAATTTTTCCTACCTTGACATTACTAAACAGGATGTAGACATTTAGCTCCTAATATCCACATTAAAACTTAATGTTTGGTAATTATAAGGATCAAAAGCTTTAATCTGTGAAAGGGAAAATCATGTTTTTAAGGAACCTAGCCTCCAGTATTTCAAAATATTCTGAAAATTTGTCACTTAAAAATGGGCACATCATATTCCGATTCAATGTGCCTGGGTGCATTACTGAGCATGAGGCTACAAATCTACTTGGAAAGGGCTGCATGTACTCTTCAGTCAATACCATCTTCTACATTCACAGATACAGTGAAAGGGTTTTGTTGTTTGTTTTGGTTTCTTTTCATCTAGTTTGATTTTGTTGTTTTTGGTTCTATGCCCTTGAATACTTTTTAAGGAAAAACTATATAAAATAGAATCCAATTTAAATGTAAGGAGAAAATACAGAATCAGCCACTTTGAATCACATTAACCCACACGTTTTCCTAAAGGAATGATCACCAGGATTGCTGGGCATCCACTCTTCCTGGAGCTGAGGGTATAATTCATGGCCTCTCACACCCCAGCCCTGCTGGGCACCTTTGCATTGCACTCCTCCCCTCAGTATTAAGGAACTTGCTCCACTGTCATTTGAAGAATCTGTTCAGTTATGTTCTCTGGTTTTATGTACCAAATCCTAAGCTAAACCACCCTAGATCTCTCAGGATATGGAAAACATTCCTGGCGGTCCACTGGAAGCCCTTTAACCTTCTGTTATGCTTTCAGCACCAAGAGGAGACTGGACTGCTATTGCTCGACTGCACCTGCCAGGCAGGCAGAAGCCTAGAAGGGGCCACTGCATAAAATCAACCCCAGGCAAATCGGAGAGAATGACTAATGGTCAACTGCAAGTGCTTTCTTCTTAAATCCAGCAGTATCATAGAAGCTCAGGAACATTAGTCTTTAAGGGCAAAAACAAAAATGAGAGTTAAGGAAGAAACTATAAATGCGTAACTTTTTCATAAAAAGCACTATCTTCATTTTTTTTTAGGACTAAAGAAATACACTCTGCATGTATTTAAAGATAATACCTAAGTCTTAAGGGTTTTAAAAATACAAAGAAGAAGACATAGCAACTTTGTTTTTAAATCTTGTTCCTTTGAAATCATTGTTAATGGCCAGCAAGCTGGCTCTACTTGGTAAAGAAACTTGCCAGACAAACATGACCTGAGTTCAGCCAGAACCCACAGCTGGAAGAAAAGAACCAACTCCTGAAAGTTGTCCTCTGACTTCCACACCTGAGGTATGTGCTCATGGTCTCTCTCTCACACACACACATACCAATAGATAATTAAAATATTTTTAAAATTTTTAAAGAAATCATTGACTTTAAAATATAGACAGGGAAACCCCATGCATGTTTCATCTAGCCTCTCCACAACTTAACTGAAGTATAACGCAAAACCAGGAAATTGGCAATGCTGCAATTCATACTCTTTATTCAGTTTACCAATGATGCATAAATGTGTGTGTATGTGCACAAGTGTGCATGCATGGTTGTGTTTGTGTGTAATTTCATCCATCACTTTTGGAACCACCACCAAAACCAACACAATGTTCCAGCATGACTCCTTCATGTTATTCCTTTACATCCCATCCCAAGTTTCCCACAATTTAACCTCACCTCTATCCCTGTAATTATCTTTCTCCAACAATGTCGTACAAATAGAATTACAAGGTACAGTTTCTTTGGAGACTGGCTTTCCCCTTCAACTAGCATTTTTTTTTCCTTAGGGTTCTTCCAAGGTGTTTCATGCACCACACTTTGTACTTTTTTTATTAGTGAGTATTAATTATTCTGGATGTGAATGAGACAAAATTTGTTCAAACACAGAAGGGTATTTTCCATAGTTTGGCAATTAGAGGAAATTGCACATTATGCTGCTATGAATGTCATATACACATTTTCATATAGAGAAAGAACACAACTTCTGGATCATACAAGTTCATTGTCAATTTTAAGTAAAAATGCTTAACTATTTTCC
Organism: Pachyuromys duprasi; assembly: GCA_028658305.1. NCBI lineage: Eukaryota > Metazoa > Chordata > Mammalia > Rodentia > Muridae > Pachyuromys > Pachyuromys duprasi. Next base: position 13,663,572 of record CM053763.1, read on the forward strand.
AGAATGTTAGACCAAAAAGTAGGGATGCCCTGGCCTCTCAGTGCTCACAGGCAGTTTTTAGAGCACATTATCCGTAAGCCGCAGCAGCACATTGTAACTTCCATTCTCATGACGCCAAGGGCAAAATAAACACTGTCTTCACATGCCTCATCAGCATATCCTCCACAGAGAAACAGCTTTGCATGTCTTTTACCTGCTTTGCAATTAGATTATATTCTCACATCAATTATAAGACATTCTAAAAATCTTTGCCTAGATTCACTCCTACTTTACATTACACTTAAGTCTGTAGACATTTCTGAGGTAATTTTTATATAAGGTACAAGACTTAGGTGATGATTCATTTTCTGGCTACAGATAGCCCTAATCATATGAGAGCATCACTTACTAAAAAGTCCATTCTTGATCTTTGAATAATTTAGTCTCAAAAAACTGCTGCAATGTGGATAGAAGTAACATTGTACTTCCAGATCAGCCTATGAGCCTCCCATCTGATGAACATGAACTCTTCCAGGACTAAGATCTTGAGTTACTTCCATCTGCATTTGCTAATATTAGGCATACAGGGCTAATATATGATTATTAGATTTATGACTTTGATTGAAGTAAACAAGGAAGCTGCACTTTTCATCTTAGTTTCCATAGACATGCAAATAATTCTTAAGTGTCCATAGGGACATGTTTAGAGTATGTGTGGTGTATGCACACATGTACACACTCCATGTACACATATGTGTGGAGGCCTAAAGAGTATGTCAGCTGTCTTCCTCTATTACTGTTCACATTAGTTTTAAGCTATTTACGTATTATTTGGGGGTGGACTTTGCATGCATATGGGAGGCTGTGGAGGCCGGAAGAGGAACCGAGGGACTGGAGATACAGACAGTTGTGAGTCACCATGGAAGTGCTAGAAACTGAGCCCACGCCTTCGGCAATGCCAGGAAGTCTTCTGCAGGAAGTGTTTTTTTGCTACTGAGCCATCCCTCCAGCTTATTTTGTGGGTAGTCTCTTGCGGAAACAAAAGTTCATTGTTTCAGCTAGACTAGTTGATAAGCCAGTTCTCAAGAACTACTTGTCTCCATCTGTACTCCAACCTTGGTTTACAGGCACATCCAGCTTTTATATGAGCACTGGGAATTTGAGTTCAGGTCCACATACTTTCACAACAAGCATTCTTATCTACTAATCATCTTTTCCAGGCCTAGGATTTTTTTTTTCTTTTTTCAAGGCAGATCTCATGTAGCCCTCAGACTCACTGTGTAGTTGAGGATGACCTTGAACTCTTGATCTTTCTGCCTACAACAACCAAGTACTGGGTTTATTCTTAACCTTTATTTTAACTACTTTTACTTTTTAATTTTACATAACAATTAAAGGCATTCACCGTGTTTTACAGATGATGCAACAAAGAGAATCCCCTTGGATGTACACAGGGCAAGACTTTCTGTTTTATGTGTGTTTGTTTTTAAAATCATCACAGTTCATAAATGCTTAGAATTAAATTGTCATCATCACAGACATTTAGCTACTTATGCCAAGAGAGGCTGCAAAGCAAATTCCTTTCCTCTGCCCCTTTTTGTGTCAATATGTGGACTGAACCCAAAACCTTGCCCATATTAGGAAAGCATGCTACGTCTGAGTACTATCCCCAGCACCAACACACCTCTGTTTTTTTTTAATTTTTTTTCTTTTATTGTAAATATTTTTTCATACAATATGTTCTGATTATAGTTTCTCCTCCATCAACTCTTTCTAGTTCCCCTCAATTCCCCTCCTACCAGATCCACACTCTTTCTGTCTCTCCTTAGAAATCAAATAGGCATCTGAGGAATAATAATAAAATAAGATAAACTGAAGTGGGGATGGTAGTGCACACCTTTAACCTCAGCAGAGGCAGAAGCAGGCAGATATCCATGAGTTCAAGGCCAGCCTGATCTACACAGTGAGTTCTAGGATAAACAAAACTAGAGACCCTGCTGTCAAAAAAGAATATGACAAAACAACCAAACAAGAAGAAGCACAAAACACCCACAGATGCAGAAGTGTTTATATGTTCGAATATGAAAGAAACCCCAAAACCTGAAGCCATAATATATACAGAAGGGACCAGTAAGGTAAAAAAAGAAAAAGACTTAACATCATGAGTCAAAGAACCTCTAAACATGGCACTGAGTTCATTTTGTGTTTGTCATCTACCGCCAGGCATGAGGCCTACAGTTAAGGGTAGTCTGTTTCCCCAATGAGACTCTCTTGAAGAAAATTAAATTTCCATTTGCAAGTGGCTACCAGTGGAAGATAGCTTCTGTGTTAGGGACTAGGGCATATGTCTACTTCTATCAGCTCTACCCTACCTGGTGCAGACCCATGCAGGTCTGTGATGGCTGGTCTTGGCTGTTCTTGACTATATCTGGAACAAACTTCAATCCAGAAATGGAGAGCTCACCTGTGAGAGATATTCTGCTTGGTCTGTAATGAATGGATCCACTTCCAGTCCAGACTTTTGAGGTAGGAAGACACACCTCTAATCTGGATCTTGAGGCAGGAAGACTCAGGCTTTTGATCTGTATTTTGGGGTGGGGAGACACCACCTTTAATCCAAATCTTAAGGAAAGAAGACACACCTTTAATTTCACCACACCTTCTGCTGGACATTTAAAAAGGAAGGCTTCACTTTTTGCCTGCTTACCCTTGTCTTGCTAACACATCCGTTCCCTCACTGGCATTGAAACCTACTTCTTCAGGACCACACCATAGAGAGAAGAGCAGCTGAGAAAGCCAGCCTTGTGGGACTGAGCAATGACCACATCCTTGGACTTTCCATCCTCAGCTAACCATTGTTGGGACTTAGCTGGATTGCAGCCTGTAGGTCATTCTAATAAATCTCCTTTACATAGAGAGAGACAGAGAGATTCATTCTATAAATCCTGTAACTCTAGAGAACCCTGACTAATTCAAGGCCCTAATCATGCTGCATGCCCAATTCATGTCTCTGTTAGTTCATATATGTGCCACTCCTGTTGTATGGAGAAGGCCTCTCTTGCCTCTGGCTCTTATACTCTTTCTGTTCCCTTTGGCACAGAGTTCCCTGAGTCCTGAGGGAAGGGATTTGATGGAGGTCTCCTTTTATTTTTTTTTATAAATTTATTTATTTTTATATCAATCACAGGTTAGGTTTTTTGCATCCCATGCGTAGCCCCCTCCCTCATTCCCTCACACCCTCCCCAACCCTCCCTCATCTCCTCCCCACCCCCTCCAAGTGGAGGTATCCTTTTAAAGCTGAGTGTTCCAAGGTCTCTCTCACTATGCATATTTTCTGGCTTTGGGTCTCTGTATTTGTTCCCATCTGCTACATGAGGAACCTTTTCTGAAAATGGCTGAGCAAGGCATGGATCTATGAGGATAGCAGAATGTCCTTAAAGGTTATTATGTTGCTACGTGCCTTTGATAGAACAGTATTTGGTTTCCTCCTAGATCCCTAGCCTATCTAGTCTCAAGTTCTTGGCCACCCAAGTAGCACTGAGTATGGGTTCTATTTCATGGAGTGGACCTGAACTCAAATCAGATCTTAGTTGGTTACTCCCACAAGTTTTGTGCCACTATTACACCAGTATAACTTGCAGGCAGGTTGCTCTTGTAGACTGAAGGGCTTGTATCTGGGTTGGTATTTATCTTTCTACTTTGTTAGCATGCAAAGTTCCTGCCAGTACCATGAACACCAGTCAGTAGGGGTGAAGGCTCGAGGTAGGCACCAGCTCAATTTCTCCATGTCCAATCAGTTGTGTAGATTTTATCTTCAGTAATGGAGGCACTATTGTCAGGTTGTGGCCAAACAATTCTTGACCATCAAAATGTTTCATCCCTACAGACAAGGAAGTCTTACCACTGCCTAATAGCCATCTCTTACAGGCTACTATTAATTAATTTTTACATCCATCTTTGTAAAATTACAGAACAACAAAGGGATATGAAATCATACCACATCCATGGTGATTTTTTTATGTCTATTCATCTAGCAAATCTACAGATCCATCAACTAAATCAACACACTGAACATGCCATTTTCCATCAGTCCTATAGGTTAGGACCATGTCTCATAGAGACTCTACAAGGCCCTCCATGATGAAGAGGGCCATTTCACAGATCCTTGAACACCAACCATTTAGCTCAGTGTCCCCAGTGTCCATATACCCCAGCTCACACCATGCCATTTACTGTACCTTTTGTGACTGGCAGAAGCCAACCCCACTTGCATTAGGCTTAGTCATGAGCTAACAGAAGATCTCTTCCAGAAGCAAATGCCCCAATCTTTCTAATACTATGCACGTGTCTTTATATAAGGTGCTAACTGCAGAAGGATTCCCTCTTCTTTATCTTTCTCTCCCACCTCATTCTGCTTTGTATCTCAAGAAGCTAACACCATGCCCGACACGCATAGTGCTCAAGTAATTCATTCAAGTAATTCATTCATTCACTCATTTATTCAGTACAAGTCATAGCCTAATATAGTAAACAAACATGAACCAGCCAAAGGTTCCTTCTTACGAGTATCTGGCTCAAATGCTCTGAAGATTATTTCTAAATATGCCAGCACCTAAGAAAGAAAGAAGAAAGAAAAATGAGAGAGAGAGAGAAAGAAAGAGAGAAAGAGAGAAAGAAAGAGAGAGAAAGAAAGAAAGAAAGAGAAAGAAGGAAAGAGAAAAAGAAAGGAAGGAAGGAAATAGAATAATTATTTATGCAAATCAGCCCTGAAACAAGTCTGATGACAAGCCACTTTTCTGGTCCATAAACAAGAAAGTACACACAAATCTGATGGCAACACAGCTTCTGTGTTTGCAAACTGCACCTTAATGTCGGGCGAGCGCCTCGGAAGCAGAGTTGAAAATGAGATGGCAACCACCTGGATTAAAATGCTGGTGCTCTGACTTTTTCTCCTACTGGGCATCAAAGCTCAGGGAACTCAGGAAAAACAAGCCGGCTGGCATGAAACGCAAGCAAGAACAAACACTAGAAGAAAAGCTCAAGGAAGGAGGGGACGACACCTGCTGCCGGAGTGCTGGACCCTCCACAGCAGGTGGAGTCTGGCTGGCCTCTCTCCACCCTTTAGAGTACAGGCTGAGCTGTCTCAGGGCAGCTACTCGAAGGGAACACAGTCAGAGGGCTAGCTGGAAACTGTAATGCCTTTCATAATCCCACGAGACCAGTTCTAACACCACACAATGTAGATGCCAACAGTATCCGGCAGGAGCACATAGGAAGCCTTCTCTAGACCTAGGAAGCACCACCTCCCGGGAGGTCCTCCTGTGAACGATGGCGGCATTCCCAAAACCCCCAAAAGAAAGGGCTCTGCTTTCCTGAGGCACTGACCCCCTCAGCCTCCTTCACTGACTAGCTAGCTGTAGCACCCAGCGTGACTGCCCAGCAGGGCACATGGTTCTGCAACACTGATTCCCAACAAAGGAACTCCAGACCGAAAAACTGCTTTGTGTAAGCACATATTTTAGCGCAGGAGAAAAGAACGCTTCTTAAATGGGGCTTTAGATTGTTTGAAAGGCGCTAACATGTCTGTCCATCAAAAAGTCATGAAAACTGCTTTGAATGACGTGTTTTTCCTACCAAGCAATTTCTGAGATAAAAGAAGCCAGTTTTCAACAACAAAACAGTCTGAAGACTTTCAATCTTAGCACCAAAAACCTAAACACAAAAACTGTTAATGCACAGATGTAGAAATCTTTGGCCTTAAAGAAAAATAGCTCATTTTCCAGTTCCATGTGTGCCAATGGACTTATATTGTTAAGAAGTTGAAATTTTCATGTATGTGTCAATGAAATGAACTCAAAAAGGTTGGCCTTCTCTCTGAAATAGGCATTCTGTATACTGAAATGTTCATTTGTACTTCGTCTAGTTATCATCCATTAGAAAACTTCTAATCTGCCTCTACCCACAATAAATTGCAGTCACTACTTGGAAAAGGGTGTCTGGGACAAAACCCAAGCAGAACCTTCCTTCAAGAAGATTCTGTAGTCCAAATTCTAAAATTTATATAAAAATAATAATATGAGTGAATGAATGAATGAATCCAGAACTTAAAACATCACAATATAATACAAGACCAGCAAGATGGCTGAGCAGACAAAGGCCCTTGCCACCAAGTTTGATGAGTTTGATCCTCAGAATCACATGGTAGGAGAAAGCCACCTCGACAAGTTGTCCTCTGACCGCCACACATACACAATACATAAATGTAATAAAAACAAACTTAAAAACTAAACAAAATACAATACAGATGAATTTAAACTGTTTCTCCTTTCTAGGAGAGAAAAAACATAGAAACATGGAACATGGGAAAGACATTCACATGGTAATATTTCTTTCAATACTACAGCCTCCTACATGAACTCTGACAGAGACTAGAAGGTGTTAGACATGTACAAAAAATTATGGCTTTCAGAAGCCCATGAAACTCGATGCAAATTACATACATGAGCAACAGCAATGGCAACAAACTAAATGCTCAACAAACGTGACAAAACTTAAGCATATTCACAATATAGAATACTACACAATAACGAATGAAAAAGTATCAATGCGTACATATGTGACAACAAATAAATCAAAGCCGTGAACAAGAAAGAACACAGGTAGGGTATGTGAGACCTGTTAGATGGAAGACAAAGAAGGGAGAATGGTGTCATTTAATTTTAATTTTAACCCCAAAGAAAATTGTTTTTAAGGAAGTAGAATTGGATTAGTATACAATCCAAGATAAATTGTTCTAGTAAAAGCAGAACATTACATAACACAGAGCATTGTACTGTTCTAAGGATAACTTCCATGGGTAAATACAAATGTACAGAGAAGCATCCAGAAAGATACATGACAAAGTAAAAAGATGATACCTTTCAAAAGGAGGCTATGAAGGGACCACGACCTGGGGCATACTACCCATGCAGCTACATCCCCAACAAAAGCTATTGAACATCTTCACACACACATACAACACAAGGGAGGGAGGGAGGTGCATACAGTAGCATTTACCTTTATTTGTGAACTTTGAAAATACATTACACAGGGCCAGCCAGACAAGGTGGCACATGCCTGTAATTCCAGCAATTAGGAAAGTGAAGCAAGGTAATCATGAGTTTAAGATCAGCCTGACTGCTCTGTGACAGCCTTGCTAATTAGCAATATTTAGAAGCCACTCAGTTGAAAGGGTGTTCCTACTTCAAAAGAGGCCTTAGAGATGCCACTTTGAGTATCAACCAAGCCAAAAGGCATTCAAACCCTCACATGGAGCTAGCTTGAGCTATATCTACATTCAATACTGAGAGCCAATGCAGTCAGGAAACAGATTCACAGTGAACCCAGAAACATACTAGGCCCCCTTTAAATGGAGCCTGCTGAGCACAGACAGGTAGGACCCTGCAAGTGTAGTAAGCTATATCAATGGGGCCAACCCATCCTGTTGAACCCTTCACAGGCCAAAACACTAGTTTTTATTTGTTGTACAAGACCCAACCTATGTTTGAAGTACCTGCTCCCATCTGGACATGTTCTCATTTCTGGTTGAGGTAGAGTTTTAGATGATGTCATCTGTCCTCCTGGCCTTCCCCACAGTCAGAACTACTAAGTACCATAAACCATGAGCACTTCACTCCTGTGATGGCCACCACTGATGGGAAACAGTACCTGGGTCTGAGATGATAAGCCAATTTTCCCTGCTGACAAATCCAGGCAAAGGCCCATCTTCTATCTCATTAGCTCAGAATGGAAGTGGAATATAGGAAAACTAGGGAGGAATGTGGGCCTAAGAATTTCTTTAGAGGAGGAGGAGGACAACAAGGGAGACCCAGACTCTATCAATTCCCCACAGACCCATGAACTGCCTTCCCAGGACGGATGACTGGGATTGATGGGGCCCTCACTGACAGTGCCCCAGTGTTCCCCTAAACACCACTGCAGTGAGAGAAGAGGATACAACTGAGCTGGCAGGATGGAGAATGGGTGGACAGAAGGTCTATTCAAGGATGGCCCAGGAAAGCAAACGGGCTTCCTTCTAGGAATGAGTTCCCAGGAGGGCTGCCCAGTCTAGTGAATGCTAATTATGATTCCAAACAGCTACATTCAAGGTCAAGAAGACAGTCGCAATACAGAGCAGAGCGCTGCGGAATGCCCAGTTAGTTTACCTGTCCAACATTCCTTTCTAACCCTTCCTTGGTGTTGGAGGGAATGATAAAATGGCCCCTCGGAAAACTACATTCCTTTCCCTCTTTATCGATAAGGCCCTGTGACACAGTTTGGCCAAGAAAACATCAGTGGCAATGGATGGAAGGAAATCCTTACACATCTTTCTGAGGACCAGCTAGTACTCCCTTTTTCCTTCCTGCCTAGAACCCAAGCATGCTGCTGAAGATGGAGAGTCCTCGTGTATCTGTGAATGACAGGGATACACCTGTGGTAGCAGAGAAAATACTAGGATCTAGTGATAGCTGCCTGAAACCTGAAAAATCTGAATCAGTAGTGTGTGGGATCTATGTGTTGCTTGCAGCTGGGTAGTCACTAAATAAAACAAGTGCTTGTGGGTAGCAAGCCTTGTTCTTGGTAACTCCTGCTCACTGAAGAAACTGAGGCATAGTAAATTCAAATACCATACCCTAGACCACCAAACTAGGGTTTGAGATCACTGAGCTCGACATCTCTGAGAGTGCCAGTGTCAGAAACATGGCAGAGCTTGTGGAGAACTGCTTCCTTTGCTCCAGAATAATGACATAGGAAAGTGTGTGCCTGTGTTGGATCTCAGCAGCTGACCTATGCCCACTGGGGTACAATAAACCCTCCTCAGGTCTCAGCCTGTATCACAAAGAGACCCTCAAGTCCCTGGGCTTGGCCAGGCCTGGTTACACTTTCTTTCTAGTCCAGGGAGCTTGACAGCCCAAACATTTCAGGAAAAAGAAGAAGAGGAAGAAGAGGAGGAGGAGGAAGAAAAAAAACACAAAACGTGGTCCATTTAAAAGGTTTGTGTGTTTATGAGCATAAAATCCCATACATGCTAGGCAAGCAGCATTCTACTTTCTGAACCTCAGCCCCAGCCTTACAGCATGGATTTCTTGAGCACTGAGAAGTCAGTGGAACACAATGAAGTCAAGAAGAATATCCATTCTGCTAATAAGAGAAATTGATGGCAAGGATAGTACAGGCTAATGAGAGAGTATCAGGGGAGGGCGAGGATAAGGAAAGGTTCATTTAGTTCATTTTCCCTCCCCAAGTGTTCAGGTAAGCATTTAGCAGTGCAGGGTACTCCTGCCAGTCTGGATAAACCAGCCTATGAGGTCCACAGACATCACCAGAACCAGAGGAGAGAGTCCCCAAACAGGTCTCACTAGATCTCTGGAATGTCTGAAAGCATTTTGCACCCCCTCCTCCCACCAGGACTTATGAGAAAAGTCTAGGAAAACAGCCTTGTCTGGTAGAAGCAGGTCAAAGAGACAATGAGAGTTGTGAGTCAGCTGGGGGCAGAGGTTAATCTGCCAGCCAGCTGTGAGGCCAGCAAAGATACTGGTGAAAAAGAGGGCTTCTTCCAGGGGCTTGAAGCAGCTACAACAGGACCACCGGCTCCAGTTCAGCTTCCCAGGGAACAGGAGGGGCAGAAAAGCCTGGCTGCCCAGTGTGCAACCGAAGTTTAGGAAGACAATTAGCCTTTCGAACAAGTAAAGCAATATGCAAATCATAAACAAATAGAAAAGTAGGTGTGGCAAGCTAAGTACCATGGTACCTAGGGGCCAGAGGAAGAAGCCTGGAGGCTGGGGAGGGTACACAGGGCCACCGGGGTGAACAAGGCTTACTTGTCCAGGGGAATGCTGGTGAATCAGACAGAAAAAGGGCGAATCTAGCAGGGGAAGGACATGGGAAACTGGCATGTGAAGTCACCCTGGTGTTCTTATTTGCTGCAGTAGAGCCTCGCAGGGCACTGGCCAAGCTGCATTCTGCCAGTGCCTCCAGAAACCCACTATCCCACCCAAACTCACTGAAAAATAAACACACACACACACACACACACCACATACCCAAGCCACCACTGCCATTCAACGGCAGCAAACACACTTCTCATTGGTTCATTTTCCTATTATTACCCTCTCCTTTCCATATTTGTTTACAGAACAAACACTGTTTTCTAGAACACAAGTCCCAAATTGAGAACAGGTGAGGGGGGGAAAGCATGTTTGTGAAGCAAACAGACTGTGGTAAATACCACACAGAAGTAAAATTTAAAATTAGGAGCTAAGGTTGATATCACTGAACTTGTCAGAAACATGGCAGAGCTTATGGGGACCTGCTTCTTTTGTTCCAGAAGAGTGGGAAAGTGTGTGACCTATATCAGCTCTTAGCAACTGACCTAAGCCCAGTGGGGTACATAAACCTCAGGGCGATGATGGTAGCACTCTCTCATCTAGAGCTGTCACTGCTACTCAAGTTCTGGGACCCACCAACCACCAGCATCTAATTTTTCATGAAGCCTTCAACCTATTCCATGGGCTCTAACACTAGAGTAATACAGAGCTGGACAAAAACACCAAAAAGAAAGCATACCACCAAGGAAGCTGGTATAAAGCTGTTGTTCTAGCTACTAGGAAAGCTGAGGCAGATGGATGGCTGAAGTCCAAGGTCCGTCTAGACAACATAATTAAACAGTACTTGTTAAAAAGAACAAAGACACTCAGCTACAGTGTTGAATGTCTGAGAATCCCAGTACCTGAAAGCCAGTGGCAGGAGTATAGCATGTCTCAGGCCAGCTTGGGCTACACAGGGAGAATACATCTCAAGAAGTGAGAGAGAATCTAGGAGAAAGGGGAAAGGAGAGGGAGGGAAGAAACCCCATAAGAAAATTCACCACTTAGATCTACATTGATCTTGCCTTTGTATGCCACTATCTAACAATTATGCACTGATGAAAATAGGCTGCCTTTGGCTCCAGGAAAAAACCTCTGTAGACATCTGTATATTGTAGAAAGACCACCTGAAGGGTCAGTTCCCCCTCCCTGTACATTAGCCACCCAAGGAGATTTGCGTAAGAGTGACACACTCAGAACCAGGCTCTGGACAGACATTCTGACTCAGTGAGGCAGATTTGAAAAAAGCTCCTCCAATAGCCTTCTGACACAACCAAAAGCTAGTGGAAAGCCATCATCTTCTACTGCCAACGTTCCTCAGCTTTGAGCCCATCCCCCATCTATGCTGGTAAGAGGGGAGGTGGGGTTGATTAAAGTTTGAGATCAAGATTGTAGTATGTAATATGTGTCAAAAAGAAAACAAGATAATGCTTATGATGCAAACAAAAGGATCCTCCACCTTGACATAAGAGATAAAAGAGCCCAAAAGCAATCTACACAATGGAGAGCATCATCAGGCAAAATGTAACTTACTGAAGACAGAAGAAGAGTAATTCATGACTTAAATGATGTGAGGCAGACCAGAGGAACAAGACCAACACAGGTGGCCACAACAAAAGCTGTAAGTAGAAATATTTCTAAAGGAGGTCCAGGCCCTCCCCAAATGAAACCATTGCTGGCCTGGCAAGAAAGGGCTTTTCTGTGTAAAGGTGCTTGCTTCCAAACAATGAATTGAATTTGATCCCAGGAACCTCATGAAGGCAGGAGAGAACCAAGTCCCAAAAGTTGTCCTATGATCTCTACATGTAGATTGTGGCATACACTCCTCATACACGTGTACACACACACACAGAGGCACACTACACCAAGCACATGGATTCATTCACTAAATGGGAAAGGAAAATGGAAAGTGGAAAAGAGAAAAAGAAAAGGAAGGAAAGAAAATAAGGTCACGATGCCTTGAGTCAACCTTCCTAAGACAAGACTAACAATTACCTATAACAGAGAAAAGGAAGAATTTTATTGCATTTTTTACTTTATGGGGTTGTAAGAGGGCGGAGTGGGTTCATAAAGAAGGAGTTCACTGATTGCCAAGTCTCACACATGGCTACCCAAAGAATAAGTCATCATGCATAAGAAATGTAGGCAATAACACAAACAAGGACTGAAGACAAAGGTAGAGATGACAGTGACCTACTGCTTGTCTGCTGTGGGTATTCATGAGTGTGTACTTTAGTCTCAAATAAATTAAAACAGAGGCAAGCCAGAACGAACTGACAAGCAGAAAAAATAGGACTCAGATGCCTCAATAATTCTAAGAAAGCAAATCAAACTTGCAGTCAGTGTGAGAAATCCGAGTTGAATAATGTTTATTGACTATTACTATAATCGGACCTGCACACAACACACCAGATACCACAAGTTAGTAACAAAAGCCATGCATGCTTCCTGAGGAATCATAAAGCCATAGAGTGAGCATTCCTTACAGGTGTTCCCACAACTGTGGGGCACAAGACTCAAGAGAAGAGTAGGTAGTCTTGGGGTGAAGTCTGCAACATGAGATGGAAAGCAGTCAAAGTCTGTGTGTGGTGCCTGGGGCTGCAGCAGCAGGGGCTTTGGGAAGCTGCTTAGGACAAAGCTAGTCATGAGGGAGCAAAGTTACCCAAGCCACACACTTAGGGAGTGTGTGATCTGGATTTACAGAGCAACACTCTATTAGGTAGGTGGAGCTAGGACCAAGGAGATAAGAATGAAGGCAAAGGGCCAGTTCAAAGGCCCTGACAGTCACTTAGACTATGTAAATGACTGCCTAAATTGGTGTAGTGGAAAGCAGGTGGACAGGGCAAGATACTTAGCCAGGGGATAATTGACCAGAGGCAACAGGAAGGTCTTGACCGAAGAAGATGGAGGACATCAAGGTGTCAGGGCCTGCCCCTGCAGCAGGGATACTAAGTGCTTTGTTCTGTAGAGCTTGTGTTTGTTGTTCAGTCTTTCAGTCACATTTATTAATTTTTGCTGTGTTAATAACAGAACCCAGGGCCTTCCACATACTTTTACCACTTAGCTACATCCCAAGCCTTCCCTTACTGTAATCAACTAATGTATATATTTAAAGCATCACTGGAAAGCAGAAAAAAGCAATGGTAAGAGCTCAAGGCTGAGATGACCTTAGATCACATGAGCTGGATGGTGAGGTCAGGCATCTCTTCCTAGTGCCAATAAATTGAGAGTATATATACACTGTGGAGGTAGGGAGGTAGACTGAATAAAACAGATTCCTAGGAAATCGTATTGTATCACAGAGGAATGATGGGTCTCCTCTTTTCCCTAAGTGAGCAGTTAATATATCATAGGACCGCATGCTAAGTGCTCACTAAGCCTCTGCCCTGCTCAGGAATAGCCTCCTCTTCCCATTTCTCTCACCTGGGCTCAATACAATCAGAACCCTGTCTAGCATTTCTCTCCTATGAAAGGAAATGACAGGATAAACGTTGTTTCTAAGGGCCCTGCACTGCACTGTCTACAAAAAACGGTGGCAGGTCCCTGGGAGGATTCTCAATCAAAACTGAATTTTTTTTAAGTAATTTATTTATTTTTATATTAATCACAGGTTATATATTTTGTATCCCAGCCGTAGGCCCCTCCCTCATTCCCTCCCACTCTCCCCATCCCTCCCAAAACTGAATTTCTGACGTAGCTGTAATCCTCTCTTCTGCTTTGATTTCAACTTTCCTGGAATTCTGTCAGGTAAACATGGAGTCAACCACCAGAAGAGAAAATTGTTAGCATCCTGTGCATTCAGGGCACATCTGGGCGGTATTCCTGTGGTTAGGGCATCTTCATACTTCTGGTCTTGAACTTACCTGGGCCCTTCACCATGTAACTGCTCAGCCTTCTTTCAAGAGCAGAACTCCCCCAAGGTCACATTGTTTCTCCTCCTCTCCTTCAATTCTTTGAGAATAAGCTAGTCCCATGAATTTGGTTGGGCTCGGTGGTGTCTGCAGAATGACTGTGTGTTCCCCTTCTACCTCCAGCCGCAGCCCAGACTTTTATCCATGCACAGCAGCCAGCCACCACAAACAACCCTTTTTTGAAATGGAGACCAGTTTGAAGACTCTCTTCTCTGGTTTTGGCTCCTCACATGATCCCTGGCACTCAAGTGTCCAAATTATCTCATTTGACTTTTTAGTCCACACATTAATGCATGCTGGTTTGAGGAAGAAACACCTGAAAGCCACCATCCAAACCTGCTTAATGGGTCTGCTTACATTAATTCTAGACTAGAGTTAGTTCTGGGAACTAAACTCCTTTAGGTAGAATGTCAGTGAAAGAATCTCTTCCCTCCTGGGGCAGCAGCATAAAACAACTCAGGCATTTTCTCATATTTGGTACTGGTAGATCTGTTGACTACATAGACTCCAAATTTTTCTAAGTCGCTGGGAACACTTGGTATTTCTATGTAAAGGAAAGGTTTTAATTAAGTGTTAATTTTTTTAAATATCCTTCCATACCCATTAAGACTGATAGTCCAATTCTGTGTGCTAAGATACTATAATATTCCAATTTTTCAACATTCGTTAATATTGCTTATATAATCAAAGAAAGTTTGTAAAAATTGATTTTCCTTGTTAATAATCAACTTTAAAACATCAGATATGTTTTAGAGAAAGGCAAACACAATTATAACCTGAGAATACTAAAATCATTTCTTGTTTCCCAGCATTGCTTATAAAGAAGTGATTTCCAGAGTAGCGTGTGTGTGTGTGTGTGTGTGTGTGTGTGTTGCTTGCTATGAAGGTATGTGTGAAGACTAAAAGTTGACAATGGGATATCTTCCTCAATCTCTTCTCTACTTAATTGGTTTGTTGTTGTTGTTGTTGTTCATTTGCTTAAGAAAGAGTCTCTCCATCATTTCACCTAGACTGAATAGCCAGTCACCCCCCACGTCCACCTGTCTCTGCCTCCCAAGCACTAGCTTTTCTGGGGATACTGAGGATTCAAACTCAGGTCCTCATGCACACACAGAAAGTACTTTGCTTGCTGAGATATCTCTCCAGCCCCCTGACAGAACTGTGTACTTATTGTGGTAACAATTATTACAAAAGCTACTGTGGTAATAGGATTCCTTCTAACAATCTAAGAAGCCTTAAGTCAGGCAAACAGACAATAAGAAAATAATTTATGTGAAACCAGGCTTTATAACATAGTACAACAGAAAAAAACAAACACACTCTTCAATTATATATTTTTTCAGTTTTCTTTACTGAACACAATATCTTCCTCCCAAAATAAACAAGTTTTTCTTAAAAGATTCTAAACTGCAAAGCCCTATAAACTGCATATGTTGAATACTCTTTTCAAAGCCATCTTTCAAAGAAACAATTATAT
The DNA here is from genome assembly GCA_028658305.1 of Pachyuromys duprasi. Lineage (NCBI taxonomy): Eukaryota > Metazoa > Chordata > Mammalia > Rodentia > Muridae > Pachyuromys > Pachyuromys duprasi. The sequence goes on from CM053763.1 coordinate 13,678,844, forward strand.
CCTTGGACGAGTGTCTCAGTGTGTGTTTTCAATATGCTAGAAGGGAAACAACTCATTTGAGGTTGTAACCATTTCCATTTTTATAATCAATTTCACTTCAGCCACATTGCTGACAGCAATTCTTAAAAACAGTTTAATATTTGTCTGACTGTATAAACATGCTTGAACTAAAAAAAAAAAATGCAATGCTGAACTTGATCAACCATTTTCTTTTCAATGAGAAAAGCATGTGGATTGTCAAGGAGACAAAAATGTTAAGGTCCAACTGCATCTACATGTTTAAAAAAGAGATCAGGAAACCTACTTAAGTCAGCAGAGCGTAAAGCAGCCGACTGACTGGACAGAGTGAACCGGGTTCGAGTATTCCTCTGGAGATTGGCATCTTTCCTCAGAAGCCTGGGCAGACCTTCCATCACATCAGCTTCCACCCTTTGCTGCCTTCTCAACCACTGCGGATCCAGATGAATTTTAATGAGTCAGAGCAGCCAGAATATAAGAAACTCAGCCAAGAATACAAGGACAAAAAAGAAAAGAGCTCACTATTTTCAAGAAAACATCTTTTTGAGAGTTCTGGCTCCCAGAAGTCAGGCCAAAACAGAGACAAACTGCCTCTGCATGAGGACAGACACGCTAGCGCTCTGCCTGAGGGACGGCAAGACTTCCCTTCCTCTTTCGCGCCATCTGTTTTCAGAAAGTTGAATCTGGGCTAGCGCACATTCACACTCACTTCAGAGTGGTTGATCTGCCAAGAAATGCAACAAAATGCAGGGTGGGCAGTCAAGAACCTAAGGAAATCTGTGCATTTGTTTATTGTTTAATGGCCATCTGAAAACTGTCAGATTACCTTTCTCCACCTGGGAGCAATTATGAATATCTTAGCGCCTCCCTGAATGATAAAATGCATTATCTAAAAACTCTGAGAACAGGGAACACACTGCATTTCACTTACAAAATAAGTCTCCACACAACAACTTTACTCATTGGACAATTAAAAAAGGGTGGAGACAACTCTGAGAACGGAGTGATTTACATCCTTATAAACAACTTTAAACACAAAGGTTTTTATTAAGCAGCTCAGGTTTTTGTCTGAACTGTTGCATCTCATCATGACTCTCCGGTAGAGTTCCATGGGCCTTTCCTGGTTCCTCACCAGTCAGCCTCACAGACTGCAATCCCATGATGAGCTGCCAGCAGCCTCATCTCTGACTTCCTGTTACTGTGCCAGCTGGTGAAGCACCACACAATTTCATGATCATTCCCCTATTCTGGATGGTCTCAGTTCTTGCCATCCATAACATATTACCTACTAGTTTGTCTCTGTCTCGTACCACCTTGCTCACCTCCTGCTGCACCCTCCATGGCAGTCAGTCATGGAACTGCTGAGTAAGTTCACGGGCTTTTCAGTGTGGCAGAGCTAGTATGTGGAAGGAAGTTGCATGCTTGTCTGTAGCTAAGTTAGGGCAGCCAAACTTCTTCAATAATGACTCAGTACTTCTTAATCTTTTCATGATGACTGTCAACATCTCTACCACATGGGAGACACAAATCAACCGCTTACAGTTGATAAAACTGAAGACATCTTCAATACTGACCCCATCTGTGCCCATGAGCTGATATATTACTAGAATAAATTATTTCAACTTAAACAAACTGCCGGCTTCTGCCCATTTAGTGACACTCGCCTGTAATAACAGCTATTGGGAGAGACAGAAGCAGGCAGAATATGAGATGAAGACTAGCATGGGAAACATTTCAGAATAGGCAGAATGCAGAAGGGAAGGAATAGAAACGGGGAAACAAACAGGAAGGGAGAACACAAGAGATGAATTCCAATAGCCTTAGTGGATGCCAGAAATCATAGTAGACAGCAAATCCTATATATACTCTACTTTTCCCATATACACACAACCTGTGATAAAGTGTGACATACATTATTAGTACAGTAATATCTAAGGAACCAAAACAATTATAACAACACATTCCAATAGAAAGTATGTGAATGTATCTTCTTTATATAGATCAGAAATACCTTCTCATGTTTTTACATTTTTAATTTATGTGTATGTATGCATGTGTACCATGTGCATATGCTGTCCTTAAAAGTCCTTACGAACTCCCTAAAACTGAAGTTACGTTTGCCATTGTGGGTGCTGGGAATTGAACCCGAGATCCTTGCAAAAGCAACAAGTGTTCTTAACCACTGATCCATTTATCTAGCACCTCAAATATATATATTATATAACATATAACATATTATATATATGATATATATATTTAATATATATATAAATATATATATTTATTTTTTTTTTGGCTTTTTGAGACAGGGATTTTCTGTGTAATAGCCCTAGCTGTCTTGGATTCGATTTGTAGACCAGGCTGGCCTTGAACTCACAGAGAGCTGCCTGCCTCTGCCTCTCAAGTGCTGGGGTTAAAGGCATGCACCACCACGCCCAGCCTCAAAAAATATTTTTAATGGAATGGATTCTCACTGTTGCTCAGCCTGATCCTGAATTCCTGGACCTAAATGCTGTTACTTCTTCATTCAGTCTCCCAAGTAAATGGAATTACAGGTATACAACATTGCACCCAGCTTTCAAAATAACATTTGCACTGTCCTCACCCTTACTCTTGTGAGAATGTAAGATGATATAAGACTTACACGGTAAAACGGTCTTCAATGAATCGCGGGCAATACAGTACATGTTTTATATTTATTATAAATGGAGGGTTTGGGGTTTTTTTCATGCTGGAAATTGAGCTGCATGCCTCACACATGTGCAAGAACGTTGCAGCATTGTGCTTCATTACCAGTTGAGTTAATGTTAATTTTGTGAAATAGTCTGTCCACATCTAATTAAATCCGCCCTTATGAGCCATACTGGACTTTGCACTTCATCTAAAAATCAACATAATAACCAAGGAGGGTAGAGACTACTTGAACTAGTTCCTGAGTACTAAATACTTGAATAGATTCACAGGCAATCAGAATTTACTTTTTTGTACATTTCAAGAATATATGAATCTCTCATCAGGTGTGAGACTGAAAAAGCACTCAGAACCTTATTTTAATTTGTTTAATAAAAATAGAAACGAAAATCTGCATGAGTTAAGTATAAAACTTTAAACGGAGAGCCTGGAAACATAAAACGAGACTGAGCAGAGGGAGAAGTTGAGGAAGAACCTGCGTGGGAAGAAGGGCTCACACACACACAAACAGTGCAACAAAGGAGTCTTTGCAAGACAGGGTCAGTGGGCAGCGCACACTTCGTGGTTTAGGAACTGTGGAGGTCAAACAATACGAATAAGGATATAAGTTACAATATAATGCAAAGTTTAGGCAAAAGGTTCAGATTTTACATCAACAAGGCAATACAAATAAATTTTACAATGGAAAAAGCAGGGCTGGAGATGTGGCTCAGTTGGGAGAGTGCTTGCCTAGTAGACACAAAGCCCTGAGTTCAATCCCTTGTACTAGATAAACTGGGTCTGGTGGCACACACTTATAATCCCAGGACTTCGGGGCTGGAGAGATGGCTCAGAGGTCATCACTGTCTGCTCTTCCAGAGGTCCTGAGTTCAATTCCCAGCAACCACAAACATCTATAATGAGATCTGGTGCCCTCTTCTGGCGTGCAGATGTACATGCAGACACAATATTGTCTACATAATAAATAAATAAGTCTTTATAAAAAAAATAATCCCACAGAATTTGAGAGTAGAAAAGGAGAATCAAAGCTGCAGTCACTCTTAGCCACATAGGGAGTTCCAAGCCAGCCAGGGATACATCAAACCCTGTCTCCAAAGAATAAAACATAAAAGGTACAGCGGTGTTTTAAAAGGTACTCTGGCTACAGAGCGAAGAGAACAGAACTGTGAACGAACAAGGGGATAATTAGTGGAAAGACTCAAAGAGAGAGAGGCTAAGACAACAATCTAGGCACAAGGAGATAGGGCTGTGGGCTGCTGAAGGCAGAATACAACAAGGAAATTTAAGAGGTTGAAGAAAAACGCCGTAATTAAAGGATGCTCGCTTCCGGGTACCCTTCCAAGTAAGATGGCTTGAAATATTAGATCTGCCTCCTAAATGTGTTTCATTGACTTTGAAGCCCCTATTTTCAAAGGGCTCATCAAAGAGTTTTAAAAGTGTCAGGAAGAAGACAGAAACAAACTGGGCAAGTCACATAGCCCACAGGTAGGGTGACGGTCACGGACAGTGGCTCCCACTTCTGAGGCTACTGGTGCTGGCACAGTGCTGGACTCGGTGAGCACCAGCCACTTCCTTAGAGTTCAAGAGATGGAAAACAGTGTCTCTTGAGGTCTAAGAGGTATTTCATCTATTTAAGATTTTAGCTTTTTATTACAAAAAAATTATTTCTCAAATCTATATTAATCAATTTAAAATAAAAAAAATCACAGAGCAAGAAAACTGCAGAAAAACTTCAAGGACTTTTATCTCCAGTTATAATGGTCAATGAGCAACTTCTTGTGACATATCAAGCAGTTAAAATTTTCTTTGGGAGCAGGGGAGATCACTCAGTTTAGTAAACCGTGGGCCTCACAGGCACTGAGGATCTGAATTTGATGCCCAGAATCCAAGTAAAAAGCCTACATGGTGATGTGCATTGTAACCCCAACACTGGGGAAGTGGGGACAGGAGAGTCCCAGGAGCTCGCTGACCAGCCAGCCAACCTAACCAGAGAGCTCCAGACCAACAAGGACTTTGTCTCAGAGGAGAAGAGTGATATTCCTGAAGATGGCACCCAAGGTTGTCTTCTGACCTGCATGCATGCGTACCCATACTCCTGCACACGCACACACAGAGACATGGTAGAGGGATGTAGTAGCAGAGCCAAAGAAAGGTCCTAGTATGAAGAAGGAAGGAAGGAAGACACAAAACAGCATTCTAAAAAAATATATTACCTCAAATTTAGTTTTGATTTAAAGCAGCTGAGACTATGAGGTAAAGAACCAGTGATAAGAAATGAGACCAGGATACAAAGTGAATACATTGTAAAAAATAATAATAAAAAGAAATGAGACCATTGGTGTCAAGCACCTTTAATTCAGCACTCTGAGGCAAAAGCCTGCCTGACATTCCAGTAAGAAAATACTTCTCTATAAAATTACTTTTACACAATCATGAATTAATCCCAAGAGGGAGTAAAGGCAGATATGTTCCAATGAATACTGTATTCTTCAAGAATTTTAATTAAAACCGAGCACAGTATTTCTTGAAAGACATGAATTATGCAACTGTTCACGTGAATGTTGCTCTCCTTGTGTCAAAATAGTGATTCCTAGTTTTACAATGTCTTTGTGACAGAAGAATGAGACCCTGGCCGGCCACTGGCACACATCAGAGCACCGTCTCCAAGTGTCGGACTCTTTTCATTAATAGTCACTTAAAAAGAGCAGGTCACCACAGGGAAAGCATTGGTTACCAAAGTGAATATATTTTGTTCTGAAGTTTCCTGTCCTGGGAACAAAAATACAAAACAAAACCCAAAAATGGAGCAATGTACAGCACAAAACATTCAAGCAGAGGCATTACGCCAGGAAAAAAACAGAAAGTTTTACTCTTGGGCCAAAGGCTCCGGAGACTCTTTTAAATTTTTAAATCGTGACAATTATCTTGATGCCTCTTAATGAATCAGATCTGTCTGCAGAACAAAGGCTTGCTTGGGAGCTTTGTGTACTTTGAGGAATAATTATTTCCTAAGCTTATTCACTTTTTAAAGAAAGCGGCTTACAGGCAGATTTGGGAAACGGTGTGCTTAAGGGAAAACATTTGGACCTGTAGACTTCCCAAGGTATTCTGCTTGAAATATCCAATGGAAAACACTCAGGAATAAGGAATAAACATTCAACCAGTTTCAAAAGCAGTATATTTCTTGCATGTGTTTCTGTTTCAGTGTTGACTGTGTTGAAACAACAACAATTGTTCCTAAGGCATCATTAGAGTTACAGTGAAAAACCTTGTGTTTCACTATAACATCCTGTGACACTCAGGTCTGGTGGCTATGGCAATTCCTTACTTGCCTCATGATGTAACCACATTAGTCAACAGTGTATAATATATTGACAAATCTATTTTAATCTCTGATTAGCAACAGTTTATACCTCACTTTCATAGCATACTTATACAACCTGTTGCCAAGTAGCTATTTAAATGAACACTAGGTATCTTCATTTATCTATTGCTGCAATAACAGGCCACCCTACAATTAAAACTTTAAAAAGCATGTTGTTTACATACAATTCTGCAATCTAGGCTAGGCTTAATTTTGTACATCCCTTCTGCCCAGCTTCATAGTCATCATGTGAGATTGCCTTCACCAGACCAGAATCAGCCAGGAGGCCTGGACTAACAGGCTTCCCTCATACTATGTAGTACTAAGGCCTCCATACATACATGTGACCTCTCCATCTCAATTACTGTACTTCTCGTGTAACTGTTGGGACTTCTCAAAGCATAGGCCTGGCCCTTGTTAAGCTGCAAACAGCACTTTATGTGGCAGACAGATCATAACATGGAAGGAAACAACCAATTCCCAACAGTGTTCCTCTGACGTCCATGGCACTTGTATGCCTGCACACTCAGTAATAATAATAATAAATTAGATAACTTTGCAAAGGATTGGTAAACACACAGGACAACACATATTATTCAGTCCATCGTTCTTACTCTGTAAGTGATGGAACACCTACCTCCAAAGAAACAAAAGTGTGGGCAAGTTTTCTAACAGAAAGGCCATTGTGTATCCATAAGCTTCACATTCTAGAATCATGAACACCCGCCAGAATCATTACACACCCACAGACTGAATGTTCCACCTTCTGAAATATTTAATTACCACCATTTATAATAAGTACCAACAGGTAATTTCCTAAGCAAGGGGAGAGCAGCATACACTCGTGGTGAGCTAAGAATTCCCAGTATCTACTGCCAGATGATCAGTGCCTAGCCCTGGGGAGGAGCATCTGAGATTCAAGGGTTTCCAGGACATTCGATTTCGAACTAGTCAGTGCAATTCTGTTCTGGAGGGTGAAACATCTCTGCCTTTCACTTTAAGCCCAGAGCGACTGGGCTTTCCTGACCTGTTACAGCCCCAAATTCAATAAGGTGGCATCTATCATCAAGCATTTGCATGTCTCTTAAAAATCATTGGTTTTAGTCTAATTGAGACAGCTCAGTGGTTAGAGACACTTGCCAGCAAGCTTAAAGAGCTGAGTTTAACCAAAGGGACCTATGTGAGGAAGGGGAAAACTGACTCTTGTAAGTTGTCTTTTAACCTCTACACGCATGCCATCGTTCATGAACTCACATACATCCATAGTCACACACAAATAATAAGTCAATAAAATGTAATTTTTTAAGAAGGCCCTTTAGTCCTTAAACTTTTGCAAAGTATTGACACTGCCATCAGTTTAACTTTTAAATGTTATTATCAATTATCAATTGCTATTTCGGTTAGGACAGAAATAAACTATGTCATGGAGAGGTTAAATATTCTCTGGGAGTACGCCCACCCTCCAGTCCAGGGACAGTTCTGACACCACAATGAAGTAGGCATATGCAAACTTATAAACACAAAGATTCAAAACAAAACATACACAACACCATCAGCAATCTGCCACAGATTTATGTATGTTCTGCTCTTCAAAATGCTCAGAACAAAACATGTGACTACAGGTGAGAAAGCAGTTGTGATCCAATCACATTTAATAGCTACAAAAAGAATCTTTTAAAAGACCTGATACATCCACTGTTGTTAAAATAGATGCAAAAATTCACTTAGAAAGCTGTCTTCACATGCCCCCTATATACACACCTACATATATATTTAATCCGGAGGAAAGCCTGCAGGATGGCTCAGTGCACCCTTGCCTCCAAGCCTGAGAACCTTGCCTCCAATCTCTGGGACCCATGTGGTGGAAGAAGAAAAGGAACTCCCCACAAGTTGTCCTCTGACCTCTAGATGTGTACTGTGACACACTGGCACGTCGACACAAAAAAATAAGTAAACAAATGTAAAATTAAAATTGAAATCCTTGGAGGAGGGGGATGCTATCCAAGATGAAAACAAAAGACAATTCCTGTGTGCTGGGAAGGGAATCACAAAACCATGATGGGGGGAGGTGGGGGAATCCCAGCTGCAAGGCAATACAGATATGATTTTAATTATGTGAGAAGAAAGAGACCACAGTCTGGCCATGTGTGCCGGGGGGTTGGCTGACCTGAGGGACATGAGAAAAAGCTCATCAGTCACTCTGATGAGACCCAATGCTGCACACACACTGTGCTCTACCACCGAGCTCCACTTCCAACCTATTTGATGTATCTCTTAAAGAATTTCTTTCTGTATCAACGATTTCATTTTTATTAAATTATTGGTATTTTATGTTAGGCAAACTAAAGCCTATTCACAAAGCCTAAGCAACTACTTTGAGAACTGAGATTTTGAGGCACCTGACACAGGTATTTTTTAAAAGGGGGAAATACTCTGGAGGTACAGCTCAGTGTTCAACTGTATGATTAGCGTGGCTCTTGGTGCTAAAACAAAGCAAAGCCAGAGGGACAAATGCAGGAATTAACACGTTGTGAAGTGACTTAAGTAATAAAGTCTTTTTCCTTCCTTATTAAAGTGACAAGCTCTTTCCTGAATATACTAATTATACATCATAAAACGCTGATGAAAACTGAGTGTGGCAGCATGTACCTAAGACCCCAGCTTTCGGGAGGTAGACGCAGGAAAATCAAGAGTTCAAGGCTATTCTCAGGTATACAGTGAGTTCATATATACAACCCGGATTCAGAAGAAAACAAGGGGTGAGAGATCACTCTGAGGTTAAGTGCTCGCTGGTTCCCGCACCCACGTCAAGAGGCTGACAGCAGCCTGTAACTGCAGTTCCAGGGGACCCAGTGCACTCTCTACAGGCACTCACCCACACCCACAGACACATAAATAAAAACAAATCTTGACTGGCACTTAGGAGGCAGAGGCAAGTGGATCTCTGTGAATCTGAAGCCAGCCTGGTCTGCAGAGCGAGTTCCAGGGCAAGCCAGAGCAGTTACACAGATAAATCCCGTCTCAAAAAACCCAAAAAATTAAAACAAATAAATAAATCTTTAAAACAACAGCAAAACACACACACAACTAGAACATGGAAATTAATTAATAACAATACATGAGTCCCTCTCCATTGTCACTTCCCCACCTCTCTGCCACCCGCTAGAGTAAAAGCCCTAGCTCCACACCTGACTTGTATTTCATGTGCCCCCTAAGCCCAGCTTTCTTTGGTCCAAGACTACAAGCTCACTCGTTGACCACGTTCCACTGACTAGAAGAGAATCTGTGGGACAGCAGGGCTTTATTTTTAGTTTTTGGCCTTTAATTTTATTTTTTATGCATATATGAAACCAGCTTAACATGGCTTTTACCCACTTCCAACACTGAGATGAGTCAAAAGATAGCAAAATAGTCACTGAAAACAAAGTTACAAGCAGTCTCTCCTTTCTAATACAATAAGTACTGTTCTTTATCATTTTAATAACTGAAACTGAAAAGAATTAAGCAAAGCCAGATGAGGTACTATAGTTTTATGTGACCAATTATTTTAGAGGATTGTAACCAAATAAAACCAGAACAAGAACAGCATTCTGCGGTGTACGCCATGTTTTCGGGCCCAGGATCAATCACTCCACTCGCTCTCTCACTAACAGAACACCAACTGTCTGCCACAGCCACCGTGTGCTCAGATTAGAGCACAGGAACATACACAGGTCTAGCCAATGATCTGGGCAGCTGTGTAGCCGTATGATGATGAAGTCATCAGAAAGAGCTCATCTCACCTGAAGGGCAAACTTGGTAAAAGAAAGCCTTCCCTTCTTTGCTCTAGTCAGCCTGAGTAAATCTTGGAGATGTGGATCTGGGGAGAGAGTTCAATGTCACCATCTGGCCTTGCAAGCATGAGGACCTCACTTCAATCCCCCAAAAGGGAAATGGGTCCTGAGGAATGCAGCCTAGATGTGGCAGACTATACAAGTGTGCCTGGGAGTTTAATACACACACACATATACACACAGTCAAGTTGTGACTTTGAGGAACACTTGTAACAAAGGGGACCCCTCCTTCACCCCACATAAATACAAAAGAAGTCTGATGGCTAATGGCAATGCCCAGATTAGTGACCACAAATTACTACATCTTCTACACAGGAAGAAAAGGAATGTCATCTGTCTGTCTCTCTGTCTGCCCAAATTGGGGGGAAGGGTGCTGTCTATAGGCAGCTGAAAGCTTTCTGAATGTTGACCACCAATGAGGAGACACATTCAGCACTGATCTTGTGGCTAAGAGGATCTGGAACAATTTAGGAAAGATAAGGCCAAGGAGACAGAACCACTAGGAATGAAAAGAGACACAAACTGCTAATGCACAATGCATCCATGTCCACAACACACAGCTTTTGCCATTCGCCCCTAAAGAAAAACAGTGTTCTAGCTCTCAGCATGAATACACCTTGGGTTCCCTGCCTTCAGCAACTCTCATGGAGATAAGCACTCTCCATGATCATAGTAGAAGTACATCCTAACTTGCCAACTAAGGAAACATGAAGAAACCTCAGGCAGGCAGGTTCTCAACGCCACCAATTTTCCTAAGACAACAACCATGAGGAAAACAAGCTTCCTTACATTCCATGTTTGAAATGCCTGACTTCTACTCTTATCAGGTGTAATAATCAACAGTCATGTAGAGACGATTAAAAATGACGCAGTACTGCTTTAATGTGTCTCAGCTGTCCTCCTGCCCAGAAAACACACACACAGGGTTTCCCTGCGACCAAGCTCTTGCATAACGAGGCAATCACACACAGATGTGCCCCTCTCAGAAGGCGCCATGATTTACAGCCAAAGCAAGATCCCTGACAGGGGGGCTGCTGCTCCAAGGAATATGAGAACTCAGCACAATGTTCAGTCGGATAGCAGAGATTTCTTGGAATTGGAGTTTAAATGAATTTTATTTGCATTTTAATTATTTATAATTATGTTTAAAATTATCTAGAACTGTTTAAAGGCAAACATGTTCTAAAAGGTTTTACATGCAAACTTCCAGTGGTCCTGGGTAACATCAGAAACTCAGCACCAAAGAGTGTGTTTTGTGAAGATACCCAAAGAATTCATTTGCATCCTACCACAGTGCTTGGGGCCTGTAATCCCAGCACTTAGGAGGCTGCAGCAGGAAGATCATGAGCATGAGTCCCATCTCAAAAATAAATTAATAAATAAAAAGAAAACAGATGGAAAAGGGGGAGCAGAGTGTTACCCCACTTCACAGGGGAAGATAAGTCATTGTAGAAGATACCCAGTTTCTAGCTGAAACCAGGGTTAGTTCTTCTCAGATGCTGAATGATCAAATACGAACATCTAAAGTGTTCACGAAATAGACAAACACTAGAGCTGAACTACCTGCCTCTGTGAAAGCATACCTTCAATTCCTGTGACGTGAGATGCTACTAGAATATTCCTAAATTATCTAGGAAATAAACTAAACAAAAGGAAGAGATCTAAAAATGAGAAAATATTGAAAAAATTATGTTCTGAATAAATATCTAAAAATATATTTTTTAAAACTCTCAAACATATGTTCCTGATTTAAGAAAAGATATCCAATGAAATAATCATAAAGCTACTATGGGAAAATAAGCTATCTGTAGTTATCTAAAAGTGAAGCCTCTACTTATCACTGAGTTTTATTACAGTCCATGGATGAGATGGTCTGAGTCCTTCTAACCCCACACCGCCATTGCCTTTACTGAGGTATAATTCACAAACAAAAGCATTTCAGCTGTCCATTAGTACAACAACAACAACAAAAATACTTAAGACAAGTCAATATATAAAGAGAAAAAGGGTTTGATTTTATCTCAGCATGCTAGCAATTTCAGCGCAAGATTGGCTGGTCCTGTTGCTTTGAGACCCGTGGATTGCAGGATTGCACAGTAGAGCTAAGCCGCTCGCCTCATGACAAGGAAACCAAAACAAAGGAGGGAACTGAGGAGACGGCTGTTAGTAAAAAGAGTTTGCTGTGCAAGCACAGGACCTAAGTTCAGATCGCCGGCACCCATGTAAATGCCCGGTATGGGGGCTTCTACACCCCTGCAAATAAATCCAAGCTCTGGGGAAGCAAGGATGGCGAAATGTCAGGTTCAGTGAGAGACCCAGTCTCAAAAAGTACAGTAGAGGGGGATTGAAGAACGCACCTCATGTTGACCTCTGGCCTCCACATGCATGCCTGTGTGTGTGCACCCCAACAAGCACAAACACACAAAACAAAAAGAAAGGAAGAAGCAGCTAGGGCCTCACTTCACCCTTCAAAGGCAAACTTCCAAAGAACGAAAGGCTCTACACCTCAAGGGGTGCCAACCATGGTCAAGCCTTTATAACACATTCTAGATCCAAACTATAGCAGGTGTGTAACACGATGACTGACTACAGTTTACAGAGTAAAATAATTGCTACAACAAATGTAATTAAAATATCTACCGCTTCATTCTCTCAGAGAATGAAAGATGTGTGATATAACCTCAGGACCTACTCTCTTAGCAAACTTCACACATCACCATACCGTCACCATAAACATTAGATCTACCCTCCAGTCCCCAGGAACCACCACTCTATCCTGTTTCAATAGAGTTGACCTCTCTAAACTCCACAAATCATGTAAGTGTATGATACATAGCTCATATATATATATATATATATATATATATATATATATATATATATATATATAAATATAACCATACAATAGCTCTCTTTCACTTAGCATAGTATCTGAGTTCATTTAGTATGTCTTTCAAGTTCATTCATGTGTGTGTGTATGTGTATGCGCCCATGGGTGTCCATGTATACACATACCACATTTTCTTTATCCATTTCTCCCTGACACTTGTCCTGGCTTCTGTAATGAATACAGACACACAGATGATATAGTGGCTTCATTTCCTTCAGATAGATAACCACCCCACCATCTGGGTCCACACAGAAGACTGCCAAGCACTTCTTTAAATCATTTGAGAAAATCCACAATGAAAGAAATCTCCTGGAGCTTAGCATGCAAGAGGGGAACACTTGGTTTCTTTTAAATTTCCAGTGTTTTAAAGATCCTTCTCTTCCCAGGCCTACCATATCTACAGTCCACTAAGATGACCTGCACCCCACAGGAGAAGAACATCTGCCCAAGGTTAACACAGACTGGCAAAGTGTTCAAGGATTAGCCGAGATGAGGACTGCAATGCTTAACATCACCCTCATCTTCTCTTAGTGTTGTGGTTTAAATGTGAAAAGTTCCCCCAGAGACTCACATGTTTGAATACTTGGTCCTCAACTTACGATACTGTTTGGAAAGGTTGCGAAACCTTAAGGCCTAGCTGGAGGAGTGAGTCACTGGGTCTGGGTCTTGAGGCTTTGTAGGCCACCCACACTTCCCTGCTTCCTGAGTATAGAGGCAATGTGATCTTGCCACCATGTCTTCTCTGCCATGAATCCCTCTAGAACTCTAAACCAAAATAAATCCTTTTTCCCTTTAGTTGCTTGCCAAAGCAGTTTATCAAAGTAATAAAAATAAAATAAAATAACTAAGACACTTAGCTACTAGCGAAAGGATAAATAAATTTAAGACATTTTAAAATCGTGGCTGTAAATAAAAATTAATATTTCCCTAGGACCAAAGGAAAGCCAAGGTTAATGATGAGCATAACATGTAACAACTGGATCCTAAGAACTGAAAACACAGGAATTTAAACACACAGTAGCAGATACATTATGACATTTTACTTATTACATTAATTGAGCATAATGTTAAGTTAAGCAATTAAGAGAGGGAAAGTTACTTTCTCTACCACACCCTTTCTAAAACGCAACTCCTTTGCAGCCTTCTCCTCATGCAACTGCTCATACTCTCTTAATTTGAATTCAAAGCACGACATCTCTACAAAAGATTTATGCAACCGAAGACCCACAGCCTGTGCTCTTCCTACATGGTACTTTTCTATGATTCATTTCTTTCTATTTCCTCGACCGCCTAGGTAACCCCAGCTGTGATGGTTAAGGTTTCAATGAGCTATCACTGTAGTCAGAGCACAGAAAAGTCCAGGTCAACATTTCTTCCCATTTTTGAATGTTCAAGGTGGTGAGCTTATAAACCTCACTACATGGGGAAAATGCCACAATAAAAGTATGCCTCCTCTGTAATCTTGGAGAGAAAAGTACAGAAGTTCAATGAAAACACAGAAAACAAAATATCCATGTTCCCCAAGACCCCTTGGTTTACTGGTAAGGAGAAATTACTTTAAATCACCCATACATCTTCAAAATTCCTAAACTTGTATAATTTAATTTTAATTAAAAAAATGCTGAAGATGAGAACATTCAAATTTCATTTCTTTCTCATGGATTTCATTCCACTGATATGTGGCAGGAAACAGAAATAAGAAACACAAACTAATTGTGCCATAGCAGATCTTACATTTCACAAATGTCCCTTGAGCTACATGGAAAATGGAGGAAATCAGAGGCAAAAGAGTACATTGAATAGTTAAAATGACACAAATTTATTCCTAGAATAAGCCTAGTTTTCAAAAAAGAAAAAAAAAACCTTAAAATAAATGCTAACTCAGTTAAGAAAATTTACCTTCACAAGCAACAAAAAGCCTTCCTGGGCTGAACAGATGCTCAGGGGGTAAATCCTGATGGCCTGACTCTAGTCCCTAGGACAGGCAGGGTAGAAGGAGAGAATCAACTCCTGCAAGCTGTCCTCTCTGCACACCATGACACACAGGCAGGCATATACACAAGCACACACACACACACACACACACACACACACACACACACTATAAATGGGGAGAAAGAAAAAACAAAAATACTTCCTGAGGCAAAGTAGAAATAAACATGGTAACTTTTACAAATTCTTTTCCTTTTGGAATATTCCTGAAATATCATCACATGACAGTACAACTACAATTTAATTACAATCATTCTGAGAGAAAAAAATCTATCGGTATTAATCATTTCTTCTTGAAGATACACTAAAATACCAAAGGAAAGGCTATGCCCTGGCCCTTGGGAAACCACTGTTTCAGAAGGCAGTCCTATCATTTGTTGTAGTTCAGAATCTTAGGATAATAAATGGGATGTGATTTACACTTATTCTGTCTATATCCGCCAAAACTTCTTACTTCTATGTGTTATAGTATGGCTCCTTTAAAGAAAATTCAGTTGATTGACTTGCCTCCTCCCATATTTTCTCATTTCAAGCAAATACATGAGTCACTCGTGAATCCTGTGAAACTGGCTACTCAGATGTTAGACGCTTGAGCTTTTTGTTCAAACAAGCATGGTTCTAAAATGACTATTAGCTTGTCCTGGTAGAATCACTAATAGCTGAACAGGCTGAACGAGATTTTATGCAGAACAGTCAAGAGCTGAGATAACTTGAACTAGGCTAGGGGTGTAGCTGAGTGGTAGAGTGCTTACCCAGCACATTTAAGGTCCTAAGAAGACGTGGACTGATACAGGGACAGAGATTAGGCAAGGAGAGGTAGAAGAAAGGAAGAAGGAAGAAAAGAAGACGGGGCAAGAGTCAGTCATTTCTCTCTAGTAGAATCCTACACAGCTATTAAAAATAACACACATAGACCTGGAGAGATGGCTCAGCAGTTAAGAGCACTTTCTGCTCCTGCAGAGGACCTGGGTTCAAGTCCCCGCACCCACATGATAGCTCATTACCTTCCCTCTTCTGGACCCCAAGGGGCACTAGTAATGCTGTACAAACATTCATGCAGGCAAAACACAAACATAAAATAAAACTAAGTCAATCTGTTTTACAATGTAACACACAGCTAGCTGCAGAAACACTACTAGATGCAGCTACCCATCCAACCAATGATGAGTTCCCGAGCATTTCCTTTTGTTTTGTTTTAAATGTCTCTATGAATTATTTTTCCAGTTTGGCTTTGTGTGGGTGAAATTAAATCATAAATAATTAAAAGGTTAAAAAAAAAAAAGGAAATTCACAGCAGCTTAAACTGCAGTTTCTGGGAATGTTCTGAATCCTGAGACACTTCACACCTGCCAACTAGTGAGAGGTCTACACCAAAAACAACACGGACCCTGCCCTCTTGTCCTCCTGAGCATTTGGGTCACACATGCTCTCCAATAGTACTTCCTTGTTTGTTTTCCCTCCTTGGATCATATCTATCTGTCTGTCAGTCTGTCTCTATCTCTTCCCATCTCTATCCTTTTCCCTCTACCCTCCCTTCCTATTTTCCTTCCCTGCCTGCACCCTTTACTTGCTTCTTTGCTGACACCTTAGAGTGAGCCCTTTTGTGCTGAAAAGTAACTCCTACCATGGTGCTTTGTATCACAAAACCTCTGAAACCATGAACCAAAATAAATCTTTCTTTCTTTAAGCTGTTTTTATCTGTTTCTTTTAATAATCTGCATATTTCGGTGCAGTATGCATGCATATGTGTATATATGTTCCCATGTGCATAGAGGTCCAAGGCTGACTTTTGGAGTCTTGCTCACATACTCTCCATGTTATTATCTGAGGCAACATCTCTCAACTGAACCCAGAGCTTGCCAATATAGCAATTCTGGCTAGCCAACTTGCTCCAAGGAGCCTCTGTCTCCCTGTTTTAAGCACAAGGATTACAGTCCCATCTGGTTTTTACATGGATTCTGGGCATCATAACTCTGCTCCTCACACTTCTGTTGTAAACCCCTTTACCCCTGGGACACCTCTCCAGCCCTTTCTCAGATTTTTTGACTGTGATATTAGAAAATTAATACCCGCCCCTTAACAGAAAACTTTATTTCTTGTCAAGTGTTCTACCACTGTTACACCCTCAACCCCTACTCTATATAATTTAGCCTAGAATTTTCTCCCCAGTGATCAAGTTTCTACCCATGTGAAACCCCAGGCTTCTCTGCAGTTCTCTCTATTACTATAGCTGACCATGTATTCAGTAGACAATAACGTCTCACTGGAATGAAATGGTTCATAAGACCTACAAATGAAGAACCAGAACAAAGCTCTCAGATGTTCTAAGAGTAGCAGATACATGGCGTCATGAAGAGGAGGCAAGAAGAGGTCCAAGGAATCAGAAAATAGTTCATGTCTTGGCTCAAATGCTACTCTTTTGAAAGAAGAGGTAGCATTCATCACATTAAAACCCAGAAGTCAGAATTGGAGAGGAAAGTCAATCAAAGAAGAATTGAAATATAGTAATTTAACTATAGATTCAGAAATAATCTTTATAAGTCAGACTGATCCAAATGCCCATCCAAGGTTTGAGAATGTAGCTAAGAGGTAGAGAATGTACTCTACCTCTTATGTACAAAGTCTGGTGTTCCATTCCCAATATCATAAAAAATGTAACTTCTGGTACATATCTCTAATTATAAAATATAGAGAAAGCTAATCATACAAACACTAGGGTCAGATACAGTAAGACAAATATCTCCCAAAAGAACAATGGTTACAGTGGGACACATCTGCAATCCAGCACTGGGAGACAGGAGCCCGAGGATCAGGAATTCAAAGCAAAACTCAAGTTCATCAAGAGTTTGAAGCCAGTCTAAAGTACATAAATGCACAAGCAAAAACAAAAAGAGAGACAAAACCAAAGCAGTCTTTTGGGTAACAAGAGACATTTTCTTCAGTGGTGTACCACAGTTAAGATCCTCATGCGTGTGAACACTCTTTCACCCAAGTGCCTTTACACAACCTTAATGAAACATCATTGGGTCATCAAAGGGGTAAAGGGGCATAAAAGTAGAAGGAGGATTAGTTGAGCAGAGAAAGGTAAAGGCAATGACTGGGAATTAGAACAAGAAAGAATTAGGACAAGAATTAGGACAATAATGGGGGTAAATATAATCAAACTGTATTATATACATGTATGAAAATGTCATAAAGCCATTATATATAATTAATATATACTGATAAAAACCAAAAGATGAAAGAAAATAAATCTTTCATTTAGGTAATAGGGAAATGACAATTTTAAGACATTTACTGTAGCAATCAATTTAGAAACCCATCCTGAAGGGCGGGGTTGCCTCAGTGATGACTCGGTGGTTAAGATCACTTGCTACTCTTCCAGAGGACCTGGGTTTGATTCCCAACACACACTTGGTAGCTCACAACCAATACTAAGAGATGCCCTCTTCAGGCCTCCATGAGTACTGGGCCTATGCATGGTGCACAAATGTACATGCAGGTGAAATATTCATACATACAAAATAAAATTTAAAAAAAGAAAAGACATCCAACTTGTAGACCAAAATTGACTACCATATTTGCTGTGTTGTCTTCCTCTATGGGTCCCAATCTGATCCCACCCTCTTCAAAGGACAGCTTTACAGCAATTCTAGGTCGTGGATATCACAAAGTGAACAAACATGCAAGGATACTCCCTGCAGCATGACTAGAAATAGTCAGAACTGCAAAGCAACCCACATGTCTACCAGCTGGAGGGTAACAAAACAGAATATAAGACTCATGCAATGAGAAACCAGCAATCGTCAAAGAAAATGTGGTAAATGAATATGGACATGAAAACTGCAAAACATATTTTCACAAAGAGGAAAATACACAAGCTGCACTTTGTGTGCTACATGATCCCATTGTGTTTACAAAGAGACATATGTGAGACTGCTGATGTGCAGGAGGGGGAACATTCACAGAATGAGAGCACAGATACCAAAGTGCCGACAGTGACTGACTCTGCAGAGACGAATAGACCGTAACACTAGAATGTTCTCAATGGAATCTGATCATACCTAATACAAGAGCAAACCAAAAGTATGGTTTATAAATGAACTAACAGATTCCAGATTTCTTTGTTTAACCCCAGGCATGATTTTAGCAGCGCTTCATTAAAGGCACACTCTCCCGATATGACTGCTAAAAAGAGAATGCCCTCACTGAGATGCATATAACAATGTTCTGGTCAAGTTCTTAAAGGTCAAACTACACCTTTGCCTCTGAAAGCATGGCACTGTAAAGCTGTGTTCCATGGGATGCAGGTCCTCCATAAGGCCCTGTCAACAACCCTTTACTAGGGTAATTCCCTATCAAAGGGAATAGCCTAGGCTAGTGGGAACTCTCAGTGAGACCAGGAAAAGCAGAATTTAACTAAAAACAAACAGAAAAACAAAAGCTGAAGCAGAATGTTCAAAAGCCTGATCCATGATGTACAAAGTCCAATAACAATTTACATTTAGTTAAAGGGTTTTTCCCTAGGGCACAAAATGGCATATTGTCATATAATAACATCTTAGTAATTAAAGACTATTTATTTCTAAAACTGGTCAGTAAAAAACAAAGGGGAAATAAATTTTAATTTTTAGCAGGGTCTCAAGTAGTCCAGGCCATCCTCAAACTTGCTACATGGTTAAGAATGACCTTGAACTTGTGATCCTCCTATTTTGTGTCTCTACCTAGTTCTCCCTCTTCATGCAGAAATTATAAGCATGTTCCTTCAAGCCTGGCTCATACAGTGCTAGAGATTGAACCAAGGCTTGTTGTATGTCAGTCAAGAACTCTACCAAGTGAGCGACATCTTCAGCCCAAGAAAAAAATATTTTAATGGAGCAACTTTGGCACTGTCTATTTGGCATGAAATAAAGTTTTATCACTAAGGATTGCTTTCTAGTCTACACCAAAACTCTGGGTTGCCAAATTATATGATTAATCTAAGATGCTACGAAAAAAACAAAATTTCTATTTTAAAATTCTATTTTTAAATTCTAAAAACTAAGAAATCTGGCATGACCACTCAATACAACAAAATGCCTCTTAGGACGGACTGAATAGAAACTCATACACTTGAGACATTATTCACTTGAGACATTATTCTAAGAGGGAAAGAAAAGGATAAAATGTCAGTTCTTGTTCAAGCACAGTGTTTTCAATTCTCTTCTTTAATTTCATTCACTCACCAAATTCCTAGTAGTCAAAATAGGCAACTGCTGAAGGAAAGGATTTCAGACCCTTTAATTGCCTATTCAAGGTTGAGGCAAGCCTGGGCTATATGAGACGCATCTCAAAAAAATTAAAAAAAAACCTTTCAGCACAGAAAAACTTTCACAGCACTTATCTCATTGAATCATCAGTTCTGAAAGCTGTAGCAGAAAACAATGCTGGAACATGGGAAGGGACTGGCCCAGAGACTGTCAGAAAAGGAACTGAGCAAAGATAGGAACCTCCTCTTCTCTCTGCTCGGGTACCAGACTAGAAACTGCTCTGTACACTGTGTCTACACACTTCAAAGGTAATGAGTTTCTAACTGCTGCTCAAGTCTTACATGAAGACAGGCTCAGGAATATTCAGGTAGAATCAAAGTCCAAGACAACTGGATGATCAACGCAACTGAAGAAAAAAAGACTTCAAAGATTCCTGACACAATGTGACTACCAAATAAAAGGCTCTGGAAAATACAGTCATGGTGGTGGTTTCACGATCGGTCCCTGATCCTTCGTAGTGTTTCCCCCTCATACTATATTATGCTGGATATAGTAGCCATTCCAACCAGAAGACATCCCATAATCTAGAGAATAAATCAGAGACGCTGAAGCCCAGCTTCCCTTTCCTCTTCCTGGACTAAATAAAGTGTCTAACTTAAGAACAATCTAGTCTTACTAGGACAGGAATGTTAAAACCAGTCCTTATTCATACTGCATCTTGCCTGGCCACTCAGGAGCATTGGGGCCTCGAGAGTCATGAGGTAAACCTTACTAACCTTGTTAAGAAATTATTTTATCACCAGATGGGGTGGCACACACCTGTAATCCCAGCACTTGGGGAGGCAGACGCAGGCGGATCTCTGTCAGGTCAGAGCCAGCATGGTCTACAGGATAGCCAAGTCTACACTAGAAACCTTGTCTCAAAAAAAAACAAAAACAAAAAAACAAACAAAAAAATTTGTTTTACCTGATCTGGGAGCCTGGGCCTTGAGTCCCAGCACTCAAGAGCTGAGGCAGAAGAGTACCTGGAAATGTAAGGCCAGCCTAAGCTACACAGCAGGACTCTGTCTCAAAACAAGAACAGAAGAGGCACTAGAGATAGCTCAGCAGCTAAGGGCACCCAGTGCTCTTGCAGAGGAACAGGTTTGATTCCTAGCACCCACATAGCAAGCTAACAATCGCCTGTAACTCCAGTTCCGGGAGATCTGATGACTTCTTCTGGCCTCTGCAGGCACTGCATATACAAGATACGCAGGCAAAGCGCCCATGCATATAAAAATAAATCTCAAAAAAGTAATGAAATGAATAAATAACAGAAGAGGAAATCGGGCTGTGGTGGTGCATGCCTTTAGTCTCAGCACCGAGGAGACAGAGGCAGCAGATCTCCGAATTCCAGGCCAGCCTGGTCTACAGAGTACCAGGACAGCCAAGGCTACACAGAAAAACCCTGTCTCAAAACACTAATAATAATAACTAATAAATAATAAAAATAACTAATAAATAATTTATGAGAGAGAACAAAGGATAAGAGCAACAAAATTGTTTTGCCAGACTTGGTGGCATACAGTTATAACCCTAATACTTAGACAGCTTGCACAGCCTGGGCTACATATTGAACTTGAGGCTAACCCGTGGTACATAGAAAGACTCACCTCAAAAAACAAACAAAAATAAACTAAACAAACAAACAAAAAGCTAGGCATCCTGGCACATCCCAACTACTCAGGAAGCTTCAACAGATGATCACAAGTTCCAGGCCTGCCTCTGAAACTTAGCAAGACTCTATCGCAATGCACACATTTATATATGCTTTTATCTTAGTTTGCATTTTATTGCTGTGAAGAGACAGCATGACCTTGGCAACTCTTATAAAGGAAAGCATTTAATTAGGGCTAGTTTACAGTCTGGAGGTTTAGTCCATTATCATCATGGTAGGAAACATGGCAAATGGCAGACAGGCATGGTGCTGGAGAAGGAACTGGAAGTTCTGTATCTGGGATCTGAAGGCAGTAGAAGGAGACTGTGTGCCACACTGGGCATACCTTAAGCACATGAGACCTCAACGCCTGCCCCCACAGTGACACACTCCTTCCAACAAAGCCACACACTGCAAAATAGTGCCACTCCCTATGGGCCAAGCATTCAAACTCGAGTCTATAGGGGGCCATACCTATTCAAACCACCAGTTTTGGGTTTGTTGTTTTGTTTTGCTGTTGTTTGTTTTGGTTTGGTTTTGCTGTAGTTTTATGTGTTCAGGTGTTTTGCCAGCAAGTGTGACTTTGTGCCACTTCGATGAAGTGCCCTCAGAGGTCAGAAGAGGGCAAAAGATTCCCTATCTAGTTACAGACATTTGTGAGTTGTCATGTGGGTGGTGGGAGTCAATCCCAGGTCTTCCGAAAGGGTAGTAGGTCGAGCTTAGTGGTATAGAGCATTTTCCTAGAATTCAGGGGGCACTGGGCTGAATCTCCAGTACGATGCAAATAAATAAATGAATAGATTATTTTTTAGAATGTTTTTCTCCAGGCATTACATTAGCAGAGGTAAAGAAAGGCCCAAAGCCCAGCCTTCTCACGACCATGGTAAACACTGAGCTCTGCAGAAGCATAAACGTTTGTGAAGAGTAAATGTGATTCCAAGCCAGGCATGGTGGCACACACCTGTAATCCCAGCACTCATGGAGGCAGAGGCAGGGGGATCTCTGTGAGTCTGAGGCCATCATGGTCCACAAAATGAGTCCATGATAGCCAAGGCTACACAGAAGAAACACTGTCTAAAAAAAAAAAGGAAAAGAAAAATGATCCAAAAAATTCTTAGTCCAAACTGAGAAAAGCTTATACCTAATTAAGTGTTGACTATTCACTACTATCTTTGGGGTAAATACTGAAAGAACAAGGACAAACTGAATGAATAACTGAATAAATGAATAAATCAATGAAAAATTATTTTGATAATCTGATTTGATACTTCCACAATACACACATGCATCAAAATATCACATTGTACTCATGATTACATATCACCATTTGTCAATTTAAAATAAAATTAAAGGAAAAAATGGGTGAGGGTTTTGTTTTGTTTTGTTTGAGGTAGAATACTGCCTTGTAGACTTGCTGTCCTAAAACCCATCATACAGCCCAGGTTGACCTTGAACTCCTGGAGATCCTCCTGAGTTGCAGAATTATAGGCAGGTGTCACAATGCCTAGCTGAAACTAAATATTTTTTAAGGAAAAGAGAAAAATGGGGGGGGGGGGAATGGGCAATAAATCCAGACATCCTAAAAAACGAAATGTACATGTTTTAGAACTCTCAAAGATAGCCCTAAGGATGGCTAGCAGGAAGGCCACATCCCTGAAGGAATGGGAAGGCCAAGTAAAGCATGGAAGAAATGTTATGTTTAGGAAATGAGAACGCACAGGTGAAGAGTATCTCAGAGTTCTAGCAAAGGGCTGAACTAAGTGCTCACAGCAAGTCTGGATCTCTCTGCCCTCACCAGCACTGAAGCAGAGACTGTCTTCAGAAGATGGAGAGTGAGAGAAGGGAAGAATGCTTTCGGAAGCTGGGGAACCAAAGGTTGAGCCTCTGATGAAGCCAATCTAAGCCAGCCTGGGGGAAAACCCATATATTTATACTGCTGGTTCACACAGCTCAAGTGTGAGTGCTACTAAGAACATCTGGAAGTAGAAGTGAGCTGACTGGAGGTAAGAACCAGAATAAGACTTGGTTAAAATTCACTGCAACAACTCACATGGTGGTACATGGCTGTCACAGTATAACACTTGGGAGGTCAGAGCAAGACCACAAAGTTGAAAGCCAGCATCAGCCCACAGCAAGTGTGAGGCTAGTGCAGGCTATACGAAACATTGTCTCAAAGAACAGCAACAAAGTTGCTGAAGCTTCTTGAACCCAGTATATCCTTCCTAGCAGAAACTCTGACGTTGATACTCTAAAGATGTTAGACAGGCTTTCTGGAGTGAGAATACCAAAACACCGGGATCAGTTGAACAGAAGCATTCTGCACGCTGAGGCCCCAGCCTGTCTTCCTCATAGCTCCTAGGGAGCTGACAACTACATTTCCTTTGATAGCAAAGCGATTGTCTGGAGAATCACTACAGCCTCACTATTAACAAGAGGCTAAGAGGCTTCCTAGTCAGTCCGCCCATCCAAAGGGTCAGCATCCATCTCATACAGCCTTTCATTTCCTGATGCTCAAGAGAACAGGCAGTGAAGAGCGCTAGCCATCATCTCAGGAAAAGTGAAATACAAAGACTAAAATACACACAAGATATAGAGAAAATATGAAGGGATATAAAAACCAGCTTAGTAACATTCTTCAGAATTAAAAAAAAAAAACCCAACTCATCAAGTAACCAACAAATATTAGTTAAAACATACATGCATTCCAAAGGATGAGAGTGTGAAATTTTTCAAAAAACTAGGATCACAGAGCTGACCACAAAAGCTTTTAGAGGGGAAAAAAAGAGCCGCTCAAAGCATCAGATGCCAAGGTTTGAGCTTCTCAACAACAATGCTGGGAATGAGAAGATTAAAGACTTTGGTAGAAGGACATCTCCAAAGGGTGGGGGGAGGGGGGGTTAGCCTACCAAAATCACTAATTAAAGGAGAGGGGAGACTAAAACGGTTTCAGCTAACCTTTCCCAGGAAGCTTCCAGGGGCAGTGGTTTAGATATGAAATATTCCCCAAAAGCTTGGTCCCCAAAACAATGATGTGGGCTGGATTCTGGACTCTCAACCAGTAGATTAATCCATTAATGAATTCATACTTGAACGGGCTGCTGAGAGGTGTTAGAAAGGTGTGAGAGGCAGTGTAGAGGAAGCAGAATTTGGGAGAAGTGCCTCTGAAGTCTCCCTCTCTCCCTCCTCCTACTCCCTTTCTCCTTCTGCCTCTAGCTAATCCCTATCCCCTTCATTTTTCCTCCCCTTCCTCCTCTCCCTTCTCTTTACCAAATTCCAGGAGATGAACAACTTTCTTATTTATACCACAAACCTTCAGCTTTACCTCAGGCTCAAAGCAAAGGCTGAAGACATTATAGCCTGGAACCTCCAAAAACATAGAGTCAGGTGCAAGGGCAAAGTTCTATTACTTGCTAAAGTACAATAGAAGTATCTGAGCAAAAGGGATTTGACAGGAATTCAAACAGTCCAAATCTTTCTGGAACAGACCTATACCACAGCTCAAATTTCAGTACTTTGTAGCTGGGGTATAGCTCCGTGGTAGAATACTTACCTTACATGTG
This sequence comes from Pachyuromys duprasi, assembly GCA_028658305.1. NCBI lineage: Eukaryota > Metazoa > Chordata > Mammalia > Rodentia > Muridae > Pachyuromys > Pachyuromys duprasi. The sequence goes on from CM053763.1 coordinate 13,704,137, forward strand.
CAAGGCTCTGGGTTCAATCCCAGTGCCACCAAAATACCACCAAGTATGTTGGTTCACACCTCTAATCCCAGCATTTAGGAGGCTCAGGCAAGAGGAGTGCTACAACTGGGCCAGCCTGAGCTACATAGTGAGTTACATGATGTTTTAGATAACAAAGTGAGACTCTAGCTCAAAAAAGTAAAAATGGTAACTCTATATTCCTTTTTAAGACAACATAGTAAAAATGTTTCTAGATTATTCCTATCTCTATCTTCTGTCAGCTCAATTAGCAAGAAAATGTGAGTGACCAGTTAGCATTCCACACCTAAAGTTCAAGGGCCTGTCTTGAATGGCACTGCAAAAATTATGACATCTCCCAATTAAAATGAATTTTAAAAAAATGAATTTTTAACAACTTATGTTTTCTTTTTTCTTTTTTGGTTTTGTTTTTTTTAAGACAGGGCTTCTATGTGCAGCTTTGGCAGTCCTGGACTCCCTTTGTAAACCAGGCTGGCCTCGAACTCAGAGATCCACCTGACTCTGCCTCCCTGAGTGCTAGGATTACAGGTGTGTGCCACCAAGCCCAGCTCACAACTCATCTTTTCAATGAGAAAGTCTGATGAATTTACAAAGTAATATCTTGAGTACTGAACTACAAAAAAAGAACAAAAACAAACAAACCAAAAAAAAAAAAAAACCCACAACTGTCTCGTATTTTTTTTCTTCCCATTAACATAAACACATTTATGGAGCAAAGATTTACAGGACTGGAGCAGTTTCCCAGACTCCGCGTGTTTTCCTTCTCTTCCCTTTCTCTCAATTTTTATAGCTACAAGGAGAAGAAAAGTATAAGAACTGCCAGTCTCCATCTCTGGCTGCAGAGATGGAGAAGCCCAGCTCCATTTTCTACAATTGCCGCACAGTTCACAGAGATGAGGAGGCCGGCTTTTGTTTAACACAACTGCTGCACAGTGTGAAAACTTTTCACAGAAACTTTTTTCCAAGTCCAACGTAAAACCCAGAAGTTCATTTTCACTTTGAAAAGCCAAGCTGAAAGTAAACCGTGACCTCCCAGAGTTTAATTCGTTCCCACTGCACCCCTCAAGAACATAAATTGTTGAGACACAGTCACTGGGGGAAACATTTCCAAGTCATGTTTGACATGTAAGGCTACATGAGACTTGACAGGAATCCTTTCTAACAAGCTCAACATGATTTTAAAACATGTCCTTTACAAAAGCTCTGTGGATTCTATAAACAGTTCAGTTCCTTTTACAAAGAGTACACAGTGGGAGCCAAGGGGTTCCTCAGTGCTTGGCACCCCACACACTCTGAAGGAAAAAAACAATGTAAATGCATGCCCATATAAAATGAATGAATATTTTCTCTGATTTTATGTGCAGATAAAAGAACTTACAGACATTAAACAAGAAGCCATCCGGTATGGTCTTCAAAATAAGGATAAACTTTGTGTACACACACCAAAAAAATAGTCATATTCAACCACAAATAAAACTTAACGCCTTTTTTTTTCTTTTTGAGGTAGAGTCTCATTACTTATTCTAGGCTCACCTCAAGAAGGACATTCTTCTGCCTCGGCCTCCAAAATGGTCAGATCACAGGCATGCAATAGGACTCAATTAAGTGATCTACTGAAACAGTTGTCCCTCATCTGTTTAAAGTCTCCTAGAAAAACAATTTTTTTTTATTTTAAAATGTATTACATTTATTTATGTTTGTTTGTTTTACTATTCATTGACATTCTTATTGTTTAGGCCAGGCAACCCTGTAGGTATCTAACTTTACCCAAAATAGTGGTCTACGGTATTAGTGCACTGAGTGTCTTACAGAGGAGAAAACCCAGCACACAGAGACTGAGTCACTTACTCAGGATCACCAGCTGATAAATCTCTTTTCTTAACCACTGTTCTCCACTGCCTTTTGCCAAACCATTTTATTTCTCCCTAATCTCCCCAAATTATAGTGGCTTATGCCATACTAAGAAAATTTATAGATAGATAATATAAACAAGAGTATATTGAAAAGTTGAATTATAATGGGTTAAAGTAAAACTACAAGCAATAAAACACCACAATAACAATAATTCACTTATAAAATTATCTCGTTTATTCATATCCAGCTCATCCACACGTAAATTTTCCCCTTACCTGTCTTATCTTTTCCTAGTTATACTAGACTTACTATCTCCAGCTAACATCTCAAAATGAAGCTTTATACAATCAGTATGCAAAAAGTATAGCCCTCCCTCCTGGGATTTTGTTCCAAAAGGCCATCCCTGCCCTGTGGTTGTATTGACTCACCTCCCTACTCCCTAGATGTTTGAAGTTCCTGGGAAAAGAGAAACTACGCTAGATCCCAGACTAACGGGTAAGCCAGAGGCCAGGTTACTAATGTCCAAATAGACAGGCCCAGCAGCTGCACCTTCTACTGTCCAGCAAGACTCTCACTGCGCCTTCTCAAGCCCATATCCTACTAACAGGGGAGCAGCTCCTTTAAGAAACCACTGGGAATGGGGTATTGGCAGCTCCAGCCTGTCCCAAGCACAGCCTGTCTGGATGCGAAGATCTCTAAGCTGAGTCACTCCTCCGGACCGTGGGCCTGCCATAGTCTATATCTTCAGACAGTGGTGAGTGGGGTCTAGCAGACCACCAGAAGATGCCAACCCCACTGGTTCCAGGGCCAGTGGGTATGGTTAGACATCACAGTTCTCTTACCTGGTACCACCACCAAGCACCACACAGTTAAAGATATTTCTCAGCAGTAATAGAAACAGAGAGCTAGGAATAGCACTGTGAGTTGAGTGCTTGCCTAGCATTGAAGAGGTCCTGGGTTTGATCCCTTGGTTATGGTGAGACAGACCTGTAACCCAGCACTCCAGAGGCAGAGTTAAGAGGATCAGAGCTCAAGGTTGTCAGGGCTATATAGAAAGTGTGAGGTCAACCTGGGCTACAGGTGACACTCTCTCAAAAAGAGAGACAGATAGGGAGTGCGGGGGTGAGGGAGGCAAGAAAGGGAAGGAGTGAGGAGAGGGGACACTAGAGAACTAGTCAACATTTCTGGCCCTCCACTCACTACCAAGTAACACTAAACAATTGCAGAGTCACAGTATTTGAATGAAGTGAGTCTGCAGAGAGAAAAGGAAGGAGAATTTTTTAACCTTAGCATATCACTTAACCAAAACAAGCCTAAAATTGAATTTGTTCCTGTGACTCCTGTCTTCTGACCCTGACCATGAATGTCTGGCAGAGGAAACGAGGCCAGAAGGACTGGAAACACTAACAAAGACTCCATGTTAGAAGCTAGACTACCTTATGCTATTGGGCCATATGCTATTGGGTGAGTGGAACAATAATTTTAAAGATTCAAAGCAGAATAGACAATACTTCTAAGCCCTACCTAAGTTCAGATGCTTTTCAATATCATAGTGAACTGAAAAGTGAAAAAATAAAAAACAAACAGAAGTCAGGCATAGTGGCACATGCCTATAATCCAAGCACTCGAGAAACTGAGACAAGAAGACTGCCAGAAGTTCAAAGCCGCCAGGGCTACACACTGAACTCAAGGCCACCTGGCCTATAGAGTATGGCCCTGCTTAAACATACCAAAGATGCCAAGCCTGGGGTGCTTGTGATCCTAGCACTTGGGAGGCAAAGGCAGGAGAATCAAAAGTTCAACCACTGAAAGTTGTTTTGGAGGGAAATGTTTAATTCTGTGCATCTCAGGAACTGGAGTCAGTCTCACACAGATACCAATGGAATCCAAAAGGAAAGGAATCAAAGAAAAAAAATGCCTAAACTTATTATAGAGCTAAGAACTCAACTCTACAGACAAGCCAAGTAGTCTGTGAACAAAAGCTCAGTGAAACAGGCGCATAGCTGCTATGCTACCAATATCAGTTACAGATGCTACCTTACAAACATTAATACACATTAGCACAGGCGGGCTTTGTAGTTGTAAACAGCATACTCGGATTATATAAGAACTATTAATAGGATGCACAGACATCTCTCCCAACCCGTTTACACAGCTCCACCCTCCACTACCCTTACCATGGTAATTAGCTCATAGTTCCCCATCCCTCTGCACCTCATATTTTTCACATAAGCTCTCTTGCATTTAAGAGATCTAGGGTTATCGAGAAAACAAGAACCAAAGCTGCAGACCAGAGACAGTTGACAGCCTTACGATTTAAAATTTCTCTTGAACTAAATCTAAACAAACACACACATATGTTGCCAAAGGAAACGCCAACAAAGGTGAGCCAACTGGAGGCAGATGTCTAATTGCCACTCTGGTGAAGGGAGAAGGGGAATGTTTACTTGCTTTTCTCTCTTAGTCCTTGTTGTTGTTTGTTTTGTTTTCGGCCCTCATATGAGTTTGGCAAACACTCTCCCGCTCCGAGAGAGCCCCAGCCTAGTTTATTTCCTTTGTAAGGGAACAAAAGAAACATAACCAGAAAGAACCACCATTATAACCTGCTAGTCAGCCCTACAAGCATATTCCTCCACTAGACCCACAAGGAAAGAGAACTGTTGACAACTGTCTCCACCAGGTGATTAGCTGTGAAGACACAGCAGTGTCTGTCTGAGTAAGTGATCCTAGTCATAAAATATGGTCGATTTCGCCAGCAGACCGTAATAAATTCTACGACTTAGCAACGTGTCTATGGATAGTTCTCCAGTACACTTCCTCCTACACACTGTATCATGAGTGCAATTTAAGGACTAACCACCTGGAGAAGAAACCCCAGAAATCAGCAAAACAGCATCAAGCTTCTCCCTACTCAATACTCCAGAATGAACACACGGGCTCCCCAGAATATCAAACAGCCAAAGCAAAATAAGGAATTGTCAGAAATACATTCCAGTGCCTCTCCTATTTAAAGCATCCCCTGGGTGTTTATGACATGCAGGAAATTCTTACAATATAAGCTAGGAGTTGAGTAATCAGATCTAAAAGCTATGCACAGAGAATGGTGTTTAAAACGTAACCAACTGGGCCACCGGTAGAGTTCAGTGATACAGTGTTTACCTAGCATATGCAAGGCCTTGGATTCCAGAGATAGATAGAAAGATACTACAAATTCCTATACTTCAGTAACTCTAAAGATGCATATATATGTATATTTGATATGTATATATTTGTATATACATATATATGTATATACATATATATACATAATACATATGTATATGTATATACATAATACATATATATGTATATTATATATGTATATATATACATATATATGTATATTTAAGAACAAATAGAAATACTCTCCAGTGTCATTTTTTTATATTCTTATGTTTCCTTTGTTTAACTGCTTTGAATTTTAGGATAAACACACATTAATATTAAAATCAGAAATGTGCTTTCTGAGAAGAAAAAGTTTTAAACTAACTTTGTCTATTTTTTTGAGACAGAATCACACTATGTAGACCAAGATGGCCTCCAATTTATGATCACCCTGCATCAGACTCCTGAAGCCTGGGTTCACACACACGCTTGTCATACTTGGCCTCAGTTTACTTTTCATTTATACAAAGTAGGCCCTGGAACCCAAAGTTGCTTCTGAGTCCGTACTCCTCCATAATGTTTTAACCAGCCACTTCTGAACAAAATCAACACAAACTTTTGACCTTAGGTTTGATCTCCAGGTTAACAACTAAAGAAAAATAATTTCAGTGACCACATTTGCTTCCTTCAAATGTCTGTCACTCTCCATTGGTACAGTTCCACCTGAGACACCATGTTAAAAGGTCCAGTGGCGAAGCAACATGCAAAATGAAATAGACTAGGAGGACACCATGAGCCACTGCACTTATGTTTCAAACTCTAGGTCACTATCTCAAAGTAAAACACTCCACAACAAATTCAAATGCATTCCCAGGCCACCATCATCCCATCCCTTCGTGAGAAATTCATACTCAGCACCGGGATATACCAGATAAGGTATGCTAGGCAAGCACTCTACAAACTGAGCTATTCTCTCAGTCCTCCCCTCCCCCGATTTCCTTTCTTAATTCAGAAAAGACTCAATCATCTCTTAGGAAGCTCATATTTAAATATACCTAAAAACCAATGCACTAACAATTCTTAAACATATAATAAAGAATTTAGCAACCTATCTGAATTGTCTGATTTCCAAATTCAGTTGCCTACTCTAACAATAAAATTGACCCAGAATTCACAAATATGGTTTACAAGTAGTTACTTTTTAGACACCATCTATAAGCCATACAGAGAAAAAACAATCAGTATGATACTTTGCTTCTACAAAGGAAGAAAAAAGAGCAACAAGACAAAACCTGACATTCTGTGCATAGAGGGAAAACACACTAACACTTTTCTGTTCCTGTGAAGAAATGCTGGAAGAATACAGATAAAAGTAATAGAAGTTAAGCTACCGCAGAGGGCTGCGGGGACACAACAGAGGACATCAGCAGGAGACGGAATTTTCACCAAATGCCCTTTGGAGTGTACTTGTTGTGCACTGTAAATATGTTGCCTACACAATAAAGTCAGTGAAAATTCGCGACTATCTGAGCTACATGCGATCTCCACAAACCTCAGCCCTCGTGTAAAGCAGAGGTCATGAACACAGCGTGGTGCTCTCTGAGAGCCCACCAGTTGATCAATTAGTACAGCTGGGATATCCTGAGAAATACTTTGGTTTCCTCGTCTGTATATAGTTCCAGCAGCCAGATCATCCTGGGGAAACTGGTGAACACCTCAACTGTGATTCTCAGCGTAATCAGGCATAATCCAATTACAAATACCAGAACCGACTTAACTCAATTTCCTCTGCTTCTCATTAATCAGATACCTAACATGGCCAGACAGTCCCAAGCTCATCACTGCACGAGCCTCTGTATGCTGCTGATAATCAAAGGGGGAGGAACAATCAAAGACTGCCCAAAGACTGTGGGGTGATCTAAGACAGTCATCTCTCTGCTTGTCTATGAAAGCAGTCAAGAGAGAAAAAGCAATGTTGACAAAACCTCCATCACTCCTGGGGGTGGGTTGGGGTACGGCTCTTCAACCAGAGAATTTCTATTTGTTGTAGAGGGAATTGTGTGAGTGGGTTTGTTTTGTTTTAGAAAAGGTGTCCAATAGTCCAGGATGTCCTTGAACTCCTGATCCTCTTGCTCCAACTCCCAGATTCGAGGATTACAAGGATGTGCCAACATATCTGGGTTCCAGCTGTTTTTAAAACCTAATTTTTAGAAGAAGATATAAATATTTAAAGTCGTAATTTTGTATGCAGGGGAGTACTACCATCCCACAAACCTACAGACAGGTCTTTTAAGGTAGATGTCCCCCTAAAAATGACCATCCGTATTTCAGAATAGATCTTCTAGAAACAGTATAAGACTTGCACTTGGAGGGCAAAGGATCTTAAATTCCTGGGAAAACTTCACTGCTTAGCCAGATCCCTGCTCAAAAACAAAAAACAACAAAAGGGCTACTGTCCGATTCCCTCTGGACCACAGAAAGCAGTAGTAGCCCTGGCCTCAAAGCACACCCTGTGAATGGGTAACTGCTCTACCACCTGGACAGATTCCTCACACACAACAGCCTGGTATTTCCAAAACTTGGTTTATCACAATCACCTGGGGCCTCGTTGGCCTAGGCTCTTCCTGGCCTCAACCCAGCCGCTGATTCAGACTATCCAGGGGCGGAGTCTGAGAATCTGTTTTTTAACAGAGCCGGAGTGATTGCTCATGACTCAGAATGTGTGGGAAACAAGGAGATGAATGAAATGGTCTTAGCTGTTGCAAAAGGCCCCAGAAGAGCTGAGGGTTGAGCAGTCAGTGATGACTGGAACCAGGGAATGGGGTTTGAGCAGAAGGCTCTGGACTCTATAGAGAAAGTCTATAGAAAGCTAGGCAGTGATGCTTTGGGGGAGGGGACGCTTCCACAGCTAGGAAGCTCAGTGGGAGCTGAGCCAGCCTCTCAGTTCCCACAATAGGAGGAAATGGAGGAGAAAGGGCTTGAGAAAGAAAAAGGACATCCACATGCGGGTCCCAGGAGAAGGGCTGGCGGTCCCAGCCCCCAAGCTCAAGCGTCTGTAAGACAATCATGTACTACAGATGCTTCCAGGATCTGTGCAGGATGTTTTGATTTCCAATCAGTAAGGCTTTCACATTTATCTCTCCCACCAGTCTCCCCTGGACTCAGTCAGCCTTCATCTTCCAGGCGGCAGGAGCCCAGCCTCCTGTACCACCCTGCGGTAGTGACATAGGGACATGAGCAGGCACTTAGGTGCTACGTCAGCTGTCCCTGTCATCAAGGCAAAAGCAGCAAATGTGGGCTAAGTGTCAACTGTGTGCCAGGGTTCTCACTAAGAACCATGAATCCGGGTCTCACATCTGCCCATCTGCTAAGTACTTTACTGAGGTTGGGACAGGAAGATAGCCCAGTAGGTAAATGTACTTGCCACCCAAACCTCATGATCTGAGCTCTATATCTGGAACTGGAACTTGTGGTAAAGAACAGGCTCCTGCAAGCCGTGTATACACGCACTCGCATGCACACACACTTTTTTTTAAAGAGCCCAAAAGCTCTTTTTTTAAGACAGTGCCTTCCAAAATTGCTCAGACTACGCCACCATACCTATTCAGACTTTGTGATGCTTTTACTTCAAAATATGTGACAGGCTTCAGCCTTTTTCACTTTTAGATTGGGTCTTCTATAGTCCGTGCTGGCCTTTAACCCATTATGTAGCCAAAGATAATCTTGAATTCCTCATCTTCCTGCCTCTACCTGGCAAGTGCTGGAATTACGGCCTTCTACCGCTATGCAGTGTGGGGTGTGCCCTGGTGGGGTGTGCACCCAGGGCATGCAGCACACTAGGCCAGAGTTCTGCTGATTTAGACACATCTCTCTCCAGGTTCTATCCTGTGAAGAGAGGAGTGTCATCATTTGCAGTTGGCTCAGGTAACATTAAGAGTGTACCACACAATGCTATAGCAGGCTGACCTGAGCCGCACCCTGCCTGAAGGGGCTGGATTTCCTGTCTCACAAGGGTTCAGGCTCAGGGCTTAGGCTGCCAGCCCCTCTCCTGGGGCTTCATGTGGCTGTCCTCTTTCTTTCTTTCACTGGCCCTTTAGCCTCTGTTTCCTCCTATTGTGGGAACATGTCACTATTTCACAAGGAAAAGGAATAAAGGCTGGGACCTCCATGCCCTTTCCTTGGAGTTCACTGAAAGACAAGCTCCAGCTCTACATTTTTCCGAAACACAGCTGAGGTGACCGCTGTGGGAAATGTGGACCGCCTGGTGGCAGGCACGGTGGTGCACGCCTGAGATCCCAGCCCACAGGAAGCGGAAGCAGGAAGCCCACAGGAAGCGGAAGCAGGAAGCCCACAGGAAGCGGAAGCAGGAGGACCAAGAATTCTAGGCCAGCCTAAAACTGCTTGAGATCCTGTTAGGAAAGAAACAGGGTGAGGACAGAAGGGGTTGCAGGGAGGAAGGACAGGAAAGGCAGAGGGAACCAATAAAAGCAATACCCACAAGTAAACATGGCTCTCAGCACCCCGCTGTTGACTCTGAATTTCAATTTCTGCAGAATTCATCCATGCCAAGGTAAAAAACCAACTTGAACAGAAACAAAATTAAATAAATCCCTAGGCCTCTAAGTTAGATGCAAGCTATCTTATTTTATACTTAAAATTTGACTTTTTTTTTAACAGTGAATGTGATAAAGAAACGGAGTTGGTATGCACAGTCTTGGGTTTAATCCCAATGTCAAAGAAAACAATGCATAATGGGCACAGGCCCGTAATCCTAGCATTTGGGAGGTAGAAGCATGAAAATCAGTTCAAGGTCATCTTCAGCTATATATGGTGTTTGAGGCCAGCCGAGGATATGTGAAACTGTCTCAAATTCTTTTTGAAACAGGGCCTTATTACGGAACAAGGCTGGCTCAAACTATGCAGCAATGCCCCCTGACTCAGCCTTGAAGTTCTGGGATTGCGAGTACACACCATCGTACCCAGCAAATTTTGATTTTTTTTTAAATAAGGTCTTTAAAAGTCTGGAGAAATGGCTGTTCTTCCAAAGGACTGAAGTTCCTTTCTCAATGCTAATGTCAGGCGACTCACAGCCACATTTAACTCCAGTTCCAGGGCATCCAACACCTTCTTCTGGACTCTGCAAGTTCACACACATATACATGGCATACACTCACAGACACATACAATATCATGAGTGAAAATTAAAATAAACCTTTTCCCTAAAAGATTTTTAAATAAAGCACGGTACTGCCTTACTTTTCTGCTTTACAATCGTCTTCCAAAGTACTAATGAACTCAAATATTTCCATTTTATGTAAATTTTTTTTCAAGGGGCTGGAGAAATGGCTCAGTTCTTAGCTTTCACATCAGGTGGTTCACAACTGCCTGTAACTTCAGCTTGAGTATCTGGTGCCTTTGGTCTCCATGGGTGCTACATTGATGTGCACCCACATATCCACACCCACCCACTTAGAAATTAAAAATGCTTAAAATGTCTTCATTTACTACTCCCCATTAATTAATTAATTAATTTCAAAAATTAACTCTTTTTAATGTTAGCATATGGCGAATGCATTTAAACACGGGGCTCTTTCTATGATGACAGCAGCACTTTTTAAATACGAGGAAGAAAGCATGTGTGTAATGTGGGCAGAATACGTACAAACGTGAAACAAGTACCTGCCTGATCTGTTTGGAAAATGACTGACACCTCAGCATGTGAACACCTACACATCCACGTGCCGACTAGTGGGTAAAATATACTCTGAGAGTGGGACACTAACTCAGAATGCCCTGGGTTTCTTTCTCCAACTGCCAATAAAAACAAATGAAGAAAATACTGATGAAAAAAAAAAAAAACCTTTTATTCATGAATACTTAATCCTTTAGCATAAGAATCTAAAAAGAACTTCTTTCTTCCTTTTTTTTTTTTGTGGGGGGAGACAAATCTTAAGTAGCCCAGGCTAGCCTTGAACTTCCTTATCCTCCAGTTTCTACATGGCCCACCACAACCCCCAACCAGGTGTGTTACTAGACTAAGCAGTCGATTCTTGTTTGTTTGTTGTTTGTTTATTCATGCATTTATTTATTTTAGGCAGGGTCTCTCTTTGTAGTCCTGGCTGTCCTGTAACTTACCATGTAGGCCAGGCTGGCCTTGAATTCAAAGAAATCTGATAGCCTCTGCCTCCCAAATGTTGGGAGTAAAGGTTGTACCACCATACCAGGCAAAGGCAGGCAACTCTTAAGGTCAGCCACGTTTTTAAAAGAAAATTGCTGATCTCACATAGGCTGCTTAACCTAATGGTACAATCTGCCCACTCAGCTACTGTCAGTTTCTGTTAATAAATTTAATAACTCTCTGAGAATAAAGCTGGGTAGAGATCATAAGCCTACCAACACCTCTCTAACATGTGGTACGAAACAATTAAAGTAAATCTTGTGCCAATTTCACCAGACATACATTTAAGAAAGCAGGCACCTGTTCTTAGAAGTTCAGGTAAGTCTACATCTCCACTGTGTCTAGAACCCTGCCACATACTCTGCTGAGAAAGAAGCAAAGATACTCATTCTGACATCAGCTGCTGGTTAGGTCAGAGGATGAGGGTCTATCATGAGGAGGAGGATACACCTACCACCTACGACACTGCTCTCAAGTATTAGCCCACACTGTCTACCAAACTTCCTAAGACCTGTTTACGCAAAGATGATGCCTATTCCATCTTTCTGCCAGTGAGCCAGCCTTTTTTCAGAGGGAAGTCAACTGCTGGAGAGAACCTTGTGCATGCTCAGTGCATGACCCACCACTGAGCTACCGCACCATCTACCTTCAACACCATTCATCTTGCCTCTAGAAATTACACAGAGCATCCAAGTCCATTGTATATGGGGGCAAAGGGAGGGTACACACCACAGTACAAAGGGTGTCCCTGTGCTTAGGTAGCACAACAAACAGCACTCAATGCTTCTGAAATCACTGAAAGTGCTGACAAATTGACTTTCCCTATGCTATTTTGACAATAGGAGTTCATGTTTACCCAGGAAGTTCTTTGCTATTGTCAAAGCAGGATCTCAGGTAGCCCAGGCTGGCCTCAAACTCACTATGTAGCCTGGAATAACCTTCACTGCTTATTCCTCCACCAGGGGCTGGATAAATCATCTGAAGTGGGAAGAGCCACTTTTAATCCAGATCTCAGGCATGTGCCACTACATTCAGTTTTTGCAGTGCAAGAAACTGAACCCAGGTCTTCATGCATGATGGGCAAGCAATCCACGACTGAGCTACCCTCCCCCGCCCCCCAGTCCCAGTAAGTGCTTTCTAAGACAAACTGAGGAGTTTAGAGCAGAAATCACAGGTCTCCGTCTATCCTATTAACGCTTTTAGGAGCCCTTGAACTTTCATTTCTTCATCTATAAATGGGCTTAAAAATAGAGCCTAGCCTTCCTATTTCCCATGGTTTGGGAATCAAATTAGAAATCTGGCGCGGGGGCGGGGGGATGGGGTAGTGGCTCAGAGGTTAAGAGCACTGGCTGCTCTTCTAGAGGACCCCGGTTCAATTTCCAGCAACCACATGGCAGCCTACAACTGAATGTAACTCCGTAACTCCATTTCCAGGGGCTCTGACACCCTCATACTGACATACACGCAGACAAAACACCAGTAAATATAAAATTAAAATCAAAATAAATTATAAAGAAATCTGAATGATAGGGTTTTGATAACACAGTCATGTTTCATGGGCATGTGTGATTGTTATGGAAAGCAGCAAATTGTGAAGCTGGGAAACACTTTGCTTGGTAAAGAAAGCTGGACAAAGACCACAGACAACATGAGTACTCCTATCTGGAATGTTCAGAACAGTCAAATCTACAGAGGCAGAAAGTATATTTGTGGTGACCCGGAGGAAGGAAGGTCAAGAGGGAAGGGAGAATGAATGACTCAAGTGATGTGGGGGTTCTTTGGGGGCCCCGAAAATGTGCTAAATACACTGGTCATGTTAGACATCTCTGAATACACTAAAAGCCACAGGACTAGACATTGCAAATGGGTGAATCTAGGAATTGTAGCCCAGTAAATCTATTTTTAAGGCAAAGCCACAGGCCTGTAATTCCAGCTACTTGGAAATGGAGGCAGGAGAATATTGAGTTCAAAGGCTGGGCTACAGAGTGAGTCAAGGCTATGCACAACCTTTAGAAATGCTCTCTCTCTCAGAATTTAAAAATAAAGTAAAGAGGTCTGAGGAGACATATCAGTGGTAGGACAATTTCTAACATGCCCTAAGTCAAATCCGAAGTACTGGGGTTAGTGAGCACACTTCCACAGACCTTTAAAATAAAACATGGCCTTGCTGTTAAGTATCAATTGATTTCTGTATAACAAAGTCTCTTGATTGCTAACAGAGCCCAGATATAACTATTCACACTGCTGCCTGTTGTTACTATTTTAAATAAAGCCTTATTTAATCAGCAGCAAAATTAACCAAGTTTTTCCTTCACAGAAACAGGACCAGCAAGATGGTTCAGTGGATAAAGGCACTTGCTCCCACAAGGTAGAAGGAGAAAACACTCCAGTAAGTTGTCCTCTGACTTCCACACATGAGCCATGGCATGTGCATATACACTCACATATATACAGACACATACACAATGTTATTTTTTTTTAATTTTAAATATTCATGTAACAATAGCACATTCCAGTCACTGTACTAAACTCTGTAATAGCAAATGTGCTGCTATCTCCTTGACCTCTCCAGTATAGTTTGCCATCTGGCTGAAGGAAGCACGTGTAAAAGACTCAATTTCAGTCACTATAAGTGCATTGTTAAGGTATGTATTAGTCAGGGTTCTTTAGAGAACTGACAGAATGATTATACATACATACATGTGTACACACACACACACACATATATGGGATTAGAGTGGCCTGTAGGTTGTGTTCCAGCTAGTCCAACAATAGCTGTTTACCAACAAAAAGTCTAAGAAGCCAGCAGTTGCTCAGTCCACGAGTCTCGGTGTCTCAGCCGGTCTTCAGTAAATGATGGAATCCCAAAGAAGTCAGCTCTAATGCTAGTGAAGGAGCTTGCCAACAAGAGCGAGAGCAAGCAGGCAGAGAGAGGAAGGCTCTTTCTTCCATGTCCTTCACATAAGCTGTCACCAGAAGGTGTGACCCAAATTAAAAGTGGAGGATCTTCCCACCTCAAAAAATCAGGATTAAAAGTGGGTCTTCCCACTTCATATGATTTATTTAAGAAAAAATAAAATCTCTCACAGGTGTACCCAGTCACTTGGATTTTAGTTAATTCCAGATGTAGTCAAGTTGACAACCGAGACTAGCCACCACAAGGTCCATACTGGACCACTTTCCCCAACATGGGATCATTACAGATAGCATCAGAGGAGTTTTCACTGGAAGACTGGAAAGAATAGCAATATGTGGTTTTCCTATTTTTGGAAGCCTGGCGTACCGGCGTACACCTTTGATCCCAGCACTCAGGGAGGCTTGGATTTCTTTCCTGGTTATAAGTTCATGAAATTAGGGGCATTTACAGTCAATTCTCAGTACAAAGGTTCACAAATAAAGGATGTGCTTAGAAGACCTGCTTTAAAAGGACCAAGATGTCAGTCATAGTGGCATACACGTTTAATACTAGCACTGTGAGTTCAAGGCTAGCCACCCTCCACATGCTGGAATTGTAGGTATGAGCCACTATGCTAGATAGACAAGGCACTGTTTTAAAAGAATCCTGCAGGTGCTATATAGGATGAACTCATAGGTGATTATTAGTATACAAAAAAAAGTTGTGCAAAGATGGGACCATATCTAAGAATGTCTTTAGTAACTGTATGCACACCTATGGTCACAGGCATCATTATTTTTGATAAAAGCCTTCTTTCAGGACTATATGAAAATGATCAACCAGGATTACTAGTGTAAAATTAAAGCCATTTAAAATAACATGCTCATGAAAACTTTGAAGAGAATTATTTTGGTCACTTCAGAAACAACTTTAGAGAACTCAGAGGACTCCTGGGCAATATACCTTATAGAAATACACATACTCAAATAAAGGAACGTGAACAGGAGGTGATGTCATTTGAATGCAATAATGCTTTGTAAGTTGGAGGCAGAATATCAAGTTTGAGACCAGGCTGGGACACATGAGTATCTAAAAGAAAGTGGGGAAGAAGAGAAGGTGGAGGAGGAAATTATTTAAATGCAAAACAAATTTTAAAAAGGTCTTTTCTGCAGTTTATTTTTACTTTATGAACACTGGTGTTTTGCCTGCATATCTGTGTGAGGTCCCTGGAGCCGGACTTACAGGGAGACATAAGCCATCATGTGGATACTGGGAATTGAACCAGGGTCCTCTGGAAGAGCTGCCAGTGCTCTTAACCTCTGAGCCATCTCTCCAGCCAGCAAAGAGAGTTTTAACATCAAGGAATAGTGTTTACTTTTCTACACTGTAGTTTAAAACTTGTAATTGGCCTTGTTTTGCAATTATAGAATGGTGCAACACTCCGCTCCATGAACTAGAATGTGTTCCCTTTGTTTTATTTTGTTTACTTCCCTTAGATTTGTTCACCCAGTAGTTAGATCTGCCTCACCACATTGCATGTCAGGGATGAAATTCTCATTCACCCAGGTACACACACCCTACACACACACACACACCCAAAAAAGGCACAGAAACAAACAGGATTACCAGGTTGACAGCAAATGTCCCCTAGGACAACATAGCCTATGCTTGAGGTCATCATTCACATGAACATATTCTGATTGTGTCCCCAACAAATTATTAGGTCATTTTTGACTCCCGGCCCCTCTCATCCCCTCCCACTCTCCTGGCTTAAAAGCTGTCCACAGCTTATAAGTATGTGTCTTTAGCACAATCTGAATCAAGTTGACCAAAAAAACATAAAGCCATCACATGATAAAGGCACAACCTAGAAAGATCATTACAGCGGCATGTATAAGCAGTCGATTTAAACTGGTGAAAATTCCAACTCCTAGGCTGCAAGACGGTTAAACCTGACTCAGTTTTTCTAGCAAGCTGGAAAACAAGCTACTCTGGATTACGTATGAAGTGATTCTAAGTGAGGCCATTTTCCCTGAAGAGTTGCTGAAACCTAGGCGTGGGTTGTTACACCAGTATCTCCCCTTCCACCCTGTAATCCATCAACCATCCCCAATTTACTCTTTGCACCAAGTATTATGACCAAGTTCACCGACTGTAAAGAAAGGGAGAAACCACCCAGACATCACACTGAAAGTTTCTCAGTTTGGGCCAGCAGGAAATTCCAGTCGCTTCATTCATCAGAGCCAGTTAAAGCCGCTGAAATGAAATGGGCTCTTGGAGATTACTATGTCAGGACAGACTTAATTTTGGCGGTTGAAGGTGACCAGACAAAGACAAGAGTCCCAGCTCAAGATCAAGATCCTCTGAATAACAAAGAGCCAATGGTCAGTCTTGGATAGGAAACAAAATTCAAGGCCAAAAAAAGGGAAAACACTCAACCTATGTTAGTGAGCTTTCTTTGGTAGGTAGGCACAGGCACAGTATGCGGTGGACAGCTATGACAAGCTGACGTAACCCTCACTGCAGTCTCCAGAGATTGTCCAGATTCTCCTTAAGTGTGAATCCCTGTAACCATTCTAGATCCCTTGTCTCCGACAGGACACCAACACTTTTTGCTAAAACTGTGTGGCTACTGTCAATTTCCCACTGACAGGGCAGCGGGATGAGCCATCTCCCAAAAGCCACACTCCTCACCCACTCCACCAAGGCAACCTCTAGGAAGACAGAATCAGGGCTCACCACGCGTTCCTGCCACCTGCACTGCCTCCCACAGGAGCCCCGGAGACTAGGGGCCTCCCAAGGCGGCCAGAGAGCCCAGCCTGGGCCGCCAGGGGGCGGGAGGCAGCAACTGGCCGAGCGCCTCCGCGCCGCGGTGCCCTCCCCGGGGCCACCAGCCACTCACGGATTTTCACTCGCCGGTGGTCCAGGCGCGCGGCGGCGGCGTGCAGGGCGTCGAGGCGGCGGTGGAGGTCGGTCGTACGGTGACCCAGGGCGACCGCCTGGCTCTCGAGTTCCCCGAAAATGTCCCCGGCGCAGCGCGACAGGTCGGCCAGCTGGGCGAGCAGGCAGACCAGGGTGCGCGAGCTGACCTGCTCCAGCGAGCGGAAGAGCGGCGCGCCCGCAGCCCGGGCCACCGCCGCCTCCTCCGGCCGGTGGAGCCGCGCGGGCTCCACGCTCCGTTGGTGGAAGGGCATGGCTGGGCGTGCGGGGTGCCGGCGGACCGGCGATCGCGGCGCTCACGCCGGGCCCCGAGGGCGATGGGCGCGGGTTCGCATCCAACACAAAGGAGAGTCCCGGGGCGGCTGCCGCCGGGACGAGGCCGGGCGGCGAGGAGGCGCGGGGACGGCCAGGAGACCCCAGTCGAGCGCAGCGCGGCGACGTGCCTCCTCCCGGGCTCCCGGGCAGCGCGGCCGAGAAAGTTCCCGGAGCAGCTCCCGGGCCGCCGCGGCGGGTCCCGCCGAAGTTTGCAAGCAGGAAAGCGCCGCGGCTCCTTCCCTCCCTCCGGACTGGAGAGGGAGGAGGAAGCGGGGGAAGTGCCGCCGACACGGGCGCGAGGGAGGGCGGCGGGAGAAAGGGAAGGGGGAGGAGAAAGGCCGGCCAGGAACCACCTGCGGCTCCCGCGCCCGCCGCGCCCCGCGCCCAGGCCGGTGGCTACCCGGCGCCCCAGCGCACCCTGCTGGGGTGGCCCGGCAGTCCCCGAGCTCCGGGCCGCCGCCCACGCCCCAAGCCGAGCCCCCGGGCGCGGGGGCCCTGTCCCCGCCCGCACCCCAGGCCCGACCGGGGCGCCACGGAGGCGGAGACGCCCGGCAGCGAGCCAGCGTGAATCCCGCAGCTCACCTGCGCTGTTGCGGTGGCGGCTGAGTCTCCCTGTCCTGCCTTCTGGGGAACTCCGGGCGGCGTGAGTAAGTTACCCCCGGTCTCTCCCCTACAAGGCTCCCAAGAGTTCTGGGACGCTTTGGTGGACCTCGAAAAAGACCTCAATCACCCTGCGCCAGCTAGGAGTAGCCAGCTAGGAGTCTGAGACCAGAAGGACCAAAAACCAAACATTGAAGACTCCTTCAGAGTGCTTTAAGAGTTTTTCCTAGTGTCTCCTTAGTGGCTTCCTGCCCTGTAGGTGGGAACAGTTTACAGAGAAATGCTTGTTTCATACACCCCTCATTGGCCTTGATTTTTTTTTTAACAAATCTACTCAAACGCTTCCACCTCTCTTCTAACGTCCCCCCCTCCCGCCCCAACACCGGGTAGGAGGGAAAGAAGGTTAGTGGGGACAGGAGTTCTCTCTGCTACTTCTCTCTGGGTAGGGTTGTAGGATTCTTTTGGGGGCAATACCAGTATCAATCGTCCTGAAGTCCAGGTAACCGATAAATCAGCAAACAGCAAATGCAGCAGCAGCAGGAAGATCCAGCAGCAAGCAGTCCTCCTCCTAGCAACCGGGCCTTCTTCCTCTGGGCTGTCATATTTACACCCCTCAAAGCCCTTGGACCTCAACTAATGTTTACACCCCTCAAAGTCTTCTTGGACCTCAACTAATTCTGCCTGGCAAAGACCACACTCCTCAGGAGACACTTAACAGGTCTCCTAAATCCCCCCAACTTGGAATTTTAACAAAAACATGTTTACATATCATAAACCAAAACGTTCACAACACCCCCTCAAGCATTTGAGTTAGGTTACTGGAACCTAGAACTCTGAATCCAGGGCCTGGAATATGGTTTAACCTTGAGATCAGAGTCATGAGACACCCAACTAACTCAAACCTTCTACTAAGAAGAATCTGAGGAGACAGAGTCCAATATTCCGAAGCTAAAAATCCTATTGGTCTCATTGCTGTGTTTGCTCAAAAAAAAAAACAAAAAACAAAACAAAACAAAAACAAAAAACCTTCCTTTGGTTTCTGTCGTAGAGTTGACCCACATTGCAGCATTCCATTTTGACCTTGGCATCAGTCTCCAAAATGGTGCTGGACAGGAGCAAAGCAAGCAGGCAGCCTGAAGATAAAGACAGCATCTTCGGATGAAACTAGTAGACAAGCACAAAGCATGGGAGGTGGTAGGGTTAGGTGTTCAGGCTTTAATCCCAGCACTCACGAGGCAGAGCCAGCCTGGTCTACAGAATGAGTTCAGGGACAGCCAGGGTTACACAAGAGAATCCTGTCTTGGAAAAAAAAAGTAGACAAACTTTTTTCCATCTTTTCTAGTTGTGCAGCAGCTTGTTTTGTGGTTGATGCTGTTTTAGAATATAAGGCATTCTCAGATCACCTAGTAGGACCACATGCAGGGCTGTGAGCAAAGGAAATGGCTGCTATCTGCTTTTTAAACCTTGACATTTATGAAGCACTATATAAACAGTATAAACGTGTTGTGTTTCCTCAAGAAATGTCCTGAAGTGAAAAAGATTATGTCCCCATAAGTTCCTCCCTGATATCGTGAGGCAGTGAAACACTTTAACTTTCCATGTAAGCCAGTCTACTGGTGGAATACACCTGTACTCAGGCATTAGGGGTTCGAGGCCAGCTGCAGCTGAGCTATAGAATGAAACTGTCCCCAAAACAATACTAAAATCTATACAGCATAATATCCCTGCCTATGGTGAACAGTTCAGTGCTTTCTAACATTCTGAAGGTCATGCAAACACAACCAGAGTCAATCGGAAATGTTGAGTCACAAACAGTTCTCTTTACACCCAAACCCATACTAGCCACATGCAAGTATGACTGCTGTGTTTTTTACAGACTGGCCCATTCCAGATTTTTTTATACAAAGGAATCAATCTGTGATCTTCTGTAGCTTGCATCTTGTAGTGTGATGTTTTCAAGGTTTATTCATGGTATAGTCCTTTGGTTCCCTTTAATGGCTACATAATACCCCATTGTTATGGTTGATCTACTCAGTTAATGAGCATCTTGGCATCTGCCTATTGACTCTTGAAAATAATGTTATAAACACTCACATCCAGGCTTTGGTGTGGACACACATTTTTCTTTCTTCAGGTATACATACCTGGGAGTAGAATTGCTTGGTCATCTAGGAACTCTGTGTTTAGCCGTATCAGAAATGACGGGCTGTGTTCCCACCAGCAATGACTGAGGTTCCACTAACATTTCACTAACACTTGTTATCGCTCATTATTTTACAGTCATTTTTTGGACGTGTCTTGATTTGCATTTGCCTGAGAGCTAGTGATACTAGACATCTTTTCATGTGCTTATTGGCCACTTGTTTAATTCTGGGGAAACATTGGAGAAAAGACCGTTCAGGTTTTTGCTCTGGCTTATGTATTCTGTGGTACTTGGGACTGGCCCCGGTACTTTTCAGTGCTGTTCCTGACCCAGATCTCCAGCCTCCGATCCTTTCTTCATCGGATGCCTGTCGTTATTATGATGTAACAGCCCCTACATCTTTACCAATGATGGGACTTAAACTCAGGCTCTCAAATATGCCACTGAGCTTCATACCCTCTTTTTGTGTTTTAAATGTTTTCATAATTGACTAATTACTTAGGCATGAGTATACCACTGTGCAGTGTGGAAGTCAGAGGACCTTAGGAACTAAATCTTACCTTCCACTTTGTTGAGGCAGGGTCTCTCCTGTTATACATGCTGTACTACATACTCCAGGCTAATTGAGCTTCTGGACGATTCTCTCCATCTCGCCATAGGAGAGGCAGGATTATAGATGTGTGCTTCCACATCTGGTAAAAGACCTGAGCTTGAACAAGCTTGAGCTTATCAGGCTTGAGCTGCAAGAGGCTTTACTGTATGAGTTATCGCTCTAGAACTAACTCTTTTAGGGTTTTTTTTGAGACAGGCTTCATGTTGTAGTCCAAACTGACCTTGAACTCACAGCAATCCTTATGCCTCAGCTTCCTAAGTACCAGGATCACAGGTATGAACCAACTATGCTCAGCTTAAACAGATGTTGTTTACAGTTTGTGTGTGTGTGTGTGTGTGTGTGTGTGTGTGTGTGTGCACGCTGAGACAAGGTTTCTCTGTGGAGCCTTGGTTGTCCTGGAACTTACTTTGTAGACCAGACTGGCATCAAACTCAGAGATCCACCTGCCTCTGCCTCCCAAGTGCTGCTATTAAAGGCATGTGCCACCAGGCCCGACCTTTAAACAGATTTTTAAAATGGACAATGGGAGACAACATTTAAATTACTTTATGAATATAGGCCATGAATCCTGTTTATTTCACATTTTGGTTATGTATAGAATTTAAATTTAGCTTCTCAACCAGTGAAGTCACTGGTTAAGAAAAATGAATGCAGAAACTGGATGTGGTGATGAAATTCCAGCACTCAGGAGAGTGAGGTGTGTCATTGAGTGCAAGGCCAGCCTGGACTACATAGCATAACCCTGATTAAGAAAGGAGGGAGCCAGGTATGGTGGTCCACGCCTTTAATTCCAGCACTTTGGAGGCAGAGGCAGACGGATGATTGTGAGTTCAAAGCCAGCCTGGTCTACAAAGCGAGGCCAGGACAGCCAAAGCTATGTAGAGAAACCCTGTCTCAAGAAAGGAAGGAAGGAAAGAAAGGAGGGAGGGAGGGGGGAGAGAGCTGGAAGGGGTTGGGGAAGTGAAAGACTTGCCTTCTGTAATTAAAACCTTTCTAAATTCAAGCAGGAGTCCTTTGTGAGCAGAATTATAGGAGCTGTATTCCTGCTCCCAGCCAGCTGGCATCCATGTTATAGGGTAAGGGAGGCTGGGCGGGGCTGGAGTCTGGGGTTGGGACTCTGCTAAAATCCTATCACACCTGCTGAGGCATGCACTGTTGGAATGCGCTCTTTTCTGAACACTTCCGGCCCTCACTGGGAGTAACTGGTCATACTACATGACATAAACAATGGTGTAGAAAGAACTTTTGTTGGCCTGTTTCAGTTGTTTCGAGGCTTACTGCCTGTCTGCTAACCTAGGCCTAGTCCTGGCAGCTTCTAGCCTCCATACAATCTAACCTAGGCCTAGAACGTTTTTAGCCTCTGAGACTGAATGAGCTGAATAAGCTCACCTTTTCTTGTTCTTATTGACCTCTAGGATAGCTGGTTCAAACTCCTTTTCCAGCTGACTTATTCAATCTGGCTTTTCTCTAGGCCTCCGAACTGCTCTGGTTAGCCTCAAACTAACTCTAGCAATCTTTTCTAATCTTCTGGCTCCTTCTCATTCCCTGTCTCATTCTGTCTTCACCTGTGTCTAGCTTGTTCTCTCAACCTCTGTCCGTTAAACTCTCCTGGTAAAACTGCCTCCCCCCCTCTCTCTCTGCATGGCCCATTAAGTAGCTTCCCTTTCCTCTCTTTTCTTGTGAGAGTTGGGTCTATCCTATTGTCAAATCTTTTTCTGATTTGTCACCTTTTCCGCCACTCAATTAAGTATCACTTTCAAACATGGGTGCTTCCTTCTACAAACTAACTTTACCGGCATTGTTTGGGATTAAAGGCGTGTACCACTATGCCTAGATGCGTTTCTTTACCTGAAACGTGCTCTATCTATACCAAGCTGGCCTTGAACTCAGATCTGCTTCCCTCTGTCTCCTGGATTAAAGGTATGTTTGTATTCCAGCCAGATCAAGCAGAGTTAGAAGATCTTTAGATGTGATCTTTTGCCAGAGCAGCCATGTTCTGAGTTAAAATTTCTCTACACAATAGATTAATTGTAATCATTTCTTCTGGTTTTTCTTCCTTCCATTCTGCAAAGGCTCTTGGTGTTCTCCTCGTTTCCATCCTCACTGAGACTTTTCAGTGCCTCTTTTAAAATGTCCTCAGGCTGCTCTTCCTACATTGGGTCCCAAATGTGGTGTCCTTTTGTTTATGTTTTGTTGTGTTATGTTGCTTCTGAAGACAGAGTTTCTTTGTGTGAACTTGGCTGTCCTGAAACCAGCTCTGTAGATGAGGCAGGCCTCAAACTCAGAGATCCGCTTTTCTCAGCCTCCTGAGTGCTAGAATTAAAGACATGTACCACCACCTCAGTCTCCTTTTCAACGCCTGTGGATGAGAGCCAGGTGCGGTGTGTGTCCATGCCTGAATTCCCAGCACTGGAGGAAGAAAAAGACTGACAGGAAGTTTGAGGCCAGTGGATTAAGGCACCTGCTGCTGGGAGTCTTATGGAAGAAGGAGGGTTGGGGAGGAAGGTAGAAGAACCAGGGGGGGGACAGGAGCACCACAAAGAGACCAACAAACCAAAAAAAAAAAAAAAAAAAAAGCTGGGCCCAGGAGGTCCTGCAGAGACTGATGCATCGTGCATGGAGAGGACCTAGACCCCTTGCTCAGATGTAGCCAATAGGCAGCTCCGTCTCCTTCAGGGTTCCCAAGTAAGAGGGAACAGGGACTGCCTCTGGCATGAACTCGGTTGCCCGCTCTTTATCACTTCACCCTGGTAGGGGAAGGGCTTGCCAGGCACAGAGGAAGAGGATCCAGGCAGTCTTGATGAGACTTGATAAACTAGGATCAGATGGCAGGGGAGGATGACTACCCCTTTCAGTGGACTAGAGGAAGGGGATGGGACAGAGGGAGGGAGAGTGGGACCAGGAGGAGATGAGGGAGGGGCTACAATTGGGATATCAAATCAATAAATTGTAAAAAATAAAAGATAAATAATAATGATGAAGGCACCCGCTGCCCAGCCTCAGGACCCGAGTGCAGCCCTCAGGACCAACGTGGTGCTGTGAGAGAACAGATTCCCTCCACACCAGTGTGCGTGTGCACACACACAACACAAAACAAATAAATGAAATGTAATTTTAAAAAATGTTCTAGGCCAGCCAGGGCTACATAGTGAGAAACTGCCTCCAAAAAACAAAAACAAAAACCAACTTCCAAAACAAACAAAAAGCCCAATCATGGTTGAAAAATAGGAAATTACCTCTCAGGATCAATACTCCTCTGCCTCCACGGTGTTAGACTTCCCTCAGGTGGGAATCGGCTCTAGACCACAGCTGGAGGAATACACCAAACACCCTTGCAAGACATGGAAAAATCCTTTGTCAGTGGATTTTTTTTATCCCCGTGGCATCATGTGTTGAAGCTTAGTCCTCATTCTGAGATACTGAGAGGTGACAACTTAATATGACTATGGTGTTTGGAGGGTAGGCCTTTGAGAGTTGACTGGGATTTGATACAGGCCAGGATAGAGTCTCCATGATTGAATACCATATAAGATTAAAGGCCAACACACATGCATACGTGCGTGCACACACACACACACACACACAGTATGGTTTTATACCTCAGAGGTGCTCTTGTGCTGAAGGCATGGTTCCCAGCTGATGAATCCAGTCGTTGAGAGGCAAAAACTCCAACTTAACCACTAGATTAATCTCACTGATGGCTTCATTTGGGGATGGCATTATTGGGATATGGTGAAGAAAGAACTTGGGGTCTGAAGAAAGCATGTCTTCAGAGGGTATGTCTTATCGTTAACACCTCTGTCTCCTTCCCAGATGCCATTCCTTCACCACCATCCATAGTGCCTGTGCCTTGTCACAGCCTAGAATTAGTAGAGTATCCATGGACTGAAATATCTGAAACTGTGAGCCAAACTTGGTTTTCTCAGGCATTTGCTGTGTTATATAACACACACACACACACACACACACACACACACACCTCCTTGTCCTTTGCCATGTAATACCCTGCAGCATCTCCAAACTTTACCAGGCTCGGGGTATAGTACAGTAGCTGAGCACCTGCTTAGTATGTGAAGGCCAGGAGTCTATCCCTAATCTGTACATCAAAAGGTTTCAGGTGCAGCTTTTCAGCCTCCACCTCCAAAACCATATGGCCAATTATACTTCTTTATAAATAGCCTACCTCTGATATTTTGTTTTGGTAAAAAGGAATGGACAATTTGGTATAACTTCTCACTCCTTGTGGCACTAGATGCTGATCCCCTTACCTTCTGTTGGCTAAGAGCAGGACTTTAGTATAGCTCTGCCTAAACAAATTCCCAAAAATTCTCCTTGAGAGGTTGGGGCTATAAGTTAGTGGGACAGCATTAGCCTGACATGCTTGAGGCCCTGGGTTCAACCCCAGCATCAAAAAACAAAACAAAACCTTCTTGGGCTGAGGAGGTAAGTCAGCTAGCAAAAGTGCTTTCTACTCAAGTATGAGGACCTGAGTTCAGTTCCCTAAAACCAACAGGAAGAAAAAGAAGCTACATCGTGCAACACGCCTGGAAATCTAAGTACAAGAAAGGTAGAGGCAGAAAGATTCCTGCAGCTTGCCAGCTAGCCAGTAGAGAACCAAATTAAACCACGACAACCCTATGAGAATAACTATTATAAGGGATCCATAGGCAATGGTTCACATAAGACTTACAATCATTTAAATTTAAAAGCTGATTGCAAAAGGCAGGTTGAATTCAAAGTGAATGTCCTTTGTGACCTATACTTAAACCTTGAATTTATATATAAAGAGAAAGGGAAATACAGGTATATTTATCCACATATACTAAGGTATATTTAGTTTCAAATTTTACATTTTTAATAAATTTAATTGAAAGATAATACTTTTTCGGTTGCCCAAAAAGTTTTTGCCCTAGGAAAGATACAACCTTCCAAAAAAGGAACCCCACCCTCTCCCCCAGAGTTAGGCCTGGGCAGGGTTTTGCTTTTATTTTTCAAGGAGAATAAAAGCATCCAACTAAGGAATCCAGAGATCACTGGACAAGTGAATCGTGAAAAAAAACTGCACATAATTGAAGAACTGAGAGAAAATGACCTAAGAAAAAGGGTAAATTGGAGACATAGTTTTACCTCCAGCTGACTGGCCTGAAATCCTGGCTCATAGCCCCAGACTAAAGCTAGCACACATGCCACCATCTTGCCTGAGCGGCAAACCCCTCCCACCAAAAAAACCACCGGATGCTGGCCGTGGGTGGGGACAGCTTGCACAGAATGTCCCTTCTTCCCTCACCTTCTCCCCCTTCCCTCCCCCCAAATCCTCCCCACCTCCCTTGTCTCCCCACCTTCCCTGGCCCTGTGGCTGGCCCGCCCATGGCGGATTCCAGAAGGTTTATCTGTGGTGACCTCTACAAACATAAGTGGCCAATGGTTTTTATGTGGTCCCAATTCAATTAAAAATTAAAGCTGGCTTTGCTGTTGGAGCATGGCTCTCTCCTTCTCTAAAGCCATGCATGCTTGTCAAAAGAAAACCCAGTATCTCTAACTCACATCAGAAGACACACCTGGTATGGGACAGAGGAAAACAAAAAATAAGGCACTATTCTATTGCCACTAATCTCATATTTTTTTTAAATTTTCATTTGACTCTCTAAAACTTTTAAGGTATAAATATTACCCCAAATCTATAAGATTATTCCATACATGTAAACTGCTGTGATACTAGTAGTCATACACAGTACTAACTAATTCTAGAAATGAGCTTCATCTAGCTTCCTGTAGCAGGAAACTAGGAACAGAGTTTGCGTACCTCAGATGAACATAATAGATTTCAGAGACCTGCTGAATATGGCATTTGAAACGTTTAAGTTTTCTACAATAAACTGTGAGCACTCCTAACAGTAACCTTTGAGGTCCCCAAGAGGATGAGGGGGCCCTGCAACCACTAATCCACCTAGACCGTGGTAACACTGACAAAACTGCCCCGCGGTCTCTTCTGCAGGGGCAGGTGTATCTCGGTGAATTGGAGTCCAGCCTGGACTACAAAGCAAGACTAGGACAGTCAGGGATATTACAAAGAAACCCTGTCTCAAGAAAAAAAAAAAAAGAAAGCAAGAAAGAAAAAGAAAAAAGAGGAGGACCAAGCAACCAGTTAGCAAGAGGTGAACACAGGATTATTTTTTAAAAAAGCATATAGAGGAAGACGAAGTCAGGAGGACAGATAGAGAAACACACTGGAAGTAGAAGGGAGGGACATTGAGTTTGAAGGAGGTTTTTTGAGATGGGGTGGGAAAAGGGGTGTTCCTTCTGGGATGTTGGCTGAAGAGGATGGTCAGTTGGGTGCTTTCTCTGAGAAAGCAGACTTTTACCCCACCATCTGGCTCCTGAGTATTTACTGGTAAAATGGAATGATTGAGATTTTGTTAAAAGCATCAAGCCAGCCGAGCCATGAACTCCAGGTTCAGTGAGATACCCTGTCTCAAAATAATAAATAAATCAAAATAATGTGTAAAGCAACTGAGGAAGACATCAGATGTCAACTTCTAGCCTGCCACTTATATGCTCATATGTACATGTGTACCTACAC
Organism: Pachyuromys duprasi; assembly: GCA_028658305.1. Classification (NCBI taxonomy): domain Eukaryota; kingdom Metazoa; phylum Chordata; class Mammalia; order Rodentia; family Muridae; genus Pachyuromys; species Pachyuromys duprasi. Next base: position 13,731,418 of record CM053763.1, read on the forward strand.
ACACACAAAAACATACACAAAACCTCTCAACCTCCAGTCCCTTGACTTCCTTGTATTCTTTCTAACTATAGTGTCTAAATAACTTTCAACCATTTACTTTATATGTTTCTTGAACATTAGTCACCACTCCCTACTTAATACTTGGAAAGTAGTAGATACAATGGAAGGACAATATTACAAATGTGTTTCTTGGATAATTTAATGCTACTAATGGCTAAGTCATTGGATTCTACCCTACAACACTGTAGATCGCAATTAAATAGTCACCAGAAGAAAGGAGCCTCAGGGTCTTCAGCCACAAGCATATGGAAGATGGCGACTAACACTCTTCATTGTTTCCCACTCACTCATCTGAAGAGAAGGTAAAAGGAAATTCCATGATGGTGATTACAACACTGAAATTGTAAAAGCATGCATGTGGCAGGGCTGTGTGTGTGTGAGAGAGAGAACCTTCAAGTAACATATTCTGAAAATGAGTATACAGTACAGATAGGCTATACATTTTTCAGCTCTTTGATATACAGTAAAGACTGGTTCTGTGTCAAAGTGTAATTGTTGGTGTGTTTTTAATATCAGCCACTGAGGGAAAAGCAACAAATTATCTTGATGTAAGAAAGTTTCAACAGGTCCTTTGGGATACACTACATGAGATACTGTAGCCTAAGAATGAAATCAGCTAAGAGACAGTAACCTTTGTCCATCTGGAAACTTCAGCAAACCTGAGTCTTTTCTGCCACTAGCCAACACAGACACATGGTCATTTTCCTGCAGATTAAAATCAGGCCTGGCCCTCAACTAGCCAGAGATCTTTTGAAGGTGTAATTTTGATTGCATCCATCCCCAGCTCAAAGCCCTCAGGCTTTTCAAAAATTATCTTTGGAATTATCTCTGAGGACCACGATGAGCCCAGGGGTGTAAGTCTCTGCCATGCTGTCAGCCCTGTTTCCTGCTTCACTTCCTTCTCCTCCCCCACCTCCTCCACTAGTAACACAAGCCTCACAACCTCTGTTTTCTCCACTCTGACCATCTCCCTTCTCTTTATCTTCTTTGTTCAGTTGGCTGTTTGGATTTGGGTTCAAATGTCACTTCCTTGGCAAAACATGTCCTCAATCTCCCAGGCAGGCCTTGAGATAGTGGGACACTGAACTTCCCAACATAGAGGAGTTTGAATTTGCAGATGTATGTGATTTGGGGTTAATAATTGTATTTGAGTTATAAATGGAAACAAACTGCCTCATTCAATTATGAGAATTTAATGAACTCAGACTCCAGACACCCAGGGACCAGCAATCCCAGAAGTCTTAGAACTCTTGTGTGTGAAAGCTTTAAGGGAGAACCACCTAGATCCCCACCCCCACCCCAGGATGGCAATGCCCACCTGCCAGACCGATAGAAATAAGAACCGTATTCTCGGGAGCCAAGAGCAGGTGGAGAATACCCATGGGAAAGAGACTGACAGGTGGACAAGTCGAGCTTAGGGAGCAGATGAGATCTGGAGTGGACGAAGATCCGGTAGCCACACACCTGGAGACTTCCTCAGAGCAACGCTCAACGTCACAGCCATGGGATGCAGCAAATAGAATTGTCTCCAATTTTTGTTATCGCTGTTTGTGATACAGTCTCACGTATCCCAAGCTGGAGTAAAACTAGATATGTAGTTAAGAACGACATTAAAACTCTTTATCTTCCTGTCTTTACCTCACAAGTGCAAGGATTATAGGTGTGTGCAACCATGTACCACGTCTGGTTGTTCATTTGAGGGGCTTCTGTTTTGTTTTGTTTTAATTTTTTTAGATTTTTTTATCTTATTTTATGTACATAAGTGTTTAGCCTGAATGAATAAGTATATGTAACCTGGATGCATATGTGTTCCTGGTGCTCATGGAAGTCAGAAGAAGACATCAAATCTTCTGGAGTTACAGATGTTTGTGAGCCAGCATGTGGGTGCTAGGAATTGAACCAAGGACTTCTGAAAGAGCAGTAAGTCCTCTTAACCACTGTGCCATCTCTCCAGCCCAAGCTTCTCTGTTTTAACATTTACCATGTACCTGCCTAGTATGTATGAAGACCTGAGTTAAATAATCGACAACCACATGAAGCCAGACATGGCACATAGTTGCATAATTCACTAGGAAGGTACAGGCAGAAGGATCAAAAGTGACACAGAGAATTCAGCCAAGTCTGGGACACATGCGAATCTGTCTTTTAAAAATAGTAATACATCCAAGTAAGGAGTGGTAGCTCACACTTGCAATCACATACCCTGAGAGGCTAAGGAAAGAGAAGTTTGTATTCAAGGAAAACCTGGTCTATAATAACACACATACACATATATGGCCGTACATATATATATGTGTGTGTGTGTGTGTAGTATATATTACATTCAACTCTCCCACATTAGAAGATCAAAACATTTCTTTTTCTTGGTTGCCTAATTAATTGTAGTCATTTCTTAATTTTTCCTTTATATTCAAGCTTCTAGAGCATTCTTCCAAATGCTGCAACACTTTAATACACTTCATGTTGTGGTGAGCCCCAACCATAAAATTATTTTTGTTTCTACTTCAAAACTGTAATTTTGCTACTGTTGTGAATCATAATGTAAATATCTGATATTAAGGCCATTCAACCCTCAAAGGGATTGCAACTTAGGAGTTGAGAATGACTGTTCTAGAAGGATCAGCATTAGGCCTCTGGGTCCACAAACCATCCACAATCTTCTTTCTCATCCATCACTCCTTTGAAATGCCTGCGCTGGTGGCTCCAGGACCTGCTGCTTGCCCTGGCCCTGGGTTGAATGCTGCATCTCTGTTCTGGAAAGTCCCATGTTCTCCAAACTTTGTCCCAGAGTTCTGTCGTGTTCCTCTTCCTGTTTTCCTAACTTCAGAAACTAGAAGCTATAAAGATGTATCAGAAAAGTGAAAATGTTAATCTCACTCTGCCTTCCCCTCCCTCTCTAAGTTCATACCACACATTCAACTGATAAAGACATTTCAACCTGAAGACTTCACACACATGCCCCTAAGTACATCTCCTCCAGGATCAAAGTGGGACTATCACTCAAGAAGGTGAAGCAGGGAGACTAGAATGGTGGTGTCAGTGTGGGCTACATTAACAAGATCCAGTTTTACAACAGAACTAAAATAATACCTAAACCTTTTAATGCTGATTTACAAAGTAAAAAGATAACAAAATCTCAGTGACTGAAAATAGGTTCTCTTCAGCTCTCCAACTCTCATTCATGAGGCTTGCAAAGAACAAGGGCAAAGCTCTGAACCAGAACCAAGGCAGGAACAGAAGGAACCAGGACCTTCTGAGTCACACACTTCTGTTGTCTTCATGACTGCATTTTGCTTAACTGCTAGCCAACCTCTGCTTCATTACACAGTGTCTCCCAGTTGTCACCTGAAAAATCAGTGTCTGTCAATGGACAATGCAAGAATGGCATCCATTGCTTTGCGTGGCACAAGTACTGTTTACTACAACTTCATTTGAGAAATTTCTTTTAAAACCAATGTTAAGAACTGCTGCTTTCTGAAAGAAACATATTTTCCTCTCATGATTAGTTGTTATAATTTTTGATAAATCCTAGTTGTCTTTATATGTGTGTGTGGTGTGTGCGTATGTGTTTATGCAGTTGTGGGACTGAACCCAGGGCTTTGTGCTCTACTAAATGAGTTCTCTCCCAAGCCCAGAAAAAGATGGTTTCTGAGCTAATTCCTTACAGAACAGCATCAGGATGGGATGTGTGTTCTGTTTGTGCCCCCTTTTCATCACCGCAATTGTTTCCTGTTCTATTTTCCACAAGCTTATGTATGCTGCTGCTGTTTGTTGTTGTTCTTCGCCTCCTCCTCCTTCTGTTTAAAATGTGTGTATCAGGTGAGCTGCTTCAAATCCTTGGTGGAAAACATGAGGAATACACTAAATTTAATATATACCAACTTAATATAAATAACATTATTGCCAACTAACCCCTCTTGTTTTTCTGTGTGTTTTAGTGTTTGAGGCAGGTTTCATTACACTGCCCAATTTGACCTCCTACTTGAGATCCTCCACCTCAGTCTCCTGAGTGCTAAGGTTAGAGGTGTATACAACTATACCTATTTTCTCTTTCTGATTTTTACTGTTCTAAGGCTGTACACATTCTTAATGCAATATCAAGAGGCAGCACTAACTAATTAAGGGTCCTCCCCCTGATAAATGCCCTATAAGCCCAGACCAAACAGACTAAGCAAATCCCTGAACCACAGCTGTTCTACCTGGGCATGTCGAATCCTCTAAGAGAAACATGAAGTCTCTCCCACTTCTAGTATCCATCCATACTTCAAATGATGGACATCCATTAAGATGTTAAGTTGGGACAGGCTAGGTCATGCATGGAGATAAATGCCTTTGGCCCTAGCACTCAAGAGACAGATGCAGATTTCTGTGGGTTCAAAGCCAGTTTGGTGTACATAGTGAAATCCAGGCCAGTTACAGCTACCTAGTGAGACCCTATCCAAAAAGGGTGGGGGGGGGGAAAGGAGGCTAGACACCTGTAATCCTAGTAGTCAGGTGGTAAAGTCAAGTTCAAAGCCAGCCTGATGACATCGTGAGACTCTGTCTCTAAAGAGAGAAGTCACCTGGGTACTGTAAGCAACCCTAATGGAACCTAGTCACACATACACCAAAAAAAATACCCGAAAGTAGAAATGAGGCTAGTTGGGAGGAGGACAGAAATTAGTGGGAGGGGAAGGGGAAAAGAGTGAATATAGTAATAATACTTACTGGGTGAATATTATCAAAATAATCAGGTATATGTATCAAAATGTTACAGTGAAACCCAGTAGTGCATATAACTAGTATGTGCAAATAAGTCATTGGAAAAAGGAGAAGGAAAAAGGCCCAGAAATGTATTGTTCCATATATAATGTAGTGTCTTCTTTTCCCAGTTTCCATTCCTCATTCCATCCTTCTTTCTCTTTCACTCTTTGACATGAAAAAAGCAGAGAAAACATGACCAAATAGTTATGTGCCTGAGACAGGGAGAGAGAAAAAAATCAGGCTACAATTCTCTATAGTCAAATGAAAAGAATTATTTTCTGATTTCCATTAAGCTCTGAAAAAAATGTTCATTCTAGAATTATGTGTAGAGATTGCTTGTATTTTCAACTTGCAATAACAACTTCATGGACTACTTTTTGTTACAAAGCTCCAAGCATGTCATAAAAAAGTTCTTTTCTAGTTATGGGCAACTCGTTTTAAATTTAGGATTCTTGCTTTCCTGTTTTTATTCACCTACCAGTTAACCCTAATATTTGCATATAAAATTCTTCTTCAAGAGCAAAATTAATTATAAAGAGGGAATAATTTTCATATTTATTAAGTCTATAAGAGAAAAATCTCCACTGAGAAAAACTTTGGGAAACATATATTCATTTTTATCCATATCGCACATCTCATGGAAGTAGCTAATTATAATTTTGGCTATTTCTTTTGGGAAAATGCAGAATGTTAATGTTTTAAATAATCATTCTTAAATAAATAAAACCTGATAAAGGAATGCTGTCAGGAAAAGAATAATTCATAATTTCATGCAGGTCATTGATTATCTGCAATATTACTCATCCTCAGGGATCAGATCCAGAGTTTTTTGTTTAATTTGGGGGTTAGAGAATGCTCACAGATTCCCACATGATATATCTTAGCCAGGACTGGATTTACTGTGAATAAAGGTAAAGCCTCAGGCCCCTTCCTTGCTTTTTTCTTCGGCCCAGCAAGGAAGCCTTGCTAAAGGTTTTCAAAAGCTCACACACATTTTTTTTTTTTTTTTTTGCAAAATTTTCAAAGTTAAATTTTGTGAGTGTTCTTTTTTTTTTCTGCAAGAAACACTCCAAAGTAATTTAGGTTTCTGTTTGCATAAAATCTAGATCTGAGCCTCATCTAACTGAAGAGCAATTTAACAAAGCAATGCTGTAATATTAGCAGGCCAGCTCAAGCCAGGTCCCCTGTTCTTCTACTACTCCCTCTTCTGTCTCTTTCTTTCTCTCTCTCTCCCTCTGTGTGTGTGTATGTGTGCTTTCACATGCATGCAGGGACAAGAGAAAAATATCATGTATCTTCCTCTGTCATTGTCCTGTAATAAAAATAGTATTATTTTTTCTTTTTTAAAAAATGTATTTATTAAATATTCTGCCTGCATGTGTGCCTGAGCATCAGAAGAGGGCACCAGATTTCATTATAGATGGTTATGAACCACCATGTGGTTGCTGGGAATTAAGCTCAGGACCTTTAAGAAGAACAGCCAATGCTCTTAACCTCTGAGCTATCTCTCCAGCCCCCAACTGCAGTAGAAGTTTCTGGTTTCTTTGAAGACTCAGTTGGGTCATGTAATGTTTTGCTGAAGGCTGGCTTGTGAGAGGTATGTGATGTTTGCTTGGGAGTTCTCTCCTGTGTGGAGTGTGACTTTGGCCAGCTGAGAACATCCATGGGTGGACTCTGAAGAGAGGAGATAGAGAGAAGTCTATGAACAGTGAGACATCATTTTCTTGGATCGACATCTCTGCGCTGATCTTTGTGTGTCAACACTTGACTTCACAGAGAGAAACATTCCAGAGAACTTCTTGGGGCAATCATACTGAGTCTCATGGCTTTCACTGACTTGTCCGGATTTTCTGAACCATGCTGATTCATGTTGCTGCTTGGTGTTGGCCTTTGGACTGGACTGCTGGTATCCTGACAACTGAGTTTGGTAATCCCCTAAGGATTCATCAACCCTAATCAGGAGGAAGTAGATAAAAGAGGTCTACATCCCTTTTCCCTACTAATTTCCTTCCTAAGGTTGGGGGGTTGGAAGGGAAGTAAAGGTAAAGAATCCTAAATAAAGTAGGTTTGGTGAAAATCTAAGCCTACACCCAATAGTATTGTCTTTTTTAATGCCTGTTCTAGCTTCCGAATAATGACATGGAGACCTATTAAATTTATTAATAAGCTTTAAGCACTATAGCTGGGCAGATTCTCAGCTATTCTATCCTAACTGTTCCGACCTTTCCTACTTCACAGCCATGTGCCCTGTTACCTCCCATTACCACCCTGGCTGCTTCTGCTCCATCTTTGTCTCCATGGTGACTCCCTCATGGCAATCTCCTCATGGTGACCTTTTATGGAGACCTCTTTATGGTGACATTGTCATAGCCTGGTACTTCTTCGTTCTCCTAGCAACCTTCTCTTCCTGAGTTTGCAAGTCACCCCTCAACTCTCCTACCTGGCTATAGGCAGCTCAGTTCTTTACTAACCAATCCTAGATGATGGAGAACAATTTTTTATACAACATAAAGCAGGAGGTGCTCCAATAATAATGACAATGCCCACATCTGGACTGAAAGCAGATCTCTGGGTACAGAAATCAGCATTTGAATACACATTGCACAAAACCATCCCCCAATATTGTTCGCCTTACCTTTTGAGACAGAGCCTTTCACTGAATTTGGAGCTTCACAATTCAACCAGACTGACTAGCCAGCAAGTTCCAGGAATCTTCCATCTCTGAGATTAGAGTAATGGTTCTCAACCTGTGGATCCTGACCCCTTTAGAGGTTGCATATCAGATAATTAAATTACAGTTCATAACAGTAGCAAAGTTACAGTTATGAAGTGGGAAGAAGAAAATTTTTCAGTTGGAGGCAGTTCTGAGGAACCATAAAGAACTGCAGCGTTGGGAAGGTTGAGAACAATGGACTAGAGGACTATAACATCTCTTATCCATGTGGGTTTTGGGGATCTAACTCAGCTCCTCATGTTTATGCAGCAAGCACTTTACTGAATGCACCAACTCCCCAGCTTCCTGCTCCCTGCTGTGACTGCATAATACTGATAAAAAAGAGGTGTGTCCAGTTGGGTCTTTTGTGTAAGATTATTATCAAAGTCACATGGAAATATAATGTGAATAAAATAGTTTTAACATAAAATGAGCCCAACTGTAATTTTAATAAGTAGTTTTTAACTTCCACTAATAATTTAGCAATAATTCACATTACCTGATAGACTACAGAAACTTGGCAATAATTCACTATACAATTAAGATGTCAAAAACATAACCTTTAAAAACATATTTGCAGCTGGGCATGGTGACACTCACCTTTAATCTCAGCACTCAGGGAGGCAGAGGCAGGTACATTGCTGTGAGTTTAAGGGCAGCCTGGTCTACAAAGCAAGTCCAGGATAGGCAAGGCTACACAGAAAAACCCTATCTCAAAAAAAAAAAAAAATGCCTCTAGTGAATTGATATATAATACCTCTGTGTCTTTCTTGTCACAACAATGTACACTAAAAAATAACCAGAGTTTTAAGACCATAAAACTTACACGTCCTGTATAATTTTTAGGTATGGAAACTAAAGCTTTGTCAGATAAGAGCATATATAATAATCCTCAAAAAACACTTTCTCTAGTTTAAATCGAGGAATTCTAAGCCTAGCCATGTTTGCTAATCTTGGCTACTAGGAAGCCTCAGAGAAAAGTAATTCATGAGACAGCTTGGTCCTCACAACCACCTGGATTTTTGTGTCCCATAGTCAACACCTTAATTATACTGAGAACCAGTCAGTATAATTATACTGAGAACCAATCAGCCAAAGAGAAATGTGGAGCATAATCCTGAGAAGCTAGAATTTTACCCCCTGTATTTCTGCCTCTATACAGTACAGTGGTATAGCTTATATGAGCTGCAGGTTCCAAATTACATCTTTGAGTGTGTTACAGACATCGGCTTCAAATTCACTAAAACACCCAGCACAGGGCTACCAGAGCTGTCATGGAATGAGCTGTCATTCCCATTCCTAGTAACTGTGGGTGGAGATACTGTGACATGTAGCCCAAGCCTGAACAGACTACATATGCTTGGGATAGCTTTGCCCACAAGCCCACCTGGACCAAATACTATGCTCTAGCTGAAAAGTTGTTTCTGCTTGAATTGTGCTCCTGGCTCCATATAAATCAAGTGCCTCAAACTGGAGGGTGGGGAGAAAAATGAGCAAGTGTCCTCCCAGAATATGTCAGTGCCTTCCTTCTTTTAAAACGGCTGGCATTTTCAAGGCACGCATCCTACTGGGCCACATGCCAAGCACTCATGGTGTAACAGTATCTACACACAGGATGATGGGTGAGACTTTATGAATACCACCATAGTGCAGGTAAGAAACAAATCTGAAAGAGTGATGTACAAAGGAACAGCAAGCACTTAAGACGTAGGCTAGATTTCAGTGCAGTCTGTGAGACTAAGGATTCTGGCCATGGAAACATAATGATGCCTGGGCTGTTTAGTCTTTGTCAACCAGACACAGACTGGAGTCACCTGGGAATCAGGAGCCTCAGCTTAGAACTGCCTCCATCAGACTGGCCCGTGAGCAGGTCTGTGGAACATGTTCTTCATTAATGGTTGATGTGGAAGGGTTTGTCCCACTGTGGGTAGTGCCTCTGCTAGGCAGGTAATCCTGGGCTGTATAAGAAAGTCTAAGTAAGCCACGGGGAGCACGTCATTAATCAGAATTATTCCCCATGCTCTCTGCTTCAGTTCCTGCCCTGAGATCTGCCTTGGCTTCCCTCAGTGATTGACTGTGATTGGGAAGGTTAAGCCAAATAAACTCTTTCCTGTCCAACTTGCTTTTATCATAGTGTTTAGCATAGCAACAGAAAGTAAATTAGGACAGTTTCTGAAATTCTAGTTAGCATATGCTGCCTCATGAATGAGAGCATCGTTAATATCTTAAGTGTGTCATACAGAGATGGCAAACCCCGGGGCCTCAGGCACACTAGGCAAATATTTTGCCACTGAGTGACATCCCTACCACAGAAAGTAATTTCTGTGAATGTTCTTCAATCCTCTTTTTCTATCAAGTACAAAGGCTTCCTTATGCCAAACCAACACCTTTCTCTGGGGTGTTTCTATGCCAGGGCTCAACCCTTTCAGTTAAGAAAGTGTAGCTGATATGTAATAGTTCATGGTATTTATTTCACATACTGTATGGAAGGTGCTGGAGGAAGTGAGTCATTGTAGACAGGTTTTATAGTTCAACCCTACTTCTTGTCCTATACAGTACTCCCTATTCCTTGACTGCAGATGCAATGTGACCAGCTGCACCACCAGTGGAATTCCTGCCCTTCCGATCGAGTGCCTCACCTAGAACTGTAAGGTAAAACAAACCCCTCCTCTTTTAAGCTGCTTTTGTCACAAGTAGATAGGCCAACTGCATCTTTCCTATCCCCCAGAGATGTTACTACAGGATAGGGGTGTGGCTCAGTTCGAAGAGTGCTTACCTGACATGCACAAAGCACTGGGTTCGACCCCTAGCCTTACATAAAACAGGGAGGGCTACATAGCTATAATTCTAGCACCCAGAAGGTACAGGCAGGAAGATTAGAAGTTCAAGGTTACCGTCAGCTACATAGAGGGCTGCTTTATGAGTCCTTATCTCAAAATTTAAAAAAAAAAAAAAAAAAAACACCTTCTCCTCACCTTCCACCTCCAGTTGACAGAAGATCAAGAAAAATGTTGAAAATCTTAACACCATTACCACCTTTGCCTCATCCTTACATAATACCTCAGCCAACAGTTGCAAAATACACATTTGTTCTAGTTATGCATAGAATGTTTAACAAGGCAGAACTTATTCTTGGCCACGACAATGTCTTAATAAAATGAAAAAGGATTTAAATCACACAGAATGCGCTTTTAGACCACAGTAGAATTAAATTAGAAATGAATAACAGAAAGCTCTCTGAAAAAGCCCTCAAATATTGGAAACAAAATACCACAGTTCTCAGTAATCCACAGGCCAAAGGAAAAATCAATACGGGAAATTGGAAAGTATTTTGATCTGAATGAAAACTAAATCACAATTTAGAAGGAAAATTATAATACTAAAGACCTACAATAGAAAAAAATAAGTCTCAATTGGTTAAAGCTTCTACTTTAAAAAATCAGAAGAAGGAAAACAAATTAAAACCAGAATATCAAAGGAAGGAAATATTTTTTTTAATTAGAAAAGAAATAACAATCAAAGCAATACCAAGGGGCTGGGGCAATGGCTCAGTGGTTAAGAGCACTAGCTGCTCCTCCAGAGGACCTAGGTGTGATCCTAGCACCTACACGGTGGCTCACAACAGCGTGTGCCTCCAGTTCCAGGAGATCCTACTGGTCTTTGTAGGCGCCACTTGCAGGTAGTGCACACACATACATGGAGGCAGAATACCCATACAGGTAAAATAAAAATTACTTAATTAAAAAGCCCAGTGGATAAAGATACAAGAATTTGTTTCTATATGTTACTAATAAAAAGTGAATATTGTAAAAAGAAGAAGGAGGGAAATGGAAGGAAGGAAAGAAGGAAGGAAGGAAGGGCCCACGACTTACAGGGGCATCAAACATTTTTAGGAGTGGGTGCAACTCAGTTGGTACATGGCTCTAATACATGTAGATTCCTGGCTTTGTGTCCAGCATTACATAAAACAGGATGGGGTGGGTGGTTCATGCCTGTAATCCCAGCACTCAGAATGTGAAGTTCTATATCACCCTAAGCTACATACCAAGTTAGCAGCTAGCATGGGATGTATGAAACTCAGCCTCAAAAATTATATTTTAATAGTTGTAAATAAATCTGAGAAAAATATTTGCAAGGCATCTACAGTATAGCTTAGCAGGTAAACATGCCTTACCGTCAAGGCTAAGGACCTGAGTTCCAACCCTGATGGAAGGAGAAAACCAATTCCTTGAAGTTGTGTTCTGATCGCCAAATGTATGCCATAGCACATCTGCGTTATACACATGTGCACACATGCACATACATGCACCATATACACATGCACTAAATAAAATATAATAAAAAATTTAAAAAGATGAGTTAATCAAACAAAAAACCACACAATATTTCTGAGAGAAACTAAGAAAGAAGTGAGCAAAGAAACATCTTTTTTACTGGGATGAAACATTCAACATTAAGACCTCAATTTCCTTTCTCTTTTTTTTTTAAGACTTATTTATTATGTATATAGTGCTCTGCCTGCATGCACAGTTACAAGCCAGAAGGGGCATCAGATCTCATTATAGATGGTTGATGAGCCATCATGTAGTTGACAGAAGTTGAACTCAGGACCTTTGGAAAAGCAGTCAGTGTTCTTAACCTCTCTGAGGTCAGCTTCTCAGTTGCTAGGACACCATGCCCTGCTCTGTGTCACAAAACTTTGGTTTAATGTCTAAATCTAGTGTCTAAACATGGATTTTGTGTAAGTTCTTGCCCCATGTTTGGTACACCATTTGTAAAAGATAATTCATATTTTGGGTCTTTATTTTTTCCTAATCACCCATTCGTCTAGATCTCAAGTAAATGACACAGAGACTTATTAGATTTGTTAATGAGCTTTAAGTTCAATAACTGGGCAGATCTGATCTGTCTTAATCGGGTACACTAGTCTGGCTACTTTGTAGCCACACACCCCAAGTTACTTGCTGTATTGTCCTGTATGGGCTGTTTCCCTCAGAATATATCTCTTCTCTTCTTTTTTCTCCTCTTCCTCCTTTCTCCCCTTCTCAGGTACCTACCTGAGACCTCAAGATCAGGAATGGAAGTTCCGTCTAACCTATCTCTTCTGCCCAGAATTGGTTTTGCAGCTTCTTTAACCAACCAGAGATAATTAGGGAACAAAGTTTACACAATGTTGATCAGTACATGACAATAACCTTGTCTGGACTGCAACCAGATCTCAAGGCCCAGAACTCAGCATTTGAATACACAGAACAGTGGACCAACTTTCAGTAAGAACTATCTTTCAAACAGGTGCATATTTATATGCACATAATAATTTTTAAATGTTCACCTACATCGTACACTGTTCTGTGGTTCAGATATGCTTGGTCTCCTTGATGAATCACATTGAAATTTTTATGCTAATTTTTATGCCCTTTCAGTGATAATTAGGTTGCGGAGGTTGTGCCCTAATGGCAGGATGGCTCTTGAAGGAGCTGGTTATCAAGCAAGGCCAACACTTTCCCTTGCTCTCTCGCACACTACAGCCTGATGTTTTTCTTTCCACCATGAGCTTAGGCCCTTACCAGAAACCAACTAGATGTCAGGCCATGCTATTGAACTACTAGAACTGTGAACTAAATAAATCTATCATGTTTAGATATTCCTCTGGCTTGGAAGTTCTGTTATAGCAAAGGAAAATGAACTAAAATGTACATTTTAGAAAAATTATTTCAGAATTGATAAGTATAAAGTTTCTCAATGATAGCATAAGATGAAAATCTTTGAGAGCAGAGCTGGCTTAGACAGATAGCCCTGAGCATGCTTCTTAAGCATGCAGCCACTGGACCACATTCTCCAGTCTTTGTTTTTGTTTTGAGACAAAAAATCCATCTATGTAGCCCGTGGTGACCACAATCTCACTGTCTTAGCTTTTGAAACAATGAGGGTATAGGCATGTGTCACACCAAGGAGTGTCTAATTTTGGTTAAGTCTAATATATTCCTTTTTTGTTTAAGGAGTTTCTAATTTTGATCAATTCTAATATGTTATTTTTCAGCCTGTTTTTGTTTTTGTACACCATAATTGTAGTGTTGTGTTTAAGAAAGCATTGCATAGTGACAAGTGTGGTGGCTCATGTCTCAAATTCTCAGCACTTGGAAGGCTAAGCCTGAGGATCATAAATCTGAGGTCAATATGGGCTATTGAAAGACATCACAACACAAAAACCAACCAACTAAAAAAAGATAAAAAGAAAGAAAAATGGTGATGATGGAGGAGGAGAAGAAAGAAAGGAAAGAAGGAAAGGAAAGGAAAGAAAAAGAAAGAGGAAAGCATTCCCAGTGTTGTGGGAGACGGAGTAGGCTGGCCCAGGAACAATGTCACCTCCGGATAAGCACATCTTGAGTGTCTGTCTCTTCCTCAGGATAGACTTGTGAAGTTGCCATCAGGGTTGCTGTCCCTTCTTTGGATTAACTGATGTGGGGAGACAGAGTAGGAAGACCCAGTATTGAGCTTTGCAGAACACGTGGGTGTGAGCAGAGCTATGAGAATGTTCAGGACTGTGTGCACACCCTGTGATTGCCTCACATTAGAGCTGTCTGAGCCTCTTTCTGGATACAGTGTGCTCCGGTGAATGTCTTACTGCTATGAGTCCCTGCAGGCAAGTGGGACAGACCAGAAAGCTCAGACCTGGAACCATACTGTTCCTCACTGGTTCCATACCTACCTCAATGGTTCCCCTTTGTCCCCTCAGTGAACACACAGCCTACAGAATAAGCTGAGCCACCAGTGTACTACTCTGAATAAAGGTTTACAATGGTTAAAAAGAAAGAACAAAACATAAAGTTATAGATTTGATGAAAATATTTGCATGCCACATGCCTAATAAAAGACTTGTAACCAAAGATAATAACTTTTTAATTTTAATTTTTTATATTAATTATAGTTTATTCACTTTGTATCCCGGCTGTAGCCTCTCCCTTATTCCCTCCCAATCCCACCCTCCCTTCCTCATCTACTCTCATGGCCCTCCCCAAGTCCACTGATAGGGGAGGTCCTCCTCCCCTTCCATCTGACACCCTAGTCTATCAGGTCTCATTAGGATTGGCTGCATTGTCTTCCTCTGTGGCCTAGTAAGGCTGTTTCCGCCTCAGGGGGAGGTGATCAAAGAGCCAGCCACTGAGTTCATGTCAGAGACAATCCCTGTTCCCCTTACTAGGGAGACCACTTGGATAATGAGCTGCCATGGGCTACAAGAAAGAAGTTAGAAAAAAAATTGAGAAAAGTTCTGACCTTATTTTCTGGTGTCTTGAAGTGTGGGAAGTTGAGGTCCTTCACCACAGTGTTACAGGAACAATGAAGTACAATTCATGTCTAAGCTGGCTCAAGTAACTTTTCTATTATTTGTATCAAAATTAAAACTTTTTTTCAGACAAAATCTTAAAGATTTATTTTATGTGTATAAATGTTTTGCCTGAATGTTTTTGTTTGTTTAAAGTTTTTCTTTCTTCTTTTTTATTTTTTTATTGTTGTTTTTTTTACAGGGTTTTTCTGTGTAGCCTTGCCACTTGCTCTGTAGACCAGGCTGGCCTCAAACTTAAAAGATCTTCCTGCCTCTGCCTTCCAAGTGCTGGGGTTAAAGGTGTGTACCACTATGCACAGCTCTGGTATTTGGGATTTTGTTTGTTTGGTTTGTTGGTGAGGTTTTTTTTTGGGAGGGGGGTGAAGGAAAGAGTTTATTTGGCTTGCGCCTCCATATCATCATAGAAGGAAATCAAGACAGAACTCATATATGGCAGAAACCTGAACCCAGGAGCACCAGCCCAGGGATGGAATCATCCACAATTGGCTGGGCCCTCGCCCATCAATCACTAATTGAGAAAATGCCTTACAGGCTTACCTATAACCTGACCTTTTAAAAAGTATTATTCTTTACATACATTACAACCTTGAATCAAATGACGTAAGGACAGAAAAGTATTAACAAACACTAAGCCTGCTTGCTACAGCAGTTATTTCCCACACTGCTTGGCCTGTTTTCTATAAGGACGGAAGTTTTGAGGACTTGCTGAATTTATATCTAGCTATGCTTCTTATCATCTCATCTATAACAACAGGGATTGGCTGTGCCAAGCTCCTGGAGTCTTTTGGGTTTTTTTGAGAGAACTATATCTTACGCATAATACTACTGCCACAGAGTATAAAGTAATAATGGCTATCGTTATTTCTGCTGACAAACAGAACTACATCAAAATGTGAAGATTTCAATATTAATGCATATTTGAAATCCTCTTATTAAATGTTTCTTTAATGAGAGCGTTTTATTCTAAATGTAAAGAGAAATATTTTCGTCAGTGCCAATTTAATTTCTCCATGTCCTGTGACCAAGGCATATAGTGCCTCCGACAACAGCATCTTTGAACCCTCAAGTTCAAAGGACAAAGACAGTAAATAGCCTGTCTTATTTGGGGGTCTGTGGGACATGCCTGAGCAACAACTCAAGAGAAGGTATCTCATACCTGGCACTGGGCTTTTATCTGGCAAACTATGGCTTTTGGGAAGAGCCTTATCCCATGTGTAGGTTGATGCCCATCAAACTTTAATATATATATGCGTGTGTGTGTGTCACTTATAAAATAGTTTTTGCAAACATATTTAGTGTTTTTCTTTAAACCACTCTATTGTCACATCCTTTTCCCCTTCCCCATTGTTCCCCCTATTTCTTTCATGTAATCCCTCCTTTAAGATCTTTCTTCCAAATCCCAACCAATGGCCTCTTTATAGCTTCCTGGATTCTGTAGGAACTCCACGTTAATACAAATGTAAAGATTAGTACCAGCAGGCTGCTGGGGAAGAAGAATCATCAACAATTGTACCTACTGTGAGTCCTGTGAGCTACATTAATGACTAGAATGTCAAAATATGCCCACGGGTACAAAAGTGGCCCAGATTTTACAGGGACAACTAACTGCTTTCTGATTCAACTTAAGTCCATTCCACAGAAGGAAACATATACCAGGTAGTATAAATATGGCCAACAACTCATGAGGGGGGATTTAAAAGATCCAGTGGGTGAACCTACAAGTATTATTTTGCTAATTGGACACAGTGTCAAACTGCCTCTAAATTCATATCTCTATAATTTAGATATAGAGATTATATATTAGATATAGATTATAATTTTAATATAATTTAGATTGGTGCAGCTCTCGGGCTGCATCGAATTTTTTCTTTACAGTAGACTGTGGTTCACAAAGAAACTCACAACTGACCAAAGTGTGGCGAATAAGCATCTGTGGAGTGCTCTGACACAAATGGCACATCAATGTCATGCTCCTATCCCCAAGGCTCAGGAACCATCATGAAAAAGGAGACAGAAAGATACTAAGAGCCAGAAAACAGAGAGAACCAACGTGAAATAGTGTCTGCCGGATGTGACAAGACCATTAGACTCGCGAACGGCACGGGCCACAGAGGCTGTGGCTACCTGCACAAGAGGAAACCAGTCAACGTTCCTGTCCTGCATGGAGGAAGGACAGACTCATGAACCTCCCAACCTAGCTGAGGAGCCACAGACAGCTGAGAGCTTCTTCAAAATGGACAGTTTTGTTTAGGGGTGTGGCCCCTGGTGGGGCAACCGCACTCCAGTGGATGGGCCCATACCCATGAGTACAGAGGCAGCACAGAGTGGGCTCAGTGGGTTATAAAAAAAAAAAGAGGGGATGAGGTTGGGAGGGGTGTGGATCTGGAAAGAATTAAGTGGAGGAATGGGGCATAAATATACATGATCAAAAATACATACACATAATTCTCAAAGAATTAATAAAAGTATATAACAGAGAAATCTTTTTAAGCCTGGAGTTGCCCTGTAGCTAAATTTAAAGAAGGATATGCTACTCAAGCTAGGTATTTTTGTGATCAGCAATTCTCAGATGTCTTTATGAACTACCCATAAAAATAATCTGTTCATGTAAATCAGTAAAATGTTTGCTTCCAAAGAAATAAAGTTCTTTAGTTGAAACTGCCCTTGTTCAATAAACTCAAGTGAATTTCAGAAATGTATATTCCACATTTTGGTTCTTTTTGTGATATGTTCATTATTCATGATGGTTCTGCCTTAGTCTTGAATAAATAAACACCAGAATATTCCAAAATTCTCAACTGTCTGTTTTGGCAAAAAAATACATCCCAAATGACCAAAACCACAAAGGTCACAAGATGTTTCCCTTCATTTTGTCATTTGATCTGAGATACATTGCTTTCAAAACACAAACTACAAAAGTAGCTATTTAGAGACAAGACAACCCAAATCTATCATTTAAAAGAGGAAATAAGTAGTGGGAACATTGCATTCTTAAACTGGAACTTTTTGTTTATTCAAAGCAATTCCACATGGCAAGGCCTCAGTAGAAAGTCCATGTCCATGGTGGCAGGTATAAAAGACTGGTTCCACCAGCAAGTGTTTTGCCATCTTTCTAATCCGCATTTGCTCTACACAGGTTAGGGAGTGACGCTACCTTGGAAGGAATGGAGGGAGATGTCCCTGTGACCTGGGCTGGCCAACTAAGCCTAAACAGAAATGTCTGTTTCAGGGTTCCAGAAAACCTTTTTAAAAATACTCATCTGGTGGAGCTGGTCAGTGGTTAAGTCAGCCAAATGCCTGCTGCAGAAGCATGAGGCCCTGAGTTTGGAATCCCAGTACCCACATAAAAGCAAGGTGTAATGCCGTGGTAAGCTTTATGATTCAGGATGCTACGACAGATGATTTCTGGGGCCTTGCTGTTCAGTCAGTCTAGCCAAACTGATGATGTCTGGGTTCAGTCAGAGGGCTGGTCTTAAATACAACAGAGGGAATGAAGAGATGGCTCGGAGCAGAGGTTCACAAGCTGTGGATCTTGACCCCTTTGGGGTTTGCCTATCAGATAGCCTGCATATCAGACATTTACATTGCAGTCCATAACAGAAGCAGATTTACAATGATGAAATAGCAATTTAATAATTTTATGGTTAGGGGCCACCAGAACATGAGGCACTGTGTTAAGGGATTGCAGTGTTAGGAAGGTTAAGAACCACTGGCTAGAGATTAAGAGCACTTGTTGCTCTTTTAGCAGACCTGGGCTTCAATTCCCAACACCTACACAGTGCCTCATAACCTTCAAGGGGATCCAGTGCTCCTTTCCGGCTTCTTAGGATACCAGGCACACATGTGGTATGCAGACATGTGTGTAAGCAAAGCACCCATATACACTTAAAAATATAAATTAAATAAAAACATAAGTCAGAGAGTGATCAAGGAAGACACCTGGCTTCCATGAACATACACCTGCACTAGCCCACACAAACACATAAGCATACACAAGACTGCACTAATAACTTTCTTTCCACTTTGTATTTCCTTCCTTTTCTGCTTTGGATCAATATCATGATGGCCGAGGTAAGTATCTTTCAACTATGTAACCTAGGAGACCTACATGAAAATGTGGTTTAAGTACCATCTCAGCTCTGGAAGCTTGCCCCTAAATACCAATTGCTTGAGTCATATTATCTCTCTGTGAAACCTTTCTGTCTTGGGTATTAACAGCTTATAGGCAAGCACATTTACAACTGAGGAAGACATTGTTTTTTGACAACAGTAATTTTTTTTCTAGAAGCTATAGAGTACTCAAGAAAAGATTTTTGTCAAATTCAATGAGAACTGCCTGAAAAATCTGATTTACAAATGTACAATGTGAAGTGTTCTTTGTTATGTTTTAACCAGATTTAATCCTTGTGAAAAACCAAAACTGACATTATTTCATCTTTGTCATGGAAAATGAATATATTTTTGCGAGAGGAAGAGCAGTGAGATGGTAGCACTTGGCTGTTTCAGTCCTCTTCTTGCTAGGCTGAAACGTCAAGGCACAACAAACACATACTGATTTTATTCAGGAGTGGAGTAGAAAAGATGAAGAAAATGTGAACAGATTTTAGAACCGAATATAGGAAATTGTTGGTCTGGAGGCCAGGTCCTGCCTCTTCCCCTCAGAGCATCCAGGTACTGACTGTGTACAGGTGCTGGACCTGAAGGAATAAAGTTTAGCCCGGTGGGTAGGTTCCTTCTTCAATATAGCTCTTTTAGTGAGACAGTCTTCTTAGCAACACATCTATCTCTTCCAGTGGTACAGCTCTCTTTATTGGGGATGGGGTGGGGGTGGGGATAAGGGCTATATAAACCTTGGGAGTGGGTAGGGGGTTTGCAGGTGAGTGAAAGTCATTGGCTGGGGCTGAGGTTTTGGGAATGCCTCAATTGCATAGAGAGAAATTCCAGGAGAAAGACTAGGTGACCATCGCAAGAATAGTAAGGATGTAGGTCACAAAAATTGTGTGCTGGGGCACGCAGGCACAGAGCAGGAAGAGAGCAATCTTTACTCCTGCTTGTCTCAAGATTGAAAATTTCAAGGTTTGGATACATCTTGACCTCACTCTAGCTCCAGGCTGGCTTTCCTGCTCCCACAGGAAATTGCCTGGCTTTGTCACCCCGTCCCTCATCCCTTCATACCTGAGATGATGTAGATATTGGAGAGAGTTCTTGGTTATTCTAATGTTTACAATCAAAGTGACATGACCGGATCTTAAACTGGAGGGAAAAGTTTCACTATCTAAATTAAGTTAATTTGCTCAAAAGAAAATGGAAGCTTTAGCTACCATCATACCTTACTGGGTATGTAAAAACTCAGCTTCCACCTGTTGAGTGTAGGGTCTCTGTGAACCTCCCAGACTAGAGTTCTCACCCTATCAGGTCTACCTTCACAGCTGGCCATCATAGGTACAGTTTAGGGTACAGGATTCCTTAGGAGTCATGCAGTGGAAAACTTTGAAAGATCCTAGAATACGTTTCCTGCCCTGTCTGCACTTCAATTTGAGGTACTGTAAAGTTACATTAAAGGGTTTCTTGGAATTAAAACTGCTCTAAGGAATTAAAAAGAAGTGACTATATTAATATGTATCCTCATGGGCCAGCGAAGTGGAACAGGCACAGCATTTCTTACCAAGCTTGACATCCCAAGTTCAATCCTCAGGGCTCACAGGGTGGAAGGAGAGGACTAACTCTTGCAGGTTGATGCCAATACACATTCTGTGGCACTTTTATGTACTCACACATCAAGTAAATAAGTAAACATAATTTTAGAAGATCTCTCCTCATACCAAATATAATACAAATATATAGTTCTGGTTGGGGTTAATATGCTATTAATTTATTAACATTCTCATACACATTAAAATTGATTTGGGTTAGTAAATTAGAATAGTAAACAATCAGATGATAAATTAGTAAGTAAAAGTTTAGAATAGCCATGGAGAGATGGCTCAGAGTCTAAGAGCACTGGCTGTTCTTCCAAAGGTCCTGAGTTCAATTCCCACAGTGGCTCATAATTATCTATAATGAGAACTGGTGCCCTCTTCTGGCCTGCAGGCACATATGCAGGAAGTATACTGTATAAATAGTAAATAAATCTTAAAAAAAAAGAAAGAAGAAGAATTTTGAACTACCCGACTCTCTGGTTGCTAATTTTCAAGCGTATTAACTAACCAGATATCTCAAACTTATATTCACATTTCAGCAAGAGTTTAATCAGCTACTTAATAGTTACATGAATGTGAGTACTTGCACAGTTCATAAAAATGGAGTTATTTTCAACCTGCCAGGCAGTTGTCTCTGGGAATACATATGAAGTGAGAATAGCATGGAAAACCACTGACCCATTGACCTAAGACAATAGAAGATCAGATATTTCCTGAAATTCCATTCTTAGCTCTGATGAAGCCTTCTGGGACTTCCTCAGCTTTCACTGATATACTTAAAACAGCCATCTTGTGGACAATTCACAGGTCTTTTTTACTTCAAAACTGTAGCCATCTACCATTGCAATCCTAGAGCCTTTCTAGCATATGTGTATTTGTTATTCTCCTAGCAGAGTTTGTGCCAGATATTGACTTTCTACTCTTCTAGCTGAGGGTGGATGTGGGTGGTGGAGAAAGCCCTGAGTGTAGTCCTAAACAAATGTGTGTCTTAAGAGTTTTATTGCTGTGAAGAGACACCATGACTACTGAAACTCTTGTAAAGGAAAACACTTGACTGTGATTGGCTTCAGTTCAGAGGTTTAGTTCATTTCTGTCATGGTGGGAAGCATTGTGATATTCAGGCAGGCATGGTGCTAGAGAAGGAGTGGAGAGCTCTAGAGGCAGCAGGAAGAGAATGAGACATACTTCCTCCAACAAGGCCACACCTCCTAATAGTACAACCACGGTGTCTATTGACACAGGTACAACGATGCCAAGAAACAGAGCTTCAGACCCACGGGAAAATGGCAGTCTTCCTCATCCATCCACCCAAGGCTCAGAGGGATGCAAAGCCTTTCTCTGGCCCATGGGCCAATGCTCACAATATATACAAAAAAATATGGCCATAGCTTTCTTTTTCTGGATATTTTATATCCTGAAGACTGCTTCCCTACAAAGACTGATCCTATTGAGATTAGCTAAGCCTGATTTCTTGATCCAGCTGAATACCATAAGTCCTGTACATAATTACAACACCTCTTCAGCTGTATGCAATAAAACCACTTTTCTGATCAGTGGTATAGAATACACACACTGAGCTCCTGGCTGCTACAGTTTCTCCATCAGAGAGCGATTCTACCTGACCCTCGCTTCTCTGTATGTCTTTGTATATGTTTGTCTTCATTCCTTCATTTTCCCAGTCAGGTTTGTCCCTGGAACCATGCGGATAGACAAGTCCCAAGAATGTCTTCCGTTTAGGCCTAGAGCAAGACAAGGGTGCCTTTTCACACGAGCTCAGGAATCTGAGGGTGAAATCACAATCCAAGAAAACAAGCACTAAGTTCTGTGGGGTGAGGAAAGATGACTCAGCTCAAAGAACGTTGATGTTCTTGGGCCTCCAGGACAGCCCTAAGTGTTCCTTACATCTTTGATGTGTCCTTTAACCCTGGCCAGAAAGTGAGGTTAGACTGACCAGTAGTCACCACATGACTAAGCCTGAGCTATTCTTATCTCATAACTCGAGGAATTTATTCTCCCTCCCAGGAAGTGGTTGAACATTTGACTGTTCCTATCTGTGGCTCTGGGTGTTTGTGGCCAAAGCCCTTCTCCTTAGAAAATGTCCTTAAGGGCAAGATGGACTGCTTAAAAGCAGGGTGTTAGCCAGGTGTGGTAGCGCATGCCTTTGATCCCAGCACTTGGGAGGCAGAGGCAGGTAGATTTCTGAGTTGGAGGCCAGCCTAGTGTACACAGTGAGTTCCAGGACAGCCAGATCATACCTGTTTAGTGTTGGAGGCATTTGTTGGCTTCTTCTAAGTCAAGAAATATCAAAGAATGAAGTCTTGCAGCTTTATAGAAGAGTAAACTATGAAAAAAAAAAGACACCATCAATAAAGGAAGTGGCTTCAGAGGCCAACAGTAAGGTCAATGCTGCAGACTCTGGGAATAACCACAAAAACAAATTTCAGCCACAAAGAGACCTCTCATCAACTCAACTCAAGCCTGAGAGCAATTAGCAATGGATGTGAACCTGAACTGTTCTCTGGGGTATCTTAATGTGGCATGGGGAACACCCACTGCAAGACTGCTGGATTTGTCCATTGCAAAATCTATGTACACAGTTGTTTGTTTATCTCTAACTAAAACATGGTTTTACCCACTGCAATTACTGACTTGCAAGAGTAGTGGATAGTTTTTTTATTTTGTTGTTTTCTGGTTTGGGCTCATCTCAACGAATGCAACTCTACAATAAATGTCTGCTTAGACACTGCCATTCTTCTCACCATGATGATAATGGATGAAACCTCTGAGACTGTAAGCCAGCTCCAATTAAATGTTTTCCTTTTATAAGAGTTGCCTTGGTCATGGTGTCCTTTCACAGCAGTGAGCCCCAACGAAGCCATTTATTTTTACTTTCTTACTGAATCTGAGACAGAGGCCCATGGAATGTGATGTCCAGATTTAGAAGGGGTCTTCTCTTTTCAGTTAAGCATCTAACCCCCCCTTGAGACATTCCTAGAGATTTGTCACCCAGGAGATTCTAGATCTATCAATTTGATAATCAAGAGTAGCTATTATGGACTGGAGAAATGGCTCAGCATTTAAGAGCACTTGTTGCTCTTGCAGAGGACCTGGGTTAGGTTCCCAGCAACTACACAACAGCTCACAACTGTCTGTAATTTCATTTCCAAGGGATCCAATTACATCTTCTAACCCCCACCAACACAGTGTGCATGTGGTACACATATATGAGTGTAGAAAGAAGAAAGAAAGAAAAGAAAGAAGGGAAGGGAAGGGAAAAGGGAAGGGAAGGGAAAGAGGAAAAAGAAAGGATGGGAAAACGAAGAAAAGAAGGAAGGAAGAGGGCAAGGGAGATAGCCCAGCTGGTAGAATGCCTTTCTAGCACAAACAAAGCCTTGATTCCCAGCTCCACATAAAACCAGGGGAGGTGGTAAATACCTATAATCCTACCACTTGAGGACATCAGGAGTTCAAAGCAGACCAGCCTCAGCTACTTGGCAAGTTTGAGTCAAGCCTGGGCTACAGAGTAAGAGAGACTCAAAAAAATTTTATAAAAAGAAAGAAAATAATAATAAAATTAAAAAGAAAGCAAAGCTTGTTGTCTCATTCTAGTCTGAGCCTCAGGGTGAGAGCTTGTTTCCAAAAAAATAAAAATAAAAATAAATTAAAAAAAAAAAGCAGTGCTCTAGTTACTGCCAGCCCACCACACTCTGAAGTGTCTTCAACAAACCACTTTTCTGCTCTAGTATGAAAGGTGAGTTCATTTACCACCCAAACCAAACAAGCCAGGTGTGTACCTGGGTGCCATACTCCCATAATCCACTTTAGCCACATGGCAATTTGGAAGCTAGAGTGGGCAACCTGAGAAGTTTGTTTATTCCAAAACAAAACAATTAACAAGCAAAACACAAACAGAACACAATCTATTGTAAGGGTCCAGAGTCAGTGAAGAAAGCCCAGGTGGGAAGGAAATGGTATGGCCATACTTTTCTTCTAAGCTGGGAACCAAGGAGAGCACAAGACACTCAGTTACATTTTCTTTGCTTTGTGCATTCAGGAGATCAACTCTCAGACTCATTTACTGCCTTTCAAGAAGGAAGTAATCTTTCAAGAGACAGCTAGTCACTTTACTTCCCCATATCTACATCATGCATATTTTACCTACTTATGGAGACAGGTCTTGCTATGTAGCCTAGCTAACCTTCAACCTGTGACCCTCTTGCCTTTCAGTTCCTAAGTGCTGGGACTAGAGGCAGATGTGAGTTACTACAATTGACTATCAAAAACAATTTTCATTTTTAATGCTATTTTAAAAATAATTTTAATGATTATTTTCACTGGATGGCATTGTTTATATTGACACATATTTCTAACTGCTCAATTAGATATTGCCCTGGGGGCTTTTATTGGATGGAAAGGGTGGAAGGCCTCAGTGTAGCTGTAGGTCTCAGCTAATTGAAGATGGATCACCTGAACCTAGAAATTCTGGATTGGCCTAAGTAACATTAGCTTTTTTAAAAAACAAAAATTAAGAAATAACTTTTTAAAAAAAGCTGAGGAAAAAACATTTCCCAACAAGTTTTTATTGTTGAAAAAGCATTTTACAACTCTCTTAGTTCTAAAAAGAGCAAGGAGAAACATCACTGTCTGATGCACAAGCTTATTATCACTAACAAATGGTGTAACAAAGACACCAATGAAGTTAGAAAATATCAGTGAATATATATATGCATCCTGATTAGCTTTAACTGTCAACTTGATACAGCCTAGAGTCATCTGAGAGGAAAGCCTAAGCTGAAAAGCTGCCTAGATCAAACTGGCTTGTGATCATTTATGTCTGGGGTAGGGATTGTCTTGATTGTTAATTGGTGCAGAAGGACCTAGCCCACTGTGGGTAGTACAATTCCTAGGTTGGCCATCCTGAATTGTATGAGAAAGCTTGCTGAATATGAGCTGGCAATGAAATCCAACTTGCAAGCAGCATTCTCCACGGGTCCTGCTGTACTTTTGGCTGTGAAGTGAGTTTCTTGGTCAGAGGTAATGCTGTACGAAATAGTTATCATGCCTGTCTTCAAATTCTTTGAGTTCCTGCCTTGACCTCCCTCAATGATAGATTGTAACCTGGAATTGTAAGCCAAATAACCCCTTCCCTCTTCTAAGCTATTTTTGGCCAGGGTGTTTTATCAAACCCAAAGAAATAAAACTAGCCTGTGGTGGTGGCACATGCCTTTAATCCCAGCACTCAGGAGGCAGAAGCAGGTGGTTCTCTGTGAGTTGGAGGCTAGCCTGGTCTACAGAGTGAGTTCCAAGGCTACACAGTGAAACAATGTCTTGAAAAACAAAATGAAACAAACAAAAACAAAAATCAAAAAAGAAAAAAAAGAAAATAAATAGAACATTTATGCCATCATTTTTCAAAAATCTATTCATCTCCATGTTATTTTGAACTGATCAGTTATAATTATTAGAAAATAAACATATACTTCAATTAACAATTATTTCTTGACCATATTATTATATTCCCAGCAATGGCTAAACCAGAAACTCTTATCTATTATTACTTACAGTATAGATTTGTGTAAGTATTGAATTGTATAATCATGTGTATGCAATATATCAAAACAAAACTGGACTGGAAATATCAATCAGTTGTAGAGAACTTGCCAAGCATGTATAGGTCCTGAATTTGATCCCAGCACCACAAAAACTTAAAGCAAAAAAATTTGAGCCTAATACTTGAGCTGAAGCTTAGTAATAAAGTGCTTGCTCATAATACAAAGTCCTGGGTTGGATCTCCTGCATTATGGCAGGGTGGGGAGAGTCCTAATATATATATTAATACATTAATTTTATCTCAAAATAAACCAACAAGAAGCCAGAAGTTGTGCCCAAATGGAAAACCAGCTATACCAGCTCCTAGATGTATGGTTGTCAAGCCAGCTGGAAGCTGTTCTCTTCCTCTGAGAATCTTAGTAGTTACAGAAAGCACCCTCACTCCATAGGGTATATTAGCAATTAAAAATTGATATCAGAGGGCTGGAGTTAGATAGAGTTCATGTAAATTAAAGCCATGTGGACTAGATTGGATTATTGTCCGCAGTTATTCTCCCCGACCCTCAGCCACATCAGTCTAACAACACTAGGGCAGCTGTGGAGTTTCCCACTCCACTAAGGTTGGCCCTCTTAACTTTCTCTGGCCGGGACATTATGATACACACACACACACACACACACACACACACACACACACAAATAGAGCATGAGCCAACTAGCAGCCATCTCTTCAGCCTAGACCCCAAATGAGATATACACAGTCTAACATCTGACCAAAGACAAAAGCCGAGCCAGGATGACAGGTCACGTGACACGGCGCTGGCCCAGATAACCCAGTCCTGTGTGCCACAGAGTAAGTGGGTCATCCTGAAAGCTCCCAGTGCTTGGGGAACTGTACGCATTATTTGGAAGGATTAATAATGTATTTAATTATTAATCAATTAATTAAATACATTATTTGGAAGGACTAATAATGTATTTAATTATTAATTAAATAGCACATGTGTTCATACCAGCAGCTCATTTGTGATATACCACCCCCAAAATTTCAAGGAATCTATGTAATTGTACAAAGAGGTTCTAACAAGGTCTGTATTTTATTCATCTATCTATCTATCTATCTATCTATCTATCTATCTATCTATCTATCTATCTATCTATCTACCTACCTACCTATCTATATGTATCTACCATCTACCTACCCGTTGAGGATTGACCCTAAGATTGCATTTCAAGCAAGTGCTGATTGTGTTCTCTAATTTCTAGCTACATTCTCACTCCACTTCCCCTTTTTTTCTTTAATTTTGAGACCCAGTCTTGGCTAAGGTAAACAAGCTGACTTTGAATTAGCTCTATTACCTTGAGATTTTTATATTCCTGCCTCAGTCTCCATATTAGTTAGGGTTACATGCCAGAACCACCATATCAAGTTTAAAAGTTCTGAGTTTTTTTAAACAGAGTTTCTTTGTGTAGCCCATTCTATTCTGGAACTCACTCTGTACACCAGGCTGGCCTCAAACTCAAGATCTGCCTGATTCTGCCACCCCCAAGTACTAGGATTAAAGGTGTGTGCTATCACTGCCTGGCTAGTTTAAGTTTTCCAACACAGATCTTGAGGAGGTAGGGTTGAGAATGCTTAGTCTGAAAGTATGAGCATCCAAAACCTATATCTGAATCCCCAGCAACCATGTAAAAGGCCATGCATGGCTATGTATGCCAGTAACCCTAGAATTGGGAAACAGAGATGGGTGGATCCTGAGAATTCTCTGGCTGTACAGCCTAGTTCTGTGAGAGACATTGTCTCAAGGCAGTAAGGCATAGAGTCATAGAGGAAGACACTTGCTCTAGACTCTGAATGTGCATGTATAGACAGGCTCATGCACTTGCACACTCATATGTAAGCAGCACACACACACACACACACACACACACACACAATCTCTAATAAAGCAGTTAGCCACACTGTTGCAGAGTGAGGAGACAATGGTGGAAGTAGCAGATAGCCGAGAATCAGGCTGTCATTGCATATACAGTCTAGTACGTCAGAGCCTTGTCTATTACATTACCGAGAGTTGGCATGTCCCAACAGCAAATTGACAGTCATTGAAAGGGAATTCCTTTCCTCTTACAAACACAAAGCTTTTTTTCTATTCATAGTTGAACACATTCTCATAGACCAAAGGCTTTGGCATGAGTCATTTAATGCAAGAGGACCTTGAAATAATACCAGCATGATTTGAAAGGCAAACACAATGACGACGTTCTTCATTTCAGCTCCTGAGGAAGGGCCAGAAGAACACGTCTTGCCAAGCACGCACCAGGAGCAGACAAGATGTCGTCACAAGAAACACTATGAGTAGAGGTTTTGTAACAGTCTCCAGAGATGAGGAAATGATTCCTTGCATAGCACACACTTCACGTGTGGGACACAGAAGCAGGCAGAAATCTAAAGGACCTATAACAGATTCGCTGCTTTCATATTGGGAGAAGAGAGTTGGTTTCAGTAAGTAAAACATCAGCTCTTGTGTTATTAATCTGAACTTGTCTGATTCCATAGGTGTAATAGAATCTAAATTGTATTAGTTTTTGTTTTAAGAGGTTCTCATGCAACCCAGGTCAGCCTCAAACTCACAGTGTTGAGGATGACCCTAAACTTCCAATCCTTGTGTTCCTATCTCACAGGGGATAGTGTTATAGGCCTGGGCCTGGTGTATGCAATACCGGGGATGAAACCTGAACTTAGAGCTTTTATGCATGTCAGGCAAACACTTAGCTACATCCTTAGCTCTAACGGGTTTTGTTTTGTCTTAAGAATTTTTCCGATGGTAATCTAAACTTACCAAACCTACAGATGCTAAGGTATTCCACATTGCACCATTTTAATTCTTTTAGCTCACATTTGGCTACCTCAAAGTATTTGTAATATTTGGGTGGTCAATTTAAATACTGGCTCCCTGTTGGATTGGCAAACCATCTTTAAATTGTTAAAGCATACAAAGAAACAAGACATTGTTTAATAAAGCAGCAGTGGTTACCACAATCAGGCCTTGAAACCAAAAATCACAGGATCAAAATGACTTCCCACATGCACACCCACAATACTTGTTCACCATTTACCATCTCAACCAAAACATCACATGTGTGAAACTATCACCAACAAAAATGTTAAACCAGTGTTTGATGTTGTAAGCGCTGTGTCCCACATAAACAAGAAGCTTGAACATTTCCTTTCCAATGGATTTTAAAGGAAACAACTTTAATAAAAGACAAACTGAAGGAACTGTATGTTTCATTTTGTTTTTAATTAACTTTTTATGTTAATGCACAAAGCATTGGGTTCATTATGGCATCTTTATAAATATATGTCACGTAGGTGTCACTATGCTTTGCTTGAGACCATTCACCTCCTACACTATCTTTTCCTAGCCTAAGCTGGTTCCATTTCTTCCTCCAGCTAGGTCTCCACTTCTGCAATCTATCACCTTATTTCCTACCTCAGGAGTGTTATAACCTAAAGGCAAGACCACTGTCTTCACAGGCTTTTGAAAAATTAAAATGAACCTGATAGGTATATTAATTTAAGTGCTTGTTTTTGTACATTGTAACAATAATAATCTGTAATTTTGTAATTATTTAAATCCTTTATTTCTTCGTTGTCAGTTTCACACATGTGTACAATGTAAGCTGAGCAGATTCCATTCTCTCTCCTCTCACTTCCTCCTGACAATTCCAACATGTCTCCTTCTCACGATCGTTGGTTTGTTCTCTTTTCTTTTTTGTAACCTGTTGGCTCCAATCAGTACTGCCCGCTGGAACAGTGACAGATCTTGCTGATTTGATCTTGTTGCAGGTCACTGTAACTACCATAAATGCATGAGTGCAACAGTCATCATCACATCCAGCAAACAGCAGTTCATAGCACGCCTCCGTCCCTGGGGTCTTACATTCCTTCACATCTTCCATGATATCGCCCTGAGCTTTGGGTGAATTCATAGGTCCTATTTTGGGCTGAGGCACCAAATGCCACTTATTCCTAGCACTAGTTATGAGTTTGCTGCATGAACTGCTGCCCACTGCAGAAAAAGCTCTTGTGGCCAAGGTGAGAGCAGCATTGACTTAACGAATTGCTGGCACCACTGTACTGAGTTGAAAGGTGAAGTTCTCAGGCCTTTCTGAATCTAGCAGGTTCCACATGGTGCTATGCACAAGAGTGTCAAGTAGGAGCTGTTGGTCTTTGAAGTATCAATGTCCTTGAAGTTCTGGCAAACTGGGGCAGATGTTAAGACCTCTCCTAGTAATTTCCTTGAACTCCTAAACTCTACTGTGTCCTGCAGGTTGTGTGTATGTGAGAAGCGCCTCCTTTGCTGTATTTCTAAAAAATTATCAAAGAAGTGAAGTCTTTGTAGTTATCTATGTAGAAGCTCTTTGTATTTTCTTTCATTATGCTAAAAACGGTCCTTTTAGGGATTCCTATTGTACATACCAATGCAAAGTCAGGAACCTATCAGCGTACAGTACGCCATTTTCATCCATATACATTAGTGAATAAAGAATGTTTCTCAGCGCTATAACTAGATGCAGCCTCTGATTTTACTGGCTACACACTCTAGGCCCATCACATAAGTAAAACTCTCTCTTGAGATGTTGGAAAGTGAATAGAATGTGTAAGCTAATATAATGGCTTTCATCTGCCTCTGGGTACCACCACAGACTGATCACAAGATGACCCAGCAGGTAAAAGTGCTCGCTGCCAAGTTTGATGAAAGCACATGGTGGAATAAACGCTCCTCTAGCCTCTACATGCCCACAATAGCACACATGTGCTCTCTCTGCCCACCTCCCACCAACAATAAGTGTGTTTTAAAATTGTAAGGGTAGCACCACATGAGAGATTATTTATGATGCTAATAGGCCAAGCAGAGTTGGAATGCTGGCTTGAGCTCTTCAGTCCTGGCTCAAAGCTACAATGCATTTATTATGTTAAGCAGCTGACATGATGTGGTCTTGTGGGCCTTCCCAGGCACTGAAGTTTTTCTCATTTGCTACATTAGGACATAAAAAGGTTTCATTAATGGTTTGGGGTTTGTTTTATTTTATTTACAGAAGAATTCACAGTTGCTCCATTGTCTTGCTAGACACTTGACTTTGCTTCTTCCTGCAAAACTTCCAGGTCACACTTACTTCCTACCAGAACCACAGGCACATCAGTGTCTCTAACTGAATTCTTTCAGTTCCTGTATGTCACTAAAGGTGGAGTGGGCAAGGATGAAATGAGCTAAAGTCTACTTTTAGACTTTCATAAAGCCTTGTCTATGTTTTACATACAAACCCTTGCTGCTGTAAACTGCCGCCTTCGTATAGTACCCATGATCTCAAGCACACACCACTGTGGATCTATTGCAACACATGCTTTATAAAATCTTCTTTGATAAGATTATGGTTTTTAAGACAAATTCCTTGAAGACACTGAACTGCCAAAGCCAACTCTCCAAAGTCTACTGAGCCAAGAATAAGGAGCCCCCACTCACACAGGATGCAAACTAGTAGGATGCAAAATACTAGGATGAAACCTAGTATTTCTCACGCTGGGTCCTTGCAGCCAGCATTGTCTGCCGTCACGCCAGGTAGCTGCTTCTAGTGTGGCACTTTAGCTTTTATATCCATGACTTTTGACGAGCCGTTCTAGAACCAAACCTTAATTTTTTAAAACTGTTTTTATTTATATATGTGTGCATCTGCATGTGCGTGTGCAAATTAGAGTATGGAAGTGTCATTCCTTGCATCTGCCATCTACTTTGCTTTCAGGATCTTTGACTTGTCTGGAGCTCACGGATTACTCTGGTTGTCTCCACCTCCAATGCTGGCTGTTTTCCTCTAGTGAATATAATTAGTGTATAATGCAAGAGGTTTTGCTCCTATTTTACATAACACAGAACCCAACTTAAACTCACTTAATAGAAAAAAGAAACATTGTATTTAATTTTTATGTATATGTGTTTTTGAGCACACGCAACATAGTAAATCTTTTTTTTTTTTTTTTTAAATCCTTGAGGGTGTTTGGCTTCCAAGCTTGATCCAGGAGCTCCAAAGTGTAATAAAATTTCAGTTTCCCTTGGTTTTTGGCTCTGCTTTCTAACGGGTCAGCTTCATTCTCCAGGCTCATACAGAAGCCTTTGTCATCTCCAGGCTGACTTCTTCACCTGTGTGTCTGTGAAACAGTTTCCTTTGAGATTGAAACATTCAGTCCTGCTGGGAAACTCCTAAAGCAGGAAGGTAGACAACACAAAACAGCTTCTAGAAATCCCTGAAATTGACCAGATTGAGTAGGCTCCTCCCTGCAGAGGGAAGCTGCAAAGAAGACTCTCAGACAAGACAAGCTGCAAAGACTGAAGGCAGACCAGCTGCCTGCAAGCCAGGAGGAGGACCTCCCCCATCAGTGGACTTAGAGAGGGGCAGGAAGGAGATGAGGGAGGGTGGGATTGGGAAGGAATGAGGGAGGGGGCTACAGCTGGGATACAAAGTCAACAAACTGTAATTAATATAAAAAAAGAAAAAGAATCTGAAACCAGCTGAGTTACTGAAAGAGGTTTAGGTCAGAGTTACTGTTGAGCTGCCTGCAAGCTGTACAGTGTGCTCCAGGATTCCCAGCTTTTGTGGGAACGCATCCTGGGCTGAGGTGAGTTTAGTCAGTGCAGCTGCCTGTAATTTCTGCTCCTGTAAGCAACCCCTCACCCATATTTGCATAAGCACTGCTACACAGTGATCAGTGATCATGTGTGCAGTGTCCTCACAGGCCAAGAGGAAGGCATCAGCAGATCCCCTGGAACTGGACTCACAGGTGGTTATGAGCCACCTGTGGGTTCTGGGAATTGAACCTGGGTCCTCAGGAAGGGCAACTAGTGCTCTTAACTGCTGAGCCATCTCTCCAGCCCCAATTTTAAAATCCTAAAAAATAAAATGACATATCATCCAACTATTACTGTAAAACTCACTAAAACAACTGAAGATCTTGGTCATAAGTGTGTAAAACACCCAAACACAAGCTTGGCCTCTCTTGGTACTGATGGCAAATTCATTGAGCATACAGAACAGGGCAACGTTGACCTATATATCTTACACCATCCCCAGAGCCAATTCTAGATGAACCCTTCACCTAAATGTACAAGTCAAAGCAACAAACAAACCAAAAGCACATGAGGATTTGGGCATAGTGGTGCACACCTTAGTCCCCAGGGGACTCTGGGGAGACAGAGGTAAGTAGATCTCTGAGTTCAAGGCTAGCCTGGCCTACAAACTGAGCTCAAGGACAGCTAGGGATAAACAGAGAAATACTGTCTAAAACAAACAAACAAACAAACAGACAAATATCAGAAGAATATAAAAGGGTGCTGAAGATAGACTAATTCAGGCAATTGGCAGAAGGCAGGAAGATTACAAGTTCACCCCCCTATCAAAGAGAGAGAAAAGAATGGAATTTTATATTTTAATTTCACTAAAATACATATACAAGGCAAAAATGAGTTAGCACAATTCAAAAAAGTACTTATATTCTGAATATTTGAAGAATTTATACAAATCTGAGAAAAATAAACCTTATTATAGCTTAATTTTTTTTAAATGCCATCCAATTTCTTTTCGTGAGTATTAAAACAATGGCAAAATGGACATGGAAAGGCAATTTCTATTATTCATTGTTTTAGAGTTCTCTAGAGGCACAGAAGGGATTTATTAGATCGGCTTACAAGGAGACTGGGTGGTCCAAAAATGGCGGTCTTCTGCTGGAGAGACAGAGAAATCTGGCAGCTTCTCAGTTCATGGAGCTGGATGCCGAACAAGCAGAGCCACTGATGCATCCCACACACAGGCTCAAGACCCACAAGTGCTCTGGAGAATTGCTGTTTTGCCTCCTTGTTGAGCAGCCCAAGAAGGGGACTCTGATGTCCATGGACGATCATGTGGCAATGGACAAACTTATTAGGAAGAGGGCAGCATGCTCAGAGTGACTGACATTTTCCTCGTGTTTTCTAGCCAACTTCCAGTTTGTTGGATATCCAACTCTACATATTCAGAGAGGCTCTCAGCTTCCCCTAGTGTTCAGATGCTGTCCCACATGTCAGTCATCTCTGGAAATTAGATGTCTCAGATCCAATAACATTGGTGATCAAAATTAAGCATCACACTCATCATAGACCTGCATATTAAAATTATAGTTGTGGCCCAGTACGGTTGTATATGCCTATGGTAAGGCAATTTGGGAGGCTAAGGCATGGAAAGTTGAGATAGAAAAATGGCTAAAACTTCAAAACAAGCCTGAGCTACAAATCCTGCCTTAAAGAAACACATAAGCAAACAGTATAAATCATTAATCCTTTTAAATTAAAGAAGGGAAATAATGACGTTACTTGAAAGCATTCTAATGATTGTGCTATAGGGGTAGGAAAGGTTTACAGAACAGCATGAAAAGCGAGAAATGGATTGCCAGAAATGTTATACATTAAGTTATGAGGCAATGGTAACAAGGATATATATGCACACACACACACGCACATGCACATGCACACAGACCTGTGCACGTGCACACACACTAAATGGACACCAGCTCTATATTTGTGTGTGTGTCAACTTTGTGCATATAAATTTTATCTTCAGAAAAAAAAGGTAAGGAAAAAGAGGGGAAATGAACATAAGATCACCCTTGATATTTTTTAGCTATAGAGCAAAACATGCCGAAAAAAATAAAGCCAGATTTTCATCTAATGTGCAGTCTAGCAAAGCTGCAAAGAAAAGAGAACACAGAGCCTCAAAATCTTCTTTGGCAGAGCCACAGACCCCCATCTTTCTGTGACAGTGGTCATCCTTCCATCTGGACAGTGACATTTTGGTGGGGGCAAACCTCAATATTTTGGACTCTGAACTGTTTATGAATCTTCTGCCAAAAACAGTAGTCCTTTTTTTTTCTTGCTGATGAAGAAAAACACATTTTAAGACAGGGTCTCAGGTAAGCCCACGCTGGCCTCAAACTAAATAGAGTGGAGGATAACTTCATTAAAACAGCAATAAAGCAGCCTTGAGAAAGACACAGTGAAGAGATGGTACCTTGGAACTGGTCACGGACTATCAGAGGAGATGGCAGGATTCTGGAATATTAGACTGTCAGAAAGTGAGTAACACAGTACTCACTGGGATGGTAGAGAGCTTTGACCTATACAAACCCATGGGTTAAAGCTAGCTGTGATGGCACACCCCTGCAATGCCAGCAGTCTGAAGGCTGAAGCAGGAAGATGGATAGTTCAATGCCATTCTGAGTTACATTTAAGATGCTGGGATTTTGTTTTGTTTTGGTCTGTTATTTTTTTTTTAAAGAGCCTGAGGTGGTAACACATGCCTCTAATCTCAGCACTGGAAGGCAGAGACAAGAGAATCTCTGTGATTTCAAGGACAGACACCTGGGCTACAGCCTGAGTTTCAGGACAGCCAAGACTAAAGAGAGACACCCTGCCTCAAAAAACAAACAAAAAAAGGAAAAGGAAAAAAAAAATAAAGATAAATGCTACTGTTTATATTATGGAATGCTATAGATGCACTAAAATATAATTCACCTTAAAATTGCAACATGAGTAAAAACTGAATGCACCATATCTTTTTTTTTAAAGATTTATATATTTTGTATAGTGTTCTGCCTGCATGTGGACCTGCACGCCAGAAGAGGGCACCAGATCTTATACATGGTTGGTGTATGAGCCGGGGCCTCCGGAAGAGCAGCCACTGCTCTTAACCTCCGAGCCATCTCTCCAAGCCTGCTGCAGTGAGATTTTTAACACACTGTAATTAATGTGCATTCAAAACATTTGCACACATAAAATACCACTATACACACACACACACATATTCAAGAATGTATAATATGATGTATGGAATCCAGGGATAATGCAAAATAAAAAAATAGATACATGAAAAGGTAGCTATCACACACCAAGAAATACAGTTCACCCATATGATTTAAGATCATGTAAATAAGCAATCAAACAATAAAACCCAACAATAACCAAAATTACCAAGAAAATTACTGAAAACAATAAGGCAAAGTGTTCATATATTTAATATATAGATTTTTTTTTCCATTTTACAAGGAAAACAACAAATGGCCAAAATCCCAGAGCGGCCAATTAATGAAAGAATGCTTATAAATAAGCAACAAGGAAATGTTTAAATGCACAGGTATTACAAAGTAAATATCCAACATTGTTCAAGGAAAGAAAAATCTAACTTCTCAAAATTACCACTGGAGGGGTTGAAAAGAGAGGAGTTTCTGTGAGAGAAATCTGGCACATGTACAAAATGCCATGAGAAGTGTCCTCTGAAACCCTTCAAGTCACTGGCAGATTGCCGTGTCTAGAAATGTACCTTAGGGGAGTAATGAAAAGCACACAGAGCTTTAGCTACAGGATGGTTATTGTCCCATGTACAGCAACTGAACTGGGAGAGAAAAGATGATTAGATACCAGCAAAGTAAAACATGATAGGGTATTGTCAGTGGAGAATTATCAAGAGCTTGGGACTGTATTTTAAATATAGCAAGGCAAAAAGCACAAACAAAACATATGGACCCTAAGCCACTTTGTGATTTAACATGGAAAAGGGAGCATTTTAAAAAATAATAAAGTATTACATATTAAGAGAACTTAGAAAATAAAGTCAAAGTATTAAAAAGTCATGCAAAAAGCTACCAACAAGACATACTCACTGTTTATCCTTTGGTGGTTTACATAGACAAGAATCTAATGTTTAAAGATACAATAAGAGGGCCAGGGATATAGCTTAGGGCAGAGCGCCTTCCTAGCGTGTTGCAAGTTCCTGGCTCAGTCCCCAACACTGAACATAAACACATGCAGGCACCAAAAAAGTCCATAATCTTTGAGAATACAGATGCTGATTTCAATTTCTAATCCAAATATTCTTAAAGCAGTGCTTTTGTGGGGAGTGTCTGCTTTTTTTGAGACAAGGTCTTGCTACACAGCCCTAGATGGCCTGAAGTTTGCAATGATCTTCCCGTCTTTGACTCCCAAGTTAGAAACATTTTCTAAAATCTGATCAGGAAAACACATCTGACTGCAAAGAGGAAGGAAGAATGAATGAAAGGCTAAACACCACAGGCCTGCAGTATGAATGAGTTTATGACAAACCCTTGGATTGAACATGATAAACTCAAAGGCTCATATTCTGGATATTGTCTTGAATAGAGAGACTTGAGCTGGGCCACCATTCCTTTGCTTATAAGCTTGTCACAACTGCAGCCTCATTTATCCATGCTCCAGGCCCTTTTGGCTTGGGACAATTTTGTGATCTATTATAGGGTTGTGTGCTAGAATAATATGTGTAAAGCATTCACATACATACCTGGCTCTGGATACACATGCTATGGATGTTAGCTCTTGGTTTGAAATATCAGAGCCACTATGAAACTATATTAATCATCATCAGCAGCAGTAGCCGCGTTCTAAACCCCTGGGCACCAGTGTGTATCAAGTAGATTACAGGATGAGCTGTAGACATTTGGCCACACTCAGAACTGCTAAGGCTAAGATTGAATGCCCTTCTGGAAAGAGGTGGGGTGGGCAGATATGACAGTTAGTACATATGTCCATACACAATCTCTTCTTTACTGAGTTAACTCTTCCCTCTCCTGGAGTTCTGGAATAAGATACATTTTCTATGCTCATCACATTGTTATAACATTGCTTATAAAAGTTTATTAGATGCCTAGTACACATCTTCTAAAAATTAAAAATCTTTCTATATATGAATATAGAATGCAGTCATTTCGTGTTCTTCAAAATCTGTGAATATATTAGGTTACATGGTAAATGGAATTAAGTTTGCAGATCAAATTAAGGTTGATAATCAATTTATTGTGTTTGTTTTATGTTTTGATGAGACAGAGTCAAAATACCTTGAAGATAACTAAACAATCATAGCATATTAGTTTTCTATTGTGGCTGTAACAATGGTCAAAGATTTGGTGGTTTACACAATACCAATGTATTATAGTTTGTGGAAACAATGGTCTAAAATGAAACGCAACAGGCTAAATAAAGTCAAGGTGTCAGCAGGCATTCATACCCTCTCAAAGTTTGAGGCAAAGTATGTTTTCCTTCCATTTTTGAAGGTTGAAAGCCACCAACATCCTCCAGACTAGGGAGAGGGCTGACAGCCGTATCAAGCTGAGTTTTTTTCCCCTCACTGTATGTTTGTATATTGTTGGCTCACGCTCTGTTATGCGCCCCTCCACCCCACCCCCACCCCCTACCCCTGCCGGCCATTTAGTATCCCAGCTATAGCCCCCTTCTTTTGTTCCTTCCCAATCCCCCCCTTTCACCTTCTTTTCCATCCATGCCCCTCCCTCAGCCCACTGACAGAGGAGGTCCTCCTCCCCTTCCAACTGACCCTAGCCTATCAGGTCTCATCAGGACTGACTGCATTGTCTTCCTCTGTGGCCTGGTACAGCAGTCACTGATTTCATGTCAGAGGCAGCCCCTGCT
This sequence comes from Pachyuromys duprasi, assembly GCA_028658305.1. Lineage (NCBI taxonomy): Eukaryota > Metazoa > Chordata > Mammalia > Rodentia > Muridae > Pachyuromys > Pachyuromys duprasi. Next base: position 13,770,067 of record CM053763.1, read on the forward strand.
CCCCTTACTAGGGAACCCACTTGAACACCAAGCTGCCATGGGCTACATCTGAGCAAGGGGTCTAAGTTATCTTCGTACATGGTCCTTGGTTGGAGCATTGGTTTTTGCAAAGACTCCTGGGCCCAGATTTTTTGGTTCTGTTGCTCTCCTTGTGGAGCTCCTATCCCCTCCAGGTCTGTCTATCTCCCCCTTCTTTCATAAGATTCCCTGCACTCTGCCCAAAGTTTGGCTATGAGTCTCAGAAAAGAAAAGGAAAGAAAGGAAAAGAAAGGAAAAAGAAAAGAGAAAAGAAGAAAAGAAAAGAACGTCTCTAGTGGATCCTGGAAACTGGATGTTGCATATAGCCCAGATTCATTCCAAGGTATCTGATAATAGGGTCTGTGAGAGGTTATAGAGTTAAAGGACGCACAGAGAAACCCCCTAGTTTTGTCTACATGATGAAACATCATGGTAATGACTGTCATAAATCTGGAGGGAAGGAAAGAGGTGCTCTTATCTCATGAAACATGAATCTCCCAGGGCCCGGATCTTGAACTTCCTAGCCTCAAGAGCCATGAGAAATAAACTTCTATTTGTTTAGAGGTCTGTGGTGATTTTGTTATGGCGGCCAAACAGACTATGTGACAGTGCCTTTACACTGCATATTACACCTTCTAGATGATAAAGGGCGACAAGAGATGTCTCAGTGATTAAGGGAACTTGCTGAGCAATCAAGAAGACAAAATTCAGATTCCAGCACCCTAGCAAACATCTGTAACTTTAGCTCCTTCTTCTGGTCTCCACATGCACACATGTATATGCACATATACATACATATATACATACAAACATACATGCATACACACACAAAAGCACACACAGATTTTTGAAAATAAAAAAATAAAGACCAGGAAAATAAATTGTCCATTCACATTTGTTTGGCTAATCTGACTGAAATCTGCAGCTCTCAGGCAGCCAATCAGCTTAAGAGTTAACACATTCCAATCTCGCATAAATGAATCATGGTGGCTTGTGTCTAATGCCGGCATGTAGGAGATAGTGGTAGAAGTATCAAGGTCATCCTTGGCCACATAGCAAGTTTTGGACAGGCCTGGGATACTGGAGATCCTGCCTCAAAAAGCAACAAAGAGCCAAAACAACCAAACAGGCAACATCCATCCACCCATTCATACATACACACAATTTATGATAGAAATGTAATAACATATAAAGAAGCAGGGACCCCCACTGTCATCAGAAAGAAAAAAAAAGAACTATTAGATTAAAAGACCATATGTTTGAGGTGCCATCCCTCAAACATATTAGGAGATTCTGAAGGAACTTCCCTTGAAGGTTTACAGAAGAGATATTTTATTAATTTCACGTTCATTCGCTCATTCATTCATTCATTCACTTTGTGTATGAAGAGGGGCATGCACTTGCCACAGTATGCATGTGAGAACCAGTTCTCTACACACCACTTTTGTTCTGGGACCTTTATCCGCTGAGTCTCTTTGCTGGTCCCAGGAGAGTTTCCAAGTCTCCTCTTGATGGGAGAAGTGCTGTAGGGGGCGTCTTTTCTTGTCAAGATCTACCTCCTCGTTTGCCTTCTCTTTTGAAAGACAAGATAAAGTAAAACTTGCAAATACCCTTGTGAAATGGTTCCACCTCTTCACCAGAGATGTTTACATAGACTTGCACAACCTGTACCTGCTAAACCACTGTGGGGGAGGGGAAAGCGGAGGAGGCTGGGAACGGGGACACCTCCCATCTCAACTCTTCCCACATTCCAAATTCTAGGTGATAACAATAGCCTAAGCCAATATGTGACCCACAGCACACTGTGCAATGTTGGGAAGATGCCAGACAGCAGGGAACCATCCCTGAGAGAACAAATGCCAGAGTCGGCAAGCCCGTCACTAATAGTAGGCTGGACTCAGTCTCGGTTTGAATCAACACACAACTAGCTGATCTAGAATAAGGGATCCTGTCTCTAATTTGGTTTCCTTATCTATGAAATGAGTCAAGATATTACTGGCTCTGTGAGACAACTGAGGACATTAAATGACTAAATATATGTAGAAAGTTTATAATGAAGCAGGGTGAAGTAGCTCATACTTGTAACCCCAGCACAATTTCAAAGCTATCCTGGGTTATCAAAGAGGGGCTGGAGGAAGGCATGATAGAAAGAGAGGCGAGTTGGCTTACAATGATGCCTGGTCCCTGTTGTATTGAGTGTTCAGGTCATGTATGCTCTAAGGATTCAAGCAGTGGTCTTCAAAGTGGGCTCAGGCCAACCCAGCTCTAGACATCTTTTCATGTGGTTCTCAGCTATGCTAGGATCACCCCATCCTTCCCTCTCCCCTCTGTAGCCTCCTGTGTGTCCAATGCCCTCCTCCAGGTATTGTCAAATCTGCTCTCTCCCACTCTAGGACTTGCTCAGCTGTTCCTTTCCCCACACATGGCCTTCTCCCATTCCCCTTCACTGCTGGGTTTCATTCATGCAACATGTCATTATCTCTTAGACCAGTGGTTCCCAGCCTTCCCAACACTGCATCCCTTTAATATGGCTTCTCATATTATGGATACCTCAATCATAAAATTATTTTTGTTGCTACTTCATAACTGACCTTGTTATTGTTCTGAATTGTAAAGTAAATATCTGATATTCCCTCATGAAAAGGGTGTTCACACCCCAAAGAGGTTGTGCTGCACACGTTAGAAATCATATTTTTCTTATTTAAATTTTTTTTCTACCCAGGACAACCAAGGATACACAAAGAAACCCTGCCTCAATACCCAAAACAGCGCTGGCATGCAGCAGATGTTCAATAGTCAGTGAATGACTATTTCACACGTGCCCACTCATACATTTAAGCATATGTAAGCGACTCCAAACTTCTGCTGTTATATGGTGCAGTGGACATTTCCACATTCTTCCCTTGCTCACTTTTTATTAGAACTCCTGGACCATGAGGTAAGCACAGCTGTACTTTCCTAGCTGTTACTGACCAACTCTCCAGCGTACTCTTACCTGAATCCCCTCTTGGAGTCTTGATGGTACCTGATGTTAGACTTCATAGAATTCTGCTAACTACAGTAATGTGGGGTGTTTTGGTTTAGTCCTATTTTTATTACATTCTTGTGAGTTAGAGAGAGAGAGAGGAAGGCCAGGAGAGAGAGAGAATATACACTTGTGGGAAGTGGTCTCTCTTTCCATCATGGGGTCCCAAGGATTGAACACAGGTTATCTGGGTTGGCTCTCAGCTATGCTAGGACCACCCCATTTTCCCTACCCTCTCTGTAGCCTCTTATGTGTCCAATGCTCTCATCTAGTTATTTTCAGTGTTTGCTCTCTCCTACTCTCGGACTTGCTCAGCAATTCCATTCCCCATGCATGGGTTTCTCCCATTCTCCTTTGCTGCTGGGTTTTGCCTGCCAGCCATCTTACTTTAGTTCTAATTTTTATTTTCAGTCTGTATGCCATGCTGCCAAGAAACTCATAAATCCCAGAGAAAACCCATTTTGTTTAAAGTATTTTATCTGAAACTCTATGCCTGACTTTGTTTAAGAGAAGTTCAATAAAATTTAACACTCATGTTATTTTGATGTATTTAACATTCTGGAATGAAGTAATGTAATTCAGTGAATACGCTCATTTTATTTTATTCAAATGCCTGATGATCGATAGATGACAATCAAACACCAAAACTCTAAAGGACAGTGGCGGTGACCAGTCTAAACACCTTTCCTCACACTGACAGGAAACCGTCCAGACATCCAGACTCCTTATCAGATCCAGTCCACAGAGCAGCAAGAGGCCATTTGTGAACCTCAGCTCGATCCTCTTCTGACCCACCCCCTCGTTACAGTCTTAGGAGGACAGTGTTTATTACTTAAATAAGGTTTAATTTCTTCAATCAGCCCCACCTTCAGTTCATTTGACCTCTCTTCCTCATAATTCCTCATAATTCTACCTTCTAGATTACTGGAGCTAATAGTAAGGTTATCAAAGAATAGTTGGCCGGATAAGAAATGAAATTTATTCACAGCAATAAAAATGTGTTGTTGGAAGATAATTTACCATCTGTAAATTATTGATCATTCCCTTTCTGTGTCAATTGTGTGTGTACATGAGTGTGCATGAATGTATGCATACGAGTGTGCATGAGTGTGTGCATGTGTTTAAACCCAGGGCCTCAGAGCCTGTGTACAGAGCCTTGTGTACATTATTGGTGTGCTTTTAACATTTTTTATTTTCATTTTTAGAAAGATTCATAGAGCTGGGCACATGCCTTTAATCCCAGCATTCAGGGAGGCAGAGGCAGGCAGATTACTGCAAGTTCAAGGCCAGCCTGGTACAAAGGGAGTCCAGGATAGGCTACACAGAGAAACCTTGTCTCCAAAAACCATTAAAAAAAAGGAAAAAGGAAGAAAGAAAGGAAGGAAGGAAGGAAGGAAGGAAGGAAGGAAGGACTCATCTATCCTAGGATGGTCTTAAGTTCACTATGTGGCAGAGGATAGTCCTTGAACTTCTGACCCTCCTGTACCTACCGCCTGAGTGCTAGGCTTCTAGATTGTTCACCACCACTCTTGGTTTATGCAGATATAAATCCCAAGGTCTTAGTGTATATTAGGCAAGTACTCACCAACTAAGGTACATCCCAGCCCCAATGATATTTTAACAAGAAGAATGACTTAATAATGTCCAAGTAAGACAAAATGAAAAATTACTAAATTACTAAAAACAGGAGGAAGCACCTGAAGATAACACTTCAACTTGGATGCTTTTAGCTCATGCATATAGAAATGAAATTTCAACTGACAAATGGAAACAATGACTTGTTTCACTACAAAATCTTGTTTCAATACTTTATCACGGCCCATGTAAACTTTCTCTTTTGGATATTAAAACCGTACAGATTATTTCCTTTTGCTCATATTAACAGTTGAGAGCAGTATCATAGACTGTAAGGAAGATCTAAGCGGCAACATTATTGACACTCTGGCCCTTCTAGCTGCTGAAGCCAGCCTCTCTTCCTAGTGTCCTCATCCATGCTGCGATCTCTTCCTTGTTATTATGTTGCTCAATCTGTGGGAAAGGTTATTTTACTTGGCAAGAAGTGAATCTTTTCTTACAACTTAGGGCCCAGTCTTTGTCAGGATAAAGAACACACACCTACTCTCCAGGGAGGACTGAGGGAGTACTGGCAGGATGTTGAGCCTCTGTGAAGAACATATGGAAATTCTTAGAGACAGTGTATATTCTAAATAGCATTACCCCAAGAACATACTCCACTGAAAACAAAATTTAGCAAATTCAAAAATCTACCAACTTTCATCAGACATGCGGGAACATATTCTTCTTTTTTTGGGGGGGGGTCCTTATTAAATGAATTAACCTTTTAAAACTAGAAAACAAAACTGAAAATATGAATCCTAAAATCATTCTTTGTTTGTAGTATCTTCCTCTGAGATAAACTGAAAAATGAAGTTTATTGAAGTTTATTGCTTTGATACTCTAAATGACATAAAATTTTGGGACTATATCAGCATAGGGAGTAGGGATAAAGTCAAAGTGTAAAAGGGAGATGTAAATAAAATATTGGAGATGTATGAAAAAAAAAAGAGTTAAAAACTTGACAGCTCTAAATGATGGTAAATCAATTCACGGGATGGCTTGGTGCATAAACTTTATGCCACAAAAGAGTGAGGTCCAGAGTTTAAATCCTCAAAACCCAGGTAAAGCCAGACAAGAGATGAAGTCTGTAATCCCAGTGTTCCTACAGGGAGACTGAAGGCGGAGAAGAGAGACTCTGTAGAGCTGGTTTGCCATGGCACAGACAGTACACCAGCAAAAACAAAGCAAAGCAAGACAAAAGAACTGACACCTGATGCTGTTCTCTAACCTTTACACATGGTGGCACGCACGCCTGGACACATGTACATTTTCTCATGCACACCACATGCAAACACAAAGTCACAAATAAAAAATGGTATTGTGAGAAAAAAGATCTGCATAGCTAATCACTCCTAAAGCTGTCACATGGAGATATGTGCATGGCATTCTAGCTTAAAGGAAACACAAGCTGATCTTCCTTTTCTTCATTACAGAAGTAAATCCCCAGCTATTGTTCTTGTTATTTTGAGGGGAATGCCAAGGTCCTATTCACTCTTTCAAGCTAGTGTGGATTTCTACCCTGGTCTGAAACTCACACTGGTAAGAGACACACCTTCACATTACATAATACATACAGGGGTTGGCCAGGAAAGGTACAATTGCATCTGCAGTGGTGATGCCCTCCTTCTCCATGGCATGGGCTCTTTTCAGAGCACACAATCACTTTTGAATTCAGGCCCTTCCCATCTCTTATCCTTCTGCTGAGTGCCATGTTTTTCATTCTTTGAAAAGGTCACATATATATTACATAATATATAATGCATTTTGCTCATATCTATCCCTTGGTACCTTCCTCTAGCTCCCCCTGGGACCCTTAATATGGCTCCCTGCCAACTTCATGTCCTATTGTATTTTTCATATGCACATGGCTGCGGGTCCATTCACTCGAACCTAGTAGCTTACTAGCAGTCACACATCCAAAGAAGTGACTCTCCCTCAGCAGCCATCAATTGCCTCAGGAACTAGTCCCCCCCCCCTCATGCTGGAATTCTGGCTGTTGTGATCATATATAGGTAACCATAGCTGTAAATGCCTCTCCTATCCATCTTCCTACATTTCTTTTGCCTCGTCCTTTTTTTAACATTCTCCAAGCCACGCCTTGGGACACTCATAGTTACTCATTCTTAGCACTTTGACAAGCTATGAATTCATCTCAAAAAGAAGTTTCTCTTATTATGGTTGAGAGCAACACAAATCTGAGAGTATAAGCATAAATATTTAGAAGACAATTGGACGTGACCATTTAGCCAATACAATAACAGAAGATTCTCCCCAAAGGTCTATGACATCACCACCTATGAGCTTTTAACCAGATTTATAAAACTTGGCCTGGTGGAATAGGTCAAATTGCAAGGAAAAAGCATTGATTACTCCTGTAACAGTCATGCCAGTCCTAATTTCCTTATTTATGATCTATACTTTCTAAAGTAAATACTTCTTTTTGGTGGGTGGGACTATAGCTCAGTGGGTGAAAGTTGTAAGCCACCATGTGGTACAAGATCCCTTGAAAGAGCAACAAGTGTGCTAGACCACTGAGCCATCTGCCAGCCTCAATGGACAGATGTCATTGTGTGATTCAATGTCATTGTGCGTCTGTTTTGAGACAGGGTCTTAACATATAATTCAGACTGCCCTGGAATTCACTGTGTGGACCTGACTGGCCTGGAATTCACAGAAATCAATCTGCTTCTGTCTCCTACATGCTGAGATTAAAGGTGTGCATCATGTTAACCTGAGTTTAATTCTCTGGCATCTATACAAAAAGCTGGGCATGGGATCCGAGAGATGGTTCAGTGGTTAAGAGTGCTTGTTGCTCTTGCAGAGGGCCTGAATTCAATTCCCAGTACCCATGATTAGTGGTTCACTAGTGCCTCTAGCTCCAGCTCCAAGGCATCTGAAACCCTTGGCTTCTTAAGGAACTTGAACTCATGTACACACACATGTAAATACACACATGTACACACACTTAAAAGATTTTAAGAACTGGACATGGTAGTGCAAACCTTTAATCCCAGTTCTTGGGTGATAGAAGCAGATAGGTCTCTGTGAATTCCAGGCCAATCAGAGTTATATGGTAAGACCCTATCTCAAAAAACTAACAAACAAAAACAAACAAAAAAACCTACAATGAAATTGAATACTGAGGCTGGAGAGCTCGCTCAGTGGTTAAGAGCACTTGCTGCTCTTGAAGGAGATCTTGGTTTTGTGCCCATATGGTGGCTTACAACTGGCTTTAACTTCAGTTAAAGTGATCCATCACTCTCTTCTGGCTTTCATGAGCCTTGAATGAAGACACTGCCCTTATATCCAAGTAGGTACTCATATACATAAAACTTAAAAATAAATTAAAAAGTTAAAAACAATCTTAAAAAGAAAAATCCTGAGCATAGCTGCCCATGTCTGAAAGCCCAGCATTGAGAAGTAGAAAGAGTATCCTGAGATATTCTTGACTAGGCGACCTAAGCAAAATGAGAGTTGAAGATTCAGACTGACCTTTGTCAAAGGAATAAGGCAGCTAGGGATTGAGGAAGTCACTGGAGGGCCTGCATATACCTGAATATTTAAATACTTACGTGCATGTACCACACACACATATACCACATATACAACATAGCACAGAATACCACGGATGCACACATGCAAACACACACAATTACTTTTTAACTTTAAAAAAAAGATATAGTATATGGGAAATTTTCTCATTTAAATCACAGAATTATTTTAATAATGAGTCAGTTTTGACAGAAACACCAGAGATTAGTTCTTGCAGTAGCCACTGTTTGGTAAAAACAAAACAAAACAAAACAAAAACACAACAACAACAAAAAAACAAAAAACAAAAACCCTAGCCTTGGGCTGGAAACATGGCTTGAAACAACAACAAAATGTGAATTAGAGCAATCATGAGGAAGTTGGTTTGATTCCCAGAACCCACATAAAAAGTTGGGCACAACAGTACACACCTATGGAAGCAGAGACAGGGGGAACCCCTGGGATTGCTGGCCAGCTAGTCATCCTGATCAAGTTTCAGGATCAATGAGGGAGGAGTATCTTAGCTTATTTCAGGAAATACTGGGAAGAACACTAGAGGAAGACACTGGATATCAGCATCTGGCCTCCATATCTCCTCCACACATGTATGCATACTCCTTCTACAACCCCACCGCCAACTCCAGTCTTGAACACCTGTAATCCCAGCACTCAGGGGGATCTCTGTAAGTTTGAGGCCAACCCGGTTTATAAAGCGAGTCCAGGGCAGCCACGGTTACACAGAGAAATCCTGTCTGAAAAAACAATAACAAAAATAAACACAAATAAAATAACCTGATGGCATTGGGATTTGGAGAAGTTGTGGGGAGGGCTGTTTTGGAATACAGAGGTTCTCCTCTACGCCCAGTTTATGCAGTACTGGGAACTGAACTTCATTCTGAGGCCCATGGACAGAAACACGCATAGAGAGGTGTCTTTTGATATATGTATTGGCTGTTGGTTAGCTTCATCTTCTGTGTTGTCACCATTCCTCTGCATTGACTTCTTCATGCAGTTGAAGCATTTTATTCTTATCTCTGTGATCGCACCTACCTCTGTAATCATTTGTTACAAACCTGTCTCTCTTGTTAGGCTAGGAGCTCCTATGGACTGCCTCCCATGTCACAGCAAGCCACTGAAAAAGAAAAGGCACCGAGAGGTCCCTTCACCAGGATATGAAGCCAAGCAGCCCATCTCTGTCTCAGAGCACCTAAAACTAAGGATTTCACTATACAAAACAGAGAGTAAATGAGATGGAAGCACTTACCTCGGCCAAGACCTGCTGTCTGTGAATCCCACAAACTGTCACAGCCAGAGATGAGTGCTCATGACTTGAAGCACAAGCAAAACCATGTCTCCCCCTAGGCATGCTTGGCTATTTTGATGATATTCAGCTATACTAACTCGGACCTTCATGCTTCAGCAACAGGCACTTCACTGACTGAACCATTGCCTGGCTCTACCAGCCTAGTATTTAAAAAAATTTTTTTTGGAAGCCACAAGCAGACACTTCTGTTTTGGCTTCAGTGGCCAGAACCAGGTGTGTGTGCATGAGTGCATGTGTGTGTGCATGTGTTGCTTACAATAGAACAGGGCTTCAGACATAATTCCATCACTCCCAGGATCTGGCATATTCAGCCAGACTTGCAAGTTATAACACACTGCTCATATTTAATAACTGCTTTGGGCTTTCCCAAGTTCATGTGCTAGAGGACTCAGTTGCCTGGGGAGAAGTCTCTGACTGAGGGATGTCACCTCAGGGGTAGAGCACAAGATCAACAAAGTCAGATGTACAACGAGGAAGCTCAGCTTACCAGTTACTTCCTTTTTTTATTGTCTCTCCACATAAGGAAACACCATGTTTGTCCAATGTTTTATTTTGGATTAATAATTACAAACTGTTGGTAAAAATCACCTGATTTAGTTAAGAAAAATCCAAACTTTCCAGTAAATTTGCATTTCGGGTCAGCTGGAGCACTTTGGTTTTTTCCTGTGTTCTGAATGCAATATTTGAGAAGGCAGGACAATGCTCAAAATTTACTGGTCACTGTATTTAATCAGGCCATCTTATTTGTCAGATGAATTATTTCTGAACATGTTTTACTGTCTTCTCTCCCTAATTCTTACCACCCATCCACACCATGCACATAAAACAATTTTTTTGTGCTTTGAATGTGTTTTGAAAGAAAAACAGTATACCAACTTATCACATATTCTCTCAAAGTTCTAGAAATTCCAAGAATTACCAAGAATTCTCACTAATATTAAAACTGGGAAAGCCATAATTTCATGTAATTACATATTTTATTACTTAGTTGACTGTACAATTATAAAAATAGGTGACAAATGAATTTTTATTTAAATGTGTTTATTTTCTCAAAAAGTGAAATTTACTTTGTCAAAAACAATTTAATATGAGAGAATACTGCCACCTGGGGATCAGAAGAGTGATGTGTTTTCTAATTGGAAAAGAAACAAATTACAGAAGTACCAAGCCTTTCTACCTGTCAGCGTGGGAGTTTAATTCTCCCTAAGTGCTTCATATTTACTGAACTGTCTCTAAGCTTCTACTAAGCTGCAGACTCTACGCTGGCCTCTGAATAGAAAGACCATAAGACAAAGATCCTTCCTTGATGAACTAACGGTCTAGTGACAGAGAGGCAGGTGTGACCCCAGAAACCAAAGATGCAAATGTACAGTTGAACCTCAACCCATGGGATGGGCATGCTGGCACACAGAATTCAAGAGGCAGAGGCAAAAGGGGAACCTCCAGCTGAAGGTCACCCTGATCTACATACTGAACAACCAAGGCTACACAGCAAGACTATCAATACAAGGGAAAAAAATGAAGCCTCCCTTTATATGGGTAAAGAGTATATTTCTTATTTCTAGGCTGGCAGAGTATGTGATGGTTTGTATCTTCCTATTCACTATGCAGATCTTGTTCCCTGTAATGCAATTCAGGGTAGAGACTATCTATTGACACCTATTCTGTCCTGTGCTCCTCAGACCTTCCAAAGATACTGACCCAGCTCTCTTCCCCGGATTCTGCAGTAATTCTTCCAGGGAGTTTTGAGCTCATAAATGACTACTATTGTTGTGTGGAAGAATGGTGTACATGCTCACATACATGTGTGTAGATATATATGTACAGCAATAGTGATGATTACAGATTAAATAACTGCTTTCACCATTCTTATTTTTAGACTGTTGTATCTTAGAGACAGCATGTCACTCAGTAGCACAGGCTAAGTAGCTCAGGCTGGACTGGTTCATTCCACATGTTAACCCCATGGCTTCTGTTTCATTTCTGTTTTTGAGAGAGGGTCTCTTTACGTAGCCTTTGCCTGTGCAAGACTTGCTAGTAGACCATGATGGTCTCATACTCATAGATCTGCGTACTCTGCTCCAAAGTCTGGTAGGTATCACTGCTACTAGCCATTTCAACTGTCATTTCTCCTGCCTGTTTTCGTCTACCTTTAGCAACAGCACCAAAATGCCCACTCCAAACTCCACTTCCCTACAAGAACTTCCTCTCCTCTTTATTACACACAGCAAGTTAGCTTTCTCAGTTTCATATCTTCCAATCAAAGCTCCTGTACATATATAGCTATGCATATATTGCTGTCATCACTAAATATGAGCACACAGCAGGCCATCTACCATCTCTTGCCTCTGTAGAGAGGTTTAGTTCCCCATTGCTTAACCCAAGTAGAACATTTGCATTCTATTGCTTTAACAATACACTGACCAAAAACAACTTGGAGGAAAATGGGTTTATTGAGATTATACATTCCAGTCGTAGACCATCATTGAGAGAAGTCAGGGCAGGAACCTGGAGGCAAGAACTGAAGTAGAAGCCTGAAGAATGATGTTTATTGACTTACCTTTTGTTTCACCTGCTTCTTTCTTTTCTTTTTCTCTTTCTTTTTTTCCCTCCACAACCAAGGACCACCTACAGTGGGCTGGTTGCACCCTCCCACTTCAATCATTAATCAAGAAAATGTCCAACAGATTTGCCTACAGGCCAATGTGATGGAGGCATTTTCTACATGGAGGTTTCCTCTTATGGGTGACCCTAGCTTGTGTCAAGTTGACAAATAAATAACCAGATGCTTGACAGAAATTAAGCAACTAAAGTTGGAGTGACAGCAGTTTGGATTTAAAAACCTCCTAATTACCTAACAGGAATAAACGGGGGCATTTTAAATCTTACCTTTTCTCTCTGTGGTTCTCCCTTACCCTTGGTCAGGATTCTTCGAAGAAAAACTAACAGAATGAACACACACATATGTTATATATCATCATATACCTGATATACATATATATGGGGTTTATTATAGTGTGGTTTATAGGCTGTGATTATGGTATCTCTCAAAGCTAGGGACATTCTTCCTTTTACTTTTTGTTACTTTGTAAGATATTCCTTCAAGTATTTTTAGAATCCCATACTTTCAGTCTAGCCAAGAGAAAACCTAAAGGTTGTAACAGTGTAGCCAACTTCTGACCCATGGTATGCTTTGGTTTTTTTTGGGTAAGCTTTTTTTTTTTTTTTTTAATAGCTGTTCTGACTACAGGAGCTTGAAGATTTTCCAAGGATTAAAACATCCTCAGGTCTTTCTGATACCTATCTCCTGAATTTGTTAACTACTTTGGCTTTAAAAGGGAAGTGTAGCCTTGACAAGCAAAAACTCAATTGAAACATTAGTTTTACAGAACTATAACCCCCACAGAGTAGGGTTTCTGTTTGTTTAACAAGAATGCATCAGAACATCCAAAGGTTGTATGATCATATCCTTCATCAGACCTCTTGGAGGAAGACAGGCACAGCAATCCTCAAATGTTCTGTTGAGGAAAGAGCACCTGCCTGGACAATGGTGATGCATCTGGGCAGCTCTGTGACTGGGTCAACTCCTTTAAATGCTGCGGTTTCAGGGGTAGCTTAGCCAGCTGTGATGTTACACAACTGCCATTTCACATCTGGGGATGCCGAGACAGGAAGATTCCACATTTGAGGACAGCCCAGTCTATAGCAAATCCTGACAAAATGAGCTAAGCACGATTCTGTGCCATGACGCTAATACTCAGGAAGCTGAGGCAGGGGGACTACAGTGAGCTGAAGGCCAGCCTCAGTTACAGAGTAAGTTCTTGTCAGCCAAGGCCACAAAAGAAGACCAGGCTAGTCCCCAATTTGTGGTAACCTTCCTGCCTCTGCCTTTCAAAGTGCTGAGATTACAGGCATAAGCCACCATGCCTGCCTTGTTTGTTTGTTTTTCTTTCCTTTTTTAAAAATGCTCTTTCTGTGAAGTGTTCATGTGATAACAGAATCTGGGAGCTGCTGTTAGGTTGGGAGGCAGCAAAGAGACATATTGCTTTAATCACTTTATTTTTCAAAAATAAAATTAGAGAACATTATTCATTCATTACATTTACTGAGCACCCAACTTTTGTCATTCTATGCCATATGCTGAAGGTATGAAATCAACATGTATTTACTCTTAAGGAAATTACAGCCTAATATAATATATTCATCAAAGACCATATATGTAATAGTATTAGATACCTAAGTCTTTAAAGTGAACAGAAAAATATTTTAAATAATAAGGGTTTCTTGTTTTTATTTTTGGCCTTACACTAAAACCTGACACATCTTAGAGTAGAAATGAAATAGTTTTTTTTCTTGGTTTCTTGCCTTTCTTTTGGTGCCAAAATTCAAACCCAGAGCCTTGATCTTGCTGGGCCAGTGCTCTACCACTGAGTTCTGCCCCAGGCCCTGGTCTTTATTCCATGACATCATACGTACATTCTTGAGAAATGGTTACTCACATCTGCTTCATCCTGGTTCACATCTGGGTCCTCCTTTCAGAACTTGCAGTTCCCAAGAGTTTCCAAAAGCTTTCTAGTCTCTTCAAGAAGTCTCTGGAGGTCTTCAGTCCTGGAGAGTTCTTCAGTCTCTCAGTACCATGTGAGCTCATCTCAAAGCAGAAAACGCTCTAAGTTTTGCAAAGGTAGCCAAACAATCGCATAGCTTTTGAAATAACTTACCCATACAACTCTCAGCTCAGTAGCAAGTCAATATTACACCACACTGTGGCCTGTTCCCAAACTGCTTTCCCTGTTTTCATTCTTTTATGGCATAATTTTACAGAAGTAGACTCAGACCATGACGTGACTTAAAACTCTCAAATGATTTTGCTGAAACTGTCTTACCTTGGTTTATAAACCCTCCCTGACCTGATCACCTGCCCATCTTGGGAACTTCCATCTCATTCCACCGCTCCATACCTCTGTACTGTAGGGCTCTCAACACTGTTGGCAGGCAGCAGCCAGCAGGTGATCAAAGTCCCAGGGCTGGTAACAGTGGAGAGAGCTGTGCCGCCTACCCCCCTCCCCCACCCTGGCTGCCTCAGCCTCAGCCACGGTGCCTTGCAGAGGTGAAAGCCAAGCCGTGGCGGCCTGCCACCCGCTGCAGCCTCCACCACATCAAATCGGCCACTGCTGTGGTGGAGATAGCACCTCAAGGCACAGCCTGGGGCATCCATAGTGATCCACACCCGAGCTGTGGCAGAGGCTCTGATTTTCCCAAGCTGTCCCGGTCCACGGGCCCCCAGCCCTGCAGCCCACTGGCCCCCTACTGTGGTGACCCACTGCAGCCCCCCCCCCCCAAGAGCTATTTCTAGCTGAATTGAGCAGTAGGACACTAAAATTTCAAGTGACTCACTGCCAGTCCCTCTTCTGGCCTCAGGGCAGTCAGCCCCTCCTTACCATCTTGGGGTTGTGGAGATGGGAGACAGAATGGGGGCACCTGTCAGCACCTCAGCGGAGCTATCCAACTGCTATGGGAACGGACACCTTTCCTGTCTCAGAAGCCTGCTACCACCGCTACGGGAGCTGTCATGATGATGACGACCTTTCCTGCTTCAGCCGACTGTCTTCACAATGGACTCCTTGTAAATTTTGGATTCTTTGTATACTTTATAACCCCTTAAGGCAGAGAGTGGCCAGACCCCTGCCTGAGGAAGCTCCAGCAGCCCTGTTCCTCCCCCAAGACGTTTGTAACTGTCATATCCAGTTCCTCAGTAGGACTCATCTCGATTATGCTAAGTTGAGGTGAAAAGTCTGGACAAAAACCCACCAATCCCTTGAGCAGAACTGACCAATCCTTGAGCTTCCCATCAAAACCCACCAATCCTTGAAAAGGAAAGCCCACCAATCCCTGAGCTCCTGAAGCTCAGGACTTGAAATCCCACCAATCTACACTCTGAAAATCTTCGCCACCTCCAAAAGCTCCGCCCCCTAAGAATTCCTATATAAAGGCTGTGTCTTCCCAGTTCCCTGCAGCCTTCTCCTGTGAGCAGAAGCAGCCACTCCTGGATTCATCCCTCCAATAAATCCCTTTGAAGAGATTTACTGCCTGCTATGACTCACTCATGGGCAAAAATAAAAAATAAAATAAAAATAAAAGAGGAGGAGGAGATCAGGGGTTAGTGCAATCCTCCTCTTGGAGCTCCATTGGTTGGAGAAGAAGCAGAGCTCAGATGCCAAGGCTCCTCAACTCA
Source organism: Pachyuromys duprasi (assembly GCA_028658305.1). NCBI lineage: Eukaryota > Metazoa > Chordata > Mammalia > Rodentia > Muridae > Pachyuromys > Pachyuromys duprasi. Next base: position 13,785,814 of record CM053763.1, read on the forward strand.
TCAGGGGTTGGGGCAACCCTCCCCTGGGAACTATAATGTCTCTGCTGAGGACACCTCCTCTCAGACCTGTGTTGTTCCTAGGCTTCCGTGCCCCAGGATACCCTCAGGACACTGTCCCACCTCAGCACTGGTATACCTTCCTACCCGATCAGGAAGGCAGGCCACCAGCAATAAGTAACAACAAGCAAACAACAAGCACCCCATACTACTACACTACCAGTCCTTCAGTTGTATGAACATGCTAACCACACTTCTTGCTCTATGATTGGGGAAAGGAGGCAGAAAGAGAAAACTAGTCACCTCCTCAGCCAGGCATGCAAAAAGGATTTAGCAGTGACCCATCCGGCCTAGGTATTCTGGTAGGGAAGGAAAAGAACGGAGGACACTTGGAAAATGATGGACAGGCCTCCCAAGTAAAAACAAACAAAAGCAACAATCAAAATGAAAACTCCTTATTTCCTACAAGGACAAGGGCAAGACTGCATTTTCATACACTAAAGTGCTCTTTCTTTTCACTGTAATAAAAATATCTGACTGTGGTGATAAAGGAAGGAAAGGTTACTGGAAGCAAAGGTTACTTTGTCTCACAGTTTGATGATGCAGTCTCTCCTGCTGCAGCAAGTATGGCTGCAGGAGCACCATGCAGCTAGTTATGTTGTATCTACTATCAAAAGTAGAGAGCTGGGTGCTCACACTTAGCTTTCTCCTTTTTATTCAGTTCAGAACTGGAGTCCATCGAAAGTCTTCATTCAGAGTTAAGTCTTCCCTCAGCCGACTTCTCTCAAAATGCCCCCACAGACAAGTGTTTCCAACTCTAAACACAATCAAGGCAACAATGAAGAAATCCCCACTCTGGTGGCCTAAGAGCATAAAATTCCCAAGTGGAAGGACATTGAGCATTTGTACCTGAAAAATGGATATAACAGAAACTTCCAGATGCAGTTATCACATGAACACTTCACAGAAAGATTCTTGAAAAAGAAAGGCAGGGAGGGAGGGAGGAAGGAAGGAAGGAAAAAAGGAAGGAAGGGAAGGAAGAAGCAAGCCAGGCATGGTATCTTGTGCCTGTATCTCAGCACTTTGAAAGGCAGAGGCAGGAGGTTACCGTAAGTTAAAGACCAGCCTAGTCAACACAGCGAGTTCTAAGCTATTGAGTGTATATAGTGAGGCCTCATCTAAAAAAACAACAAAGACATAAAAATTAAGGAAAGTCACAACATCCAGGAGGTTAATGGAAATTGAACTCTGGTTGGATATTTTTGCACTCTGGATTAAGTGACATGTGGGATAGAACGTCTGAGACAACAGACCTTGTGATAAGTCTTTAAGTCATCGGAGGAACTCTAGGCATTCAAAATGCGAATGTGTGCAATGCAGGGCGTTTGTTATTTACTTGGAGACAGAGTTTTCCTGTTGCCTAGGCTCCTCCTGCTTCCACCTTCTCTGTGCTAGGATGATGGGCCTGAGTCACCATGCTGGTTTTTCTTATATACATTCAGAAGGGCATTTTTCTGTGTTCCTAAATTATATCACAGGTTGTAAACTCAAACACCGCAGGGTTCAGGTGGGTCCTAAAGGCAAAGACAAACTAAGTACTTCTGGATTAGATCACCTTGAACTACTGCTGCCAGGGTACAATAAAGACTTGATTTTCCCATTTATTCACAGATTGCCAATGATTTAATTCTTTTTTTTTCTTTTGATCTTAACTGTTAGCAAATATTTTTGGGGAAAAAAGTTAGAGTAGCACATGGCAAGGTCTGCCAATACAAATATGACATCAAAGACCCTGAGAATGAGAGGATTGTATTCCTCAGCATTGCTCCTGTGATAATGAGGACATAGGAATTTCAAACAATTTATGGTATCATATAGTTAAAATAAATGATGTGTAGCCATGCCTACCAATGTGGATAATTCATCAATGTGAAAAGAAAATTGGGTGAAGATCAAGCTGTAGATCAATTCACAAAATACAATTTAAAAATCCCCCCAAACCATTATGTATAGTCTTTATGATACATAATAGTTTGAGTGTCTTGCCTAGCTTAGCAAGATCTATTTCCTAATGATGCTGGTAGAAGGGAGATAACCAAGAGGGATGAGAACAGGAAGAATTCACCTTTTCTGAACGTTCTAGTTCTTTAACCTAAAAATATCAAATTATGGGGGCGCTAGAAAGATGGCTCAGCAGTTAAGAGCATTGGCTGCTCTTCCAGAGGATCTAGGTTCAACTCCCAGTACCCACTCAAAACTGTCTGTAATTCCTGCTCCAGAGGATCCAACACCTTTGCAGAGACATACATGCAGTCAAAACACCAATTTACATAAAATAAAAATAATTTAATTAATTTAAAAAACCAAATTACAAAATATAACATGTGTTTACTTTGGAAAGTGGCATCATGAATGTTTTGTCTGTATATAAAAAAAGTATTTTCGTTTTGTTTTGTTTTCTAATAGAAGAACATCTCATAGTAGGAGCCTAAGGACTTAGTCTCCAGCGCTTAGGCTTTGCCCTGCCTCTCCAGCACTGACAATCTCTAGGCACAATTTCCTCCCTAAGTAATTAGGGCAGAGTCGCTTCAATCTAAGAGGCTAGGAAGCTAAACGTTCCCATTTCCAAATCCCACTTCAAGGAGGCCACGCACACCAAAGAAAGAAAAGTGGATTTTCTTCTCTAGTTGAGGACTGAGCCTTCTCTTTCAACCCTCAATTATTTCTTCCAAGAATAAAGTGGAGAGTCAGACAACATGACTGATTAGCCTTTCTGAGTCTCAAATTCATTTCTAGACCGGGGATTATGACATCGACCTTAAAGAATTGTAGTGAGGCAAACCTGGCCAATTGCACATACCTGTAGTCCCCGCTCTCGAGAAGCGCTGACAAGGAGGATCAGTTTAAGGCCATCTTCAACAACAATGTCCAGAGCAGTCTCGGCCATACGAGACCCTGTCAAAAAACAAAAAAACAAAAAAACAAAAAAAC
>CM053763.1:13788901-13802275 GCA_028658305.1 Pachyuromys duprasi
GTCTCCTCAGGGCTGGCTGCAATGTCCTCTCCTGGGATCTAGCCAGTCTGTCACTCCCTAGCGTGTGTGTCGGAGGGTCAAAGAGCCAGCCATCGAGTTTATGACAGAAACAGTCCCTGTTCCCCTTACTAGGGTCTTCAGTTGGACACCGAGCTACCATGGGCCACATTTGAGCGGGGGATGGGGGGGTGGGGGGAGTGGGGTGGGGTGGGGGGGTTCTAGGCCATATCCATATATGGTCCTTGGTTGGAGAAACCCCTGTGCCCTGCTCAGTTTGGTCTTTGTGGAGCTCTTGTTCTCCCCAAGTCTTACTAACTTCCCCTATTTTTATTATTACTTCCCGCCCTCTGCCGAAGGCTTGGTTGTGAGTCTTAAACTCTGCAAAAGCCACACTCAAGGCAGCCAATCCGAGATGTGATCCGCTTCTAGGGTGACAATAGACCCCGCCTTCAGGTGTGCTCGAACAGCACGCTGGGAGTTGCAGTGACTAGGGGCTGTCATTCACCAAGGTGGCTGGCCGCTTCCGGTGAGGTCGCCGTTCTGCCAGTTCCCACGAGGCCATCACAGAGGCACAAGTGGAGTGGCCAGCAGCAAGTCCTCTTTCCCGCGGACGCCGGAGCCATACCTGAAGGCGGCTATGGGAGCACGGAGCACAAGGTGGAGACGGGAGCGTCGTTAAGGGACCTAAAGGGGCGGGGTTCCCACCTCATAGAGGGCCCGCCCCATTACATCACTTCCCTAAACAAAGGGCGCTGTGGAAGCGCGGGTCTCGGGTGCAGACCCGGGCTGGCGACCTGGGCGCTTGCGGCGTCTTGCGGCCTCTGTGGCAGAGGCTCCAGTTGAGAATCGGGAGAGCACAGTGTCTTCTTCCTCGGGTACGTAGGGGACTCCGCAGCCTGCTCCTTCGGGCTCCTCAGCACCTGCTCTGGTCGCTGCTGGGTATTGATGGGTCATCGCTGAGGTGGATTGCGGAAGGGAAGTGGGTGAAGCCCAGAGGCACCCTCGATGATTCTGGTTGGAAGCAAGGCCTAACACTCAACCGTGAGCAGTTCGCCCTCCTCGGAAAGGTCCCTGGTGCTTATGGTCATATAAAAAGGATTTCAGTGGCCTTGTGACAGACGTTATCCTTTAGAAATAAGTAAATCGCAAGCTTGGCCCCTCGGAGACCATTGGTTTATTTGTGATGCTTTACATGTTAACTGTTTTCTTGCCCCCTTTGTCATCGAATGTGTATTAGTACTCTTAGATTTAAAGGTTAGTGTGTTTATGTGTGTCATGAATTATACAGAACCTTATTCTCTTGGAAACCTGCACAGTCATCTTTAAAGTTCCGTTTAGTCTGTATTATATCTAAACTCTTCCCAAATGACTTCAGTGTATTCAGATTGGTGTCTGAGATTAGAGACACTGTACCCTTTTCCAAGAAAGCCCTGTCCATTAAATAGCAAAACAAATAACAAAAACCGAAAACTCCGCATCGTCTTTTTAATTCTTTCGGGAATGACACTAGTCAGTTTCAGTCTTTTAAAATAGTTGTAGCAGGACTAAATTCAGCACTTTAAAATTTTGAATTTTATTAGATGTGCTTGAATGTTTTGCCTGCATGTATGACTATGCAAACTGTCCCCCAGAAGGCCAGAAGAGGGCATTGGATACCTTGGGACTGAAGTTCCTGTTGTAAGCAGCTTTGTTGGTTCTAGAAATCGAAACTGAGTCCTCTGAAAGAGGAGCCAGTGCTCAACTGCTGAGCCATCACTGCAGCCCCACAGTATTTTTTTTAAAGACCTGATGTTCATAATGCAATTAACAATTTGAAGGAAGGAATAGATCTGCATTTTCTGAAGGTTTGCGATACAGTAATAATAGGGTTAAGAAAAATTCAGATCTAAACAGACAGTCTTGTGGCACAAGCCCATAATCCCAGCACTCAGTAAACCAGCATGGCTTACATAGTAATTTCTCAGCCAGCCAAGAACATAGAGCAAAACTTTTTCTTAGAAACAAAAGGCAAGTTGGTGTACACTTTTGATGCCTTTAATCCAAGCACACAGAAGACAGAGGCAGGTGGATCTCTGTGAGTTCCTGGCCAACCAGAGCTACATAGTGACATAATAAATAAGATCTGGATAGGGTATGAGTGGTGGTCCACAGGTCTACCAGAGCTACATAGTGACACCTTGTCTCTAAATAAATAAATAAAATGTAGACTGCATAATCCTAGTTGCAGTTTAGAAAGGCTGATATCCTGAGATACATCTGCTTGAGTGTGCTTTGGAAGGGAGCTCTAAAGGCCAGCTAAAGCTTCAATAGGGATGGAGTGTTGCATGGGTGATTTGCTTATGTTGGTCACTTTATATAATGGTGTCTTCTTAAGGTTAAGGTCTTTGTCTTACACATTGCTGCTATCCCAGGTCCCAGGACTGACAACACTGCCTGGCATGTAGAGGGGAGACAAGATGCTTAAAAGCTGTGTGAATAGAGAAAATGCTAAAAAATGATTAGACAATTTTATGTGCATTAGCAAAGTAGATTACACACAAATGACTTGAAAATCTTGCTCTTTTGGTCTAGGGAATGTGCCTTTGACTCTCACTGTATGTATTACAGTACATAGCTGTCATCACCATATTTCTATGTTTAGGTCTTACGAAGCTGGTGTTGATGCAACAAAGAACTTAAAACAATGGAAGAACGGAAAGTGAAGAGGAAGAGTCCCAAGCCTTTCAGTGCCCACTCTACTCAGGTTGTTAATGCCAAAAAAAATGCCATCCCAACTAGTAAAAGCACAGGGTTTTCAAATCCTACATCACAGTCAACTTCCCAGAGGCCAAAGTTGAAAAGGTCAGTTCTTTGACGTTGTCACAGTAAACTGCTAATAAATAGTTACCTTCTTCCACCCTTTTCACTCTCATGGTTTGACTTTTGTTTCAGTGCTGCAGATTGAACCTGGGTCCTCAAACATGTCATGCTCCACCTGTATGCTTTGACTTTTAAAGCATCAATTATGAGAGTTTCGTTTGAATAAATATTCAGAAAGGAGTTCTCAGCCTGGAAAGATAGCTCAGTTGGTAAAACTCTGGTCTTAAAAATCTGAAGGCTTGGGTTTCTTCCCTAGAACCCACAAAAAAGTATCAGGGATGGTAGCCTATTCCAGCAATCCCAGCCCCGGGGAAGACAATTCCTGGGGCTTGCTGTCCAGACAGTCTTGTTTAGTTGGTGAGCTCCAAACCAATGAGACAACCTATCTTACCCCAGGTGCTGTTGGGGTATGGTCAGAGAGTGTCCTGACCTCCACATGGATATAAACATAGCCACATACACATGAGCATGCACCCCCTCATGCACAGACACACGTATGCGTAAAGAAGACAGATGTTAGCAAGTAGAGCTTTATAGTTTATGCCTATTTTCTTCTTTGGAAGGGGTTACTTGATGGAGTTATCAGGCAGATAAGAACTTCCAAATTTGAAAGGAGAAAAATACAATTGCTACACCAAAAACCTTAAAATCCATAATAGATTCTCCATTCTTAAAGAGAGTACAGATACTGTGATGGACAACATTTGAGGTATTTCTTGTCAACTTGATGCAGACCAGTGTCACTTGGGAAGCTAGATCTTCAACTAAAAAAAAAAATACCTCTATCAGATCAGCCTGTAGGCAATTCTGTGGGATATTTGCCTGATTAGTGATCGATGTGGGAGATCCCTGCCCACTGTGGACAGTGCCTACCTTGAGGAGGTAGTTCTGGATTATATAAGAAAGCAGGCTGAGCAAGCCAGTAAACAGAGTTCCTCCTGCTTTAGTTCTTGCCTCTAGGTTCCAACTTTGAGTTTCTGCCTTGACTTCCCTTCATGGTAGACTATAGACTGTAAGTCAAAGAAACCCTTTCCTCCCCAGGTTGCTTTTGGTCATGGACTTTATCACAGTAAAAGGAAGCAAACTAAGATACTGAATGATGTGGGTTTAATACCATATAAAATACCTTTATAAAAAATGCAGGCCTTGGGGCAGTGGTGACGGCTCAGTAGACGAAGTGCTTGCTACACAAGCTTGGGTACCTGAGTTTGGATCCCTAGCATTCATATAAAAATCAAGGGGTGGCAGTGCGCATAGGGAACTCCAGCACCGACAATGTGGAGCTAGGGACTCCGGGGGCATGTTGCTGAGGCAGTGTAGCCGATATGGCAAGTTCCAGGTTTGATGAGTCTATCTCAAAAACTAAGGTGGGAGAGCGACAAAGGAAGTTACCTGACATCAACCTCTGGCCTCTACACATGCATGCACACATGTACGTACAACTATGTACATGAGTGCACCATATAACACACACACATGTACTATGTAGGCCTTTCCTTGTGACTATGAGTTCTAAATTTCTTTTATTTCTTTATTTTTTTTAAACAGCATCTCACTATGTTGCCTTGGCTGGCCTGGAACTCACTATGTAGACCAGGCTGGCCTCCAACACATAAGACCCTTCCTCTTCCTCCAGAGTGCTCAGATGATGTGTACCACTACCTCAATTTCAATATTTTTTAAATTTTTGATTTTATTTGTATGGATACTTTGTGTTCATGTTTGTGCATGCCTGGTGCCTATGGAGGTCAGAAGAGGGTATTGAATCGCCTGGAACTGGAGTTAGTTTTGAGCTGCCTTGTGGATGCTGCAAATTGATATTGGGTCCTCTGGAAGAGCAGCTATGCTCTTAACAGTGAACCTTCTCACCACCCTGAACTCTAAATTTCTTAAGAGTTGTTAGTTTCTTTCTTTATCCCACCCATCCATGAGCTTACGCTCCCAGACCATCACACAAAGGTGCACGTACACATACACCTGCCCGATTTAGCTTATCCTTGTGCGTAGAGTTGTGGAGATGAGGTCTTCATTCATTATTGTGTAAAAATTGAGTTACTGAGTCTGTGTATGTGGAGTACTGAATCAGAAGCTATAGTACTAGTTAAAGATAGCACAAACACTTTTTGTCTTTTTAACCCTTACTTGTAAAGCACCTTCAGAAGCCTGGCTGCTCTGTGCTGCGTGAATTTTACTTTCTCTCATTTTATATTGTAGTGTGCATGGAATCCTCTCTACTGTCTGAGAGCCTGCTGTATGCAGATGTATGTGATAAGAATTAATTGGAAGGGTTCTCAGGTACCTTTCCGGGAAATAGCAGGTAGATTGAGACTTGAAGGGTTCGTGAGCAGTGGCCTGGCACATGGCAGGAAGTGAAGGGTCTGAATGTAGGTCCAGGACTCAGATGAGAGGACAGAATGTGATTCTAGGAGGCAAATGAGATCAGAGGTGGTTGGTCAGTTTTATTTGAAACAGGGACTTTAGTATGTGGCCCTCACTGTCCTTGGACTCATTGTCTAGATCAGGCTGCTCATCCACCTGCCTCTGCCTCCCTCCTCTGAATTAGGATTAAAGGTTCTAACAATTACATCCAAGGAAATTAGGGTTTCTTAAGGGTATTGGATTTAGGCTAGCCTTAGCTCTTGAAGGCTTAAATTATTTGACCTAGCGTTATTTAGAAATGGATTTGACTACCTCATGGGGAGGAATGGTGGGCCAATGGGAAGGTGTTGCAAGTTGTGAGGTCAAGAGATAGGGTGGTGGCAGTGGCTAAGGAGAGCAGTAGAGAAGTTAGATTACATGAATCAGTTCAACTTTAAACTGCTTGATGGGTCCTGAGGACAATGGCAGATTTCAGGACGATACCAGGTTCTCGATGGATTTTTAAATGTCTCTCTCCTAAGACCAAGCATACCTGGCATTCTGTCTTCAGAACAGAGTGTCCCCCCCCCCATACACACACACACTAAAGAAAACACCCAACTATAAATAGCTCAAGGCTAACACTTTGAAAAGAGAGTATGTGCTATATTTTACTGAGATATGAAACATAAAAAATAAGATACTAAAAAGGTTTACCAATTTTCTTTTCAATATAGTTTCAGTTTAACAAATTAGGATATTGCATAAACATACTAACTAAATTTTTTATGTTTCTCAGTCATTGCATTTTATATATTTGAGATTTTTATTACCTATGTTTGTTGCTTGCTTGAGGGTTTTTTGAGATTTTTTTAAATTAAATTTTTATTTTTTATATTAATTACAGTTTATTCACTTTGGATCCCAGCTGCAAAAACCCCCTCCACACCCCACCCTCCCTCCTTCATCTCCTCTTATACCTCTCTCCAAGTCCATGGATAGGGGAGGTCCTCCTCCCCTTCCAGCTGACCCTCGCTTATCAGGTCTCATCAAGACTGGCTGCATTGTCCTTCTCTGTGGCCTGGCAAGGCTGCTCCCCGCTCAGGGGCAGGTGATCAAAGAACCAGCCACTGAGATCATGTCAGAGACAGTCCCTGTTGCTTGAGGTTTTATTTAGTATTGACTTCCTTGTGATTTCTTGTTTTCAAAAAAAGTTCATTTATTTAACTAAAAAGTTAAACAATTTAATCTAAAACCTAACGTCAATTTCATCCTCTCTGCAGAGTGATGAAAGAAAAGAACAAACCTCAAGGAGGAGAAGGGAAGGGTCCTCAATCCACCCCCATCCAGCACTCCTTCCTCACAGATGTCTCTGATGTCCAGGAGATGGAGCGCGGGCTCCTTAGTCTGCTGAATGATTTCCACTCTGGAAAGCTGCAGGCATTTGGTAAGACATCAGTGTGCTTTTCACTGCTTTGTCTTTAAGAGATTTGCATCCTATATTCTGCGTGTTTTCTTTTTCCTTTTATTTGTGTGAGAGAAAGCCAAAGGACAACCTTGGTCATTCCTCAGCACCACTCACCTTGTTATTTGAGGATCAAAGTATCATTTTCTTTATTAAAAAGCAAAGGGAAGTTGGATGTGATGACTCATGCCTGTAATCCCAGTGTCTAGAAAGTAGAGGCAGAAGGATGAGAAGTTCAAAGTCGTCCTCAACTACATATTGAGTTTGAGGCCATTTTGGACTCCATGTGACTGTGTCTCAGAACAAGCAGAACCAGGGAGGACTGGGTATGTAGCTTTGTTGGTAGTTGGTAGATTGCCTAGTGCTTATAAAGTCCTTGGTTTAACCCCTAGCACTGTATAAAAGCCAGGCACAGTAACCAACACCTCTAATCTTAACACTTAGAAGTAGAGGCAGGAGTACCAGAAAGTTCAGAGACATTATCATTCTGGGTTACATGACACTTGTCTCAAAAAAAAAAAAAAATCACACACTTAGAGTGTCAGGGGAGAGGGGGTTGAAGGGGCTGTAAAATATGTAGACATAAAATATTAAAATTTTAGATTTTATTGTCATGGATAGGATTTGCTTTCTAAGATTACTGGAGGAATTTTTTAAAGGGACTTTTCAGGGCCAGAGAGATGGCTATTGGGTAAGACCGTTTTCTGCACAGCCTTGAGGACCTGAGTTTGTATCCTAGCACCTGTGTAAAAAGCTGGGCGTGGACATGGAGACGCCTGTGACCCGAGATATGGGAAGCAGATTTCACTTATAACACCATACCTTGCTGTATTTCAGCTTTAGCTGAGTTATAGTATATTTTTGCAATATATTTAGAAAAAAAAGGAGAAAGTTTTGTTTTGCTTTTCAGTAGGAGTACCAAGAGGTTGCAGAGGCTATACTTAAACCAGATGAAAGTAGACTTTGTCTCATGTATATACATTAGTTGTCCGGGCAGGTAAAAAAAAAATCTTAACCACCTTGGACCCAAGTCAAGAAATAATGGTACTTGTGCCTTCGTGAAGTTGTCTTGCATTACCATGCATATGATTGAAAATATTATATCATGCTTTATAAATATTTGCATTTATATATATATATATTTTTAAAGATTTACTTACTTATTTATTATGTATACAGTGTTCTGCCTGCATGTATACCTGCTCACCAGAAGAGAGCACCAAATCTCATTTTAGATGGTTATGTGGTTGCTGGGATTTGAACTCAGGACCTTTTGGAAGAACAGCCAGTGTTCTTAACCCCTGAGCCATCTCTCCAGCCCCCGCATTTATATTTCTTAAAGGAAGAATATATAGTTGGCTGGAAAAATAATTTGTGGTTGAAATTCTTAGAGAATTCTACATTTTACTCAGAATACTACAAAATGTTGGCTTCCCAGTTCAACTGGCAGTTGTCAAACTGGCTATAATTATGGTGCTATTACTTCTATATGCAATGTTACATGGAAGAAAAAATCTTCCGTACTTGAGAATGATTTTGCTTTAAAAAATATTTTATGCATGGTTTTACTTTAGGGCCCAGGATCACTTCTCAGGTTGGTCATTGTTTTCATAGCCAAAAATTATATTTGCCTCCAACAATCAGGAGACCAAGATATGAAGATTTTGAGTTTGAAACAACTTGGCTACCCTGTCTCAAAAAAGTAAAAATAAAAATATTTGTAATTATACACAGAAAATAGTTACTAACAAGTCAATTTACAAACAAAGAAAATGGATTCCTTTTGTGCACCTGGAGTTTAAAAGCTGTTCCTGGAGGTTATAACACTAATCTTTGTTAATGTTCTGGAATGTTCCTCAGGAAATGAGTGTTCCATAGAACAGATGGAACATGTCCGGGGAATGCAGGAGAAATTAGCTCGCTTGAATTTGGAGCTCTACGGGGAGTTAGAGGAACTTCCGGAGGATAAGCGGAAAGCGGCCAGTGATGCCAACCTGGACAGACTTCTGTCTGATGTGAGTGAAGTGCACTGTTATTTAAAAAACGTCTTCTTGCAACAACACACACATAACACAGATCACACTTTAACTATCGGTGATTTGTTTGTATAATTCTGTGTTTTGCAGTCATCACCACCATCTAATTCTCTAACATTTTTATCACCCTTAAAGAAGCCTACGCTTTAGTTTTTCCTCCCCATGTCCTAGCAACACCGCTTGTTCTCTCTGTTTTGATGCACTGGCCTCTGTAGGAACTTCGTACAGATGGCATTGTTCAGTGTGTGTCCAGGAGGGGAATATCTTACTGCAGTGTCCTCACATTTCCTGTCTGTTAACATTTCCTACCTGTTACCATTCTTTAAAGAAATATAATTTAGAAAATGCTGAAAGTTAGACTTATGGAAGCGTGTGTTATCATAATCCTGGCAAACTTTTAAAGGAAATTCATGCTTCTGTGCAGTTTTACATATGTGCCTGTATTATGTATAGACCTTATGTATATACAGATCTTAAGTATACAGAAGACACCAGTCAAAACACCTTTGTCTGACTGGGTGGTTATTTATTTTTAAATACAGACCAGAGTTTTATCTTTATAGCAATTTAGAACACTGACATGTCTATCAGTTTCCTAGCGCTACCATAACAAAGCACCACAGACTGGGGTTTTAAACAACAGAAATTTATTTTCTCACAATTCTGGGAGCTGGATGTTAGAGCTCAAAGTGTTGCCTAAGGCCTCAGTTTTCCGTTGTAGTTGGTCATCTTAATACTCATTTAATTCTTCTCCCATGTACATCTATCCAGACTTCCTCTTCTTGTTAATGTTATATTGGATTAGGGCCTGCCCGAGTGATCTCATTTTGACTCAGGTACCTCTTTAATGGCCCCGTCCTTAAGTACCGTTAGATTCTGACATATTATGACTGAGAACTAGAGTGTATGAGTTGGGGATGGACTGGGGCACAACTCAGCCCATGACATCTTGTAAATTTGCCTCTTTAAAACCTTTTTTAGGGGGCTGCAAAGCTGACTCAGCGGCTAAAAGTACTTGCTGCTCTTGCAGAGGACCCAGATTCTGTTCTCAGCACCCACATGGCGGCCCTCGACCGTCTATAACTCCAGTTCCGGAGATCTGAAGCCCTCTTCTGGCCTCTGAGGGTACCAGGCATACACGTGATGCACATGATTACATGTGCACAAAACACTCATACCCATGAAATAAAAAAAATAAATCTTTAAAACCTTCTTTAGGGGGCTAAGGAGGTCCTCAGTTGGCAGAGTTCTTGCTGTACCAGTGTGCGGGCGCGACTTCAGACTCTCAGCACCTGTGTGTAAAGCGCCTGCAATCCCAGCACTACAGAGGCAGAGACAAGATCTCTGAGGATTACTGCCCACCTCATTGTTGCTGAATGTGTGAGCTTCATGTTTGGTGAGAGATCCTGTCTCAAAAAGAAAAGAATAAAGTGGAGAACAATTGAGGAGACGCCCGACATTGACCTCTGGCACACACATAGGAACTCAAGCACACACAACTGCTTTTTAGAACAAAGGAAAATAAATAACTGACTTCAACGTATTTTAGCTTCATGTTCACCATGACAAAAGAGTTTGTTTCTCTAGCTTTTCTTTGTTCTTTTGCACTTTCACTTTTTAAAAAAATAAGTAGACATGAGGCAGCTGTCCACTCATACTTTTAAAAGTTTAGCCTATAAGATTTACAGTGCATGCTTGTAATTCCAGCGCTTTGGAAGTGGTTGCAGGAAGAACAGGAGTTAAAGGTCAGCCTTACATATATAGTGAGTTCAAAGCCAGCCTGGACAATATGTGTCTCTCAAAACACAAACAAAACGCCCTTCAAGCCTGTACTTTTAAATGTCAGATTTGCCATTTAATATTAGTTTCACAAGTATTTCAGTTCATGTCTTATGCTCTAGTTCTCTTAAATATAAGCTTAATTTCTTTACTTTTAGTGCATTTAGGAAAACACTGAGTTTGAAACCAGGAGGTTTAATGCAAAGCTTACCCTGGCATTGTACTTAGTAGCAGTGAACAATCTAGTTTACCTACCCACTTACCTTTCTTTCTTTGTTAAAGAGTTTTGAGGAGCTGGAGATTAACTGAGGCCACGTGGATGCTAGACAAGCTCTCCACCACTAAACTACAGCCCCAGCCAGCGTTTCTTTACTCATTTCTCCTAATGTCTGTATCCTTCTGGAACCCACACTTTAAGTCCTTACTTTGAAGGTGGTGGCAACAGGAGATGGGTCTTTGGAAGGTGTTTAGTTCAAGAGTGGAATTGGTGTCCTAGGAAAAGAGGCTGAAAAGAGACACCCGACTGCTTGCATTCTGTGAGGACACAGTGTACAGTGCTGCTCTGTGAGACAGACACCAGGTTTGGTGCATCTTAATCTTGGATGACTGGTCTCTAGAGTCATAGAAGCAAGGTTATTTTTTTCTACAAAACCACTAATTTAATGATTTTTGTTAAAAATAGGAGCCCAAACAGAATAAGACATGGGGTAATAAATTCTACCTTATAGTGAGAATCAAATGATTTTTGAAATATTTTTATAAATAATAAAAGTTTTAAAAATTATGATCACAGAAATGGCTTTTCTTTTTATTTCTTTGAAACTATTCTTTAAAAGTGAGTCATGGGGCCAGCCAGATGGCTCAGGAGGTAAAAAGTACTTGCAGGGCAAGCATGGTGAAACTTGAACCTGAGTTCAATTCCTAGAAGTTGTGTTAAGAGTAGGGGAGACCCAAGTCCACAGAGTGATATTCTGGCCCTCATGTGTGCTGCCTTCACACACAAACAGTGAAGTACACCCAATAATGATAAAATGGCTGTTAAAAGAACACAGTGGTATGTGTCTGCGATCCTAGCACTATGGACACTGAATCAAGAGAATCATGAGTAGGGCTCTCCTGGGCTACAGAGAGTTCAAGGCCAACCTAACTATAGCTACATATTGAGACTCTGAAAAACAACAACAACAAAGACACAATGGAGATTATTGCCATTATGCATGATTCTAAGACGACTTCCAAAGCTCTAGCCTTTATCATTTGCTTCTGTTCTCCCTTCAGGGTCTTTCATTTAAGCTGCAGCAACTTTATAGTTATTTTGTAAAAAGGAATTTCTCAGCCTACAAAAAATTTTTTTTGAAAAAATTTTTAATAGTTTTTCTTTCAGTTAAAGAAAACCTATGTAAAGCTATTTAAAAACATGGTTTACAATGACCTATTAATATTTGCCTTGTAAAAATTAATACTCAGTTTGTTTCTTTGTGTTGCAGTTAGAAGAATTGAATTCTTCTATGTATCCTTTGTCTACTATCAACCATGTAAAGTTCATAATCTATTTTTCTGGGTAAATAATTCTTACCATATCTTATTTTATTTTACTTTATTTTATTTTATTACTTTATTTACTAGGGGTATGCCTCTTCACTTAGTTTCCAGATCAGTTTGTTTCATAGTTTTGTATGCTGAAATTTTGTGTCTGCTTTGTTCTTTGTTTTATATTGTTTCCACATTTTTCAGAACAAATTTTAAGTATTACTTTTCAAGTCTTGGAAATTGTGTATTGGGCTACAGAAATTATTTTGACTTTTAGATTCTGAAACTACCTGGCAGATATCCAAAGATATACTTAGCATTATTCCTTAAGGTGCATAAAATTGAAATTCAAGTACCACTAAAACACAGCTTTCAAGGGGGTCCTTCCACAGCTTGTGAAGTGTGATCTCCATGCTGAAGTAGCATAGTAGTGAGTTAACTTGAAGGAAAATACCAAGTCACAGGTAGGTTGTTTTGATTTTGATATTTCAGTTTGAGACTATGACATAAAGAACTTTTCAAACCTTTTTTTAAAATGTGTTTGCCAACATGATTGCTGATAAGAATTATATTGCTAAGAATGATACGAAATGATTCTACCTTTAGCATGCTTTCATGAAAGGGAGACTCGCCCCTTGAGTGCAATAATGACACATGAGGCAGGACTGTTTGGAATGTGATGTACATGTTAACAATGTGCCATTCCACACATCCGTTAACATCTTCAAGAGGCGTCTGTAATATGAGCTGCTTTGTTTAATGGTATGTATGAGGAAATGTCTAAACTACGTAGAATACACAGAAGGTAGAATAGCAAGCAAGCCTGAATCCTGCTGTGACATTTTACTGGGATTAATTGCTCAGCTGTGCAGTAACAGTGATTAAGGCTGTGCTGCTGCTTTGCGCTCGGACATGAGTATGAATTCACTTGCTGTTCTTAAGTAGTCAGCTCTTACCACTTCTGCTCTTACCCTTTCATTCTCTGTGAGAAACTGCAGGTGCATAAAACTTGATGTGTCAATGTTTTGATTTCATGTTCCAACTTCAGCTTTAATATTAAATATGGAAGCCACTACCTGTATAGCTGTTGAGCATATGGCATATGTTTAGCTAGTCATAGTTAAAATATGCTTTGACTGTAATGAGACTAAATTTTAGAAGTTAAAAAAAAACATAAAATATTTCAATTATGATTATGGGTTGAAAGCATTGTTGCTCTTATTTTGAGACAAGGTTTTCCTTAAGTAGCCCATGCTGGCCTCCATTATTTGATACTGTTGCCTCTGCCTTTCAAGTGCAGAGTTACAGGTTTGCTACCATGTGTAACTTAAAGTTTTAACGTTTATA
>CM053763.1:13802375-13834650 GCA_028658305.1 Pachyuromys duprasi
CTGTGCGGCCCAGGTTGTCCTGAACTTACAGCAATCCTTCTGCCTCACTTCCACCAGTGCTGGCTTTACACATTGGTTCTTCTTCTTCTTCTTTTTAACCATTGTTAACTTTTTAAAGGCCTTTTCACAGGTTATATACAATGTATATATCATATTAGAGTTTTTATCCCCACTAAGCTGTGTTTTTAGATGTCTAGGAGCTAAGATAGCACATTTTATTCATTCTTTCCATGATGTTCAGCTTGTACGTCTGATACAGAGACACTCTATCCTTTGTTCTTCTTATCAGACAGATGACATTCATGCTGACCACTCCCATTCAAATGTTTGGTTTGTACCTGTAACCTAACATTCTACCTTACTTTTCTGTCTGATGATTTTTCCGTGTGCTAAATCTCAAACCACTTAACTAGACAACAGTATTTTTCCATGCCCATGCTTATCGTATGTTTTTGCAACCCCTGCCATGTATGTGTGCTGACTTGTAGTTGTTCTCAGTGTATTCAGATCACTGTGTGAATTGATCCTTAAAAGGTGGGCAATGGATAAACAGTTTAGGTCTCGGAGGAAAATGAAAGGACAAGGGAATACATTCAGGGATTCGATTTTGTTCACAGTTTTCTTGGCGGATGATAAAGATTATAGAAAAACCTCTAGAGTTGTGATAATATTTCATGTTTGGGCTTTATAAGGAAATTGTTTCCTAAACATGAGAAAATAGCATCTTGAGGGATTGTCATAATTCAGTTAGTCTTTAATGTTCTATTTTCACTGATTCTCTATCATGAAAATGGTTCTTGCTGTGTCACATGATGTTACACTCCTATAACTTCATCACTGGAGGCTGAGGCAGAAGGATTTGGAATTTGAGACTACATAACTAGATGCTGAATGTTTTTAAGCTTCAAACTTATACACATAGCATAATTCTCTGCATTGAGCTACTGTCCAAACATGTTGGCAATATTCTAGCTTTCCCATTACGCCTCCTCTGCTCTCCCACCTTACCCCCCTCTGTTTATCCTTTTCCCCCTTCTTCCATCCTTTACCGTATGTCTTCTGTTTCCTGGATACTGAGTGTAAATTCCTGAAATTTAAAAGAAGTACTCAGTTTAAAATGAAAATCTTCTTAACTGATGAATTCAGACAGAAACTGCATTTGGCAGATGCACAGGATGTTCCCAATACATCTACCAGCTGAAGCAGTCTGCAACCTGCTCTGTGGGATTTGCAGAGAAGCAGCAGTCATTACTGTTCCAGCTGAACCCAATAGCAGAATCATCTTCCACAACAAAATTCAAGTAACGAAACTGCAAGTGCAATGATTGTGTTCACACGCCGCTTCTAGTCGCTGTGCTTGCTGTAATTCACCGCTGGGGAGGCCTTGGCCTGGCTGCAGGTCTGATCAGGAAGTGGGATACAGAGCTGTGCTGCTGTGCTTTCTTCTGTTGCCTTAAGGGTTATACTTGAAATGCATTGTGCTAAATATTCGGTGGAGCTGAAGGATTTGTCCTTCCTGCCATCACCACACTGACCCAGTGTGGGTCACGTGTTGGTGATGTACAGGGCCCCTGTGGCAGCCTACCTTGAGTTTACGTCAGACAATCAGTACACATGAGGTGTGTTTCCCAATGGCCAATGAAAAATGTTTAATAAGTATTTGTGAAATTTGCTATTTTTAATAAAGTGGTTGTTTTGAATGATTGTCTCTGTTGTCTGTTTGGAAGACCTTGTAGTCTTCAAATCTGGAAACAAGGGTTTAATCCTCCAAAGTAAATTGTGTGTGTAAAAGATGAAGATTTTGCACCATCTCTGTGAATTCTGTACCTTCTGCACACTTAAATACTGTTTAATCAAAGTACATGGCTTTAAAGTTAGACCTTGATTTCAATCCCCAGTCTTTCTGTTAGCTGTCTAATGTGCATGTACTCAGGTTGAGTTCAACTTTCATTTCTGACGTGGCATGTGAGGAATTGCCGACTGGTAGTGGTTGCATAAGGAATAATAGAAGTGTGTGAAAGATGTGTAGTGTGGAGCTGAGGCCAGGAAAGCTCAGCCTCACTATCTCTTCCACGTTTCTTAGTTTCAGTGATGAGAATCATACCCAGGCTTCATGAGGGCTAAGTAAACACTATCACTGAACTACACCAGCTACCCTTTTAGAAATATTTTTTTAAAAATTCTTGACAGTTTCAAGTATCTACAATGTGTCTTGATCATACCACTCCCAACCCCCTTCTTCCACTCCTCCTGAGCCCCTTCCCACCTTCATATGCTATTTTAACAACTCCCTGGGTCCATTTAGTGCTGCCTATATGTGCCTGGATGTGGGGCCATCCATGGGTAGCCTACAAGTAGCCATACCTCCAAAAAAATGACTTCCACTCCCCCAGCAGCCATCAGTTGTAAATAGCTCTGCAGCTAGGGGTCATAGCTCATGAGCTTCTCTTGCGTCCATGGAGGAATGTTAACTGGCTTGATCTTACATAGGTAGCCACAGTGCAGTGAGCTTATTACTGCGGTGACCATGTCATGTCTGGAAGATCGCATTTCACAGCAATCCTCCCATCCTCTGGCTCTCACATTCTTTCAGGTTTTTTTTTTTTTTTTCCTATAATGTCCCCTGAGCCTTGGGAGAGTTGATATAAACGGCTTATTTAGAGCTAAGTATTCAACGATCACTCTCAACAATTTAGTCAGCTATGAGATTGCTGCCCATTGCAGAACAAAGCTTCTCTGACCAGGGTTAAGAGCAGCACTAATCTATGCATATAAACATATATATCTAGAAAGTAATATGGCAATATTAGGTACTCTCCTCCTATCACCTCTCCAGCCATGGGGTTTTGACTAGATTTATAGTGCCAGACATGAATTTCCATCTTTGGAGCAGGCCTCAAATCCAATCCAAAAGCAGTTGGCTATACCCCATAACAGTCATGCCATGATTGTACCAATAGGCACATCTTTCTGGGCAGGGTAGTATTACAGTATGTAGGGCTCACCACTGGGAAAGTCTGTTAACTTTTCCTCCCCAGTGAAGTCCATAACATCTTTTAGCACTGTAAAAATTAGCTGTCAGGAAAGAAGTTCCTAGTCAGTTTCAATCTGATTTCTCTATGTGTTCATCCATAGGGGCCTACCTTTTATGTATGGTGGGGAACCAAAAACGATAGCTTGTGTTATTTGGGATGCCTCTGGTCCTTTCTGACCAGTAACTCATTGGCAAGTATCTCATATACAACACTGAGATTTCATTTACAAATCTGGTCTTCTGGGAGAACACTGTCTACTCATTAAAGAAAGATACTGCTATTCAAACTCCTTTTTAAAAGTATTTTAAAATTAGCTTACAGTTCTTGGTTGTGTTTGACTCACCTCCATTCCTGTTGAAGCATAGTCTAACCCCCTACACACACTTGTACCTCACATTTGTTCCGCATATTTACCCTCTTAAGGTGTCCCAGCCCATATATGCTATTTTTAGCTTCCTGACCTCAAATAAAACACGCAATTAGGGGCTGGAGAGAGAGCTAAGTGATTAAGTGCTCTGTCTGTTCTTCCAGAGGTCCTGAGTTCAATTCCCAGCAACCACACGGTGGTTCACAACCATCTATACCCTCTACTACCCTCTTCTGGCATGTACATAGAGCATTCAAAACAACTAAATGTTTTAAAACACACACACACAAATTAAAAATCTGAAGCTAGCTAGCATCCACATGCAAATAAGGCATTTGTCTTTCTGGGCCTTGTTTACCTCTGTATCATATTCTTTAGTTTCATCATTTGCTGTCAGAAAGTCAGGATTTTCTTTTCCTAATGTCTACATAAGCTGCCATCGTGTGGGACTAGGTTAATTTCATTTTCTCCCTGCTGTCAGTTGAGTAGTAGGTATCCCTGTGGTAGAGGGTAAAATCCTTTAGGTATATGCCCAGAAGTGATATAACTCAGTAATATGGTAGTTCTAATTTTAGCTTTTGGAGGCACTGCCACATGGATTTCCATAGTGACTGCACCAATTTACATTCCCACCAACGGTGGATAAACATCCCCATTTCCCTATATTCTCAGCATTTATAACCCTGGCAGTACATCTTCTGACTAAGGTAAGAGAGAATCTCAATTTTAATTTAATTTTTTTGATGCCTGGCCATCTTTTAACATAGATGTTGCAAAATCATTATATGTTTTAAAAATTGAATGACAGATGATCTCCAAAACCTGCTCTGAGAGCAAACTATTTTAACCTAGTTTTGTGTTTTAGACTTCATACTTTGGTTTTGTTTAGCTTCACGATTCATAGGATTTCTAACTTTACCGTACTCACAGTAGTGTGAAATCTTTCCATGTTAAGTACAAAAGAGAGAGAGAGAGGGAAGAGGGAAGCTTCACAATAAACACATTAAGACATTTTGATCAAAGCAATTAGAAACATGTTGATGTTCACGTGTCTTTCTAACTCCTGTATAACTAATACTGTTTTAAAAAACGTTAAAATTTTCTGAGGATTTGCTAAAGATGAACATGAGAAAGGGTAAGAAACGCTACGTTTCCCACCCCAGGACTTAAAAAGTGCTGTCTTATGTAAAGCTAAGCAGACTTTGCTTCAGCGTCTAAGTCTTTCTTGGCAGACAGCAGCTTTGTGTCTGTCACGTTTTCCCAGAATCTTGCAAGACCCTCGAGATTCGGCAGCAACTGCCTCCCACTGCTAACAAAAGAAACCCACCCAGAACTTCAGAAAACGGCAGGAAGGTGAGAGCCTGGGTGTATGAGTCCTGCAGGAAAGAACAAGGTTGGCCACTGGAGCGCAGCACTGAACAGGGACCCGAGCTGTGGCACGGAGGCTGGCCTGTGCTGTCTTCGCTATGGAGATGGAGCTGTTGGCGCCCCACCCACCTACCCAGCCTGTGCTGTGGAGAGCTGCCTCTCCCTTTCTCTGCATAGTGCCAAGAGGAGACTGCCGCCGCTGTGCTCAGCCCCTTGGCTACTTCCAGGAGGTAAAGCCGATGTCTTTTCCTTGGGGCCTTTGGAAAAACCTTGAGCAGTGCCCTCATGGCCTTGGAGACCCCTGGCAGGGTTAGGTTTGTTGGACTGTGTCAACTGAAATCTTCCCTCTTCCAGACATTCCTGGGGTAGAAAGAAGTGCCTCGGCACTTTGGAAAACACTGGTGTTTCCCAGGACTCCAGGTTGGCTCATCCCAGCGATCCCTCTCTGGCTGTCTGATCTCAGTCTGTTTGCTACTCTGGAGTCCAAAGATATGGGAAGGGGCCAATAAAGAAGAGACTGAGATTCTGCAGTGACTAGGTTATGGTTCTAAGATTTCATATGCTATGATTTCATGACTATGGTGAATAATTATGACACATTGCTAAATGTATCTCTTGAGAAGTACTCATCTTGCGCTTACTAATAAACATTGCTCGAAGTATCAGAACAGTTTCCTGGCACCATCTGTATTCAAGTGCACTCAGTTCAAACACAAGTATGCACGTCCTGCCTGTGGCCGTCTGTCCTCAGCAACTTGATGTTTGTGTTGCTCAGGAGCCTTAGAAATTGTGTTCTAAAAACACTAATTTCAATGGGAGACAAATAGGAGTGAAGGAAGTTTAAAAAAATAGGGCAACAGTAAGGGATTATTTTTCCTGAATGAATTTAAATAGTGCAGTTACCTCTTGCTTTGATTTGCAGCTTTAAATCAGTAAGCAGATCTAGCATTTAAAAATCCAGCACAAGTGCCATTTTCCTGAATCTCTCTGTCTCTTTCTGTGTGTGTGTGTGTGTGTGCATGAGAGGGGAGATCTAAATAGCTCAGACTGCCCTCCAATTCACTGTGTAACCAAGGATGACTTTTAACTCTTGACCCACTTGCCTGTGCATTGAAGACCTGGAGTTACACGTGTTTGACACCACACCAGTGTATACGGTGGTGCTAGGGATGGAACACTGGTTTTCATGCATGCTGGCCAAACACTTTACTTACTGAACTACATCCTCAGCCCCAGGGAGTAGTGTGGTTTTATTATTATTATTTATTAGCAATGGTGTTTTAATGTACATATTTCATCAAGACAACCCATCACCCCATTACCTATTATTTTCTTGCATATTTAATATAAATATATACAGTGGCTTACATTCACATTAAATTATGCACCAAATGTGGGTAAATGAACTTGACTGGGATTGCCTTTCTTTTCTGGTTTTTCACTGGTTACCCTCACCTTTTTTGTATGTTGCAGCTCTTCCCTGTAGTCTGTAGACAACCTCTTTAAAGGATGTTTTTGAATGTTTTGAATTCATTTTGGATGCTAAATGAAGCACTTCCCAATTTGCATGTGTGAACTGTAAAAGTGTTAAATACATGCTGAATTCAATCACCTCTCTGCCAACGAATATTATTATTATTATTTTTTGCATGGGCCAGGTATGGTGGCATACTCCTTTAATCACAACACTTGAGAGATAGAGACAGGCAGATCTTGGTGAGGCCAGCCTGGTCTACATAGTGAGTTCCAGGGTTACATAAAGAGACTCTGTCTCAAGACAAAAACAAAAAAATTGTGTATATGTCTCTCTGTGTTTGTGTATGTATATATCTCTATGTCTTCGTGTACAAGTGTGAGGGAGTGCACAGAGCTCAGAAGAGAGTTGGAGTTAGAAGTAGCTGTGAGGCACCTCATGTGGGTGCTGGGAATTGCAAACAGAAGAACTGAGCCATCTCTCTGCTCTCTATCTATATCCTCTGTAGAAGTGGAGTGTGACTGCCTGCTCTGCATTTCTCCAGCTACAAAATAAATCACTCAGGGAAACATTTAACTGGTGCTTCTGGTTTATTCCAACAGGGAGACAGCTCTCTCTACAGACTGCTGCCCAGCCATTTCTTCTCTTAATCCGGGTGTGGTTGTTCCAAGAAAATAACAAGATAAACACAATAGTTTTTTTTTTCTTTTCTACTCATACACTTGCTTACTACAACACTTCATTCCTGTCACCAAAATGGGAGATATCTCTCTATCAGTTTTCCGGTGGCGCCCAATGGGGCTCTCATTTGGTCTGACCCTGATACTGTCTGCCTGGAGTTAGCACATAGACTATGCTAATCAGCTTTCTGTTACTGTAACACATATCCAAGATGACTTGGAAAAAGAAAGATTTATTTGGACCCACAGTGCTGAAGGTTTCAGTCCCTGAAGTTGTCCCTGCTGTTTTGGGCCTTTGCTGAATAGCATACCATATTGGGAGTATATGTTTAGAAATGAAAAGAGAATGAAGAAAATAAGGGAACAGGGGCCCTCCATGGTTTGACATCAATGAGCTAAAGACTTCCCAGGAGTCTGCTCTCAGGAAAGTTTCACCTCCTTTAAGCTCTGCCAGTAGCACACTCTGGTGCTATGCCTTTAACATATGGGACTTTGCAGGAACCTTCCAAAATTCAAACTACAGCAGGTGCCAACCACAACTCCCAAGCTAGGTTCTGAGTCTCTAACTAACCAACTGAACGAAGTTCCTATGACCGCCTCCATTTTTGAGTAACTTGCTATATTGCTCTACATGCATTAGACAAGTCACTCAGAGAAGACTCAGCACCACTTAGATGAGTTTAAAAAGATGTTCCTCAGTCCAGCCTTGGATGACTGACTAATCTCCAGCTGACACTTGCTGACACAGCTCTGAGAGGCCCAGAGCTAGAGGCCTGGTTAAGCTGTAACTATATGCCTAACTCAAACACTGCCAGGTAACCAGGCTGGGTTTGTTTAAATGTGGTTTTGTCATGGAATATCTTGTTTTCTCCATCTATGGTGATTGAAAGTTTTGCTGGGTATAATAGTCTGGGCTGACATCTGTGTTCTCTTAGGTTCTGCATGACATCTGTCCTGGCCTTTCTGGCCTTCATAGTTTCTGTTGAGAAGTCAGGTGTGACTCTGATTGGCCTGCCCTTATATGTTATTTGCAGCACTTAATATTTTTTCTTTGCTCTGTATATTTACTGTTTTGATTATTATTTGGTGGGAGGAATTTCTTTTTTCATCTAGGTTATTTGGTGTTCTGTAAGCCCCTTGTGTGCTTAAAAGCATATCTTTCTTTAGATTGGGAAATTTTCTTCTATGATTTTATTGAAAATATTTTCTGGTCTTTGGAGTCTTTTTTTTCTTCTGTTGCTACTATTCTTAGGTTTTGTCTTTTCATCATCATGGCCTTGATTTCTTGGATGTTTTGTGTCAGAAATTTTTTCAATTTAATATTTTCTTGGACAGATGCATTGATTTCTTCAATTGTGTCTTCTGTGTCTGGGATCCTCTCCTCTGTTTCCTTTATTCTCTTGGTGATGCTTAGCTCTATAGTTCCTGTTCTCTTCCCTAAGCTTTTCATCTCCAGGATTTTCTTGGTTTTCATTTTCTTTATTGAATCTTCCATTTTGAGGTTTTGAATGTTTTAATCATTTTTCACCTGTTTGTGTTTTCCTGTATGTCTTTGATTTGATGTATATTTGATTTGATGTATGTATGTTTGATATATCTTTGCTTTCCTGTATGTCTTATTTATTTGATTGAATTTTCCTGTATTTCTTTGAGGGATTTGTTTTCTTTTTAAAGTACTCTTAATATCTTCATAAGCATAGATTTAAGGTCATTTTCCTGTGTTTTAGCTGCTTAGGATATTCATTTTTTGGTTTCAGAATCTGGTGGAGCCTTATTGCACTGGGTTTTGTTGATTGTGTTTTTTTGCTGGTCTTTAGCCATCTGTTTGTGGCTGTCATTGCTGGTTATTCCTAGAGCCAGTTGGGATTTTCAGGCATGGAGGGGAAGTTCTGCCTGGATTGTATGCTTGGGGCTAGACCTCTGTGACGCGCTTGCAGCTTTTCTCTTCTGGTTGTGTCCCAGTTGGACCTATAGGCAGGAGGTATGATTCTTTACCTTGTGTGAAACAGTCTCATCAGGTCTGCTCAGGGCAGCTGGTAGGGCTGTGAACAGTAGGCTGGGTTTCTGAGTCTCTGGAATCCAGAGTTGTCCTTGGGTGAAGGGTTTGCCAGGAAGTCTGAGGCTGGATCCATGCATGTCTGGGTGCCAGGGTCTCCTCTTTCTGGTGTTTCGGAGTCAGCAATGGGGACTGTTGCTTGCTTGCAGTTCTTGCTCTCTAGGTAGATACTCAGATTCTTTGAGGGGCTGGGCTCTGCCATCTTGGGACCAGATTCTGTGTGCTCCTATTGTCTGGCTGGTTCCCACTGGAAGAATGGTAGAATTGTGGGCAGGAGGCTGAAGGTGGTGTTTCTGATGTTCTGATGCTGCTGTGTTGACCTCTGGGGACTAGGAGGAGTCTGGAGCCGTGCATCCCTAGTATTTGGGAGTTGTGTTTAGGTAGGGGGAAGGTGCTAGCTGATCATGTGTCTCTTGGGTCCAGGGGAAGTCCATGAAGGTCTGGGACTGAGTCCCTAGCTCCTGGAAAGCCTCCTTTTGCCTCAAAAACAACATGACATTTTGGATTCCAAAGGCAGGCTACACTCTTGGTTAGCAGTCACTGCTCACCTCTTTGTCAGATACTGTGTGTACAGTGTTAGGCCATCTTAGGGAGTCTAGGGCTACCTTCAAATGAAAAAGATCTGAAAAGAAATATTTTTTTCTGACACCAAGCTTATTTTTTTGGCTGGCTTCTCAAAGATTGTCCTGCCTTAGTTTCCTGAGTGCTTGTATTAAAGGTTATTTACTAGAGAAACTGCTCAGATGTGGGTTTAAGCCAATAAAACGTTTTTATTAGCCAGACAGTGACTATATGGGATGTATGTGATCTCAGTGTAGCACTGAGCCTTTCTCAGGGTGAGCTTTTTAAAAAATGTTTTATAATATTTTTTACTTTATGTCCGGATTGTAGCTCTCTTCCGTTGTCTCCTCCTTGTCCCATCCTCCCTCCCACTTCCCCCCATTCCCCTCCCCTAGTCCTCAGCAAGGGGGAAGCTCTCCTCCCCTACCATCTGACCCCAGGCTATCAAGTCTCATCAGGGCTGTCTGGATCCTCTTCCTCTGTGGCCTGGCAAGGCTGCCCCACCAGGGGGAAGTGGTCAAAGAGCAGGCAACAGAGTCCATGTCAGAGACAGCCCCTGCTCTCCTTACTAGGACACCCACATGGAGACTGAGCTGCCTGTTAGCTATATCTGAGCAGAGGGTCTAGGTCTTCATGCAGACAATGGGAATAGCCCAACCTCAAGACCCAGCTATACCACTCCTGTGTGTATACCCAAAAGATGATCTACAATACAACAAGGACACTTGCTCAACTATATTCATAGCAGTTTTATTTGTAATACCCAGAAACTGGGAACAAACCTAAATGTCCCTCAACTGAAGAATGGATACAGAAATTGTGGTACATTTACACAATGGAATACTACTCAGCTATTAAGAACAAGGAAATCATGAAATTTGCAGGCAGATGGATGGAACTAGAAAAGATTATCCTGAATGAGGTAACCCAGAACCAGAAAGACATGCATGGAATATACTCACTTATAAGTGGATATTAGCCATCTAATACAGGATAACCATACTTCAATCCATAGACTTAAAGATGCTAAATAACAAGGAAGACTCTAGGGAGGATACTCAATTCTCATTCAGAAGAGCAAATAGAATAGACATCAGAAGCGACTGAACAGAGGGAACAGCATAGGAGCCTACCATAAATGTCCTCTGAAAGACTCCACCCAGGAGGGGATCGATTAAAGCAGATGTTAAGACTCACAGCCAAACTTTGGGCAGAGCGCAGGGAGTCATAGGAAAGAGTAGGGGAATAGAAGGACTAGAACAGACAGGAGCTCTATAAGAAGACCAACAGAACCAATAAATCTGGACCCATAAGGCCCTGCAGAGACTGATGCACCAACCAAGGACCATGAATGATCAAGGTGAGCTTTTTTTAAAAGTAATTTATTTATTTTTATATTAATCACAGGTTATATATTTTGTATCCCAGCCATAGTCCCCTCCCTCATTCCCTTCCACTCTCCCCATCCCTCCCTCATCTTCTCCCTGCCCCCCTCCAAGTCCACTGATAGGGGAGGACCTCACCCCCTTCCATCTGACCCTAGCTTATCGTGTCTCTTCAGGGCTGGCTGCAGTGTCCTCTTCTGGGATCTAGTTAGGCTGTTCCTCCCTTGGGGCAGTCGACAAGCCAGCCATTGAGTTCATGACTGAAATAGTCCCTGTTCCCCTTACTAGGGTACCCAGTTGGGTACTGAGCTACCATGGGCCACATTTGAGCAGGGGTTATAGTTTGTATCCATACATGGTCCTTGGTTGGAGAAACAGTCTCATAGAAGACCCCTGTGCCCTGACCTATTTAGTCTTTGTGGGGCTCTTGTCCTCGCCAAATCTTACTAACTCCCCCTTTTTTCATATGATTCCCTGCACTCTGGTAATGGCTTGGTTGTGAGTCTTAATATCAGCTTTGATTTATTGTTAGTTAGAGTCTTTCAGAGGCCTTCTGTGGTAGGCTCCTGTCCTGTTGCTTGTTTCCTCCTACATTCAATGTCCATCCCATTTGTCCATCTAACCGATGATTGATCATCCCACCCTGGGTCCTCCTTCTTGCGTATTCAAGGTGAGCTTTTAAGCACACACACACAAAAAACAAAACAACAACAACAAAAACAAAACAAACAAACAAAAAAACACAAAAAAAACCATGTCCTGGGTTGACATACTTCAGTTAGCCACTGGGCAGCAGTGGTGGCACACACATTCAATCCCAGCACTCAGGAGTCAGGGGCAGGTGGATCTCTGTGAGTTCAATGCCAGCCTGGTCTACAGAGTGAGTTCCAGGGACACACAGAGATACCCTGTCTCAAAAACAGACAAACAACCAGAAGCAGAACTACAGAAGCCAAAAAGCAAGGTTAATACATTTAGAGATATTCCTGTAACTGTGGGATTTAATGGATTAGGTCTTTTCATTTTTGGCAAGGTGATATTGTCTACATGTTGAGTTTTATAGACTGAATGGCTCTTCCATCATGGAGTCAGCTGTGCTAAGGTCTGGGGCCTGTTACACTGGGAATGATGTGCCATCACTTCTGGATTCATCTATTGTTCTTAATGGTTTGCTTAGACTGTGTTAATGTTATAGATTAGTTTAAGAGAATCAATCAGTTCAGTCTGCTGAGCACTGTAACCACAAATTCAGCACATTTATTGATGATTTTAGATTTTTTTAGGACTTTAGAATATTTTTTCCATAACACTTGTACTCATATATTTTCATGAGTTTTTGGTGTTATTGTAACTATATCACTTTACAAACTTCCTGTTAAAAATAGAGACTCAAAAAAATTAAATAGAGCTCAAAGTGTTACAAAGTGAACTTACCCGGACTCCTATTTCTAGATCAATCTCATCCTCTAGAATGTAATGCCCCCTCCCAAATGTTACTCTCTTTCCTTCTCCAAAGAAAATTGTCTTGATTCTTAACACCAGTGTGGCCAAACTATATTATTCTGTTCCTACCTGCTTCTGTCACTAGGATATGTGTGTGATCCAGCCATGGTTGTGTGTCCTTCATTCCATGATACACAGTATTCCCTTACATGGATATATGATAGGTTCATCCATCCAACTGTTGGTAGGTGCTTGGATGATTCCCACTCAAGGCAATTCAGTGCATCAGTACATAAGTCTTTTTGACGTTTTAAGTCATATGTGTACTTTTTCTATTAGGGCAATTACATGTATTTGTTCAACTTCAGTAAGTAATGCCAAACAGCTGTCTAAAATACATTTCCAGCAGCTGTATCTGAGTTCTAAATGTAGCCCTCTTTGGTCTCTGTGGGTACTTTTTCGCGCGTGCACACACACACACACACATACAGTACATAGAAATACATAGCTACATATATATAAAAATAAAATGTTAAATTCTTTTACTTGCTAAATGGGCAGGTCTACCCAGTATCACCCTAACTTTTTCAAAAGTCTTACCAAGGAGTTTCATGGTCACACCCCCTGTTTGATCTTTGTCCAAAGGCTGTTACTTAAGGCTCTGCTGGAAACTGCCAGATTGTCTGCTCCCAAACTAAGCATATCTTTCATGTTGGTGCTGGCTGCCTCACTGGACTTAATTATATATAACTAAAGAAGTTAATCAACCAGAAGTTTCTATATTCTGCTTGGAACCTCTCTAGTCATGTCTATGTGTTCACAGTTCCACATTGTATCAGTCACAGTAACATAGGCAAAAGTGTCACTCAACAGAGCTCATTAATACAGTTCACCTTCTAATCCTGTCTTAGTAATTCACCTGTGCTTTGTCTCCTCATCACCCTGGACCCAGTAGCAATGCTGTTTTAAGTTATGTGTAGCTTAAATATACTTCCAGGTATACTGGTTTTATTAATTCTGAATAACAAACAATCTAAAAGGATGGCTCCAAATATATTGTCTTGGTTCAGCTGGGTGACCTGGGGAAGTTTCCCTACTTCATGTATGCTGGGTGGAGCCATTCTTTCTCTGCAATCTAAGTGCCACCTTTATCACAAATCAAGTGACCATATACACGTGGCTCTATTTCTGGACTTGTTGAATTCTGTTGTTTTGTCTGTTCTTGGGCCACTATTTCACATGCTTACTGACCCTGACTTTAGAATAAACAAATCCTGCACATGTGCGGTTAAGTCATGACTCTTCCAAGTTGTCTTTTGCTCTTCTAGATACATTTTCTTATCAGCTTTTCAACATCTTTTGGATTTTAATTGAGATTACATTGAGTAATAGAGAAAATTGGAAGAGCTGACATCTTTACCAATATATGTTCTTTTTTGCATCTCTTAAACACTTATCTTGGTACAGTTTTCAGTATTCTATGTGGAATGCTTGTCCCTTATATTTGGATTTGATTTTAGCTGCTATTTCTAAGTGATACATTGTTGTTTGTGAGAAACTGAAGAGATGGCTCAGTGGCTAAGGGCAGTGGCTGCTCCTTCAGAGGCCCCTGGGGTTCAATTCCCAGAAGCTCACAACTGTTTGTAATTCCAGCTCCAGGGGATCTGGCCCCCTCACTCACACAGACATACAGCCAAAACATCAGTACACAGAAAATGAACATATCTCATTCAGTTTTTTTAAATGTTTGTGAGCATATGGGAATAAAATTGATTTTTGCATGTTGATCTTGTATGAAGCAGCCATGCTAGACTTACTCTTTAAACCTGTCAAATCATCTGTTGATTCTTTCTTAATTAAATTTTTATTTTTTATATTACAGTTTATTCACTTTGGATTCCAGCTGTAGCCCCTCCCTCATACTCTCCCAATCCCGCCCTCCCTCCCTCATCTCCTCCCATGCCCCTTTCCAAGTCCACAGATAGGGAGGTCTCCCTTCCTTTCCATCTGACCCTAGCTTATCCAGTCACATCAGAACTGGCTGCATTGTCCTCCTCTGTGGCCTGGGAAGGCTGCTCCCTCATTAGAGGGAGGTGGTCAAAGAGCTAGCCACCGAGTTCATGTCAGGGACAGTCCCTGTTCCCTTTACTAGGGAACCCACTTGGATACTGAGCTGCCATGAGCTACATCTGAACAGGGGTTCTAGGTTATCTCCATGCATGGTCTTTTGTTGGATTATCAGTCTCAGAAAAGACACCTGTGCCCAGATATTTTGGTTCTGTTGCTGTCCTTGTGGAGCTCCTGTCCTTTCCAGGTCTTAACTATTTCCCACTTCTTTCATAAGGTTCTCTGCACTCTGCCTAAAGTTTGGTTATGAATCTCAGTAGTGCTTTGATACAATTCTGGGTAGAGTCTTTCAGAGGCCCTCTGTGGTAGCCTCCAGTCCTGTTTCCTGTTTTCTCCTCCAATGTCCATCCCATTTGCCTTTCCGAGTGAGTATTGAGCATCTTACTCAGGGTCCTCTTTCTAGCTCAGCTTCTTTAGGTGTACAGATTTTTGTAGGTTTATCCTATATTATATGTCTACTATCCACTTATAAGTGAGTATATACTGTGTGTGTCTTTCTGTTTGTGGGATACCTCACTCAGGATGATTTTTTCTAGTTCCCACCATTTGCCTGCAAATTTCCTGATTTCCTTGTTTTTAATTGCTGAGTAGTATTCCATTGTGTAAATGTACCACAATTTCTGTATCTATTCCTCAACTGAAGGACATCTGGGTTGTTTCCAGGCTATTACGAATAAAGCTGCTACGAACATGCTTGAGCAAATGTCCTTGTTGTGTACTTGAGCTTCTTTTGAATATATGCCTAGGAGTGATATAGCTGGTTCTTGAGGAAGCGCTATTCCTAAATGTTGAGAAAGTGCCACATCTGTTGATTCTTTACCATACATGTTAATAATGACAATTTTATTTTTCCCTTAACATTATTTTCACATTTTTTGTGTGTTATTGGGTGATCACACTGTAAAGAGTACTCAAAAAATGTCAAATAAGATGGTAATTGTAATCAGAAGAAAGGGTTGACTTTGATGTTCAGTTCAATACTTGCCATACATTTTTTTAAATACACTCTTATATTAAAGAGTGTATTTTGATTATGAAATTCCCCTTTTGCTACTTTCAAGGGTTTTGTGTGTGTGATGAATAAGTGTTAAAGCTTATAAAACACACTTTTTTGGGGGCCTACTGAAGTTATTTCATAACTTTTTATTTAGGTTATGATGATAAGTACATTGATTTTACAATGTCAAATTATATTTGACATATTGTAGTACATGTCATAATAGTATATCTGACATAATGTCAAATTTACATTTCCAAGAGTAAATCTGGAGCTGGGGATGTAGCTCAGCCAGTTGAATACTCGTCTGGCTTGCCTGCCCCAACCCTGAGCACCACATAAACCCCGAGCACTGGCATAGATGTGTAATCTCAACACCCAGGCAGGCCATCAGCAGAAAGATCAATTGTTCAGAGGTCATCTTCAGGTAAATAGCAAGTTAGAGGCCAGCCTACAATGTAGGACCCTGGGCAGAGAAGAAGAAGGAGGAAGAGATGAACAGGAGGAGGAGGAGCAGGAGGAAGAGGAGGAATCTAATTTGGTGGTTTGGGATGGTTTCTGCATCTCTATATGGTAGTAAACCTTCAGTATTCCTTTTATGTGGAAGTTCTTGTTGGGATTTGGTATCAAAGTTTTGTTTTGGAATTGTCACCCTTTTTTCCCTTCTCTGAAAGATCTCACGAAAGCTAAGCGTTACTTATCCCTTAAATTTTTGGTTTCTCTTAGAAATTGATTATAAGAACAAGATTCCATGATACCATCAATGCATGTTAATATCAATGCATTCCAACTTATGTGTTATCAACAATAAGCTTCCAGCATGGAATTATTGGGGACTGAAAGATGGAAATATATTTTTCACATTATGCCATGAGGAAAAAAGAAAAGAAAACAAAATGGTAGTAAAAAATGTTTTATATACACAGAGCTTGTATTTCATACAAAAAAAGAAACTGAATGTTATTATGGTAAATTCATTAGTACTGGCTGCATTTGCAAAGTATGCCATGGTGGGGCCAGAGGTCAGAGTTCAGTATCATCTCCCACCTCGCTGAGGCAGGGTCTCTCTTGTTTCTGCTGTACCGCATATACTAGGCTGGCCGACACTTGGGTTTCCGGCTCATTTTCCTGTGTCAGCTTCTCAAATAACTACAGGAATGCTGCGGTTCCAGATGTGGGCACCAGACCTGACGTTTTACACGGGCTTAGTGCCTAGAACTCAGATTACCAGGCTTGTGTAACAATAACTTTTACCCACAAAGCCACCTTCCTGGTCTTATACCTGGATTCTTAACCCTCAGAAATCTTGAGATTAAAAAAAAAAGTTTGATGTTGATGTTATGGAAAATAAATACATACCAACTCTGATTCAGCAACAGCTCCCAGCAAAGTAAAAACTCTTGTTTTAGATTCTGATCTGGATACAAGTATATAAATACAGAATAAATGCAGTGATTTGGAGTTCATGGACACTTGGTGAATATTTTCATGATCTACCATACTTCTGTGTTTATCTGAATGGTAATTCTAGGCACGATTTACCTATATGTTAATGGAGTGGTAATCTATAATTCCTGTAAAGAAAATAATATTTTGGTTGTTTCTAAGTATTCTTAACCATATATCTGTTCAACTGAACCAATAGTTTTTAGAAGTGGAAGAAAGTAATTTGCCGAGATGTCACTTGGGAACTTTCCCCAGAAAAGTCTGGAAGTGGAGAGTTTCCACACGAGGTTCAGTGCCTGGACACCTTTTAACAACCAGCTCTTAAATAGACAGGTGAGTTATGTACTCTACAGCAGACATGGGTTCAACTGTGTAAAGTCATTTTTACTAGGGTATCTTGAGTCTTATTTTAACAAAATAACTTTTGTTTTTGAGTCTCTTCTCCTCCTCCTCCTCCCTCTTCTTCATGAACCTGGCTATGTCCCTCAGAGAGTGTCTTTTCACCCAAGACTGTCTGTTATTTAGGGAGGCCCCACAGCTGCCCCTTGCTCTCTGCACCTCCAGGACATCATGAGCTTCTGTGGTGGAGGAGGGAAGTAGGGCAAGGTCAAGGGCACTCTCAAGTATGTTTCTGTGTTTTGTTAATCAGTGGATTCCATTGTGTGCTTTTGTGTAGCCTGAGAGCACCTGTTCTTTTGAAAAATAATTCAGGAAGAATTCTTTGAACAGTAGGGCAATCTCACCAGGTTTTCAAAAGGAAACAGCTCATGTAGGTTCAGCTGCTTCCAGAGTGGAAGGAGGGTGGGCGTAGCTGGGGGAGAAACCCTGATCCACAATAAAGACAATGAATTGTGTCTTTGTGTAGGCAGAAATGAGCTTCCAAGGGTGTTGGTTCATGGTGCATATCCTCCCTGGAGACACAGTCATTGCGTAATGATTACTAATTTTTAGTTTTGTGAGTATTATGAAACTCCGAAGCTAGGAATCTATATTAAGTGGTCCTGCTTCCACAATTCAGTGAGTATGGCCTGTAGATAAGATGAAATATTTGGACTCTTGCCCTAGGCCACACTAACCTGGGTAAAAACAGGAGAAGTGAATCATCACTGTCCTTTGTTTTCCAGAGGCTCTCCTTCGTGCCTCTGTAATTATACTCCCCCTGGTTTTTCCCACTGGCCCACCCAACAAGCCCTGGCTTGCCCATATCACTAGATAAAAGAACTTTAAACTGAGAAACCCTATAGCTTCTGTGAAAGTACTTGTAAACTATCATGACTGATGTAAATATTAACCATGAGGTTGTTAGTTGACCGACTGCTTAGCAACTAAGAACATATGATAGTGGACAGTGAAATCTCATTTTCCTCTCTTCCAGCTCTTTCAAGAAAGAGTTACTCTCATAAGTCACTGGTTTGACCTCTGGACCAACAAGCAACGGCAGGAATTCTTATTCACAATTCTTTCACAATGCTCTAAATCACAATTAAGGTAAAAACGGCATAATGATATAATTATTGATTCTTAAGGAAACCAAAATATAGTAATATGTTTATATAACCCTTAAGTTTTCTCTTTCCCTGTAAAAAATGAGGCAATTGTTACTTTAAGGCTTATGAACAGGTTCTGATGCCTGCTTCTTCCTCCAGGCTGAAACAGAGCCTTGGGGGCTTAACACCTTCACACTGTTGGGAGACTGTTTCATTTTTGCAAACACTTGTCTGTGGCTTGGTTTATTCTCTTGGTTTATTAAATTCTCTCTGGAGCTATTACACAGACAATACATACCAGATGAATATCTGGTACATAGGAGGACACTTCACAAATCATTATTAAATACTGAATGGATCTAAAGAAAATATAAGAAAAGACAATACATAAAAAGAAAGAAAAGAAAGAAGGAAGGAAGGAAGGACAATACAAGTGGCCTTTAGCGATATGGGAAGACATACAGCATACCAATGTTGATTGCTAATGGATTCCTGCTCTTATTCCTCCTTCCCCTTTGGCATAGTATGACATTTCTTAGTTGAAATCACAGCCGGGGCAGCTAATGTTCTGATCAGGAATTAGTACTCTAGAGAGTATTAGCTTTCTCTAATTGGGAAGTCCCAGTGCTTCCCAATTGGGAAGTATCTGCTCGAAGCTACTTTCCAGCGAGCAGAGCAAACATCAGACTCAGGAGATCATCAGAGCAATCAGTGGCCTAGTAAACAGCCAGCTAAATGTTAGAAATGGACTCTTGTGAGTGAAACTCAAGATGTGTGGCTAACCAGAATATTCTGGAAAGCCCCTCAGTGTGCCTGGACCTGCTTGAAGAACCTAGCTGGGCAGTAGCAGGTCCTGTAAGAATGGTTTTGCAGAATTCATCTCCAAAGATGTTACTGTGAGTTTGTCTTGGATAATTGCTGATAACTTAGGCCAACAATCATGACAGAACAGTATTTCTGAAATGTCCTTTGTCCATGGAGTGAAACTCTTTACCCAGTTCTCTTTAACAGAGACCTGGAATGTCCAGCCTGTAGATAGGACTCTAGGAAGTGGCTTATTTCCTACTGTTTAGTGAAACTCTGGGTATGTCATCAGTTGGGGTTAGTTCCTTTCACTGTGAGCTCAAGGAGAGGCTAACCTTCACTTTCTTATACAGTTATCAAAATCCTTAAGAGGCGAGTGTGGCCAAACTGGCCTGAACTTCAAAAATTGCCTTCCACCATTTCTCCCACCTTCCCCTGCCCACCACTGAGACCGCTTTTTAAAAAAAATCTTCTCCACAGGCCTCCACTCCTGCTGTAGGTTTGGTGTAAATTGTTACTGAGGGGTTCACTGGAAGAAGACAGCTCTCTGTGTTGATGAATTGTGAAGTTTCTTTTATTTAAGGAATATTTCTTTTCCTGTACTTACATGTGTGTGTCCAGGGAGGGGTTGTCTGTGGAAGCCTGCAGAAGATCCCATGGAGGTGGAGTTATAAGCACTTGTAAGCTGCTGTACACCGTGGGTGCTGG
This sequence comes from Pachyuromys duprasi, assembly GCA_028658305.1. Classification (NCBI taxonomy): domain Eukaryota; kingdom Metazoa; phylum Chordata; class Mammalia; order Rodentia; family Muridae; genus Pachyuromys; species Pachyuromys duprasi. The sequence continues at coordinate 13,822,314 of CM053763.1, forward strand.
GAAGTAAAATCAAGGCCTCTGGAAGAGTTGTTACGTGCTCTTACCCACTGAGCCATCTCCCTAGCCCCAGCAGAGGCTTCTCAGTTAGTGTCTGAAGATCAGGAGGAAGGTATGCTTCACTATAGTCCTTTGCTGTGATTCCTTTTATCCTACTTTTCAGCTTTCTAGAAAGAGAAACAACAGACCAAACCTTTTGTACAGTGCATTCTGGTCTCAGCGATAAAGCAAGCAATTTCAGTTGCAACCACTGGAGGTCACTAGAGAACTTGTAGTATACATGAGGCCGCTTAACAGACCTGACATTTTGTCACTGCAATTGTACCCTTTGGTACCCGAATTCTTTCTGTGGAACCAACCTGTTCTGTAGTATTTCTTTGCTTTGTCTGACAGCAGCTGTGTTCCCACAGAGGGATCCATGAGTGAGTCATAGTCCGTGCAGCTGTTAGCACGCTCTCTGGGCTGCTGACTTCACAGGAAGTTGTCTGAGTTTCTGGTTTCTAGATTTGACCTTCTCAGGTCCTCTTTAACTTGTAGAGATTGTTTTTGTATTGAACATAATCTTTCTATTCATGTTCTTCTCCATCTCAGGCTTCTATATTTGGGTGATCTTACCTGGCCCTCAACTGTTTCCAAAGATACATCATGGGTTGCAAGTCTAATTAAGTTAGAGCTGTGTTCAATTTTACTTAGATCTAGAAACTCAACTATTTTTTGAACAATACAATCAGCTTCCCTTAAAACATCTTTATAGAGATGCAATTCATATACAATAACATTCATCAACTGAAAAACTCAAGTGAATAGTTTTACAATATTCAACAGAATTTTGTGGTCATCATATAATCTTTGTTTACCACATTGCCATCATTCCCAGAGCAACCTCCCAGTCAGTGATAGCCACTCCCTCTCTCCAGTCCTCTCCGATGTGTCCAACCACAAGTCTTCTTCCTGTCTTTCTAAATTTACCTCCTCTGGACTCTCCATATACATAGAGACAGGTAATATGTGATTTCTTTTGGTAGCTTCTTTCATATATTAAAATGTCAAGGTTAATCCACTTTGTACACACTTTAGCACTTTTCTCCTTGTCAAATAATAGTCCATTGTATGGACTTGTCACATTTTACCCTGTCATCAGTTGGTAGACACTTGATATGCTTCCTATTTGGACTGTTGAAGATAATGCTCCTGTGGACATCTGTACCCACTTTTTTTCCCCACTTTTTTCTAAAGGGTACTTTTATTTTCCTGTTTTTATTTAAAATCCAGTTTTAGCCCAGTTTCTAGGGTCTGCGTATTCATCAGATTTATTTCTTTAGTGCATGTACCGGGTGGTGGTCATGAGCACGCTAAGGCGTGAGTGTGGAGATTGGAGGACAGCTAGTGGGAGCTGGTCTCTTGTTGCACTGTAAGGGTCCCAGTGATTGATTTCAGGTAGTGACATGTGGCAGCAAGTGTCATAACCTACAGCCATCTCCCCGGCTGTTTTACGTCTCTTAAGCACACATATAAGAGAGCTTAGTGGTAGCGTGCTTGCCCAGGATGTGCAAGAGCCTGGGTTTGATTCTCAGTATGGGAAAAATAAAAGTTATGAAGTAAAATAATATTTTGAGGGAAACAGATGCTTGTAACAGTAACAGTATCATCAAGTTTTAGTTAGTGTTTCTTTTGAATCCTTATTCCTGTCCTCTTTCTCCTCTCATAATATAAACTTAATAAATAAGAAAAATATACATCACTTGTTTACTTGAACTCTTGTGTAAACTCTACTGTATTGTAGAACAGTACTTTTTCTCATAACAGAGGCCATTGTTTTTGTTTGCTTTATAATCTCTCTAATTTTTTGTTGATTAAACTTTTTGTACAATTTATTCTGATCATGCTTCCCCCTTCCAGCTCCTTCCCACCTCCTCATACACCCAACTCCGTTCCCTTTCTTTTGTTTTAAATGGTTAATTTTGTAGTTTTCAGATAACTTTTAATTCATATAGTCACATTTACAAACATGGTATTTCAGTATCAGTAGGAATATGTTATCAGAAGTTTTTGAAACTTTATTCCTATTTTCTATAAAATATATTTAAATATCTAAGTCCTAACATTCCACACTGTTAACTTTTAGAATGATCTCAAGTGGAAAGTTATAATAACTAAGATATTTTTCACTAATTTAGTATCTCAAATCATCCTTCTGGCCAGTGTTCCTCATTTTGACTAAATTGTTTAAAACACTCTCCTGGAAGTGTTTTCATTTCCAAGGACATAACACTCGTGTGTCAGCAGGCCTCATGGTTCTTGCTAGTGTCTACCTTCTTCCATTTGACTAAACTGACCTTTCAAGGCAACTGGGCTGTTTATATCTGTCACACTTGGAGAAATCTCCAAGGACTGTGGATTGCTTTTCTTGCTGTACTGGTGGGACCGGTTTTAAATTGCTTCTGCCCAGCTGCCAGCATTGCCTTCCTACAAAGGCTTTTCATTCCAGAACTGGAGAAGTTTAAACTTGTAGACTTCCTGGGTGGGTGGGGCAACATTCATGCAACTGCCTTTCAAGAGGTGGGGGAGGGAGGGACCAAAGAAAGAAAAAGGTCATGAGCAGTGAAAGAGACATCAGGTGTGGTCATTTGTCTCCACCAGAGCAGAATGGAGATGGGAGTGGGCAGGAAAACACACATCTCTATACCCATGAGAGAACACCCATTTGCTAACACACTCATTTACTTTCCGTATAGGCCCAGCAATTGGTCAGGTGAGGAAATCTCACTTGGTGTGGTGTGTCGAGAAAACTGGGTATGTAGTTTTTAGAGACAGCACACTCCAAGCTTAATTTGGAGCCCAGCAAAGCTGCATCACTCTGAGTTCAGAAGCTCATTCTAAAGGAGAGTATTTCCATATGGCAATGGGAAGTTGCTAAGGAAAAAAACATCACCCAGTGATGGTGTAACACTAAAGCAGGACCGTGACAGAAGGATCACTTATGTGGGATTTGCCACTAAAGGAGGATGGAGCTTGATCTGAACACAACACAGGCAATGTAAAAATCCTAGTCGGGGGGCAGAGTAGAGTGAATGGAAAATCACCACGAGGAAACTCAGGGGCAAGGGAATTCTGTTTAAACCAACCTAGAAGGCTTTGGCTGGAGACAGGCCAAGGGATCAGACACCCTCTGGGGCAGCGAGGGATCAGGAACCTGATCAGATTTCCAGGGTGATCAGGTATCAAGGGGTTGGGGTTTGTGCTAAAATGACTTAGCAAATGTTCTTTGCTAAGACAGGACTTTACAAAGGAGCTCAAATGGACAGAGAAGGCTTAGGAGCCTGAGAGGGTAGAAGAACTGTGTCAGAAAGGAGTAGGCGGTGCTGAGACTCTAAACTTCAAACTACCATATCTGAACATGCAGAGAGTCTGGAAGTTTGGGTCATTTTGTCTCTTCTTTCCCCTAAGGCCCATGTTCTGAGCATTCTCCAACTTTCTACACAGTTTGGTTTGTTTGGGGCAATCATATAAAATATTCTCATTCATTGTTGAGATGTGTTGTAAGGGTTGATGATGCTAATAAAGAAAACATGTTTATTTATTTTATTTTATGTGTATGGATTTTTTACCTGCATGTGTTTGTGTACCACAAGTGTGTAGTGCATCCAGAGGTCAGAAGAGGGTATTGAATCTTCTGCTGGAGTTACAGACAGTTGTGAGCCACCACGTGGATGCTGGGAGTGGAATCGCCTCCTTTGGAAAAAGCGTCCAGAGCTCTTAACCATTGAGCCATCTCTCCAGTCTCCTCCCCAGCAAAAATGCTTATGTTTAAAAGCAAAGAAGAAACTAGACTCCCAAAGCTGTCATCTTGGGGGAGGGGCGCAAGAGCAGTGGACATGTTAAGCAAATCCTGGCACTTAAGTTCTCAATTCCTGTATTCTCAGCGGTACTACTCTCTGCTGCAGTAAAGGTCTCTGATCACACAGAATCACACCACAAGTGGTGTTTTCACATACAGTACCTTATTTCTCTAAACCACTTTTATCATCTCTCAAGTGTACAGGACAGTGGGGGTGAGCTGGGAGGCTGGAAGTGTCCTTTGTCTCTTCTCCATTTCTTCCTAGGGTTGACACAATTCATTACCTGTCCACCCACACCATCCTATGCTTCTCTTTTCCCTGCCCCCAACCACGTCTCTGATTTAAGTGCCTGAGTATTGCTCATTACTTCACACTCAGGGACCAGAAGGTCTAAGGTACCTGGAAATTGGATTGAATTCGTCATGGGATTTAGATTCCCAAGTGTGTTTGGTTGAGGAGAGGCCCTGTAGACAGTAATTCTGCCCAAGAGCTGTTAGCATTGTCTGTAGAGAGCTTCTCAGGATGTTTTCTTCAACCTTAAACTTTAGCAGCGACTTAAGGATGGGTATGTGCCCTCCCCCAGCCTGCTAGCCTGTGGTCTCTGTTGTGTGAAGATTATTTCTCAAATTAGTTAGTCCCTAGAGGAAACCATCTCAGGAGACAAGACTGAAGCCCATAGCCTGAGTTGGCAAAATCGAAACGTAGGAATCCTGGCCCTGTGATGACATCATCACATCCTTAAATTGGAAGCTGCCTTGACTAGGAGGTCTAAACTGTCTTTCTAGTTAGTGGTCAGTGGTCACTTCTCTGCTCATCTCAACTCTCCAGAATGTGGCATTTAGCTGTCACACAGATGTGAGAGAGCCCATCGGACCACACAGTCATCTAAGGAGTTAACCGGACGTGTGCGCTCCTAAAACCACCGTGTGTATGCTCTGGGCTGTACTTGGCAGTAGTAGCAGCTGCTGCCTTACAATGGGAAGTTGAGTTCAGAGACGTTGAACAAGTGTGTCTCAACACACTGGCCTGGAGTTTGTACAACACAGATCATGAGCCTTGATAGAGCCTGTGGTTCAGGTAACCTGGAATGGGGTTGAGGAAACTGTTGTCACTAGGTTCCCCAGGTGATCTGGTGCACAGCCAAGGACAACACACAGCAGAAGGCTCTTGAAGGCTCCAGGGCTCCTTCTGCCTGGTGTTCCCCTTCCTTTCTGGAGGCAGGGACACTGGCTATACCGACTGCCCTGACCTGCGTTGGTGAGGCTGCTTAGTGGGTTTAGAATAAGCTTCATTATGTAGTTGGCCCTAACCTTGGTTGGAATAATTAAGGAGATTTTATTCCTGCATAACTGAAAATTCCAGGGATAGATCTGGTTGCAGTCGAAGCCCAGTCTCAATAACAAAGCCAGGGCCTTGTTTTTCTCTTTCCCTGCTCTGCTTTCTCTGCCTTCAGGAACCTTGGCTTCTTGTGTATCCTCAGTGTGTCAACAGGGGGAAAAGTGAGTTACTTGGGGTGTCATTTTAATTGGACTAGATCATAGGTCCAGGCCAGCACCACCCCCATACCCCTTTGAAAGCTTTATATCTCAAGCTAGTACCCGGATGACTTGAACTCCTGATTCGAGTGCTGAGGCTAAAGCATGGGACACAATGCTCGTACATGTGATGCTGGGGATCAAACCACAGATTTCAAGCATGTTACCTGTTGGGTTCAGCTCATCTCAGTAGTAGCAGCCTCTGTAGGCTAATGATATTTATCTGTGTGTGGGGAACTATGGAAGCTATTTTCTGCACACACTATCAGCATCTGCTCTCCACCAGAGGCAGGCTTGCTTTGCTTTTGCATTTTCGCATGGGTCTGAGGCAATAGGGTCCTCAAAATGGCCTTGCCTGTGTCAACAACACACATTCTCCCAGAACTTCACTCAATCAAGGATTCTTCCAGTTCCACAGTTTCTTTCCTCTTGATCTGCCCTCACTCCCCTACTTTCAGACGATTCGCCCCCACTTCAGTAATTCACATGCTTGTTCTCCTAACCCCCACCTCCCTGCTTCAGCCTTTCAGCACTTTTTCCCAGCATCTGTCATTTCTCCAATGGTGACACTGTTCATAAAGAATTACTGCAGAGTAGATTTTTATTATACTTTTTTTTGATCCAGTTTTTCTATATATCCTAGCTAGCTTACCCAATCAAGTGCTCTGATTATAGTTGTGAGCCACAATGCCTGGGTGGATATTTTCTTTAAGTAAAAGAAATATACAAGCTTTATACAAACAATATAGCCTTTGTACAAAGGCTATACAAACAGTGTAATGAACCTCCAAATAATGAACACTTTTTTTTGACAACGATAAACTCTGGGTCCATATTAATTTCACCAATGTTCATACCATTGATTTGGGTTCAGGAGTAGCCACTCACTGACTGCTCAGACACCAGACTGAGCTCAAAGATGTTTATTGAACACTAAACAGGAACTGACCAGCCAGGGCCATAATCTGGACTCAGGAACCAGACTATGACATTGGTCTGCTCCTAAAACAGGTTTCTTATACAAAAAACTGGAACCAGGTAACAAAACTGTAACCAGGTGCAGGAAACAAACCATAACCAGGCAACAGCCAGGTAATAAAACGCAACCAGGTATCCAGGTGAAGGAGGCAACAGCACAGCATTGTGGCTAGCTAGACAAAGGGTTTCTTTCTTTCATTTTTCTTTCTTTTTTTAAGATTTATTTATTTATTATGTATACAGTGTTCTGCCTGCATGTACACCTGCACACTAGATGAGGGTGCCAGATGGGGGGGGGGTGGAGAGATGGCTCAGAAGTTAAGTGCACCAGCTGCTCTTCCAAAGATCCTGAGTTCAATTTTCAGCAACCACATGGTGGCTCACAACCATCTATGGTGAAGGGTTTCTAACTGACTTTTATTTTGATTGGTTCTGCAGTTGGGGGACTTCATAGAGTGTCCAGGTAACAAAGTACACAAAGTTTGAGAAATGAAGCCATAGAGGCATACTTGGAGGCAAAATGGCTTCTGATATGCTAAAGGCTAAAGGCTAGAGCAGGTGTTAACAGAGGAGCCATAGTTGTACTAAGAAATAAACTAGGTCTCAATAGAGGGGCCGGTTACAACACCATGGATTATTTTAAATAAAACTCTGGACTCATCACTTCACACATTAATGTTCCAGTATGTATCCTTTAAACTTGGAGGGGGCGGGAAGGAGATGAGGGAGGAATGGGGAGAGTGGGAGGGAATGAGAGAGGGGGCTACGCCTGGGATGCAAAGTACCTAACCCTGTGATTGATATAAAAAGAAATAAATTACATTTAAAAATATATATATATCCTAAAAAGTTAATAACAAATCCATTATTAATCTAACAAAATGAATAATTCACTAGTCACTTCATATCTAGCCATAGTCCAAATTTCCTTAATATTTTTATAAATTTTTACTTCAAAAACAATTTTTTGGGATGAACAAAAGGCCTCAGCGTGGAGAGACGTTTGCCAACAAGCCTAATCTGAGTTCAATCCACAGAACCTACATGTAATTTGTTGGGCCAGGCATGGTGTTGCACACTTACAGACTCAGCACTCAGAAGGTTGAAGCAGCTGGATGGCCATGTGTTCAAGGCCAGGTTAGCCAGGGCTGCAGATTGGGCCACTATCTTAAAAAAATTTTTTTAATCAATAAATTCTTTTTTTTTTTTCTTAAGGTTTTTGTTTTGGTTTGGCTTAGGAGTTTTGTGCCAAGGTCTCACTATCTATTTGTTCTGATGTGGACTATAATAAATCTAAGACTTTGCAACAGTTTAAAATAATACTCCCTGGAGTGGTGACATGGCTCGGCAGATAAGAACACTGGCAGCTTTTCCAGAGAACCCAAGCTTGAATACCAGCGTCTACGCAGTAGCTTAAAATTGTCTGTAACTCCAGTCCCAGGGGATCTGATAGCCTCTTCTGGCTTCTGACGGCACTGAAGGCTCCTGGAGCACCCATTCATATAAAAATAAAGAAAATAAATAAATTAAGTAGGACTCCTAAATTTCTCTAAACTTCCCTCTATGTTCCCTTCTAACTTGTAGAGTTTCCCACAATTTGCCTCTTGCTGATTTTATCCTTCTGTCTCCCGTAGTTTCTGAAAATTAGTAGTTTGGGCCTACCTAATTGGATTCAGGTTTGTTTTTTGTTTTGTGTTGTTTTAGTTTTTTGGATAAGACCATCTGATAAGTGTTCTCAGTTTTCCCCTTCAGAAGGGTGGTGTTCAGGTATATCTCTGGCTGCTATCTTCCCTCTTTTTCACTTAGGTCCATTATGTCATTAAGAGTTGCAAAATGTTGGCTTGCTAAAGTTCAGTCCTTTTCAGCTTACTAATTGAGATTCTTCAAAAGAGAGGCCTCTTCTCTCTGCTGAGTCCATTTCTCATAAAGGGCTGTACAAACTAGAAAGACAGACAATAACAATCTGGTTTTGTCACTTTCTCCATCCGTGAGAACTGAGTTCTTTGTAGCATTATCAACTCAAGTATTTCTATTATGAATTCAAACATTTTGAGATGATACAATTTCAGGTTGTTTTGTTTGGGTGTTTGTGTTGTTTGAGACAACAATACATAGCCCTGGTGGCCTGGAACTCACTATGTAAATTGAGCTAGCCTGGACCTCATGGATGATCCTTCTGCTTCTGCCTCCTGAGATTACAGGCGGGCACCACCAGGCCTGACAATTCTCATTGTTTCTCTTAAGAGAACTGTTTTTGGCCCATAGGGCTTCTTCAACATAATTCTTTGGGTCTTTTGATGTTTGTTAGCAACTAATCTATAATAATCTTCTATCTGTGGTGCTCCAGGCTCATTGTGTCCGAACCTCAGGTTTGGAATCAGCAGTTCCGAGGGCTCTGGATATTCTTGGTGGGGGGTGGTACTTGGGGTTAGGTGCTGCTGCTGCTGAGCTCACATCACTGTTTTGGTTGCACAGGGTTTCTGGGAATGTCTAGTGAAATGAGCAAATAGTTTAAACAGATCAGTGTCTGTGATGAGTTCAGATCCATACTCTCAGCTCAACATCAAGTCTACAAAACTCTTAACCTTTTTAAATATTGCCTCTGTTTTCATCCCCTCTTTCTCTCCCTCTCTTCCTCCTTCCCTCTTTTTTGAGACAGAGATTCCTTGTGTAACAACTCTGGCTGTTCCAGAAGTCACTTTGTAGATCAGGCTGGTCTGGACCTCAGCTTGCCTCTGCCTTCAGAGTGGTGGGATTAAAGGTGTGTGTCACTATGTTCTGACTGTTTTCTTCTCTCAAATGGGAAATTCGGTTCCCAGAGAAATCAACATGACTACTGCTCTTTCTTTGTTCCATAATAAAATAATGTGTGCATAACACTCCCAGAATAAACCAAGTCACTGCTGCCACACATTATATAGTTACTGAAATTTGCTAAGCTTTTTTTACAATTATTTTTTTTCTTAAGATATATCACATTTAGTCAAGTTTCTCTATTTAGAAACTTAAATAATTTTGATCTGAAATTGTGAAACTAAATCAATACACAACTGGGCTTAATTCTTGCTTTTGAGTATTAGATATTGTACTTATCCATTCCAAATTTTTGTTTGATAGTTAGGAAAAAGACATATTATTAGAAGAGTCAAGCTAGAAAACAAGATAAAGGCTGGAAAAAATGTAACTGCTACACAGCAAAGTGCTTTGGGAAGGACTCAGTACAGGCTGAAGATTCTTTTTCTGTTGTGGTTTTTTGTTTCTTTCAAGACAGGGTTTTTCTATATAGCCTTGGCTGCCCTGGACTGGCTTTGTAGACCAGGCTGGCTGGAAACTCACAGAGATCTGCCTGCCTCTGCCTCCCCAAGTACTGGGATTACAGCCGTGCACCATGGTGCCAGACAAGGCTGCAAATTCTTAATCTGAAATTCAAACCCATATTTCTCCAAATTCTACAGGTTTTTTTGTTTTTAGATGTATTTTTAGTTTTCAATCATGTAGATATATGTGTATATATGTATGTGAGTTTGTGCACATGAGTGGAGTGCCCTTGGAGGCCAGAAGAGGGCATCCAGACCCCCTGGACCTGAAGTTACAGGCCGTTGTGAGCTGCCCTAGTGCTGGGAATCAAATTCAGATCCTCCACCTTCCAAAACCTAAGTTTCTATTTGTTTTGTTTTTATTATTTTTTTCATACAATACATTTTGATCATGGTTTTTCTGTCCCTAAACTTCTCCCAGATCCTCTTGAACTCTCTACCTATGTAATTTCTTGTTCTTTGTCTCTCTCAAAAAACAACAGTAACAACAAGCCCCCCCAAAATCAAAATGCAACAAAACAAAACCCACTAAAAGAGAGGAAAGAAAAGAAAAGAAGGAAAGAAAGCAGCCACACAGAACAAAACCAAACCAAAAAACCCACAAAAGCAATCAAACAATCACAGAGTTCATTTTGTCTCTGCCAACTACTCCTTGTTGTGGGGACTACACTGGAATGTGGTTGATGTACCTAGTGAAACTCCCTTGGAGAAAAAGGATCTTTCTCTTTCCTAGCAGGTATCAATTGCAAATAGCCTCTTGGTTAAGAGTGGGATTTTATGTCCACATCCCTTTTTCAGGTATTTTGTGGGCTTGAACCTGTCCAAAGCCCAAAGTATTTTATATTATAGAACTTTGTTCCATGCACAAAATTATTTACTGCATGGTATAAAATTACCTTCTGGCTATGCATATACATGAAATACAAACAAATTTTATGCTTAGATTTAGGTTGCATCCATAAGATATTCCATTATATGTATTCAAACATTCCAAAATCCGAAAAAAAAAAAACAAAACATTTAAGATTCAAAACACTTCTGGCCCTAAGCATTGCAGTTAAGGAATATTCCAGCCATGAGTATCTTGAGTTTTGTGGTCTGTAGAATCTACATTAATAAAGTATGGGGCTATAGGCAATATGTAAGTGAGTGGCTGTGCTTGAGTTCCAACAGAATTACACACACACACAAATAGGCGTTATCTCCTAAATCAAAACCAGAAAAAATATGAATAACCAAGCAACAAAAATTAAAATCCCTAAAGCCTTGACTATCATTCCTGGGCCAGTCTCCTCAACATCAGGTACACTGACTACTCCCTAAGTCCTCAGTTCCAGCTCACCACATCCTAAGCTGGTGTTTGTCCTTGCAAGTTCATGCGTTGAACCCAGAGGGTTCAATTCTCCCTCCTTTGATCTCTCTTCAGCACTTAATAATATCAAGTTCTTGCTTCCAGAGACATTTTGCCTGTGGATCCTATAGAATAATAATCTTTTGGCTTTCTTCCTCCTACTGAGTAATTCTCTCTGTCTGTGGTCTTTACATAAAATGCTGAAGAATGTTAGCATTTCACAAACACAAGGTCATTAAATGTGGAAAGTCCTCCGATCCGTTTAGCTTTGCTTTTCCTTTCATTCTACATCCTTCCTAGGGCCATTAATCCACACCTGTGGATTTAATTTAACATTTCTGTACCAGACAGTTTCTGACTCCTGAGTACTGGGGTTGTAGGTATGTACTACTACTTCTGGTTTCCTTTCTTTCTCTTCTACTTCCTTATCTTATCATTAAGAGCCTAAAACACCCTTTGTCAGTTGTAGGATTAGTAAAGATCTTTTCCCAATATCTAGACTGCCAATTTGTTCTACTGAGAGTGTCTTTTGCTTTACAGAAGCTTTCAGTTTCATGAGGTCCCATTTATTATTAATTATAGATCTTAGAGCCTGAGCTGTCGGCATTCTGTTCAGGAAGTTGTCTCCTGTGCCAATGAGTTCAAGGCTCTTACCCACTTTCTCTTTTAGCAGATTTAGTGTATCTGGTTTTATGTGGAGGTCTTTGATCCACCTGGACTTGAGTTTTGTGCAAGGTGATAAATATGGATCTAATTGCATTTTCTACATGTAGACATCCAGTTAGACCAGCACCATTTGTTGAAGATGCTGTCTTTTTTCCATTGTATGGTTTTGGCTTCTTTGTCAAAAATCAGGTGTACATTGGTGTGTGGGTTTATTTCTGGGTCTTCAATTCTATTCCACTGATGAACCAGCCTATTTCTATGCCAGTACGATGCAGTTTTTTTTATTAGTATTGCTTTGTAATATAGCTTGAGGTCAGGTATGGAGATATCTCCAGATGTTCTATTACTGTTTAGGATTGTTTTAGTTATTCTGGGTTCTTTTCTTTTTCCATATGAAGTTGAAAACAAGGAAATCATGAAATTTGCATGGATAGAACTAGAAGAGATCATCTTGAGTGAGGTAACACAGACCTAGAAAGACATACAGGGTATATACTTTTTTAAAATTTATTTATTTTTATATCACTCACAAGTTAGGTACTTTGCATCCCAGGCGTAGCCCCCCTCCTTCCTTCCCTCTCACCCTCCCTCTCCCTCCCTCATCTCCCTCCTCCCCGCCCCCTCCAAGTCCACCAACAGGGGAGGACCTCCTCC
>CM053763.1:13835150-13858943 GCA_028658305.1 Pachyuromys duprasi
TCATCCAAACGAGCATTGATCATACCAACCTGGGTCCTCCTTCCTGTATGTCCTCCCTAGGTGTGTAGATTTCAGCTTGACCTTCCTATCCTATAGGTCTATATAAGTGAGTATATACCATATGTTTCTTTCTGCTTTTGGGATACATGGTATATACTTATAAGCAGATTTTAGTCATATAGTACAGGATAGCTATGCTACAATGCACAGACCCCAAGAAGATAAGTCCGATGGGCACCTTAGGCTTCATATAAGCCTCCTAGTTATAGGAGTGGGGATATCTCTGACACGGATATGTCACCTGCTTTTTGTTCACTTTCCCTGATGGGACTTCCACTTCCCTGATGTGGACTTACCAGGCCACAGGGAGGAAGAGGAACTCAGTCCTCATGTAAATAGAGGAGCTAGGGTGTCTGCGTAGAGGAGCAGTTCTATTCCTCAGAATAGGGAAGAGGGAATGGGGGGGCTGGGAGGAGAAGAGGAAGGAGCCTATGACCTAGATGTAAATTGAATTAATTAATACAAAAAAAAGGAGAAAAAAGAAAGAGAATAAAGTACAATAGGAGATCCAATCAGTATTGGGTGTATCAATGAATACATTAATGAACCAAACCGCAACAAATGTGCACATAATAGCTCTTTAGTTCTGAAATAATTTTGGATTATATACTCTTTTGAGAAAGAGTATTTAAGATGTTCTCAAAATTCTGAATTTGCTCCCCAGGAAAGCACTCATGAGTATGTATCCAAAGTTGCCTGAGATTTTACAAAGTTCATGTGTTCTTTATGGCTATATTGGCATGGACTCTTCAGTTTTTTTGCTACTGCAACAAATACCTAAGAGCTTGAAGTAACAAAAGGTTTATTTTGGCTTAGTTTTGGAGGTCTCTTGTCTTTGGTTGGTTGGCTCATTGCTTGTGGGCCTGTAGTGAGAACATGGTAGTCAGAACAACTATAAAGGAAACTGCTCTTCTTGTCAAGTAGCCAGGAGTCAAAGGTAGGAAGGGGCTAGAGTGCCGCATGCCTTTTGAGGGCGTGCCCCAATGACCTAGCTTCTTCCTGCAAGGCTCCTCCCTTAAGTTCCACTGCTTCTCATCCATACCAAACTGGAGACAAAGCCTGTCATATAGACGGGCCTTTGAGGGAGATTCAGAGCTAAGCATTATCACTACATGATAAGTTCTGTAACTTCATGTCTATTATAATTTTTCATGACTCTGTGGTGTCCCCATAGTTTAGCTCTTGGTCAAGATTTTCTCACTTCCTCTTTTTCTGTTTCAAGTCTATGCTTCTAACTTACCTCTTTAGTTTACTTTGTTTCAAAAACTATACTCCTTTACTTTAAAATACTTTTTTCCAAATGAACAGTTAAAAATGTCCCTGTTGTGCCTTGATTCCCTCTGCACATTTAAATCTACTATGGCTTCATTTGACTCTTCTGTTCCACTGGCTTCTAAGTTGATTCAGCTCTCCTTGTCTCATTTGCTCTCCTTCCCTGGTGGTGTTCTTCTATGGAGGAGATCTGCCTGGGGTTGTGAAAGCATACAAAGTGTTTTCCTCTCTTGGGAATCATTGGTTTCTCATTTTCTCAGCAACTTTTATATTTCTATATTAAGTAGCAGTCAGTAATTTTCAGTGAACCTTTCTGTTTTAGATTTTCATAATTAATTTTTGACAATCCATTCATGTAAACAATATATTGAGCATATCCCCAACTCATCACTCTGTCTTATTAATTACCCTCCCTTTCCTGTAGAACCTTTTCTTGTTCCCAAATAGCCTGCCTCCTACTTCCTTGTTTTACACTGCACCTGTGTGTGCGTGCACGCATGCGTGCATTTGTGTGTGTGTGTGTGTGTGTGTGTGTGTGTGCGCACAGGTAGCCAGAGCTGCAGTGAGTTTGTTTTATCAGTCATGTCATATCTAGAACTACCATCCCCCCATCTCCCCATGTTCCAGCTCTTGGAGTTTTTGTATCATTTTTTCTGTTTTTCCCTGGGGTGTTCAAGACACTGATATACACATCTCCTTTAAGGCTTGAACACTCAACAGTCCTTAGTTTGAACCTTATGCTAACATAAAGTTCATGCTTTTTCTGATTCCTGTCCCTCTTCTAGACCTTTACCCTTGCATCCCAGCTGACAGCGTACCTCCTGCCTCTTCCCCGTGGGATCAAGAAAAGGTAGATGTGAAGCTCAAGGTCTCAACTCTCTCAAGAGTATCTCTGTCTCAGCTCCTTGCTGTCTTAACTTGATTCTGTGTGTGCGCACGCATGCGTGCACATGTTTTATTTCAGTAAATTACAGATATACTTTTTCATCATATTTTTCTTTGGAAGAGATTATGTTTCAAAACATTGTTGTTGTATTCCCCAGTACTCCTGCATATTTGAAATTAGCACATGGATTCCCCTTTCAGCTCAGCAGTTTGATTTCTAGGAAGAGTTATTAGGTTTTATAAATATACCGTAACTTGTCTCAGACCTTTAGCTTGTTTCCCCTGGCATTTGCTACAGAAACAACACATTCAGGGGTATCTTTTAGCTGAATTGTTGGCCCTATCCTCTATCATTGCTTAAGGACAAAGTCCTAAAGGGTGAATTGTTAGATTAAAAAACACATTTGGGTGGCTGTTGGTACTTCTCATCCTGCCAACATGTCTTCTTAGTCTGTGCAACTAGCTGGAATCAGTGTATAAACTGCACACTATTATTCCCTTACCTTGCCATTTGTGTTTTTAAAGAAGCCACTAGCCTGGGAGGCGCTGCCTAGGCAACTAGAAAACAAAGACCTTCGCCAAATCCACTCACCTTCTCCAGGCCACCTCTTTGGGCTATCCTCTCAACCATTTTTATGATAATTTTGGCAGCATCTTTTTGCTTCTTATCAGAAGTTTAACAGAAAATGAGATTCAAGTCCCCTAGCACTGAGCTCTGTCGTTTTTTGAAAGTACACATTGTACATTCGGTAACACACTGCAAAGCCTTGTCATGAATTATTTAGATAAAACTATCCTTGTCACAAGAAAATGAGCAAAGCACATTTTGTTCATTTTCTCCTTATGTGTTGTTATTTCTCTTCGTTGATGTCTTACTTGGCAACATTAAGTGCAAAGTAATGAGCCCAGTGTCATCACTGCAAAACCTTCCTTCTGCTGCCCAGGCACAGCTTCTTTTAAAGCATAATTAGGTCATTTTCTGTTCTTGCTTAAGAGTCCTTATTTTTCGACGTGAGTCTGATAGCAGAGCAGACCATGCACAGACATAAGACATGTATAATTGAAGTTTAATTTGTAAGTAACTCATATCATGTTTTTCCCTTTGGCCTCTCTGGGATGGAACAGTAGATTCTACAAGATGGGAATGCTATGAAAACAAACATTCTAAAGACAACCCAAGACCCTTCTTCAAAAAAGTGGCTGAGGCTGGACATGGTGGCATGTGCTTGGGATTGAAGCAGGAGAGATAGTCAGTGTAAGGTCAGCCAGGCACAAAAAGTAAGCTCAGTGTGAGCCACATTCAGAGAGACCCTGTTTCAAAGAACCCAGGGCCAGGATGTAGCACATTGATGGAGTACTTGCCTAGCATGCATGATGCGCTGGGTTATGTTCCCAGCACCTCAAGAAAAACTGGCTGAAAACATTTAAGCTTTACATATTATTTTGCTAATTTTTTAAAAAGTTTCAAAGTGAGAGTAAATTTTGTTTCAGTTGGGCTGGAGAAGAGATGTCTCTGAAGAGAACATCTACTTAGAGTGACTCACGACCACGTGTAACTCCAGCTCCAGGGAATTTAACACCCTCTTCTCCAAGGGCACCTGCACATGCACACGCACACTCAAGAATAAATAAAATAAATGTTTAAAAGGGGGGAGGGATGGCAAATTAGTTCTAAATTCCACCAGACAACCTGTAGTTGGAACCATAATCCTTTGGGGCTTAACTGTTCTCAGTGTGTAATGGTCTTTGTTCAGTCTGATATTAATTTCAAAGTAACTGACAGAGTTATTACATGTATTTTATCATCAATACTGAGAAGAGTCCCAAATGACACATCTGTGGGTATCATATGATGGCAGCCCTGCACATCCACAACCTGCCATATTTCCTCAGACTGACATGCCAACAAGGTCATTGAAGGCACTGTTTGTCTCTAAATGTGACTAGGCCAAATGGATATCGATAACAAATGTAGTAACTTAAACAAGGCTGGGAAATAGGATCATATAAAACATACCAGGAAGTAAGTGGTCTCTCCTTAAGAAGAAATCTTTTTTTTTCAACGTAAAGTTGAAAGAATAATACAAATACTTTCTTTGCCCCTTCTATCGAAATTCCTCTACTTGATTAAAGTGTAATAGCCTCTCACTCGGTAGCAAACATTTGTATCAAGCTTGCCTTATTATCCTTTCAGACTCAAGAGTAAGTTATAGATGTGATTCTCATAACCCTTAGCGTGCCAGTATGGATTTTCTTTCTATTTTTTATGTATTAATGTGTGAGCAGGTGTAGATGTGTGTGTGGTGCAGGTACACAGGTGTGCACATACATGTCAAGTTCAAGAAACAATATTGAGTTTTGCTCCGTGGGCACTGTCCACATGTGTTTGAAGACAGGGTCTCTTCTTCTCCTGGGCTTGCCAGGTGTGCTACGCCAGCCGACCTCTCTCCCCATCCCTTCACTTTGTATTTTCTAACAAGGTCACTGATGATAAATAATAAATAAATAAAAGTTCATCTATCATACACCAGCACTAGTTCAGTTCTCTCATCCAATCACAGACCTACTCAGTTATCCCTATTGGTCCACCAGTGTCCTTTAGTGGACAGAACACTACGTTTTCCCTTGTGGTCCAGAATCCAGGCGGAGTCACTTACTACTCCAGCCTTCCCAACTCCAAGTCCACCCTCACTGTGCACACTTGCTCAGTGTCTCCTTCTGTTTCATCTCTTGATGGTTCTACGGCGGGCAGGCTAATTACTGTGCTACCTCACTTTTAATAGCTCACACCAGGCCAGGAAAACCTGTCTCAAACTCCTACCCATCAAGCAATCTCTCCAATGCCTGCTTGCCATCCAATTAGAAGAAATGATTGACAGTTTAGAACAGGATAGCCTGGATATTAAAAATAGGAGTAAACGAAGCACATTTTACAGTGTAGCAACAGCTCTAGTTGGGAAGGGAACCTTGTCTTGTGTAGAAGTTACCACCTCAAAGGGAAAAGAAGTCTATTATTTTCTCAGTAGCACAGACCTAAAAAATTCAAGCAAATGTACCTCTGTTTTGCATTTTAGCTCCATTAAAAATCTTGAGATCCCATTATCAGCTGATAAGAGTAAAATCATTCCCAAATCACCCCCAAACAATAAAGAACATTTTACCTTAGATGAAGGAAAGCCATGCCTATAAACACAAGTGTGCCAGTGGAATATGGGGAAGTAGTGAATAACAGGCCCATGAAGCCTGACAGGCAGAAAATGAAACCCTCAGAAACAAGCCAGTTCATTGCACAAAACTCTCCAAGAAGCCATACACTGGGTATGACTGCTGGGCTGTGTGTAGAAGAAACCATTGGATTCCCAGCCCACGCTTTCATCTTATTCCCTGAAATTACCGTGCTTTTTGTTGTTTGTTGAAGAATTTAATAAGTTTATAATTATTGTGCGTATGTGCACTATGGGAGTGCACCTCCCACATCATGTGTTTGGAGGTCATAGGAAAATTTGTGGAGTTGGTTTCTTCCTTCCACCTCTATGTGGGTTCTAGCGATTAAAATCAGGTTGCCAGGTATGGTTGACGAATGCCTAGTATTTTTGAGATTCATTCTTGTCGTGTAGTCCATCTAGTCTCAGACTCCTGATTCTCTTGTGTCAGTCTCTTGAGACTTGTGCCACCATGTCTGGATGCAAATGATGATTCTTCTTTTTACTTTATTTTTGAGTGTTGCCTGTATATCGTGTGTACCTCATATGTGCTTGATGCTCTCAGAGGTCAGAGGGGACCTGATGTTTATTTAACAAGTATTTATTGAATGCCTTCTACATGCCATGAACTATCTTCTGCCTTGAGTAGGGGACACACATACACAAGTTCCATATAATGTAGAATAAAGTTTATTAGGAAAGCTTTTTTATAGGATAGGATTTATTTGTTTTTGACAATTCCATGCACATGTGGAGTGTATGTGGTCATAACCACATACTCATTACTCTCTTAGGCCCTCCTTCACTGTCACCGACTCCTCTTTCCTTAAGTAGTGCTCCTCCCGCCCCCATGTCTGCTCCCTGCTTTTCTTTTATCATGCTTCTTTTGCCCTTGCTGTGCCAGGGCAAACTCTCATAAAAAGAGAGATGGCAGGAGTGATCTTGCCTTCTATCACAGTACAGCTTAGGCAATGTAGAGATGGGCTGTGCGGCTCTGTGCCACTGTGTGAGTGCAAACGCAAGAAACTTGGCCTGCACGATTTGATGATTTGATGTATAGTTATAGCAGGAGGGTGGGAAACAGAGAACTCTGGAGGATGCTGCCCTGTTAGAAAATGGACACTAGGCACTCAGAAGTTGTTCTTTCATTGGCTTAAACCAGGTGTGCTGAGAGCTCCCTGCTAAGTCATGAAGAGAGTCCATCAGGATCAGCCCTTTCTCAGTCTAACCCCTGGAACTTGAGACTTTTTAAATGTAGTCCTTGGCTGAATTAAACTAGGTTTTATGTGTTTGTGTCAACCAAATCTCATACAGCTGTTTAAGTGGGAAATGACATGCCAAACACTGAGAAGTCATAGAAGGCTTCTGTGGTGAGGTCAGTCTGTATCTTTAGTAGAAAATGGACTTTTTGCATTCTTCTTCAACCCCATATACTTCCACATAATTGGGCATTAATTACATCCTGTTTTTATCCCTCTAGGATAAACTAGTTGCCCTTCCCTAGGTTTATGACTTCCTCTGGAACGCAGAGGTTTCCATTTTACAGCAGTTTCACGAATGACCTCTGGGGAGGAAAAGGATAGGCATGGATGTGCCGTGGCAGTCAGGGTCCAAATGCATGTCTACTCAGGTGTCCTTAAAAGTAATGGGAATTGTCCATCCCTCAAGGTCACACCAAGCATGAAAAAGAAGAGTAAGAATGTGCTAGTTCTTTTCATATGAGTGCTCATGAAGAAAATAAAAAAGAAATGTACACTATCCCTTTCATTCTCTATCTTGCACTGATTCCTGAATGTTACAGCAGCTTATCCATTGAAGGGGGGACATGACTGTAAATTAAAATAACCAAAAGCACACGGAAGAGCTTTCCTTAAGCTCAGGTTGGCCTTGAACTCATTGATCTACATTCCTCTACCACCTGAGTGCTGGGATAAAAGGCATATGCCATCACTGCCTGGTCAACATTGGCTTTGTGTGTGTGTGTGTGTGTGTGTGTGTGTGTGTGTGAATTGGAAGAATTTCTTGTCAAGTATCCTAGTAGCTGGAAGTTTCACTGTTGTGGTTCTATTTGGGGTATAAATGTAGCTGGTTTCTGCAGAGATGTTCATCAGCATTTCCACAAGAGGAACTTTAAAGCATGGTCACATCATGGGTGCATGTAGACCAGACACAAAACTGAGTTTACAACTAAGATAACTCATCTAATTCATAGGGAGACCCCACTATGTTCTGATGCTGCACAGTCCAAACTCCATGAATGTAGTTAGAAAGTGACTGGATCTTAGCCTCAGGGCTGTATGTACAGTTTGGACCACTTGAAGTTCAGAGTGTTGCACAGAGCATCCAACATGATGGTTTAGCAAATGTTCCTTATCATGCTGAATGGAGCTGAGACTCTTAACGGTAGATGATTTTATTAAGGAACCTTCCTGTTTTCCAGTTTGGACACTTGTAGGTGAGGCTCCAGACTGAGCCAGCAGTTTTGATAAGGCAGAGGTCAAGACCTTGTCTAGGAGGCGCAGGTGTTGAGCCGTTTCCATTTCTGTGAGATGTGCTGAGCTGAGGCCCCCTCCCTGGAATTTAACTGCAGGATGGGTTTGCTCGCATCACTTCTGTTTTGATGAGCTCATCTGTGCCCATTGGAGCCCGATGAAATTGCATAGTAGTGGCCACTTAGCCGTGGGAGAAAATTCTGCAGTGCCAAAGGCCTTGAAATGTGTTGTGGTAGGTTCTTGATTAGCAGAACTTTAAGTTTCCAGTCAGGGCACTGGGGGAAAGCTGGAGATCCTGCTGCCTGGACTGTTCCAGCTCTTTCTGCTCCAGCAGTAGGTACTCAAAGACTACCACCTATCTGGTTGCTTAGCACTGTAGAGTTTTATCACCAATATATGAAGAGAACAGTCATTTGTTAAGCTGTACACACACATGCAAGTGTGCACACCTGTTTGTAAAGGTTATAAAAGTAGAAAGGGGACCATGAGAATGGAAGAAGCGATTTCAGTGGGGAGTGTGGGAATATGTCTGACATGAAAGCTAAAGAGATACTATTTGGGGGGAGAGAGAAAACCAACAAGGGAAAGCAAGGGATGGAAGAGAGACTGAGACAGTAAGAACAGAGGCTGAATGAAAATACCATAAGGCACACAATGCTTTGCATGCTGACAAAATTTCATTAAGAAAAGAAAGAAAGAAATGGGGCTAGACTTGCAGCGATTCTCAACCTTCCTAATGCTGTGACCCTTTAGTACAGTTCCTCATGTGATGGTAACCCCAAGCAATACAATTATTTTCATTGATACTTCATTATGCTACTTTTATGAATCATAATGCAAATATTTCAGGAGATAGGGGTTTGCCAAAGGAATCACGACCCACAGGTTGAGAACAGCTGGTAGAGAAATAGCTCAGAGGGTAAGAGCACTGGCTGACTTTCCAGGGGACCTACGTTTGATTTCCAGAACCCACAGGATGGCTCAGAAACTCTTCGACTTCAGTTCCAAGAGATATGATGACCTCTTCTAGCTCTTCATGCATACACACGAGTGCACAAAACATCTACATTATATATATAAGCATATCCATATATATGTACACATACATATAGATATATTTATTTATATGCAATTATGACTAACTCAGGACCTTGCTTATGTTAGGGAGGCATACTACCAGTTTTTAAGCCCTGATTTAACCACTTTAGAGCGGAACATTGGAAAATAACGATGACTGGTGTCTTTACAGGATCTTTAGTCACCATTAGATGATGATGTTAGGAACTAAGTTTCTGTGTCTTTCTTTGTAGGTTCATCCAAGACTGGTTTTCAGAAAGGAAGCAGGTGGCCAGAGTGGATTTCTCGACAGTGTTGCCGCGCTTCATTTCTCTTTATATCTTCTCCTTTCTGAATCCGAAAGACTTGTGTGCAGCTGCTCAAGTCAGCTGGCCCTGGAAGTTTCTAACGGAACAGGTTTCTTCCTCTCTACAACTCTCACCTCCTAGTAATGGGACACAAAAGCAACCATAAAGTGTAATGGGTCAATCAGGATGGCTCTCTTCCCTGAAATAATAATGGAGGGAGCCTGAACATAGTAAAGTGCTTCTTAGGCAATAGAGTGGAGGGCTTGCAGAAGCTAGTTCAGTGCCTAAAGGCACTTGCTATTCAAGTGTGAGGACCTGAATTTGATCCCCAGAACTGATGGAAAGATAAGCATGGCAGCACACATCTATAATCTATATCCCTGGCCTCCCACAGCAAGGTTGGGGATGGAGAAAGGGGAATCCCTGGGAACTCATGGGCCAGCTAGCTTGGTGTATGCAGTGGTGGAAAGGAGAGACCTTGTCTCAAACATTGTGGAAGATGGATGCCAACTCCCAAAGCTGTCTTCTGACCTCCATTGGCACACACTTTCCTGTACTCATACACATGGATACACACACACACACACAGATTTTAAAATGGATATAAATGAAATTCAGTAACTTATTTTTTATTTGGAAGTTGTTATTGTTGTGTGTGTGTGTTTCTTCCCTCAGTTTTTAGTACTGGGAATCAAAGCCAGGGCCTCACACATGCTATGTGAGCACTCTACCACTGAGCTAATACCAGCCCCAGTAACATTTTATCATTATGGCTATATACACCATTTCAATAGTTTTTCTTTTATCATGCTTGTGAATTATTCAATGTGAGTATTTTAAAAAACATTTCATCAACAGAAGTTTGCTATTCTTTATGAAAATATTTTGAGATTTGCTTTTTATATGGTATTATTTATTCATGATAATTCAATTCTGGAAAACAATACATAATCGGAGCTTCTGCTGAATCCTTGGCTAATACCTGCTGAGAAATATAACGGCAGCTAAAAACAACATCTGCCATTGCGTCCACCTCTGGTCTAGGTGTCTCTTCACTGCCTTTAAATGGCAGTCATGTTCTAGTTGTAGCTCCTGTTTTTCTCCTGGAGACTGCACATGTCCAGGGTTGACTGTGTCCATATCTTCATTTTAAAGACTAGCTGGTGGGGGGGGGGGGTGCTGGAGAGGTTGCTCAGTGGTTAAGAATACTGTCTGCTCTTCCAAAGGACCTGGATTCAATTCCCAGCACCCACATGGCAGCTCACAACTGTCTGTAACTCCGTTTCCAAGGGATCTGACACCTACATACCAATGCACATGAAATTATAAAACTAAATAAAGATTAAAAATAAATAAAGATTAGCTGGTGCTCAGTGAGGGCCTCAAGCACAAGCCAGACAATGTCTCTTGGTTCGTGGACTGTTGCCAGGTTCCTCAGACTCAGGCACACTGACTTAACCTGTTGTTTATTTATGTTTCCTCTTGGAGGCTTTTCCGTAAGCACACACCTAACATTTATCCTCTGAAGAGAATGTGCTGATAATGCTTTCTTTGTTGTTCAGCATTTGACAGTCTTTGATTTTTTTTTTAATGTTGTTTTGGTTTTTAGGGTACAGAGAAGAGAACCCAGGACCTCATATATGCTGAGCAAGAGTGCTTAGCATACATCCCCTGTGCTGTGACCTCTGTGCATAGCTTGCTTTGGTTTTATGTGTATGCATGTAATGGGGGGCACAGGCCAGTGTCCCAGTGCTTATGCGGAGGTAGAACCTCAGGTGTTGGTCTCCATCTTCTACCTTGTTTGAGACTTGGTCTTTACTATTTACTGCTGAGCCCTCCTGTGAGGTTCAGCATTCTCTGTCTCATCTCCCATCTCTCTGTAGGAGCTCTGACATTACAGACATGTGCAACTGTGACCACCTTTACATGGGTTATTATCGCTGTGAGGAAACACCATGACCAAAAGCAAGTTGGGGAAGAGAGGGTTTATTTGGCTTATATTTCCACATGGTAGTCCATCACTGAAGGAAGTCAGTACAGGAACTCAAGCAGGGCTGTAATCTGGAGGCAGGAGCTGATACAGAGGCATGGAGGGCTGCTGCTCACTGGCTTGCTTGCCACACTTGCTCAGTCTGCTTTCTTATAGAATCCAGGACCACCAGACCAGGGATGGTACAACTCACGATGGGCTAGGCGCCCTCCCAGCCATCACTAATTAAGAAATTACCTGACAGCCAGATGTTATGGAGGCTTTTTCTCGATCGAGGCTTTCCCTCCTTCAGATGATTCTAGCTTGAGTCAAGCTGACATGAAGCCAGCCAGCACACATGCATTCTGGAGATGAAAACTCAGATTTTCATGCTTGTGTAGGAAGCTCTTCACTCACTGAGCCCCAATGCTGATTTTTAGTCAAAGTATTATATATGTTTATATATTCATCTTTGGGTTGAAACTCACCATCTTCCTAGTTTTGTTTATTTTTTAATAAATGTATTCTGTTGAGGCAAGGTCTCTTGCATTAGAAGCTGCCTAGAGCTTGTTCTGTAACAGAGGAAGACTGAATTTCAGATTATAATTCCTCCATCTCCTGAGTGCTAGGCAGCTTCTGTTGAGTTTTCATTTCTCTCTCATGTTTTCTTCTTCTTCTTCTACGCAAGTCTTACTTTGGACTGTATAAATATTTTTATTGTTGATTTCAAAGTTTTAAATATTTTTTTATTATTGGAGATCATAATATGCCTCTGTATTATCTGATCATTCTGAGCACAGTGCAAGGATGTTAGATCCTTTAAACTGTTTAGAACTCCCTCTGTTTTTGTGCATTTCTTGTCATATATATGTGTATATATATGACTATATATATTTACTGTCTTTATCATTTTTTGATTTAAAAAATTTATTTATTCATTACAATTTATTCACTTTGTATCCCAGCTATAGCCCCCTTCCTAATCCCCTCCAATCCTGCCCTCCCTCCCTCTTCTCCTCCCATGCCCCTTCCCTAGTCCACTGATAGGGGAGGTCCTCCCCTTCCATCTGACCCTAGTCTATCATACCCGGCCCTTGTCATGTAATTTTAGTATGTGCCTATCTATACATGCATAATAAATGTATAGTTGTACATTGCTACCTGTAGCATACTGGATCCATCTCATCCCTCTTCCTATTTAACAGCAGAATCACAGCTGCCCAAAACCTTAATATCAACTGATGTATCCACATGTAATAAATCCCTTTAAGTACTTTAAAATGTTCCCCATATGTTATTATTATTACTTATTCTTCTCTGTCTCTCTCATATATATATATATCTGAGACACGATTTCTCTGTTCTCTGGCTGTCCTGGAACTTGATCTATAGAACAGGCTGGCCTCCAACTCTAGAGTTGGAACAGAGCTCCACCTGTCTCTGCCTCCTGAGTGCTGGGATTAAAGATGTATGTCACCATGCTCAGCCTTGGTTTTTGACACAGTGTTTCTCTGTGTAGCCATAGCTGTCCTGGAACTTGCTCGGTAGACCAGGCTGGCCACAAACTCACAGAGATCTGCTTGCCTCTGACTTCTGAGTGCTGAGATTAAATGCATTTGCCACCCCACCTGGCAAGTTATTATTTTTTTAAGATTTATTTTTATGATATTTAATTACATGTATGTATGCTTTAATTACATGTGTTTGTATGTCTATCTATGTGTATGCCTCCTGAGAGATAGGATTATAAGCATGCATCACCAAAACTGGCTCCATAATCTCTTATGTGAATCTTCCATCATTTTGGTTTTCCAGTGGTTAAGTCTGGATTTTCTTCTGATCTATCTTTCAGTCTTCTGTTTATTTTGCTGGATTCTAATTTCTCTAGTCTATTTTTTAAATTATAAGATTAAGTTACTATATTTTCCAGGCCTAGAATGTTGATTTGCTTCTATTACCAAAATTTTCCACTTGGTCCCATATTATTCCCGGGCATTTAAGTTATAAGATTTTTTCAAAGTTTGTTCTCATAATAACAATGTTTAGTTCTTCTTCAGGACTCTCTATAGTTACTAATAACTGAAAAACAAAGAATTCCAGTCTTTCAGGGTATTTAAACTATTTTTGGCTGAGTGCAGGTATTGGGTATAAAATGCTGATGTCATTATCTGGGTCTCTGGATGTTGTCATCTTCCTCCAGAGAAAATTTACTTCTGCTTCTAGGGTGGGATCAAGCCAGTAACTGACTGTGCAAATCCCATCAAGGAATGAGCCACTTCAAAGCCGGCCTCAGTCCTTATAATAGTTTGTGTAACTCAGCCTTACTCTCAGCTGGAAACCCCATGTGATAACCAGGGCTCTACTCTCATGAGCTCTGAATCGTATTCTTTTTTAACATGTGAGAATCCCTGCTTCTTGAGAGTCCTTGAGTCACAGCCTCATGATCTGCTTCTCAGCCTAAGCAATTCTACTTTGAAACTGGCAATTGTGGACTGAGGAAATACTCAGTTTCAAAGCGTTTGTCATTCTTCAGGCTCTGGGTTCAGTCCCCAGCACTACAAAATTCAGGTATGGTGGTGCATATCTGTAATCCCAGCACTCGAGAGACTGAGGCAGGAAGGTCAGACATTCAGGGTCATTCTTAGTTATGCTGTATAGTGAATGGAAAAATAAACAACTGGCAAGGCCTTATAGCCAGTCTGGTTTCCTTTTGTTCTGAGATTTTTTTAAAATAATGTTTATTGCTCTATCTGTATGTGTACTGGCATGCCACAAGGGGGTATCAGATCTCATTATAGGTGGTTGTGAGTCACCATGTAGCTGCTGGGAATTGAACTCAGGACCTCTGGAAGAGTAGCCCATGCTCTTAACCTCTGAGCCATCTCTCCAGCCCCCTTGTTCTGAGATCTTGGGGGCACAAGGATTTTACTGCACTAGTAGTTTTAGAATGCACACACACACACACACACACACACACACACACACACACTCTCTGTTTGTCTGTCTGGTTTTTAAGGTCTTGCTATGTTTTCCAGGCTGCCATAGAAATCTTGAGCTCATAGCACACCTTTTAACCCCGTCTCACAAGGATCTGGAATTAGATAGGTTCATGAGTGTGTCTAACTTAATTGTTTTTATATTTTGTCTAGATTGTGATTTCAGTGAGCCACATGAAATTCACTACTTTTTAAATTTTTATTAAGCATCACATAACATGTGCACAGTATACAATATGCTGCATAGCCTGTTAGCAGGAACACATGACCATAGCTGAAAACTTTTTTTTCATCAGCAAGGAAAATGCTTCCTTAGTCAATGTTTTCCAAGCCCCTGGACACATGGTAGCGATTGACTCCAGAGACACGTCTATCTCCTTCCATCAAATACCACTGGCACTGAAGTTAGGTGACTCTTTTTTCCTTGCCTCCATTGGTGTACTTGTGGACGTACACAATGGACACCCCAGGGATGATCAAGCACACTGCCATGACAGCAAGGCCAGGAAGAATCTCAAACCACATCTCTGCACCGTGACTCACACTCCAAACCATCACCGGCTCCTCTGAAATTCACTATTTTTAATATGTCGAAATTGCTGCAATTTGGCAATATAATATGATTCAATAAAAATTTCTTCTCTGTGAGAGGGTTGGTCTTAGGCAAACTATTATACCTCATGACCTAGAGTTAAAGTAATAGGATGCTGTAGGAATGCAGGACAACTGTCACAAGATGGCTTATGTATGCACACATATACATACATATTTATATATGATGTCATGTGTTCGCCAAGAACGTTCTTCATATGAATAAAATACAGTTTATACTTTTTCAGACCGAAGCTTAGACATTAAGCCAACAATACTAGAAATGTCAGTCCAAGAAAAATACGTGTGTGCCTGAAACTATTACTGTTAGAAAACTACCCCTTAAAATGAGTCACTCATCTTTCTTTTGTTCTGTCCTGAAGGATTGCTTATGGATGCCCAAATGCACTAAGCTTGGATGGTTTTTGCCCTATACTCCAACACAGAATGAATATGGAGCTTGGAAGCACCACTACATTGCTTGTGTGTCCAGCTTGGACTGGCTGACGCCTAGGGAAGCTGCTGCTGTTTATGGAACACTGAATGAACCTAAAACGGAAGATGAGGAGCTCCAGGAGAGGCAAAGAGAAAAGTGCCTAAGAAAAATAATTTGGGAGAAAATTGCATTCCATAAGAGTGAGCCATATTATAAAGCTTTCTGTTTTATCCAGACACTGAACAAACAGGTTTACATACAGACTCCCATCAAGGAGAGCATGGGGAGCTACTCCTCAACACATGCTCAAAGCCAGCTTCTTTCCTTCTTGATTTTGTACTTTTTAAAAAAAATTAATAATTTTTACTTTTTATATTAGTCACAGGTTATTTACTTTGTATCCCAGCTGTTGCCCCCTCCCTCATTCTCTCCCAACCCCACTCTCCCTTCCTCATTTCCTCCCTGCCCCTTTCCAAGTCCACTGATAGGGGAGGACCTCCTCCCCTTCCATCTGACCAGGGCTTATCAGGTATCTTCATGACTGGCTCCAATGTCCTCCTCTGTGGCCTAGCTAGGCTGCTCCTCCCTTGGGTGGGGGTCAAAGAGCCAGCCAGAGTTCATGTTGGAAATAGTCCCTGTTCCCCTTCCTAGGGTACCCACTTGGATACTGAACTACCACATCCGAGTAGGGGTTCTAGGTTATATCCATACATGGTCCTTGGTTGGAGAAACAGTCTCATAAAAGACCCCTGTGCCCTGCTATATTTGGATCTTGTGAAGCTCCTGTCCTCTTCAGGTCATATTAACTCCCCCTTCTTTCATATGATTCCCTGCACTCTGCCAAAGGCTTGGTTATGAGTCTCAGCATCTCTTTGATACACTGCTTAGGTAGAGTCTTTCAGAGGCCCTCTGCGGTAGACTCCTTGTACAACCACTTTGGAAATCAATCTGGCACTTTCTCAAGACAATTAGGAATAGCGCTTCCTCAAGTTCCAGCTATACCACTCCTAGGCATACATCCAAAAGATGCTCAAGCACACCACAAGGACATTTGCTCAACCATGTTTATAGCAGCTTTATTCATAGTAGCCAGAACCTGGAAACAACCCAGCTGTCCCTCAGTTGAGGAATGGATACAGAAATTGTGGCACTTTTACACAATGGAATACTACTCAGCAATTAAAAACAAGGAAATCTGCAGGCAAATGGTGGGATCTAGAAAAGATCACTCTCAGTGAGGTATCCCAGGAGCAGAAAGACACACACGGTGTATACTCACTTATAAGTGGGTACTAGACCTATAAGCTAGGATAAACATACTAAAATCTGTACACCTAAAGAAGATAAACAAGAAAGAGGACCCAGGTAAGATGATCAGTCCTCACTTAGAAAGACAAATGGGATCGACATTGGAAGTAGGAGAAAACAAGTATTTTGTACTTTCAATTAATTGGTAATAGAAAAAAAAAGATTTCAATGTTTGTTTCAGAACAAACGTTGCCTCCACAGCTGTTTACTTCCTCTCGGGTTTGTAAGAGCATAAACAAGGAAAGGATCTTGTAAAATGACTCAGTAGCTGACATACTTGTCATATTAGCCTGAGGACCTGAGTGAAAGTTGCCAAAACTCACACAGTAGGGGAAATCTGAACTAGGATGCATGTGCACTGTAATCCCAGTTCAGGAAAGAAGAGACTGGAGGATTCTGTGAACTTCCTGGACAGCCAGTGGAGCTGAATCAACCTCAAGCCTCCTCTGGTGTGCTTGAAACCATACCTCTTGCACACACTTGTATACATGCATATGGCTTCTTCCACTCCCTCTGCTCACCACATAAGAGGAGGAGGAAGTGCAAAAACAGGCCAAACAAACAAACAAACAAACAAACAAACAAAAAAGAAGTAAATTCTAGACTGGTGAAAAAGAGTGACAATGGGGAAGAGCAAGAAGAGCAATTGCTCTGAAATGAGCAAGAAGAAGCCAGGGATGAGGCCATGTGTTCAGGGAAGCCTCTGATGTGCACACGTTTTTACCTTGTCAACTGACTTGGGTTCCCCTTGTCTTTTCCCCGACTCTTCCCTGGGAAGACTGAAACATCCCAGAGATGTTACCTCCAGCCAAGGACAGAAAGGGATGGGAACCTATGGGCTGATTATCTGGTCCCCACAAGAAGAATTTCTTGTTCTCTGAGCTTTGTTGATTGACTCAAAACAACAGATAGCAAATAAGAAATACTATTGGAGTGTGTACACGTGAGCATAACTATGGTTATTTGGAATATTCCCTGGCATAGCTTTCTTTGATGCCTTGATCTGTGTCAGTTTGGCTGCAGAAAGTATGAAGTAAACAGTAAGCCTGCTGATGTTTTTTTTTCACATTTTTAATTTATTTATTACAAATTATTCACTTTGTATCCCATTGTAGCACCCTCCCTTGTCCACTCCCAATCACACCTTCCCTCCCTCTTTTCCTATGTTCCTCTCCCAGTCCACTGATAGGGGAGGCCCTCCTCCCCTTCCATCTGACCCTAGCCTATCAGGTCTCATCAGTACTGGCTGCATTGTCTTCATCTGTGGCCTGGTAAGGATGCCACCTCCTCCCTAAGGGGGAGGTGATCAAAGACCCAGCCACTGAGTTCATGTCAGAGACAGTCCCTGTTCGCCTTACTAGGGAACCCACTTGGACACTGAGCTGCCAGGGGCTATGTTTGTGCAGGGGTTCTAGGTAATCTTCATGAATGGTCCTTGGTTGGAGTATCAGTCTCAGAAAAGACTCCTGGGCCCAGAATTTTTGGTTCTGTTGCTCTCCTTGTGAAGTTCCTGTACCCTCCAGGTCTTTCTATCTCTCCCTTCTTTCATAAGATTCTCTGGACTCTGCCCAAAATTTGGCTATGAGTCTCAGCATCTGCTTTAATACCCTGCTGGGTAGAGTCTTTCAGAGGCTCTCTGTGGTAGGCTCCTGTCCTGTTCCCTGTTTACTCCCTCTTCTGATGTCCGTCCCATTTGTCTTTCTAAGTGAGGATTGATCATCTTACCCAGGGTCCTCCTTCTTGCTTAGCTTCTATTCTTATACAGAATTTTAGTATGATTATCCTACATTATATATCTAATGTCCACTCACAAGTGAGTATATACCATGTGTGTCTTTCTGCTTCTGGGATACCTTACTCGGGATGATTTTTTTTTCTAGTTCCCACAATTTGCCTGCAAATTTCATGATTTCCTTGTTTTTAACTGCTGAGTAATATTCCATTGTGTAAATGTACCACCATTTCTGTATCCATTCCTTAATTGAGGGACATCTGGGTTATTTCCAGATTCTGGCTACTACAAATAAAGCTGCTATGAACATGGTTGAGCAAATGTCCTTGTTGTATACTTGAGCATACTTTCAATATATACCTAGGACTGGTATAGCTGGATCTTGAGGAAGCGCTATTCCTAATTGTCTGAGAAGGCACCAGATTGATTTGCAAAGTGGTTGTACAAGTTTACATTCCCACCAGCAATGGAGAAGGGTTCCCCTTTCTCCACATCCTCTCCAGCATGTGTTGTAACTTGCATTTTTGATCTTAGCTGTTCTCATGGGTGTAAGGGGAAATCTCAGGTTCCCTGATGACTAAGGATGTTGAGCATTTCTTTGTTTCTCTGCCATTCGATATTCCTCTGTTCACTTTTTTTTTTTTTAGAGGAGTTATTCAAAGCTCGACCACCTTGGCTGAGTGGAACATGCTACTCCAGGTTGCTAAAATGCACAAGCCTGCCCAGTGGTCCTCAGCTGCGGAGAGATGGAGCAAGGTTCTATGAATCACTGGAGAGACAGTTTGTGCAGACATCTTTAGATACTTTGCCCAAGCAGTAAGCAAATTTCTACCTACTGGGGGCTCAGGACTTTCCTTTGTCACCACAAATTCATTATAGAGTTATTTAGCCAACATAGGAATCTTTAGTAACTGTATGGTTCACATTCTGTGCTACCAGAGAAAAAAATTAATGATTTAATGTTCAAGAATAGCAGTCTTTAAATACTTTCTTAAGATTTAAATATGTAATGTTCAAAACACATTTAGTATTTTTAACCCTCTAGTAGATTTATATTGTGTGTACCACACATTTTCTAAAGCATTTGAGCAAAAATGAGATTTCCCTACATTTTTATGGAGGAAAAGTTACCACATGGTGTCTTTGTTAGTCATCTTTATATTGTTCTAGGGAATGCTTGACACAAATAAACTTAGAAGGAAGAAAG
The DNA here is from genome assembly GCA_028658305.1 of Pachyuromys duprasi. Taxonomy (NCBI): domain Eukaryota; kingdom Metazoa; phylum Chordata; class Mammalia; order Rodentia; family Muridae; genus Pachyuromys; species Pachyuromys duprasi. Next base: position 13,854,666 of record CM053763.1, read on the forward strand.
GCTTATTTTTAGCTTGTGGCCTCATGACCACTTGGTTCCAGTGCTTCAGGCCGGGAGTAGCACAGTGCATCATGGTGGAAGCATATAACAGGGGAGGCCCATTCACTTTATGGTGCCTAGGAAATGAAGAGGTGAAGAGGCTAGAGCCCCAGTATTTCCTTTAAGAGCACACCCAAGATGACAAACTTCCTTCCATTAGGCCTACCTCCTAAATCCCTCCCACCCCTCCCCCCACTTCCCAATAGCACCATGGACGGGTGACCAAGCCTTTAATACTCAAGGAAAACTGCAGATCCAAATTTATAGCGGCATCCAAACAGATTTGAACAAAACTCCCATTTATACTTGTAAACCCAAACACAATACTCTGGTTATTTTTGACCCAAGTCATAATACATGATGACAGTGTCAGGATTCAATTCTTCATCTATCTACCTATATTAGCTGATGTTTGTAACATCCACAATTTTTGCAGATGCTTAGAAACTAAGAAGATGGTTTGTTTTGTTTTTCACTGTATTCTACACTTATGTTTCAAAAGAAGACAGTAAAGTTTTGATGAAGACACTAAAGACAGGTGACATAACTCGCCTAACTGTCATAAACACTGGGACCTAAGTCCTCACAGTCTAATACTCCTTCAGCCTCACCATGGAAGGCACGTAAAATTTTTTAAGAGGCATACGGTGCCTCTTGGTAAATGTGGGGATAGGGATTGGAAGAGAATGGAGATATCACTCAAGAACCCCTAAGGGCCAGAAGTGAATTAGCAATTGCTGGGCTCCCCCTTTTTAAATATAGTTTTGAACCCTTAGGTGTATCATAGTATTTAAGAGCCCAATAAAAGCTAAATGAGTGCCAAGAGGCTTTACAGAGAGACCAAATGGGCAGATTTGGCTCTGCTCGGCCAGGGACTCCTATTTATTGCTGTTCCTCAGACTGCTAAGAAAGTCCAAGAATGCAGAGACAGAGGCCCTTTGCTGTCCACCAGTCTTCAGAGGATACTGACAGCTTTTAAAGGTCATGTTAGTAGAACATTAGGATTTCATCTGTCTTCTTGTCCTCTACAGAAGCCATCTGTCTGGGAGTCGCTCTAACCCTTTAATAAAGAAAAATCAGAGCGAGGCTGGTAGAACTGACAGTGCTTCCTGTGCTTTGCAACCACGTATCATCCTAGTATCGTCTCGGATTCCTGCGTATGAGGTACCGCTGGGCTAGGAGGCCTGCCCTTTGCCGAGCGGCTTTTTTGCTAGTCTATCACAATCTTTTGGCTGCCATGTGTGTGAACGCGATTCATCTCTTGAAAGAAAAATTGTCCAATCAAGTGAACATTTAGAGACCCCACAGTTTTAAAAATTAAAAACAACAAAAATGAAAGTTACCAAACTTATTTTGAAAAGCATGAGAGGTCCAAATTGCTGTTCATGCAGTTAGTGTCAAAACATACCCACTGGACTGAATTTGTTCCACTTAAAACACACACACACACACACACACACACCCAGCACGATGGTTAGAAATATTTAAGGCTCTCCTAGAATTCCCAAGAAGTTTAATAACATTCTGTGACCAATGGTTTTCAAAGGCGGGTTAGAAGTGGTACTTCATGTTCTATTTTAAAATGGTGCCATTTAATTAAAATGTGATCCTCATAACATGAAATTTTATAGCTGTCTGTAGTAGCGCTCACTTGTAATCCAAGAAGTTATGAGGCTGAGGCAGGAGGATAGTTTGAAGCTAACCTGGACCATATAAAGAGTGTCAAGCAAGCTAAGACTATATAATGAGACTCTGTCTCAAAATATAAAAATAAATGAAATGAAGTTATAGGTTTTAATTATATATATAACTAGAAGATTTGTAGTTCTACTTAAGAAGGCCATTGAAAATGGTATTAATTCAATTTTACTGTTTTTAATGAGCTTTATACATGTCTGTCTGGTATGTACAAAGATGGAGTTGCAAATGAACCTAATATTTTCCTCAGGATTGAAGAAGAAAAAAGAAACTAGCGGGAGAAGTTTAGTTTTTTCTTTCTGTACTTTCTGAAACAATTCCTTAGCGATGGTAGACTGTTGCGCGTCAGCTCGGTTCTTTGACAGGCTGTACGGCTCACACACTCTGACTCCTCCTTGCTTCTAGATGGTGATGGAAAGCGTCAAGGCTGGGGTCGTGGCTGTGCTGTATGAGCACAGCGGAGTGACATTGGAGGGCCTGCTTCATCTCACAGACAGAGCTCTGCAAGGACGGAAGGCTCAGAGTCTAGGAATATTTAGCTGTGGAAACAGCAGAGAAATTGACCTACTCCAAGGTTGGTTTGGGGATTGGAGGAGAACAGCCACGCTGCTTTAGTGATGGCTTATCCACAAGGGGGACCTCCACAGTGCTTTTAAGTTCTGATTTCCTAGCAAGCATTCATTCTGTCTTCATAAAGAAAGTAAAGCAACTTTTGATGATAATCTTAAAAATAGTGTTTAAAACACAGCATAACGTTACTACCATAATCCTTTAGAAATGTTCAGTTTATTCACATTCCTGGAAAGCTTTTCCATCTTGCAAAAACGGAAACATTTTGTTAATTAACACCTAGCTTCCTCCCCTAGTGCTGCTCCCTGATAGACATCGAATCCTTTACATACGTAAATGAAATCACTCATTTCATCTTTTTGTGACTGGCATTTTCACTTGTGTTCTCGGGGTTCATACACTGTACCTACTGACTGTTTCTGCTTTAAGTCCGACTTCTGATCTGCTCTCTGCACGTGCCTGAATTTGTTTATCGCTCTATCCGCTGGAGTTCATTCGGGTTGCTTCTACTTCTTGGCTATCATGACTAACTGCAAACCTCTTTTGCTCTTGCCTTCACAATTATGGAAATACACTTACAAGTTTGAGATGAGGCTTTCTTTTTAATTTAAAAAAACCTCTCTACTGGTTTTTTTTAATATAACTTTTTCTTATCAACAATGTACAAACATAAAAAGTTCTCTGTGCCATGTGATACATGTTTTTGTTGTTTATTTGTTTTATTTTATACAGTTTTTAATCTTATCGTGTTTTGTTACCATATGGTAACATTTTTATTAATTCTTTGATAATTTAATACAATGTACTTTGATAATACACATCCTTTCCCTGTCTTACCGTGTTTTGATTTGCATATCTCTGCTGATGAGTGGTACTGAACATCTGTCATGTGCTAGCTGGCCATTTGTGTATTTTCTTTATGAAAACAAGCCTTTGCTTATTAAAAAGTGGCTTGATTTTTTTTGTAGGTTAAGTTGAAGATATTCTTTGTTAAGTCCTTATCAGATAGGTGATTTGCAAGTGTTTTTCTCTCCTTCTAGAATGTCTTAGTCCTTGTTTTATTGCTATAAAGAGACACCACAACAAAAGGCAACTCTTATAAAAGAAAGCCTTTAATTGAGAACTTGCTTATGGTTTCAGAGGGTGAGTCCGTTATCATGGCAGGGAGCATGATAACAGGCAGGCAGATGTGGTTCTGGAGAAGTCGCTGAGAGCCTCATCCTGATCTGTAAACAGAAAGAGTGGCATGGGCTTTTGAAACTTCAAATCCCACCCTCACCAACACAGTTCTTCCAGCAAGGCCACGTTTTCTAATCTTTCTAATCCTTTCAAATAGTGCCACTCTCTGGTGACTAAGCATTCGATTATATAAGCCTGTGGGGGGCCATTCTCATTCAAACTACAACATATAGGTATCCTTTATGCTCTTTCTTTTGATGCACAGAAGTTATAAGTTTGATGAAAGTACAGTAATCACAGTAGTGGTGAACACCAAGAATAGATAACTGGTGTGCACTTGCCACCTCTGATGAACTCTGCTTGGCTTGTACTGCAAAGCAGTACTCGAAAGAAATGGCTGACATAATTAAGTTTTTTTTTAAGTAATTTATTTATTTTTATATTAATCACAGGTTATGTACTTTGCATCCCAGCCGTAGCCCCCTCCCTCATTCCCTCCCACTCTCTCCATCCCTCCCTCATCTTCTCCCTGCCCCCTTTCAAGTCCATTGATAGGGGAGGACCTCCTCCTCTTCCATCTGACCCTAGCTTATCACATCTCTTCAGGGCTGGCTGCAATGTCCTCTTCTGGAATGTAGCTAGGTTGCTCCTCCCCCGGGGGTGGGGAGGAGAGCCAGCCATTGAGTTCATGACATAAATAGTCCCTGTTCCCCTTACTAGGGTCTTCAGTTGGACACTGAGCTACCATGGGTCACATCTGAGCAGGGGTTCTCGGCCATATCCATACCTGGT
>CM053763.1:13859043-13923113 GCA_028658305.1 Pachyuromys duprasi
ATCCTCCATTCAATGTCCATCCCATTTGTCCATCTAAGTGAGGATTGATCATCCTACCCTGGGTCCTCCTTCTTGTATATCTTCCCTAGGTGTATAGACTTCAGCATGACCTTCCTATCCTATAGGTCTATATAAGTGAGTATATACCAAGTGTTTCTTTCTGCTTTTGGGATACCTCACTCAGGATGATTGTTTCCAGGTCCCACCATTTGCCTGCAAATTTCATGATTTCCTCGTTTTTAATTGCAGAGTAGTATTCCATTGTGTACATAATTAAGTTGTTTTGGGGAGATTTACAACTCTCATCAATGTTTACCTCTTTGGGGAGGGAGGAGACAATGAATACCTTTAATAAACTTTTAAAGTATATCCTTCATGTATAATTTTGCATTCTCCTTTGCTTATACCTAAAGCAGAATTATTTTATTAATTATAAAGCTTCTATCCATGTGGGATGAAGAAAGAGGAAATAAATCAGATACTCCAGCTTCACGGGAACTGGCAAAATGGCACCATGAGTCAGGAATCATTCCCAAGGAAGTACAAGGAGAGTTTGAGGTGGCTGCTAACTCTGGGCACCTTGCCTGCTCTGACATTTTTTCCATTGATGATTGTGGGAGCTTTTTCTGCTTTGAAAATTAGTTGCAAGATCCTAGGACTTTACTGGTCATTCAATTTAAACTCTGTGTTGGAGGCAAAAACACAGTGTCCAAAACATGAATGTATAATACTTTATTAACCCAGAGTTCGAAGGATCCTGCGGCCACAGTGCTTTTCAATGACACTTCCTGTGGCCCTGATATGAGGTGTAGATACACTGGAGATCTCGGTCTTATGGTTAAATACTGGGTTTGGAAATTGTGATTTCATTTTCACAAACGGCTAAAAATTTTTGTTTATGAAGAGGTAACAACCCAATATTGATATTTTCCCCCATAGGCTATAAAATTTGTATTAAAAATTTACTGTGGCCTGAAGTGAGAGATTTCTGGGAGAAACTAGGAACCTGTGTGGCCACTGAAGAAGAAGGGGGACGTGTGGACTTCTTTGTGCCACTTGGAGCATCAGGTCAGTGTCAAAAGCAATCTAGAATGGCAGGAGTCGCGTCTCCTTGTGATACTCTGTTGTGTGTTTCTGAAGTGTATCACGAGCAAACTCCTTTAATGTAATGAATTAATGGCTCATTCCTTTTCATCACTGTAATTATTGCATGAGATACAGTTACACAGTATAGTATAATTTATCTATACAAAGTATTTTATAAGTGAAGTTGCTGTGAGCATCCACTTCTCTAAGATATACAAGACCCCAGGGGTGTACGTTTAACTCTACAAAGCAGGCCAATCTGTTTTTCAATGTAGTTGTACACTTCTATGTTTCTAGAGAGTATGTCTGAGAACTTGAGTTGCCCAGCCCTGTGATACTTGTTTTAGTTTTAGCCATTCAAGTAGATACAGAAGCATCTCATGGTGGTTGTAATTTGCAGTTTCCTATCAAGTCATGATGCTGAGCATCTTCTTATGTGTTTATCCACAATTTACGTATCTTCCTCAGTGTCTGTTTAACTATCTTTCACATTTTGAAAAGCAGATTGAATTTCCAGTTGATGACTTATGTGTTCCTACTCTAGTTTCTTCTGAACAGCAGAACTTCTTAATTTTGTTGAAATCAAAATTATTATTTTTACTTTTATAATTACGTTTTTAGCATCATATTTTTAATTAATTTTTTATGCCTATAGGTATTTTATTTTTCCAGCACCATTACTTTTAAAGAAGACTGTTCTTTTCCTTATGAATTTTATCTGCAAGTTTACTATTACAATCTATTGATTATATTGATTTCAGTCTACTGTGGACTCTGTATCTGATTTCATTATCAATGAAACTATTAGGCATATAAGCCCATCTGCTTCCACCATCTTGTTCCAAGAAGCAACTGGGTATTTATTTTTGGACCATAAAGAATTAAAATACCACATCCATTACATATGTTCCTCCCCAAGTAATTTAATCTATTTACAGTATTCAATAATCCACTCCTATATTCCAATCTGAATAAGGGGAGAACAAAATTTAAGACAGGGTTTCTCTGTATCGCCCTGGCCATCATGGAACTTATTCTATAGATCAGGCTGACCTCAAACTTAGAGATCCACCTACCTCTGCCACCCAAGTACTGGGCTTAAAGGCATGCGCCAGCACACTCAGCAGAAGGGGAGAAATAATGCCGTGTTAAAGTTTGATCATTTTGTTCCATCTCGTGATTGTCTGTGGTAAGCCTATTCACTTTCAACCACAATTCTCCCTTTACTCAGGTTATTTCAGGAAACCCCTGTGAGGTTTGGTCTTTGGATCAAATATTCCAAAGTTGAATATAAATATTTGCTCTTGTTGTGTGTCCTCTTTCCACGTCTTATTGCTTCTCAAAAATTAGGTGTTCGGACCTCTGTCTGTGGGGATAAAGGCGAGATGTTAGTGGGCTCCTTGATCACTGGGTTTGAACTGAAGATGACAGTTGCCTGTGCTCTTTCGTGGCCAGCTCTTTCAGGCTGCTAAGTCACATTTGACTGCTTCAGGAGAAGCCTGTGAGTAAACTAATGCAGGCATTGTTGGTTGTGCAGAAGCGGGCATAGAAGTTCTTTCTCAGCTGTCTCAACTAACTGGCACACTCTTCTCCGCCCCCGCTGGAATTGCGACTGGCTCGTACCAACACAGTAAGTGTATATGAGAGCTGGCTGCTGTGCCTAGTAACATACAGCCAAGTCAGTATACTGAAGGCCAAGCACTAGGAAAGCATACTCCTGTCTCATTTCCCTAACTCTGTAACCAGCATCTGCATGTCTTTGCGGACGTATACCTAGCCTGCTCTGCCCACAGCAATTGCTACTCTCCCTGAAGGGATGTTGTCCCTTCCTCAGTCATGTCATTCTACATCACTGAAGGGGATAGTTTTTTTTTGGCTGCAAATATTTTGCTTCAAGCTACCATTTACTAAAACCCTATTTAAAGAGTTCAGTTGTCCAGTGGCTGATCTAGAGGGAAAAATGTGTTTTCTCAGTTTAAAAAAAAAAAGGAATTGATTTGGTTTTACTTGGGAGCATGTATCTCTAGGGAGACGGAGACAAGTTTTGCTTAGATTCTACTCAGTAGCATGATCAGGAAGAAAAATGGATCAAAAGGGAAAATACACCTGCATATACACTTTCATTGACACACCAAAGCTACTAATATTGGGTAAGAATTGAACATTGGCTGGCTGAGAGAGCCACACGGCTACCTGACAATGTCACTCATCACTTTCGCTTTTAAAACCCTTCTTTTCATATCAGACAGAACTTGAAATGCCTTGGAAATGGAATGGGCACTGATTCTTTAGTCTCCAAAGGCCTTCCATGACTGGGGGAAGTTGCCAAGACGGTGACACTTGTAAGGGAAATGATTCTATGTAGATGGAACAGAAAGCACATTGACTTCATACTTCACACAGTTCTGAAGCAGACATGGCCGGGTGACTGGAGTTCACACAGATCAGCAAATGACGGTGTCTGTGGCTCTGTGGGGAGAATTGCTTAACTCAGTGCAGCAAGGATTGGACCCTGTTATTTCCCTAGGGAACAGCTGTACTTCTTTTCCCCTCCTGTTTCTTTTCCTTTCAGTTTCTTCTTGCTCTCCTTGTAAAATAACACATTAAAAAGTTTTGTGTGTGCTTGTCAGTGACAGGGAAAACAAAGTGGATCTGACCATCCGTTCAGGTAAAGAAGACTGAGTGGGCCACTCTTTCATCCTGTAATTCTTTGCAGGGTGGCTAATGTCCTTACACTGCCACTATAGCCATTTCGAATATTTTGGGTTCCCTCCAATTTGAGAGAGAGATAGGAGTAGCTGCTGTGGGTTGACCTTGAATAGCATGGAGGGAAGTGGGAAGTGCTGAGTAGGAAGAATTCTCACTTTTAGAATGACGAGATACATTCTTACTTACATCCATCCACTTGGCTTCCCAAAGCACCAGGCAGGGATTTTATTTCTAATTCCAAGTAGAACATGTCAACCTTATCTGCCATGAACAGACGGGCACTCACTGTGTCCTTTTTGAGTTTCTTATTTTACCACTGAAAGCAGGCTGTGACTACGTGGTGTCTTTTTCTAAGAAAGAACACTATGCCCAGTATAAAGACAGCTGAGTTGGTTGTGCTTTAAACAAGAAGTAGAAATCTCCTGCCTCAGCTCAAGTATTGAGTTACTTGGATAGATGGATAGGCCTTGTCCCAAATAAGAGGGTGTACAGTACCTGAGAAACAATGCCTGAAGTGGACCTCTGGCCTCTACGTGTAAATGCACACATGTGCACACACACACATGTGTACCTGTATATACACACACACACAGAGAGAGAGAGAGAGAGAATGAACTAAGTCTTTAATAATAAAATTCAAACTCCTGTCAGTTTTCAGTGATTGGCTAGGGCCAGAGCGGGATAAGACTCCTCCTTCTAACTACTTTAGCGAGTCCAAGCTGCAGGCATGGTCCAGCTTCACGGAATTCCTGGAAGACACCTTGAAGTCAGTGAGGAAGGAGTTAAAACCGCTCTTTAAGAACCTGCAGGAGAGCATCAGTGGCCGGATGATAGGTAAGGTCTCAGATACTTCTGCTCCAGATCAAGCCAGAGCTTATTTCTTACCTGCACAAGTTCAAGACTGAGATTGGCATAAGCAAAACCAGCTGTAACACATACCTGGTCAAACATCATCTTTGTTTTTCAAACACTCAAGAGTAGTATGAGTCATGTTCAGAGTGTTGGAGTTGCCTCCTGTTTTCACATTTCACCATCTTATTGATTCCTGTGGCAATCTGTCTGCTCTGGGTAGAACTTGGTTTTTACCCAACTGCAGAAACTGTATCTTTTCTCACTACAACTTGTTCCAGCCACTAAGCACCTCTAACTCACAGTGTGCATTACACAACTTGTTCTACAGTTCAATTATTATCTTTCTAAAATACATAATTCACCCAGCTGCTTCCTGTATGTAAGCCCATTCGGGTTCCCTTCCAAATATGTAAATAAATTATACATTACAATTTTCTTCTTAAACAACAAAATCAAATACACAGCTTGATGCTGGCTCCATGGTCTTTACATCACCAAATCAGTTTTCCATTCCCACTCCATTTGCTTGGTCAAATTACCATAAGAATCTTTGTGGAATGATACATGTCTTAACATTAAATCACAAACTAAACCAGTTCATTCTTTAAAATGAAACACTTTTCACCATCCAGGAAAACATGTCTCCCTTCCTCTATAACTGTCTCTTCATATTTTAAACATTTTCTACCTGAGTAAGATATAGTGTCATTCAACACTGCAGACCTGTAAGTCCCTTCCCTTACTGTGCACAGTAACAGCAGCACACGTGACCCCACACGGAGATTTTGTCCATCAGTACATGTCCTTTATCTTGCCTTCCAAATGCCTCTTATGTGGAGATGTCACCCTGTATCTTCTTGTACTACCTGCTCTTATCACATTTAGGAAATGTTAAACCAATATTCTTAAATAGTTAAGAAACTATAAACAAGGAGAAATAATTTCTCCTTTTTCTTTCGTAATACTAAAGATTAGATAGAAAAATGGAATAGTAAATATTTTTACGCCAGTGTGTTGGCAAGAAGTCAATGAAAAAAGTTGTTTTCAAGTAAAGGTGTGTAAATATTAAAAAATGACAAATATTAAAAAATGATTCCTTTGTATGTCAGCTATTTTCTCTGAACTTAAAATATTTACATTTTGAACACACGTTAGAGGGTGTTGGAGGATATTCGATCGGATCTAACATTTAACTTACAAGGTTCCTTTCATGATTTCTGGAATTTTTGTCATATTTTCTTATTATTTGATTCTTATATTTCATTCAACATCGATTTTGGCGTGTTGAAATTAGTTTGACTCATTTCCTATTTTACAATAGAACTTTTCATGGTAACAGTAAAAATTTGGTCCCGTTCCTTGCATTGTTGTCCATTAAAAAGCAACCATGGTGATTATTTTCTTTACCATCACATGTCTTACATAAAGTAAGTCATTGTGCTTTACATTCCAGGGCAATTTCTGTTTGACACTCTTTGTATGAGCAGCATTCTAAGTAACCAAGACACTGCACAGACTCTGGCAGAGGGACTGACAGAGCTGTCTAAAGAGGAATCTGTAAGTGTTTTGTTGAGGAAAGAAAACTGGAAAAAATTTCAGCACAAATAAATTCTTAGTTTATATTGGTTACCTTCTAACCAGTTTATCATTCTGGGATATAGTTCCTCAAGAAATTACATCAGTTTATAAAAGCATCCACAGAGAGGAGAGATTCTGGGCTCAAGATGTACTGAGTATATAAAACAGAGAAGCAGGGAGACCTCTTGGGTTATTTAAAGTCTATTAATTTGTGCACTGTTTTCTATCTTGTGCCTAATTTCAGTTAGAATTGACTTTATTAGAAAACATGTTCACGGAATAGTATTTCAGCTAAATGTTATGAGCCATGGAACTGAAACATATGAAAAATACAACAAAGAACTAAGGGGGGCCAGATGAGAGAGGGTGGGGAAGAACACAAGAACAAAATAGGCCGGTCAGCACCTGGAGAGAGGGATGGTTGGTGGGGCTTCAAGAACCATCTCAGACAGTCTACCAGAAAAGGCAGTGTACTTTTCAGAAAACTGTAAGAGATTTGTTGGCCGGGGAGATAGCTTAGGCAGTAAATTGCCTGCCTTGCAAGTACGAGGACCTGCATTTGACCCCCAGACCCTGTGTGGAAACAGGTGAGGCATGGGAGCAGGTGCTTATAAGCTGAGTACTGAGAAGGAGAAACAGGCAGATCCCCGGGGCTCTCTGGCCAGCCAGCATCACTTACCTTGGTGCGTTCCAGACCAATGAGAAACCTTTAAAATAAAAAGTGGACAATGCCAAGACTGTCCCCTGGCTTTTTTTTTTTTTTTCAGGACAAACCTCTGGAATTTTTGTCATATTTTCTGCTGAAGAAATCTAGTAAAAAGAACAAAGATTTTGAAGGAAATGATATTCTGACAGAATATGACCCGAAAGAAGCATGGGATCCACTCATGAAGGTAAAAGTTGCTGTTATGTTTTTATGCCATGGTGGCTTCACTGTTGAGCAAGGCTCGTGTAGTGAAGAGATCCTCCAGAAGGATGATCCTCCAGAAGGATGACGGCTCTCCGGGAAACCTCCGGCAGTCAATTGTTTTAGGACTATCATTGTCGTGGCTGCTAGTAAACAGGGAGTCTCATGGGACTAGCATGAGTGGCCGAGAAGGCACTAGAGAGCACAAGCCCCTTCACTGACTGAGAGCTGTGTTTGCTGTAGGAGAGCTGCTCATTTGCATTTTACTTCACCACGTAGCTGAGTTCTCACTGACATTCCTTAAGAAAGAAAAAATAATGTTTGACTAAGATCTTTTGTGTTGTGTATGAAACTAAGACACACACCTTTAATCCCAGTGTTTGGGAGGCAGACACAGGTAGATCTCTGAGAGTTCCAGGCCAGTCTGGTCTATATATCGAGTTCCAAGCCAGCCAGGGCTACCTAATGAGGCTCTGTCTCAACAAACCCAAAACCATAAAAAAACAAACAAAAATAAAAAACAAAAGACAACTCTTCTTTCTCTTCTCCCTCCTCCTCTTCCTCTACCTTTCCTCCTTTTCCTTCTCTTTTTTTGTAGTCCCAACTGGCTTTGAACTCACTGTGGAGCTGAGGAAGACCTTGAACTCCTGCTCCTCCTACCTTGTATTTCTGAGGTTCTGCGGTTGCAGGTGTGCAGCACCATGCTGGGCTTATGAAGAGCTGAGATCAAGCCCTGGGTTTCATGACTCATGGGAAAACATGCTATCAACTGCGCTGCATCTGAAGCCTGTTCTTTTTTGAGTTGAGATTCACATTTATAAGAGAAAAAGTTAAGGTGAAGCCAATTCTTCAAAAAAGAAAATTTCACCAGTCCTCTATTCAGAATCCACTATCTTGAGTACATGAAATTATCAGAATTCATTGTCATTCACAAAACGGATTTGTTATATGGGAAAATACCATTTCAGAACTGTTTATGCTCAGGGAAAAGACATCTGAGTGCTTAGGACACTACTACCCAACACAGAGTCACCATCTGGACTGTTAGCTGGTATAGACTTGTGAGTTGACACAGCAGATGAGTCCGCTTGTGTCCTACCAACATGACATTCATGCTTCATCAGAACACAGCACAGGGTAGGTCACAGGAGACCTGTTGGACATTTCCCTCTCTGAGCAGTCTGCTAGTTTTCCCTCAAAAGGAGCGATCCCCACACATTCAAACTGTACTTATCTGTTTAGAAGAGCTCATAAATCCAGTTACAGGAGGGGAAATAATGGCACCTCCCAGATGAAAGCCCTGAAGGGACTTGTGTAGCAAGGGCTTGTCTGTCAAGCACAGTCTCTTCTCTGTCTCTGTATCTCTGTCTTTGTGTGTATCTGATATCACTACTCACCCATCTATGCATTTGTCCATCCATCCATCCATCCATCCATCCATCCATCCATCCATCCATCCATCCATCCATCCATCCATCTATCCACCAATTTATTACACTGAATATAAAATGTTCCCACAGGTTTTTGTTTCAAGTGTTCGGTTGCAGTGTGTAGTGCCATTTAGGAGTCTTCGGGTACCTACTGGTCAAAGTCGGTTGCTACTGTTGGCCGTTTGAACGTTATAGCTGGGTTTGGTCTACTGTTGGCCGTTTGAACGTTATAGCTGGGTTTGGTCTACTGTTGGCCGTTTGAACGTTATAGCTGGGTTTGGTCTACTGTTGGCCGTTTGAACGTTATAGCTGGGTTTGGTCTATGCCATGTAAATTAGTTCTCGTCTCCTGCTCCAGTGGGCATCGAAGGAGATGCTGCACCCTGCCTTTTCCATTATACTGAGATGTTCTGAAAACATGAAGCATCGTTTCTCCATTAACTTGCTTCTGTCAGGTATTTTGTCCCAGTGACAGGAAAGTATTAATACAGCTATTATTCTATCTACTGGCCCTCATTTTGTCACAGTGACAGGAAAGTGCCTAATACAGTCATTATTTTCTCTCCTGGCCCCTCATTTTGCTGTCCAGTTAGTCCTTACTTCAGGCTGCATCGAACCTGCAGTATTCTGTAGTATTTATGTGAACACTGTCATGAGTGACAATATGAATCAAAGTCTCATTTTCACTGTCATTTCTGGCCCCTGATACAGGCAGCTCTGTGCCTTCTGGGAAATGCTTCAGCCAGGTGGAGGGTGACGGGAGAGTAAATTATCTGCCTGATTTATATTCTAGCAAAACAAAAACAGAAACAAAAACAAAAACCCCTTCTATCATGTGATCCAAATCTATCCCTGTGATCCTGTTTCTTGCAGTAGACTTTATATATAATAGAGATCACCAAAGAAGCATTTTCTTTAATGCTGCAAAGGATGCTGCTCTGTTACTGCCATGTATTCACTCTTAGAAACAGAATAAAGGATGGCACCATAATTTTATAATAGGTTCTAAAATTCTCAACAATTGTACCTGTGCTTACTATAAAATAAGAGACATCACCATATTCATGTTCAAACAACATTACTTGGCTCTATTACCTATGTGTAAAATATATGTTATATATTTTAAATTGTGTGAGTGTGCGCCCGTGCATGTGCATGTGAGTGCTGGTACCTACAGAGATCAGAGGCATTATATTTCTGGAAGAGTCTCTCGTAAGGACTGGGGTTTTGCTCCTAGTACCCACAATGTGGCTCACAATTACCGGAAACTCCAGTTCCAGGGGCTCTGACTCTGAAGCCCTCTTCTGATCTGTACAGGCACTGAGTACACACATGGTGTACATACACGCATGCACGTAAAAATGAAGAACTCTTTTTTTTAAGGAGAAGAAAAAGAAGAAAGTAGCAGCAGTAGTAGCAGGAGCATCTGGGATCAAGAAAAGATCCTGTAAAGAATCTAATGTCAGTTTTCTGGTGATCGTGCATAGTAGGTTGATGCATCAGCTTTTTGATTGCTGTGAAATACCTGAAATAATGGAATGAGAAAGGCTGATTCTAGATCATGGTCTCCAAGGTATTATTCCACAATTGCTTTTGGGTCTGTATCGAGGCAGGGCATCATGGTGGAAACACGTGATGCAGAAGAAACAGCTTGCCTCTGGATGACCCAGGAAGTGAAAGAGAGTAGGAAAAGGAAGGCAAGCTAAAGTCCCCAGATCTCTTCATGGGTATGTCCTGTGTGACCCAATGTTTTTTCATTAGGCCCTACCTCCCACTGACTAAGCTTTCAGCATATGGTCTTTGAGGGACATTTGAGATCCAAATAATAACAGGTGGTTTTCCACATTAGAGCAGCTGCCTTATCTGAGAGGTCATAATACAATTCTGCAGTGTTGTAGTTGTCTTAATTTTGAGATAACGTGGGTTTGGTTCTCATTTTACATCTTCAGGTTCTTTTTCCTGCAGATTTTGTTTTAAAATGAGTGTTCTACTCCCAGGAAAATTCTGTTGTTGTTTTTTTTTTATCACAATTTAAAGACCTACATCCCCATGTCAGCAGTATAAAAATATACTAGGTTAGCAGGAGATAGCCATACATGGAAAGGAAAGAAAATAGAGCTCCTGAAGCAGATAGGTGCCCAAGCGCTAGGTACAGCCTGTAACCAGGAAGAGACCTGAGAATGACCACTGCTCAGGGATCAGGGCTCCTGCACCAAAGTTTCTGCTTATTGTACAAACTGATGACTACTTCATGGTGTGGTTTAAAGGAGGGTTTTTAACTGTAGATATGAAAGAAAGAGTAATCAGAGGCATCTGGAGGAGTCCAGAGCAGAGGGAAGAAAGCAAACCTAACAAGACCAGTAGAATGGATACAGCCAGTGCTACCCTCAAGAGAGAGAAGACTAACTAGCAGGGGGTAGAGAATAGATAACATGGTTGCAGACTGTTTGATTACACTGTTACGCCTAAGATTATGTACTGGAAAAAGCCTGTTTCTAGTTGTGGTGTGGCTCAGCCCTAGCGCACACCTTTATTCAAGAGCTTTCTTAAACAGGATTAAATAAAGTCAACCCTAGGTCAAGAAACAGAGTAGGCAAACAGTTGACAGGAAGTAAACATGGGAAAAAACATAGAGTGAGAGGAAGTCCGGAGGATGCTAGACAGGCACAGTAAACAGAAAGGAGGACATTGAGCTGAGGGAATTTAAGACAGCATGCAGGAGGAAAAAGGGTTTTTTCCTTCTGGGAAGTTGGCTGAGTAGGAAGGTCAGCGGGTGCTTTCTCTGTCTCTCTGAGCTAACAGGTTTTCACACTTTTGCCTGCTTTTAGGACCTTTTCCTTTTACTGGGTTGCCTTGTCCAGCCTTAACATTAGGGCAAGTGCCTAGTCTTATTGCAACTTGATATGCCAAGTTTGCCTGATATCCATGGGAGGCCTGATTTTTTCTGAAAAAAAAAAATGGAGAAGTGAATCTTGGTGGGGTGGGGCTGAAAGGAGAAAAGGGAAAGGAAATTATGGTTAGGATGTAGGAGACGGAGGAGAAGAAGAAGAAACCCTGCAAACCTCCATGTGTTGTTTCTTTAAATGATGACCTAGTCATGGAAAATAATGGCTCCTGAGTCTTTATTGGTAAAATTGAATGTTTGGGATTTTTTTTTTTTGTTTAAAAACAACAGAAAACCCAGTGAAATAAACAGGAACAGAGCAGAGAAAGAGAGAGAGGGAGAGCACAGTGACAATAGCAGAAAGATGAGGGGAAGGATGCCCTTGACCTGGAGGAAGTTTAGGAGGTGAGCACAGACTCTGAAATGTGTAGGGCGCTTCTGACGCTGAGGGAGCCTGGTGGACAGCATACGCTTTGATATGCTGTTAGGCACTGCAGGTAGCCAGTTCCCCTCTGACAGAGGTAAGAGAAATGACTCCTTTTTAGTAGATAGGAAGCAGTTTCACAAATTCCTGAGGAATGCTAGCTTTTATCTAACTGCCAGATATCCTCCTATAGTTCAGGCTGAGCCCATTTGTGGGTATTTGGATTGCCTTTTGGAGTGTAGGTAATTGTAGGGTTTATTTTGAACCTCATACATGTCAAATGAAGCCACACAGTAGAGAATACATTCATTTTCTTCTAATAAGGTAAAAAGGAGTCTTGATTGAAAACCGATGTTTATAGCCAGGCCTGGTGGTGCTGCCTGTCTTCCTAGCACTTGGGGGTGCTATGAGGGTCAGGAGTTGAAGGCTAGGAGTTTGAAGAGAGTCTGGGGTACTGGGGACAGTGTCTGGAGGAAACAAAACAAGCAAATTCTCAAACAGGGTGATGTTTGTCCTCTAGACTCTTTAAGGGACAGCGGGGCTCTCCACCAAGAGTTTTATCTTCGAGGAGGGAAAGCAGCAGTCATAACTGTTTTGTTTTCTCAATAGGAACACAGGGCTATTGTTCTGTTGCTAGAAGGGCCCCTGGGATGCTGCCCAGGGAACAGGAGGCTTTTTTTTTTTTAATTTGAATGTCCTAATTTATAGGCAGGCTACAACATATAGTGAAGAAAGGAAAGGCCACATTTAAATGTGAAAACAGACAAATTGGCAGAATATGTGAACAGTTTTTATAGCACTTTATCATGAGTTGAAAAAGAAGGTGAATTTTATAAAGTGTTAGAGTCTGTTCTTCTAGCTTCTTAAAAGTGAGATAAGCTACTTGCTGGCATCTGCGAAGTGAAAAAACAGAGCATAGGCCTAGCCCACTCTCAGGAGTGCTTGAGAGGAGCCCTGAAGGGCACCCCTAACCCCCTCCCACCTTTCAGGCAAGAGGAAGCTAAAGGCTGTGTATATTTTTATTTTTAAATTTGTGTGAACACTGTGTGTGTACACAAATGCGTGCATGTGTGGAGACCAGCGTGCTGGGTATCTTTTTCTGTTATCTCTCTCTCTTTCTTTTTCTTTCTTTCTTTCTAAGACAGGGTCTTTCACTGAACCTGAAGCTTGCTGTTTTGGATAGATTGGCTGATTAGTAACCAACAGGGATCCTCCTATTCCTGCCTCCTAGGGCTAGGATTACAGGTGGGAACTTTTACCCACTGACCATCTCCCAAGCCCCTAAAGCAATGGTTCTCAACCTTCCTAAGGCTGTGACCCTTTAATGCAGTTCCTCATGTTGTGGTGACCCCCAACCATAACATTATTGTGTTGCTTCCTCATAGCTGAAATTCTGCTACTGTTATAAATCATAACATAAAATGTCTAATATGCAGGATATCTGGTACTGGGTCCCTGTGAGAGTTGCAACCCACAGGTTGACAAACACTGCCCTCAACCTGCTATTAAAAACATAAAGATTAATATGAGAGGCCTGGCATATGTTAAGTACTTAATTCAGTACACCTAGGGGCCTGTGATAAGAGCTGAAGGCCTGTGGCTTCCCAGGGCTCATATGCACAGACTACTGAATGGGCTTTCAAAGACAAGACCCACCCCCAAGTAACCAAGTTCTTTTACTCTTCAGGAAAGAAGCACAATAGATGACAATTCTCAGGACTCAAAGCCAAGTCTGAGCCAAATCGACCTGGACATGGAAGTGCTGGTTAAGCTGGTAAACCACCTACTACCGACTAGGATCTTCTCAGTGTTGTTTCTGACAGGGAAGAGTCAGGATTTACACTGCCTAGTTCGTTGTCTTCCCTGGAAACATCCCTTAAAGAGAGGAACAACCAGCCAACTACTTAAAAGTATTAGAGGAAAATATAGTTGGTAGATTTTTTTTTTAACCTGTTAACTTTTTGTAGACACAAAAGAAATTTATTCAAAGGATGGAAACTTGACATCTGAGAAAAGATCAGTCTGCACATGACCCCATGATTTCCCACAACTAGGTCATCATTTACA
The DNA here is from genome assembly GCA_028658305.1 of Pachyuromys duprasi. Lineage (NCBI taxonomy): Eukaryota > Metazoa > Chordata > Mammalia > Rodentia > Muridae > Pachyuromys > Pachyuromys duprasi. Next base: position 13,872,980 of record CM053763.1, read on the forward strand.
GAAACAACACATGCAGATTGGAAGGTTTTTTTTTTTCCTTTTTCTTCTCTCATATCTACATCCTGACTACAGTTCCCTCTCCTTCCTCTCCTCTCAGCCCCACCCCCTAGATTCACAGCTCCATTTCTTTTCAGGCCTCCCATTGATATCAAGCAAACATGGCATATCAAGTTGCAATAAGACTAGGTACTTCCCCTAATATTAATGCTGGACAAGGCAACCCTGTAGAAGAAAAAGGGGCCCCGAACAGGTTAAAGTATCAGAGAGAGCCTCTGCTCCCACTGTTAGGAGTCCCACAAGAAGTTCAAACTACACAAACATAACATATGCAGAGGGCCTAGGTCAGAACCATGCAGGCTCCCTGATTGTTGGTTCAGTCTCTGTGAGCCCCTGTGAGCCCAGTTCAGTTGATTCTGTGGGTTTCTTTGTGATGTCCTTGACCCCTCTGGCTACCACACACCCAGAGCTCCACCCAATGTTTGGCTAATCTGTTTCCATCAGTTGCTGAATGAAGCCTCTTTGATGATGATTGTGCTAGGCTCTTCTCTTTGAGTATAGCAGAGTAACATTAGGAATCATTTCACTGACTTTTTTTTCTGGTTGTGTTTGGGTTTTATCCTAGGTCTCTGAGCTATCCAGCCTCTGGTTACTGGCCATCCAGGCAGTGACAGAGGTGGGGTCCCTCTCGTTGCTTGGGTCTCAATCTGGACCAGTTATTGGTTGGCCACTCCCACAGATTCTGTGCCACATTTACCCCAGCACTTCCTACAGGCAGGACAAATTGTAGGTGAAAGGTTTTGTGGCTGGGTTGATGTCCCAGTCTCTCCTCTGGAAGCCTGGCCTGTTTAGAGAAGATGGCTGGTTCAGGCTCTGTAGCACATTACTAGGAGTCTTAGCTAGGGTCACCCTCCTAGATTCCTGGGAGTTTCTACTGCACTAGGTTTCTACCAAGCCCCAAGATGGCCCCAAATTCCAGTTGTTTCTCCCAGTATTTTCTCCCTCCATCCCCAACTTGATCCCTCCTGTTCCCATCCCTACCAGCCCCCAGTCCACCTTTGATATCTATTCTGTTTTCTCTTTGCAGGGAGATTCATGAGTCTCTCCTCGAGCCCTCCTTGTTACTTCACCTCTCTGGTTCTGTGGATTGTAGCATGGTTATCCTTTATTTTGCAGCTAATATTCACTTATCAGTGGATAAGTACATAACACACTTGTCTTTCTGGGCCTAGGTTACCTCACTCAGGATGATTTTTCTCTAGTTCTATCCATTCGCCTACAAATTTCATGATGTAATTTTTTAAATAACTGGGTAACACTCCATTGTATAAATGTACCACATTTTCTTTATCCATTCTTCATTTGAGGGACATATAGGTTGTTTCCATTTTCAGGCTATTATGAATAAAGCTGCTTTAAACATAGTTGAGCAAGTGCTCTGTGGTAGGATGAAGCATTCTTTGGACATATGCATAAGAATGGTATAGCTGGGTCTTGAGGTAGATCAATTCCCAATTTTCTGAGAAACTACCATATTGATTTCCAAAGTGGCTGAACAGATTTGTACTGTTACTAGCAAGAAGAAGTGTTCCCCTTGTTCCATATCATCACCAGCAAGACATTTTTTTTCTTAGTTTGACAGGTATAAATGGAATCTCAGAGTTGTTTTGATTTATATTTCCCTGATGGCTAAGGATGTTGAACATTTCTTCAAGTGCTTCTCAGCCATTTGAGATTCTTCTGTTGAGAATTTTCTGTTTAGATATGTACCAAATTTTTAATTCTGTTATTTGGTTTTTTGATGTCTAGTTTATTGAGTTCTTTCTATATTTTGGATATTGTATTTATATATTTTGGTGACGATCTTTTCTTATTCTGTAGGCCGTTGTTTTGTTCTATTGGCAGTGTCCTTTGCCTTACAGAATCTTTTCAATTTCATTTATTGCTTGTTGTTCTTGGTGGATGCACTATTGGTGTTCTGTATAGGAAGTTGTCTCTTGTGCCAAGGCATTCAAGGCTATTCACCACTTGCTCTTATGTCAGGTTCAGTATATCTGGTTTTATGTTGAGGTTTTTGATCCATGTGGACTTGAGTTTTGTGCAGGGTGATAGATATGGATCTATTTGCATTATTCTACATCATGACATCGAGTTAAACCAGCACCATTTGTTGAAGATTATATATTTCCATTGTATATTTCTGTCTTCTTTATCAAAAATCAGGTATTCATAGGTGTCTGGTTTTATGTCTATGCTTTCAATTTGATTCCATTGATCAGCTTATCTATTTTTATGCCATGTTGGTTTTGTTACTATAGCCCTGTAGTACAGCTTGAAATTAAGTGATACTTTCAGAAGTTCTTTTATTATACAGGATTTTTTAAGCTATCCTGGGTTTTTTTTTTTTTTTTTTTTTTGTTTTTCCACATGAAGCTGAGTATTGTTCTTTTAAGGTCTCTAAAGAATTGTGTTGGAATTTTGGTGGGAATTGTGTGGAATCTGTAGACCACTTTTAGTAAGATGTCCATTTTTACTATGCTAAATTGTTCTATAATTTTCTTGTTGAGTCTTTGTGTGGTTTGGGTATCAGGGTGACTGTGGTCTCATAAAATGAATTTGGCAATATTCTTTCTGTTTCTATTTTATGGAATAATTTGAGATGTACTGGTATTAGCTCTTCTTTGAAAGTCTGGTAGAATTCTATGCTCTGTGCTAAAACTGAATTCTGTGGCTTGGTGGGGATTTTTGTTTGTTTGTTTGGTTTGTTGGTTGGTTGGTTGGTTTGGTAGACTTTTAATGACTGGATCTATTTCCCTAAGGGTTATACGTCTATTTAAATTGTTTACGTGATCTCATATAAACTTTGATAGGTGGTATCTATTGAGAAAATTGTCCATTTCTTTTAAGATTTTCCATTTGTGTGGAGTACATGTTTTTGAAGAACAACCTCATTGTTTTTTTTTATTTCCTCAGTATCTTTTGTTATGCCCTTGTTTTCGTTTTTATTTTGTTAATTGGGATATTCTTTCTGTGTCTTTTAGTTAGCTTGAATAAGGGTTTGTTTATCTTGTTGATTTTATCAAAGAGCCAACTCTTTGTTTCACTGATTCTTTGTATTGTTCTGTTTCTATTTTTATTGATTTCATCCCTGAGTTTGATTATTTCCTGCTGTCTACTTCTCTTGGGTGTGCTTGCTTCTTTTTGTCCTAGAGCTTTCAAGTATGCAGTTAAGTTGCTAGTATGAGATATCTCCAATTTCTTTATGAAGGCACTTAGTTCTACAAACTTTTCTCTTAGCACTGCTTTCATTTTGTCCCATAAGTTTGGGTATATTGTTCATTCATCTTCATTGAATTTTAGGAAGTCTTTAATTTTTTTATTTCAATATAGAGTGGTTAAGTTTTCAAGAGCTTGTGGGCTTTTTGTTGTTTCTGTTGTTGAAACCCAGCTGTAATCTATAGTGGTCTGATAGGATATAGGGTTATTTCAATTTTCTTGTATATATTGAAGCTTGCTTTATGACTGAGTATATGACCCATTTTGGAGAAACCACCATGAGTTTCTGAGAAGAAGATATATTATTTTGTGTTTGGATGAAATGTTCTGTAATCTCTTAGGTCCATTTGGTCATAACGTCTGTTAGCTCCATTATTTCTCTGTTTAATTTTTTTCTAGATGATCAGTTCATTGGTGGGAGTTGGGTATTGAATCTCCCACTATTAAAATGTGGGGTTCAATGTGTGATTTAAGTTTTAGTAATGTTTCTTTTACAAATGTGGGTGTCCTTGTGTTTGGAGCATAGGTTTGAGGTAATTTTAAGTTTAGGTACTGATATCTGAGTTTATCTTTGTTGGATGGATGTTTTTCCACTTGGTTTTTGTTTCCTTTCTGGTTTTCTGGCCTGAGTGTCCTTGTGACTGGCAAGTCCTCTGGTCCAGGAGGATGTCTCTCCCGGGGTTTTGGTGGCATGTACGGCCAGTCGGGTTTTGGGTGCCCAGGTTCTGGGAGCCTGGAAACTGGAGTGTCTTATAGGGTTCTGTGTGCCAGCATGGTACTGACAGAGCAGGGGTTTTGCTGTAGCTGTAGGCCTGGATATGGAGATGATGGAGTATTGTTGGGGAAAAGATGAGTAGAGTCTAAGAAAAGTTTGGATGTCTTTGTGCTGTGTCTTACCTCTGGTTCTGGATATTTGTGTGACTTCTGGTAGAGCAGGGGGCTTCTGTTGAAGTTATGGGCCAGGACTGGTTGAAGTTATGGGCCCACCAACTTACAGTCTAACTTCAAAAGCTGACTCTTGTCAATATATGTGAAGGCTCTATCCTGGGTTGAAGGACAGGTTTTAGAGGGGATGCCACATATGCAGAGACTGTTTCAGCAGCCAAAATGCACAACATATACATACTATTTTGGAATATTCAATATGACTGCATGTTTGTTTACATTTCTTTTTCTAAAGACTCCACAGTAGATGTTAGTATCCACAGTTTTACAGATAAACACCGAGTTAGAAAAACTAAATGACTTACCTAAGGTTAGATTCTCAGAGAAGAATGTATGAGTTCTCTAGCCTTGAGCTTAGACCTAGAGATCTTTATAGCCCATCACACCTAGGCAGGGTCCAGGACAGGCCTTGGCCTTAGGACATGGTTTCTCACTCTTCCCACAAATCGATTACTAGGGTCAGTACAGAAGCCCATCACAGGCTGATGGGAGCGAACGGCATGGCCTCTGAGCATTGAGATTACATGCCCATATTACCAGACCTGGCTACGGTTAAATTTTTAAAATTGTTTTTGGCCATAGTAGGACTTGAATCTAGAGCCATCCTATACAAATGAGTTGTATTTCCAGCTCTTGTTTTTTTTTTTTTGAGACAGCGTTTTGCTATGTGGCTCATGATGGCTTTTAATTTACAATCCTTTTACCTCTTTTGACATCCCAAATGCTGGGATTATAGGTATGTATACCCATTTCCTGCCTAGGAGTGTTTTGTTTTGTTTGTTTGAGAAATTTAATTCTACTCAGATAGTTTGTCCTACGTAGAAGAATGGTGTGGGAAAGTGTTTGTCCTTGGAAGTTGGGGTGTAGACTCAAAGAAAAGAGTTTGCTTAGTATGTGCAAGAAGAGGTTCAGTCCCCAGGGCCAGAAAAAAGTTTTGTTTTGTTTTGTCAGAGATAAATTAAAAAATAAAGGACAAAAATTGTCCAATAGGAGAGGTATGTAAGGACTTTAATGCTGTTTTGTTAACATAGTGTGCATAAAATCACTTTTGGATTAGAAAGGTGAGAGCTGAATGAATGCTCTTGCCACTCTGAGGCAGGAAGGGAAACTTTACTGGGGAATTCCCCCACCCTATCTAATGTCAACCAAGACATCTTTGGTTTTTTGAGGGGAGGGAGGAAATACACTTGTGCAGTGGGGTACTTCGTGTACAGTTCCTTATGCTATCCCAGTGGCTGAGGGAGAAATAGATCAGAGGACACTCAAAAGTGGGAGGGCCAGCACGGGCTGTCTGTCTCAGCTCGCTAAGCTTCTGGTGGCTTCCTAAGATGGGTACTGTGCGACTTTCCCTTAGGACGATCTCTCTATGGCTCTAACCTCTTTCTCCTCCTTATGTATCTTGCCTCTTTGCTGAGAACCTTAGTCATTCAGTTTCTCCTGAATTCCTGGTGATTTCTGCAGGAGAGAAAACTCCAGATGGACTCAGTAGAGAAAAGAACCCAAGTTGTAAGGGAGCTTGTACGGAGTGAGAGACGGTACGTGCAGATGCTGGGAATCGTGAGGGATGTGTACTTCAGGCCCCTGAGGGCGGCGCTGTCTTCAAACAGGGCCATTCTGAGTGCTGCCAATATCCACATCATTTTCTCTGACACTCTGCGCATCTTAAATCTCAACAGGTAAACACTAAAGATGGATTCTTTAAAAAACAAACAAACAAAAAAAAAACTTCCTAGTTGGTGGAAAGAGTATACTTTGTTTCAAAAGCCCCACTGTGGCCTAGCAATTCTATCTTCTTGGGGGATCCTATTACCTGGAGGAGCAGAGAGATTCCTTTGCATGTCCCTTGATGGCTACAATCAGCAACGATCGCTGATTGCCACCCCAGCCCCAGGTTGCAACGTGTCCAAGAAAAATAATTCAATGCCTAAGCATTCTGTGCTCAATAAACTGCTCGCACAAAAGTCCACAGGGAAAAGTCAACAATGTCTAACTGAGTTTTAGGTCAGGAACAAAAAGATTCAGTGGTACCGGTTACTCTGCTTTTCCATAGTACGTTTCCTGCATGTAACAAGAGATTGAGAAAAACAATCATTTCTACCTGCAGTTAAGAGTCAAGTGAGCCAAGTGCTGGTCTTAGTCAATTTCCACAGAGCTGGAGAGAGAGTTCTTCACCTCTCTGGGCCCAGCTCCTACCCAGTGACAAGGCTGATGAAACCTCTTTCAGTTCTCATGACCTGGAAAAGCTAAGAAGGGTCACTTTGGGTCTGTAGAGTGTGCAGGATGTATACAAGGTATGGTTCGTGGCCTTGAAGTCCTCAGAGGACTGTGAGAATGGCCATGGCCCTGGATCTCTGAGGGTGGGCCATTCAGAAGTGACTTTATTGTGGGAAGCTGTGTTCTGACCCAAGGAATTAAAGGGCAAGGCTTGGGTCCTGGACAACCAACCTCTTTCCTCACTGCCCAGCTCTCCTATCCTGTCACATCCTCTCGCTCTGAGGTAAGGTGCTCAACTGGTCAAAACCAAATCCTACCACAAAAGACAAAGCAGAGAAGCCTACACTGATGAATTCATGGCTTTACTTTGGAGAATCTCACAGGTGCCAATTTTAAGATAAAATCTTCTTGTGTTGTAGAGAGTTTCTGGATAACCTAAAAGACAGACTACAGGAATGGAGCCCAGCCCACTGTGTGGGAGAAATAGTCATAAAGTTTGGAAGTCAGTTGAACACATACACCAATTTTTTCAACAATTATCCAGTTGTTCTGAAAACCATCGAGAAGGTAAGTGGTTTTGCTATCTCCACCCTAACCCTGTACAACCCAAAGGACTGAGGTCACTGGGAAGGGCTGCTTCTCTGCTGCTCCTTCTCAGGTCTCCCTGCTGCTCTTCAAGCTTCTTGAGGACAGGGGCCTTGACATAGGGACTAACACAGTGGTGGACACACAGCAGTGCCCAAGTACGGAGAGTTGAGTTGCAGCTGTCCTCATCTACACTGCCCAGTTTTCACGCACCCCAGCTGCTTAGTGGCTCAGCGTCAGGACACTGAACAACTATGTTGAAGCAAGATTGTGAGCTCAGAATCCTCTGCTGCTACAATGCCGGAAATATGCAAGCATGGCTCTATAGACAACTTGACTATGATTCTTGACCTTGAAGACAAGAATTAGACCAAAGAGTATCATCAGAAACAAACTGGAGGCAACCTTTATAGCAATGGCAAACACTGACACTTCATTAGTATAGTCACACAGCCATCCGATACACTTAGCTATGGTAGCTATTATTATTATCAACACCAACAAATCTACTTAAGTCTTTTAATTGTTCACAGGTATAAGTGGCCTTGTTTCTAAACTGTTGTTGGGGCCTGAAATCAGCAGATCTTTGATTGAGACATTAGCAACATTGACATCTCTTAGACATGTACATACTGAGTTGAAGGACATAATTTCACAGGTGCACCATCAGTGATGATGAATGAGTACATTTAAGATGGATATTAAGTATAGAGGAATATTTTTGTAACATTACAATGGGAAAATGTGAATGGCAACAGAATTCAAGGTGAATATCAGGGATATTCAAACTCGTACAGAAATGAAATAGGATTTATTGCATGGCAGGCACTTTATGGATGGGATTCTGTTCCCTCACTATGGGCTGGGTCTTCTATCCATTTTACAAATGAGGAAGTTAGGTAACTTGACAAGGTCATGTACTCAATTTATCCTAGCTCTAATCCAGTCTCACCTTAATTACAAATCTTTTGCTATTCCCCTCTATTGGTTAAGTTAATGGATATGGTTATATCTGTGGTATAATTAAAATACTAAAGTTAATATATTAAAACACATGATAGTGCTATTCATCTTTAGATTAGATGGAGATGTTTTCTTCTTGCTTTGACTATTCTGTAGATCACACCTGCTGCTGGTAGAACACAGGGCTTTATGACTGTCTCACAGAGCAAAGTTTTGACAATGTGATTCTCACCTTTTAGTGCAGAGAAATGACACCAGCATTCAGAGCTTTCTTGAAGAGGCATGATAAAACCATTGTTACCAAAATGTTGAGGTGAGTTTCCAGAGTGAGCACAGCTAGGCATTCAAGGACAGGCCCTCAATGACCTACAGGCAGCAACCAGGACACCCTTCCCTATGCCCTATACAGTCTGCCAGAGCTGCTTCTGTACCCATCCCGGAGATTTGAAGAATATATTCATCTTCTCTATGCTCTGAGACTCCATACTCCTGCAGGACATGTAGACCGTGGGGACCTGACCACTGCAATTGATCAAATCAAAAAATATGAAGGCTACATAGATCAGGTGGGTAGCTCACACATATATGCATCCTTCAACTTCAGCACTTTTGTGGTGTTCTCACTCGAAGACCCTGAGATGCCCTATTTTAGTGGTGGTCTTTACTTCAGTATTTCACCCTCTTGAAGATAAACACAAAGTCGTGTTTCGCAATTTTGAGCATGAAAGGCTTTTATTCTCAGCCAGACAATGTGAGGCTTGGATAAGTGCACAGCCACAGTGCTCCCTGCCGCACACCCAGTTTTAGACAGGGTCTTGTGTGTCCCAGATTAGCGTGAACTTGATATGTAGCCAAGGATCATGCTGAACTTCTGACCCTCCTGCTCCCGGATTCCCTGGGGGCTGAGGCTACAGAGACTCACCAATATTCCCAGGTAACGTGCTGCTTGGATTTAAACCCAGGGTTTTGTGTACACTAGGCCAGCACTCTGTGAACTGTGTCGCATCCCTAGCACCACGTTCTAGTAGGAAAGTGTACATTTTAGATTTTTATAGATAACAACAACAACAAAAAACCATGTAAAATTTGTTTGCTTCCAAGGTTTTTGTTTTTTTAAAATCCCTATCCAGGAGGGCAAAGAGGATGGACATCAGAAGAAAGAGAAAACAGGGAACAAGTCAGGAGCCTGCCACAGAGGGCCTCTGAAAGGCTCTGCCCTGCAGACTATCAAAGCAGATGCTGAGACTTATGGCCAACACTTGGGCAGAGTGCAGGGAATCTTATGAAAGAAATGGGAAATAGTAAGATAGGGAGAGGACAGGAACTCCACAAGGAGAGCAACAGAACCAAATAATCTGAGCACAGGGGTCTTTCCTGAGACTGATACTCCAACCAAGGACCATGCATGGAGATAACCTAGGACCCCTGCACAGATGTAGCCCACGGCAGTTCAGTGTCCAAGTGGGTTCCATAGTAATGGGAACAGGGACTGTCTTTGACATAACTGATTGGCCTGCTCTTTGATCACCTCACCCTGAGGGGGAAGCAGCCTTTCCAGGCCACAGAGGAAGACTATGCAGCCACTCCTGATGAGACCTAATAGGCTAGGATCGGAAGGAAGGAAAAGAAGACCTCCCCTATCAGTGGTCTTGGGGAAGGACACAGGTGCAGAAGGGGGAGGAAGGGAGGGATTGGGATGGGAGGAGGGAGGGAACTACAGGGGTATATAAGGTGAATAAAGTGTAATTAATAAAGAATTTAATAAAAATTAAGAAAAGATAGCAAGTCACTTTCCTGACTCAGTAAATACGGCACTCATAATTATCCCCTATATACTGTAAGGCATCTGGGCTAAATATGAACAGCACATTATACCCTGAAAATACTTTTTTTCTGAACAACTTTGTTACTTGACTTTATTAAAATAATGGGTCTAGAGAACTGATATTTTTATTCAGGTACCAAGCCCTGTACCAGGTGTCACAAAATATGAATACAAATGTTACAATATAATATAACCTTGTTTTCTAGATAAAGAAAAGCATCAAAATGAGAGAGCAGCTTTCTGCTATGCAGACAGTCATCTGGGGATGCCCTGTACGTATGCTGACGTTCTTGCTGCAGCCCACGGTCAGGAGTATAACCTTGCCACTGGCAAAAAGAGACATCTGGATCTGGAGGCAGCTAAATGACTGCCAAGCCCTACATGCTTTCACGCAACAGACTCCTGTCAACCACATCACTAGAAAATGCGTTTGTGGGCTGAAGCCCTATCCCATGGTTGGGGTCTTCTGTAGCTCCTCTTTGTTGGTACTCTGAGTTGAGCACTCAGTTGCATATTCTATATGATCTCTGACTGATGAAGTCATTGGTGCAAGATGTCCACAGCACTTGGAAACCCTCTGTTAACCACTACCTGTCATTTCTATAGACATCTGTCATGGCATTTGTCTTTCTGACTCCCCTGTTTCCTAAGGCTGCTACCATACACATCTACTCTCCACTCTTTCATCATGTAGCCTCGTGCTACCGGTCCTTTGAAAATATGCTTTCTTCTCTGAAATAGCCATCCTTTCCTATTTCACTGGATAAGTACTATTAACCTTTTAAAGTTAGGACAGGCGGCTGTGGGGATGTCTCAGTGGGTGAGAGCTCTTGTTCCCCCAGTGTCTGCAGCACTCATGTAAAAAGCCCGATGTGGCCGCAGGGCTGACACCTACACCTTCAGTGCTGTGAACGGGGAGACTGAGTTGCTGGGGTTTGCTGGCCTAGCTCCAGGTTTACTGGAAGACCTTGTCTGAAGGGAATAAAGCAGAGAGTGATACAACAGCGCACACGTTGGCCTTCTTTGGCCTTTTTGTGTGCACATACATCACTTATACACACACACAGAAACATACACACACTTTAAAATGAGGCCAAACCTGATATTATCTGTTAAGTTTCCCTTATCTCCAGCTGGGAGCTGTTGTTTTCCTTGGTGTTCCATAGTCCCACAGACAGCCCTGCCATACGGCCTTCACCCATCTAGTCACAGACTGGGAGCCCCACCATGTGTGAGCTTTTGTTTTCTGATGTCTGACATTCAGCAGGAGCTTGGTATAGATGATGAATGAAAGCATTAATTGATTGGAGATACCTTTATTTGGTCAAATGGGGTAGATTTGTCATAATGTCTATCTTCATGTCTTGGTAAGGAAAGAGAAGTGTGGATGGGTGGACTGCAAAAAAGTGTGATTCTTAGAAACTCACTCACAAAACTTCATCTCTGATCTGCACACTGAGAAGGCATGCCCATGGCCAGAGCAATGTGGGGATGGCTTCTTAATCCTACTAATTCTTTCTCTTCTTTTTCCTCTTTTTAAATTTTTAAATGATTTATTTTATGTCAATGTATGTCTATGTGAGGGTGTTTGATCCCCTGGATCTGGAGTTACAGACAGTTGTGAGCTCCCTCCCATGTGAGTGCTGGGAATTGAACCTGGGTCCTCTGGAAGAGCAGCCAGTGCTCTTAACTGCTGAGCCATCTCTCCAGCCCATTTTTTTCCCTTGACAGTTCCTTTGACCACCTCCTTAACTTTGTTTTTGTTAATACGATAGTATATGCAAACAAAATATTTCAATAGCTTTATGGCAGCCTCAAAAATTGTTTTTGTTGTCAGTTATGTTTGCTAAAGGAAGCTTGTATTACCAACCAAGAATAGGTTGACTTTCTTACAACTGCACTAAGTTCGGGTCAACATCTATATGTTCTGGGATGTAGAATGATTCTGTACTATTGAAATTTCAAATAATCATATGGCTTATTTTTATTTTATAGACTCTATCAGAAGTAAACAGATACTTGATCAAGATCCAAGATGTAGTTCAACTTCATTGCTGTGATGAGAAAATGGATTTCTCGTTAAGGTGAGCAGCTGTTAACTACACCAAAGCTATGAGCACCTTGAACGCAGTCACTGACATGCTCAAACTCACCTTTGGCAACCAGTACAGTGCTTGACTTTGTGTGTAGTCAAGAGAACCTTTGTGATGAATCAAAATCACGGGCACATGCCTCTGAGTCAGTGGGTCACATAACATATTTACATTACAATTTGTAACAGTAGCAAAATTAGTTAGGAAGTAGTAATGAATTAATCTTATGGTTGGAGGTCACTGTATTAAAGGGTCACATCATCAGGAAGGTTGAGAACCATGGCTCTAGGGAATGTACAACACTTTATCATCTTGCTTGCATTCCAGGTAGCTCCTTGGTAGAATGAGAGAAAACAGTGTCTGCAAAATTGTAAACTTTTTAGTAGACTTTCTCAAGGTTGGTCAGTTTCCTAATGAGATCAGATCCAAGTATTGTGGGAGCTCATACCAATATTCTACTTAAAAGTGATAGGATCATTTTATTATCATTAAGTAGCTTTTCAAGTTATCACTGAAAATTACTAACTTCACTTTGCATAATTCTCAGATATATGTAAGAACAGATGGAAAGATACCAAAGTCCATAAATTAGTCTTCCTGTTGATTTTTTAGAACCAAGAATGGAAATGTTTTTCTATGAAGGTCCAAGGGGTAAATATTTAGAATTTGCTGGCCAAGTGAGGTCTGTGCCAATGACCTTTTCTATTGTAGCACAGACAACATGTGGAGGAGCACAACGTCACTCTAGTCATAAACAGTACTAATATATAAACAACTGTAGCTGTGTGCCAAAAAAAACTTTATTTACAAAACAAGCAATGGAGCATAGTTTTCTGATCCTGGTCTCTGTTTTAGAAAATGGCCAAGTTTTCAGTATTGAGGGAAAAGATAAATTATTCAGCAAATAGCAACCAAATGCAAAGGTAGCTCTTCTATTTCAATGATATTTTCAGCAAACATCTAAAGGTCTTCTATTTCAATATTTTCAGCAACCAGAGCGGTGAGATGATGAATCACTCTTTTCACCTCCATGTCTACCTTGGTAGATCTTGAATGAAAAATCAAAGGACATAAGAAGACCTGAGTTTGATCCCCAGAACTGACAGTGGAAGGAGAGATCCTCTGTAACTTTTCCCCTTACCTCCACATGCTCTGTTGGATACCCCTCCCTCCAAATAAGTAAACGAATGTAAACAAAAAGAGAGAAAATCAAATCGCAGCAGAGCATCTTTTCCACATTGACTTAGCATTTTTGTTTTTTGTTGTATTGCTTTTTGTTACTAGCAATGGACAAGAGGTTCAATAATGGGAAAGACGCTGGTTCTAACTCCACAAGTCTAAACAGGCTGGTGTGGTAGGAGCCATGCTAGTTGCCCCAGGCTGGTGCTACTCAGTCTTTATATAGTGCTTCTGGAACAGTCTTCAGTTCTTCATGTAACTACTGGCAAGGTGTTCCCTTAATTTTCATTTGAGAAACTGTCCAAAGAAAATTTTAGGTTGCTGAGTTCTCGTTTCTTTCAGTATTTTCACTCCATCTTCTTTTTGCTTGGTCAGTTTTGAACAGAAGTCCAATGCTGCCATGATGTGGGTGCTGGAAATTGAGGTTCTCTCAGAGTTCAGGTCCTCTGGAAGAACAGGAAACAACCACTGAGCCATGTCTCCAGCCTCTAAGCAATTTTCCTTTGAGTATTTCTCCTGTTCTTTTCTCTCTTCCTTATCTGGTATTCCTATGACATGTTTTGTTTTGTTTTTCAATTGCCCTTACTGTTCAGATATTGTCCTTTCTCTCCAACCTCATCTGTTCCTGTGTCTCTGTTGTCTTGGTTAGGGTTTCTATTGCTGTGATGAAACACCATGACCAGAAGGCAAGTTGGGGAGGAAGGGTTTATTTAGCTTACACTTCCACAGCACTGTTCATCATTGAAGGAAGTCAGAACAGGAACTGAAACAGGGCAGAATCCTGGAGCCAGGAGCTGATGCAGAGGCCATGGAGAGGCACTGCTCACTAGCTTGCTTCCCATGGCTTGCTCATCCTGCTTTCTTATAGAAACGAGGACCTTCAGTCCAGGAACGGTACCGCCCACAGCTGGCTGGGCCCTCCCCTATTGATCACAAATTGAGAAAATGCCTTACACCTGGATCTTATGGAGGCATTTCCTCAACTGAGGCTCCTTCCTGTCTGATGACTCTTGCTTGTGTCAAGCTGACACATGAAACCAGCTAGTACATCAACTTAAGACTTTTCTATAAGCTTACCATAACTCCTAACTCTGCTACGGTCTTCCCATAAGTCCACTACTGGGGTCTTTATTACAATTTTATTTTTACCATTTCTTTTGTAAGAGTATCTATTACTCTATTCCTATTACCTGCTTTTCTTCTATTTGCCTGTTTGTTTTCTTATTAGATTTCCTGACATATTAATCCTAGTCAAATTTCTAAATTGAATGTTCCAAAATCGCTGCCATCCAACTTTGGTTCTGATGCTTGCCCTGTCTCTTCACTCTGCCTTTTGCCTTTCAACATGCCTCAAAACTTATTGAAAGCTAGGAAAAAAAAAACACAAAAATAAACCAAAACACAAAGTAAAGCAAAACCATACCAAATCAAACCAATAATCAGTAATAAGGCCTTTTTGGTGTGGTTTCATGTCCCTCTACTTAGGCTGTACTTACTGTTTGCTCTACTGAAAGGCTGCCATTCCCCTGATGTCTTTGTTTTGTCACCATGCCCTACTTTATGCTTGCTACCATGGGTGATTTGTTTCTGGTAACTGGGACCCTCTGTCTGTTTAGTTTTGGAGCAGCCATGAAATCTATGATCTCAGTCCACCAATACTGTGCTTTTTTGCCATGTTGGGAGTGGCAACTTCACATGTCAATTGGAAGCTGGAATTCTCAGTTATTAGAAGTCAGACTTGCTTTAGTATTTTGATAAGAGATAAGAATACGTGAGGGTTTGAGGATAAAACTAAATTATTATTATTTTTTCCTGAGACAGGACTGTCCTGGAACTCACTAGATAAACTAGGTAAACTCAGAGATCTACCTGCCTCTGATCCCCAGTGATGGTGTTAAAGGCATATTTCAAAGATATCACACCATGTTTAGCCTGCAAACATGCCATTTTAAAGTAAATTAAACCCAAGAAATGGGGCTGGAGAGTTGGCTCAGAGGTTAAGAGCACTGGCTGTTCTTCCAAAGGTCCTGAGTTCAATTCCCAGCAACCACATGGTGGCTAATAGCCATCTATCATGAGAGCTAGCACAAATAATAAATAAATAAATCAAAAAAATAAAATAAAAGAGGAACATGTCTTTATTTAAAAAAAAAACCCAAGAAATGTCATTCTTATTTCTATCAAGAATTTTCACCTACAGCACATCTTCCCTGCTTGTATTTATATATATGGTGTATTTGTATGGTGCTGTAGGGCCTTATAGTTTACCATACACTTGATAAATTCATTTGATTAAAGTTACTGCAACCACTCGGTGAGGAAAGAGGGAAAGGTGGAGAGCTGTCTGAAGCCAGGCTGCAGTACACAAGCTATCTCTGCTCCAGGGAAGCTGAGGCAGGAAGGCCAGAGCCAGCCTGGCCTATAAAGCCAGACCTTATCTAAAACACAGAAAAACAAGTCATAAAAGAAACCTGCCCAGTCAAAGAACTAGGGGTTCTGGTCTGTAATCTATGACAAGGTGTGGGTTGGTGGACAATGCTCATTCCACCAATTAGACAGTAAAGCAGGAAGATGAGCTTGGTGAACAACAAAAGCCGCAACACAGGAGCAGTAACTAAGCAATTAGTAAGTGCTGTCCCAAGGGTGTGGAAAGGTTTGTGTTCTCAATGAAGAGGTATTCACTGGGTCAGAGGTGAAGTCATGGTCATTTTAAGAACCAGGAAATTTGGCAGGCTTTGCTCTAGTGTGGACACAGAATACAATTTTGGTTATGTTGGGCCTATTTTTGAGATTGGGTCTCACTGTATAACCATGGCTCACCTAGAACTCCCTAGGTAGACTATGATGCCTGGAACTCAAATCTTCCTGCCTCTGCCTCCCAAGAGTTGGGATTAAAGGCTTGAACCAACACTATGAGCTTTATTAAATTTTTATTGTATACCTCAAAACTTTTCTATTACAGTTTTCTCAGACCTACCAATTTTTCCCCACCAGAGAAGGTCTTCAGGCCACACTGGCCTCAAGCTTATTACTGTAGCTGATACTGCCTTGACCTCCTGATCTTCTGCCTCTACCTCCTAAGTGCTGAGATTATGGATGTGAGTCTCACACCTGGCTAAGTTTGTTAATTTTTAAGCTTCATTTTTCTTTCTTTGTGGCCTTGCTAATGGTTCAAAATAACAACAACAAAAGTACTGGCAAATGGAAGTTGGCCTTCTCATTTAGCAGGATAACTATGCTTGGGAGAGAGGATCTGCTACGCCTTCTCAGGGTAACTGGGATCTGGTTAGGAACTAGCTCTTATTCTAAGGACTCCAAAGCCATTGAGATCTGCCCCTGAGTGTCGGCATAGATTTCTATCAGCAGATTGGACTTGGGTCTGTTCACACTGAGAGCTGGTGGCCTAAAGCTGCCTCTTCACCCCAAAGCGTGGATGTAGGACTTTTGAGTTTTATGTGTTCATACAAGTAGAAAGCTAATGCTTCCCTACCAGGCTAGCTGATGCAGCAAGCAACAGTGACAAAGCCCTTCTGAACCAGAGCCGAGAACTTACAATAGAACAGCTCTGTCCCATTTTGGGGAGTCACTACTTGCAGACATAGAAAGAAAACCTACCACATTATACTGGGGAAAAACCCTCTCCTTAGAGTTGGTTCTGAGTGGGAGCACAGACCTTTCTACTCTCACCACTGTGCACTGTATAGGGGAAAGCTGAATATTTACTACTGAAGCAATGGCTAGCATCAATGGCATTGCTTCATAGCACCCTGTAAGCTTACTTCCTGTTATAAAACAATTTTTTACATCTTAAAATGTAAAACTTTTCAACATTTTTCTAAACTTAAATATAGAAAAAAATAATTGTCCTTTATCAGTTGATGATAAAACTTTCCCTGTCTACTGGGAAACAACATGATATAGTTATTTACTTAATGAAAACAGCCTTTTCCTACAGGAGGTTCATCATTCACCCTTTTGGCTTCCTTTCCCCTTCTGTCCTAGTTCTGCCCTGTCATTCTCAGAGTAATTCATCAACTTAGTCTAAAGATTTTTTCTTCCTTCCTTCCTTCCTTTTCTTTCTTTCTCTTTCTTTCTTTCTTTCTTTCTTTCTTTCTTTCTTTCTTTCTTTCTTTCTTTCTTTCTTTCTCTCTCTCTTTCTTTCTTTCTCTCTCTCTTTCTTTCTTTCTAAAGAAAAACATAAGTAAATATGAAGCAACCCACTTACATCAGCATAAATCATAAACCAAGAGACAAGGAAATGTTTACATGCAAGAGTTCACTCTAGGTGCTTATGACCACTATGTTTCTATTTATCTGCATGCCCAAAGCAAAACTCAGAGCATAACTGATGAGGTCCTAAACAGAAATTTTGCTCTTTGCTTACAGCTGACCATTTTAGTAACTTCAATGAAAACAAAGAACTATTTCCTTTCCATGTGAATAAAACTATTGAGCTACCCCCCTTTCCATTTCTCTCCAGATGGAATTAGAAATTCATTTCTAACTAGCAATACTTTCTCCAGGTTTCTCCTGAAGGAGGCCCCCAGCCACACCAGTTCTCCTGAATTTGCCTTCCTAATATGTTAGGTGAAACAAAGCAAAACTATATTGTTCTCAGGCCATTCAAATACATCTAGCCCAAAATATCGAACCTGACAAAAGTTATAAAAATACAGCCATGATAACATTCATGCAATAAAGGAGGAAACATTCAATCTTCATTCTAAAAAGAAGCTGGATTCAGTCCTTTAGTTGTGCTTTGCCTGCATTACACACACTGTGTGTGTTTGGTGCCCATGGAGATCAGAAAAGGGCATGGGGTCCCCTAGGATTGGAGTTACAATGGCTATTAATCACATTTGGGTGCTGGGAATTAAATCCTAGACCTCTGCAACAGCAACAAGTGCAGTTAAACTGAGCCATCTTTCCAGCCCTCAATGTTCATGTTTTGCACATTATCAAAATACTTGTGTAATGGACAAAATCAGGCACCTTGTTGGCCCACATTATTGTTCTGAGAGATGTAAGATCACCAAGGATTTTATGAATTACACAAAACGTCTATAGCGGAAATAAGGTCTTAATCATAAGCATATCAATTTAAAGATGGTTAAATGTTCACCAAGGTGCATACTCATGAAAATAACTCCCCTTTCCACTTCACACCAGGCAGTACGAACAGATCCAAGACCTAAGCCTCTTTCTCTTCAATGATGTACTGCTTATTACCAGTCGGAGCACATCTCATACTCCATTTGAGAGGACTTCTAAAACAACCTACCAGTTCATTGCATCAGTGCCCCTTCCCAGGATGCTCATAGAAGACATTCCAGACTCCAAATGTATGTATTTTCTTTCATGAGAAAAGCACATACTAAATTTATTAACTATGAAAATATCCAAGTAGGAGAAAGGCTGGAACAATTTGCCAGTCTGTAAATAATTACCAATACTAGGATTTCATTAAAATGCCTTTAAAGAAACAAAAGCCGACATTACCAGACCCACACCTCAGACAACAGAAAACAGCTTTTAGTCAGCAGTAAACAAGGGTCACATCATCCTGAGGAGTTCTCTAAGACTCTTACACTGTCTGAAGATGCTACAGGCTTGGGTCACTATTTCAGGTATCTATCTCTATCTAGTCTATCTAGTCTAATCTATCACCTATGCATCTATCATTGTTACTAGCAGTACTAGAGACTGAATCTAGAGCTTCATACATGCTAAGCAAGTGCTCTACTGAGCTACAGTCCCAGCCCTTTTATCTATCACTTTTCTATTCTAGTAAGACTAAGTAGTCATCCCAGACTTCCAGACATTCTGGATATTAGCCCTCTGTCAGATAAAGGTGTTGGTGAAGATCCTTTTCGAATCTGTAGGCAGTCGTTTTGTTCTGACGAGTGTCCTTTGCTTTCAGAGGCTTTTCAGTTTCATGAGATCCCACTTATTGATGGCTGATAATAGAGCTTGTGCTGTTGGCGGTCTGTTCAGGAAGTTGTCTCCTGGGCCAATGAGTTCAAGGCTCTTCCCCACTTTTTTTTCCAACAGGTTTCATGTGTCTGGTTTTATGTTGAGGTCTTTGATCCATTTGGACTTAGTTTTGTGCAGGGTGATAATTATGGATCTATTTGCATTTTTCTACATGTAGATATCCAGTTAGACCAGCACCATTTGTTGAAGATGCTTTTTTTCCATTGTATGGTTTTGCCATCTTTGTAAAAAATTAGGTGTCCATAAGTGTGTGGGTTTCAGGGTCTTCTATTTGATTCCATTGATCCACCATTCTGTTTCTATGCCAGTACCATGCATTTTTTTTTTTTTTTTAACTACTGTTGCTCTATAGTACAGCTTGAGATCAGGGATAGAGATACCTTCAGATCTTTTATTGTAGAGGATTGTTTTTAGCGATTCTGGGTATCACGTTATTCCATGTGAAGTAGAAATTTTTTCTCTCAAGGCCAGTAAAGAATTGTGTTGGTAATTTGATGGGAATTGCATTGAATCTGTAGATTGATTGCTTTTGGTAAGATGGCCATTTTTACTATATTAATCCTGCCAAGCCATAAGCATGGAAGATCTTTCCATCTTCTGATATCTTCTATTTCTTTCAAGACTGGAAGTTTTTTTTTTTTTTCATCCAAGTCTTTGACTTGCTTGGTTAGGGTCACACCAAGGTACTTTATGTCCTTTGTGGCAATTATGAAGGGTGTTGTTTTCCTAATATCTTTCTCAGCCCATTTATCTTTTGCATACAGGAGGGCTACTGATTTTTTTGAGTTAATTTTGTATCCAGCCACTTTGATAAAAGTATATTTGTACTCATTTTGAATCCTTGATTGTAAGTTTTAAAAAAATTCTAAGATTAGCTAGTCAAGTCTTGAATTTAAAACTTTTTTTTTTATTGTTGCCTGTGAAGATTAAACATTAGTGCAGTCCCAGTGAAACACTGCTAGGCCGTGGTGTATTTTAAGCAGATGAAAAAAATTTATGTATCTTAAATGTTTTTCACAGATGTCAAGAATGCATTTATTCTTCAAGGTTCAAAAAATGAATGGATCTGTGCTACTGAGGTGGAAGATGATAAATTCCTTTGGTTGTCAGCACTCCAACATGCAATCAAAAGCAGTATGAAGTAAGACTAATTCAAAGAACACAGTGTCCTTGGAAAGTCAGATAATGGATATTTTGTGCTTCAGAACATCTAATGAGAAGCACACAGATATCTGTCACGGATAATAAGGAGATGAGAGAGCTAGGACGGCCTGGGAAGTTCCTTCCAACGTTTCAAATCCATGATGAAGCATTGTGGAATGTATAAAAACAGTGAGTTTAAAATTTTGAATGGTATCTTGTGGTAACTACTGCCTCATGGGCATTATTTAAGACAATTTGATGAGTAACAAGAAAAAAACATACTGTATAGGTTTTTAACAAATGTGTAATAAAAAAAACCAGAATGAACAATGTTTCTTTTTTGAGCATTCTAAAAAATTACTTGAAATTGTGATTCACCAGTCAGCTTCAACGTTTTCATGAAACAATTACTGATTTTAAGGGTATGCCTAAGAAATAAAAATGGTAGTTTTCTCAAGCACTTGTCAAATATATCCTTAATATACTCCTTTAAAAAGCATTAGAATCTGCTATTTCAAGTTACTAAAAAGTTTGGTGGAATTTGTTTTGTTTTTAATTCTTAAGAAATTTTTGCTTTAAGACAATATTCTTAGATCTTCTAAACAACCTTTTTAAAAAAATACTAAATTAGAAAGACAGTGGTGGGAGACTCCAACTTTTAAAGAGTAAAAATTAATGAATGGGACTGGAGATACAGCTTATTGGCTGTTCTTAACCCCAATTCAATTCTTAGAACCCATGTGGCAGATTACAATCTGAAACTCCAGTTCTAGAATTGGTACTCTCTTTTGGCTTCCATGGTTAACAGTTATGGGTGTATAGTACAAAGAGATACATGCAGGCAAAACACCTACACCTAAAAAATTAAAATAAACAATCTTTAAAAATTCATGGAAATCATTGAACTTCAGACTCAGGGCCTGGAAACTCCTGAAATGGAATACCTCTTCCCTAAGGACTAGTTCTCATGGTAACAGAAAGCAAACTTCCAAAGGAGGGAAGCAACCAACAGTTCTACCCAGCTGTGATGTTCTTGAAAGGCAATAACCAGCATGGCCTAACCCTAAGAGTGCAGCAGTGGCACATGAACTTGGCAGTAAACAATAGCCCTCTAACTGGACTTACGACCATCTTAAAAAAAAATTATGACTGGTACTGGAAACCTAGCCAACCACTCCAGAGCTAGTGAAGTCTTGGATCCTGCACAAGAATCTACAACCATAACTTTACTAAACCAGAATAATCCCTAACTATATTCTAAATATTTGTCCCTACAAACAGGTAAGTGTTGTCCTTATCCCTCAACAAGGAACCCCTTCTTTGCAACAGATGGACGAATTGCAGGAAAACACAACCAGTCTCAATGGATTCATCCAGAAACTAAGGCCACGGGAACATTTAGGGGGCTGGGGGTTGTAAGAGTCAGAGGATCAGGAGGTTTCTGTGAGACTGTGTCTCCTAGTAATGTTAGAAGCTACACCCATAAAGTCTTATCAACATGACTGCCTAAACATGAGCTGAACAAGGATAGCTACAATAAAAATACCAATGTGGATTGGGAAAGACTATCAGGCCTAAAGCCTACACCAAGAACTATGGACAAACAAGGAAAGAGTGCTGAGATGGAAGAAATAGACTTCCCCATGGAGAAGCACAATAATTGGTCACCCGATACCAGCCCTAAAAACCTGCATACCAGTAACATTCACAGACTGAGCAGGCTCTAGTTATGCATTTAGGGATTACTGTATATAACAACAATTGAAAAGGAGACCCTGAATTTGAATGAGCAGAAGCGGGTATATGTGAGGGTTTGGAAGAAGGAAAGGCTAGGGAGAAATGATATAATTATATCATAATCTCAAAAACTACAAGAAGTAGCTGGGCATAGTATTACATGTCTTTAATCCCAGCACTCAGGAGGCAGAGGCAGGAAGATCTCTGTGAGTTTGATACCAGCTTGGCCTAAAGTTCTAGGACAGCCAGAGATACAGATACCCTGTTTCAACAGTAAATAAGCAAATAGATAAAAAAAGAAAAGTTAAAAAATAAACAGGAATCTAGCTAAAAATGTGCTTGTAATGAAGTTTAGCTAAGTAACAATGTATCCTTTTGCATAGTTAAATGACTGGAGAAAGCTATATGCAAATGGGATTAGGCTGTTGGTCTCCCTTTTCTTTCATGTGTTGTGGTTATTAAGCCCATTGGTACAATGTAGGGCTGTGAACTTATTTTTACATTTCAGTACTGAAAATATTTCTTATTCTTAAAAGTATAAATCCTGGCTAAAATACAAATTAAATATTTTATTTTATTATTAAAGCAAAAATGACACTTCTGATTCTATTATGATGGATCTGTGTAAAGTTTAAGACTTATCATAAAATAACCATTAAAGGGAACATCTATTAGTAGTTAGCAGTAAATGCAAATTGATAAATATTTCCTAAATGTATGCTATAAAACAAACCCTAAGACATATGTTATCCTGACAGGGGAGGGTACACTCCAGAGAGTTTAATAGCAAAACCTACATATATGGAAAAGAGTTGATGACAACCCAGAAATCTTAAGTAACCAGTTCTCGTGTGAACTGATATCTCAGAAGCGGAAAAACATTACTTGAAAATGCTATCTGTGAAACTTCAGTGTGTGCTTGAACAAGTGTATGTAGAAGTCAAAGGATAGCTGTGTCATTATTCCTCAGGCATCTTTAACTTAAAAAAATAAAAATAAAATGATTGGATCTTTCACTGACCAGAGAACCTGAGAGACCTGTCTGTCTAGCCTCCCATTGCTGGGATTACAAACCACCATGGCTGGTTTTAGAAACACAAAAACAAAAGCCAACCATAGTGGTACACACCTTTAATCCCAGCACTCAGGGAGGCAGAAGCAGTCAAATCTCTTGAGTTCAAGGACAGCCATGTCTACAAAGCAAATCCAGGAGAGCCAGGACTACACAGAGAAACCCTGTCTTGAAAAACAAGACCACACTAACCAACCAAACCAACCAAACCAACCAACCAACCAACCAACTAACCAACCAACCAACCAACCAACCAACCAACCAACCAACCAGAGTTCTGCGGATTAAACTCAGGTCCTGTTACTAGCAAGACAAGCATTCACCAAACTGAAGTGGGGCCCCATCCACTATAAAACTGCTTGAGAGTTGGCACTTTAGTCATGCAAAAAGCAGTGTTTTCAAATGGCTCTTTCCATTCTTTATGTAATGGTTTTATCCTTTCCCTTCTCAGTTAGTTCATAACCACTCCTGCTGAATTAAACTCTTAAATAAGCACATAGAAAAATCCCAAGTCACTGTGAAATTGGTCAAGAAACGCATAAGCCCTAACCCTGAGTTGTCATGTGAAACAAGTTTTCAATATTTCCAGATTCCTGAAGAATGCTGACTAAGGCCCTGAGGAAGGGAAGTAGCTTTTGAGAAAACACCAAGTAGGAGTTCATCTTAAACCCTTTATAGAATACAGACTCTGTAGAGAGAGACGCTGAAGGTTTGATGTCATTTTCCTTTTGTAAAGATCTCTGAGTTTGTGCTTAATGAGAATACCCTTTTGTAAATCCAGTCTCGGTGTGGTTTGGCTACATAAATACGAGGGGCCAGTACTATTGCCGTCTGATGTTAGGACAGCGAGGCACGCCAACAAACACAATGTTTCCTCCAGAAAAAGTCCTCCTGACCCTTTTATTGAAATTAAAAAATAAAAGATACTTAAATACAATGGTGAACATATAGGGCAGAACAGAATCATAAAATTGAATGTTCAATTAAGCAGTGAGCTGAATGGTTGGGTTTCCAAATAGGCTCTGAACCCAAAACTGCTCACAAATGGGCGTGTTCACAGCTAACGGCAATTGGCTTATAGGTGAGAGAACGGGCGGAGTTGTTCCAGTTGAACTTCCAGGGAGATTCTCTCCTCAAGAACATCCTGAAAAAGACGCAAAGTCCAAGTTACATTTAACGTAGACAGAAAACTGACACTAGTTATGCTTTATGATTGCAACTGTATTTGTCAAGCAAAAGATACAGTGATTTATACATATTTTATTTGTAAATATATTTCACTTTAGAAAGGCAATTTATATTTCGTAATAGAAAAACATGACCTTATACTAAATCTAAGTCATTTCTCATGACATAGCCAGGTAATAAAGTACTTTTAGGTTAACTGTTAGAAAAGCCAGTAATTGTAGTGGGTGGGTATTATAAAAATTTTGAATAAAGTCTTAAATGGCTATGAATTTGTTAGCAGCGTGAATTCTTTCTTCTGGTGATGGTATCTGATCCAAGATCTCATTATGAAATTCAGATCTACGAAGATAAGATTTATTTTGCATTCAAAGTCTTTGAAAGTCTTGAAAGTCTCACTGTTATAATAGCAATTGTAATACAGACACACAGAGAGAGAGAGAGCGTGGGGGTTGGAGACAGAGAGACAGAGAAAGAGAGAGAGACTGATGTGTGTAGGCACGCATGCCATCGCCTGTATGGAGGGTTAGAGAATAACTGCCCGGAGTCAGTCCTCGCCTTCCTTCCAGCATGGGTTTCGGGGATAGAACACAGGTGACCAGGCCTGCAGGGCAAGCGCTTCCCCTGGCTAACCCACCTCGTTGGCCCATGAAACTTTACTCTGACTCAAGGTTTGCCTTCTTTTTTCCACACACAAGATGACTTCAGTCTTCTCATTCTTTGTCTTAATTAGACTGGTTTAAGTTCCTATTACTGAATCTGAGTTGTCTTTAGTCAAAAGACAAACAGGTAACAGCCCAATTGCCTCAAGTCCACTTTTCTTCTCTCATTTTCTTCATGGAAGTTAGCAAAATTATAGGAATAGTGATGTCTTATATATGCAGGACAAAATAATGTACACACACTAGAAGTTTGTTCAGAAATTCCTTTAGTATCAAAAGATTCAATGGCTTACACAACATTTTAGCTACACACTTTTCTTCTGCTTCAACAAAATTTCACGTATTGGCAAGAGCTGTTGGATCATCTTCAATTTCCCCAAAGCTGAGATGTGTAGCATTCATAAAACTAAGATTCAGAAATGACATTACCTTTAATTGCTGTTGCAATTCACTATTCAGCCTGGCCAGAACAGTGTTCGTTTCCTTATTCCGTCTAATCGATGCCTGGATAGCCTTCTTGTCCTTCCCCACAGATCTGAGAAGACACAGGGGCAAAAACACCCTTCATTTCTTTGCTGTCGTTAACATTTTTCTCCCACTGACTTTCAAGCACAGAAAGAAACTTCTTCTTAGCAGAGCTCAACGTCACTTGCTGTTTCACTGATAACCAAGAAGATATAAGCTTCAGAAGCCCATGATCACAGCTGTTATTTTAATTACTGCAATTATTCTGTCAAATTCATGAAGTGAGATAGTTTGGACCAAGCACTTACAGGCTCTTTCTATAAACATCCAGGCAATGACTCTTCTAAGCTTTGTGGACCATACTGTTCCTGCTATGTGCCTTTTTTTCTCTCTCTTTTCTTGGAAATGTAAAAGCTGGGCCAGCATGACAGTCCAGGTAGTAAGGGCGCTCACTTGCCACACAGACATGGTGACCCCAGTCTGGTCCCTACAACCAACATGGAAGGAGATCCAACTCCCAAAAGTAGTCCACTGACCTCCATATGCATGGCATGGGTATGGAGGATAGAGCACAACTTGTGAAGCTGGTTCTCTCCTTCCACCATGTGGGTCCTGGGTTTGAACTAAGACCTTCTGTCTAACTAAAGAATTCACCTGTTTCTTTCTGTCTGGTATTTTTATTGTGCTTGTATTGTTGGTAATTAAATGTACTGAAGAATACTTTGGTTACCTGGGAATTGAAGGCTGTGATGCAAGAACAGCAGCTAAGACACCTGTCTTCTGTGTATGCTCATCAACATCTGGCCGTAATTCGTCTTCTGACTTTAACCTTCTTCGAACAGGCTTTGGTGGTGGAGCCAGAGGTGTTGTGCCTTTGCTCTAAAAGACAAGAGAAATGAGCATTCTTAGCGAAAGTTATGCCTAATTAGCATTTTGCTAACACCAACTACCTTTTTAAAGCTACTTGCTATTAAGAAGGGAGGTTACTCATTTTATTTTAAAACAATTTATGTATCTGTGGCAACAGGAAAAACAGGAGTGGATGCTTATCACCATGTAGCCCAGGCGGGGCTTGTGACCCTCTTGCTTCAGCTTCCTTGGGCTGGACTGAAGATGTGCATCCCAACCACACCTGGCTTGGCTATCGTTATTTCTAACAAGCATCTCGGCAGATCCTTATACACACAAAACTGTCCACATTATAAAAAGACTTTTCATACCACATTGGCAGGAACATTAGCAGCTGTCTTTTCTTCAATTTTACTGTCTGTTTGGGCAACCCGAAGAGAGCTTGCCGGGTCAGAAGCTTTTTCAGCCTAGGGAGGAATGTAGTATTTCATTACTATATAATTGTATGTACTTAAGCATAGAACATGTAACAAAGTAAGATGTTAGGATGTAACAAAGTAAATGTTAGGATTTCTGATAAGAACTCCGAGGTGAGGCAGAGAGACCTTGCCAGATGAATTTCTCATCACTGAAGCTGGAGAACAAGACCTGAGAGCAGGAAAGAGAAGAGGAGCCGCAGCTGTGGCACGGAGCCTCCGGCTGGCTGCTGAGAGGCTCTGTGGCTGGGAAGTGACGCATTCAGCCTCGATGCCTCGGAAAGAAATGATACTCCCCTGGGTACATTCACTTCTGCCCCCAAGGCCATGGCAGCCTTTCTAAATAGAGTCAACTCCCCTGGAAGGCCAGGGGAACTTCGGGTTTGCCAATAAGAGCTTCTCTGTGGGTCAGACCCATAAACCCTTTAGGTGGTCCAGTCAGATTAACATGTTACAACAGCTGAAGCGGTGAGGACGAGGATGTCAATATTACTCCTCTCCTAACTCCACAGAGATTTGTACAGCCAATGCCATTAGATTTCTGACCACAAAAACTAAGCTTTCCTGAAAGTCTATGAAGACTCAGTTTTAGCATGGTATTATCTTTGACACTGTGTGTGTGTGTGCTGCTGGAGTGTGCAGATTTTGTAACCATGGCCTCTTTCTTATTCTATGGACATCTTCATCAACTTACACTAACTTCCCAGAGCAGCATGAAGGATATGTGTGTTGTCACACGTACCCCTGGCCCTAACATCTGAAGCTTACTAAATATTGTACTGTAACTATCAGATGCTAGGGGCCAGTACAGTAGCTGAGCAAGGAATACATCAAGGGATCAAGGGAATACATATTCCCCAAAAGAGGCAGCAGCAGGTGCTTTACTCACTGCTGCATCTGCTAATTTAATCTGCTTTTTCAAGGGTCTTCTTTATAATATATGGGAGGAGACTGTCACAAATTAGGTGAACTCTAGAACACTTACTGGCAAGACCTCAGGATGTTTCTCGGCTTCATTGTCTTGTTCTTCAGAGACATTTGATGCAGCAAATACTTCAAACTGGCTGAAATCTGCAAAATTTGGTTGTTCTGGTATCTGCTGAGGTGAGGTACTAGTGTGACTTATTAGACCATCAGCATCCACTGGGCGATGCACAGAGGGACCAGGTGCCTGTACAATGGGTTAGAACAAAGGAACAAGCATTTTATTAGCATCACCAGCATCACAGTGTGGCCTTCTTCATATGGTAGGACATGATAGCAAATATCTCATATATTTGCACACAGATGTTTGTACACAGTCATCAATCTGCATTGAACTTAGCTTTCAATAAGCCTAAGATGCCAGGCTACTATATGCCTCTGTGGATGCCATTTTTTTTCTTTGGAATGCCCTTTCTTCAGCAAGTACCTCTTTGTCTCCTGGTTCTTAATTCTTTCATTTCACTTGTATCTTCTCAATATGCTCTTTAACTTTACTAACCACCAAGGCTGTCCCCAAGTATTCTATAAATATGTCTACTGCAGCACTTCAGTTCTGTCTCAGTAAGGATGCAAATGTCCAGGGAGCCACAATGGATTCTGTCTGTGAGTCAGTGCTGGACCCAGGACATTATTAGACATCTCCATCTCCTAGCCTACTGTTCTTCTGCTGAACCCTTTAGGACAGCATTATTTGTTTCTTAGTAACCCAAATTATTACCTTAGTAACCCAAATCCTTACCTTCCAAGAATATACTGACTTAAGTGTCAACCTCATAAATAGAACCTTATAAATAGAACAAAGTGTCTAAGGCACAAACTCATCCCGAAGACTCCAATAACTGCCATTTTAACAAGAACACTGGGAAATTACCTGTGAGGGCTGAGGTCTTGGAGGCACTGCAGGAGGATGGGCAACAACTCCAGCTTGCTGTTGTCCTATGAGAATATATGAATCACTTTAGTGATTACGTAATTATTTTACTGTAGAAGAAACAGGTAAATGACCACATGATAAAACAATTCTAACAACACTTGGTAACGTTTCAAGGGCAATTACTATCTTGTAAAATGATCCAAATGGGGCTGATGCTGTAGCTCATTGGTAGAGCAGTTGCCTAACATGCCTGAAGTTCTGGGTTTGATCTAGGAGAGATGGTGTCTCACACCTGTAATTCCAGATCTTGGGAGGTAGAGTCAAGGGGATGAGAAGTTAGTTCAAAGGAAACTTTGGCGACATTAGTGAATTTGAGGATAGCTGGGACCACATGTTAAAACAAAACCCAAACCAAGAGCTCTACATGGGGCCTACTGGTCCAATTTCATGGCCTCTCTTCAGATCTCATTTCTCTAGTCACCTCCACTATGTGAGGGACCGCTGACAACAAATGCCTGCCTATTTCCGTAACAGTAGCCTATTCTTGGTTTTCTCTCCCATATTTCTGATTATTCTTTAGCTACCAGATAAAAGTCTTTAAAATTTTCTGTTAACTTTAAAGTTATCATCTTCATGTAAACAATTTTAAAATTTCCATATTGGTTCAAAGGTCCAATAATCTGTTGATTACTTACATTTCCCTCACTATTACAACTTTTAATCATACTGAATAAAACTCTATCTCTGCTCTAGCATTTCGATTTCAACCACTATAGTTGTATAAGCATGAAAAGCTTGGAGTCATGGCTCTTCTGTTAGTAAATTAAGACTTATCAGAGCCCCACAACACTGATGTACTCACATCTGTAAGTTTTTATGTGGCACTCGACTTCCCTCATTTATTCATTTAACAAGCATACCTTAGTCAATAGGAAAACAACATTCTCCCCACTTTAAAAAACTATTTTGTATTTGATGTTTTCCTTCCGATTTTATTTTTCCCAAGATATGGTTTCTCTGCATAGCTTTGGCTAGCCTGGAACTAGGTCTGTAGTTGACCTTGAACTGTCCTTGAACTCAGAGATCCGACTGCCTCTACCTCCTGAACGCTGGAATCATTTGATGTCTTTAATCCACATTTTACATTTTCTTAAATGTAAAAAAGAAAAGACATATTACGATAAAAAAGTTGAATCTTGAATTGACTTTAAAACAATGCATATTAATATAATTAGTGAATACTGTGACTCCTGACCCTGCCTACCTGCGGTAACTGCAAAGGTCCGATTCATGTCTAAGGATGAGGACCTGGAATGAGAGGGCTGTGGCCTTGGAGGGGGAGGTGGCGGCGCAGTGCTATCAGGCGGCGTTCCTGAGTGAGACCTGCAAAATGCACCAGTCACAACTGGTTATGTTAGCATTGGAGCTCGGCCCTTCTTAAGCGTTCATACTTGGCAGAGCAGCCAAGGACCTTATTAAGATGACACTTTCTCAGGCAGTACATATGAAGGTATTACAAATAATAAAAGCAGCACTATCTATGCTGTGTCTGAAACAAACGGTTACTTGATATGCCAAATAACACTTTATAAAGTCATAGACTTGCAAAACATCTGCAGTTATTGTCCACGTAACCTCATCAAGACAGACCACAAATCAGTGATGCTTCTCATTCAACTGAAAGTAACACTAACCTGAAGAGCTATTTTCAGAGGAGAATCTCTACATGGTTACTTTTCAACAGCTTGCATGTGTTAAGCTGGGATAGAATCTGGCTACGCTATGAGATGCTCATGTGATGTCACTAGAACTACCCAGTTTGGAGGTCACTACACTAGCTCCAGGGAGTCTTTTATTCTGAAAATGCACTCCACAATTCTGGAAAACAGATCTTCACACACGAACTCCAAAATAACTGGAAATCTAGGAAATACAGAAGAACTCCACACATTAAAGAAAGGAACATGTGGTCTTCTGACTTTCTAAGTTCCTTGGAAATCTGGGAGAAGGGGTGTTTAACTCTTTCTCTTCAACAGGCATGCAGCAAAAACATTTTCACTATATGTAAAATGTGAGAAATAAAAAAAAATGCCTCTACCTTATACGTTTGAGCAGATGGTAAGGTTCATGCAGACAAACCTCTACCATCCATCCTTTGGTTATGCCATGGATTGTTTGTGCCTATAAAGCTGCAGGTGAGCAGGTAGCTCCTGCTGGGCTGTGCTTTGAGTGTTTAAAACAAAGTTTTGTTCGTACTTGCTACAGACTTGCATGCTTATCATCATCGGGACTTTCACTGTTCTACTGACACAAAGGATTGTGTTAATATCTACTTGCAAGAAGTTATTAGCTCTTTTTAGACCCTTCATAAAACAAATAAAATGAAACAACACTAACAATAGGGTTCCTTTTTATTTTTTAACAAGTAGAACCAAAATATTTGTCTTTTACATAACCTAATATATATTTAACAGCTTTCATAGAGCAAATAATTTGTGCTTGGCCCTAAGTAACTTTAAGTATTAAAGTAAATAAGGCGAGTTCAACAGTTTTCTTAAGTACTGACCTTTGACGAGTTACATTGCTCCCAATCTGCTCCGGGTCAGAAGGGAAAGAGTCTGAACTACTGTACCCATCTGCTGGTAAACAGATACTTCCTAGTTAATAATACTCATTTCTTTCCTTTCTACTCTCTCTACCACAAACGTACATAACAGATTGCTTCACTGCTTCTAAATCAGAGACATTCAAAGACTACTGAATAGGCTAACAGCTCATTCCAGTGTTAAAATCATGCATAGACACAGTAAGTTACAATCTAGGTAAAATACTTAATGAAACAGAAATATTCAAAATAAATCACACACACACATATATCACAATTCCTTCTTATACACAAATGTAACTATTGGTTGAATATATCTAATATGAAAAACTTTAGGACCAAAAGGTTTCTGGTTTCTACTCCCCTCCTCAGATTTAAAATATCTGCATAGACATGAGTTACCCAGAGAGCAGAGCCAAGTCTAAATATATACCCATTCCATATCTACCATCATGTGCACAGCCATATTTGTAGTATGACTTTGTTTTTACTGCAATCTGTCAAGGGCTCAGGTGTGATGTCATTTCAATACGCAAAAAGTTTGGGATTCTGAAGTATTTCCTATTTTGGATTTTGAGATTACTGTTGTTCACTATGTTTACAAAATATGATTTAATGTAGACAATAAAATGGTTAACTGAAGACAATGCGAATGTGAATAATCATTTTCTTATTTTTATAGTAGGTATAAATTGCTATGTAATGGAAAACAGCTACTTTCACATAAGAGCTTAGAAACAGTTTAAGAACAGAAAGCTTGTTTCTTAGAAATGGTAGCACTGTCTCTGGATAAAAGGCTTTCTTTGCTACTGTAGCCCTTCTGCTCTCCCTTAGCTACAGAGGCAACCCTTGATTCCTTTCTCCTATGCTCTGCCATAGAGGTAAGCAAGCCCTCTAGTGACTAGTCTTTTCCTACAGAGGTTACAAAGTACAGTCCCAAATGCGGCCACTCCTCACCACCTGTACCACTCTCACTCTAGCCCGAACCGCATCTTCTTGTAACTGGATTATCACAACTATCTCCTACTTCAGTGCTTGCCCGCTTTTGGACTGTTAATAGAACAGAGTGATATTTTAAAAAGGAAGGGCTGGTCCCCTGTCACTCCTCCTTGAAAAACTCTCTAATGACTTTTCACACCACTTAGCAAGAGTGAAAATGTTACAGTATTCCCTCTACTGTTCTCTCACTTGCCACCTCTGCTTACCACCTGACTCTAGTCTGATGCCTGTAGACCTAAGCTTCCTACCTAAGGCCTGCACACTTGCTATTGCCTGTGTTTTAGTCATCTCTTTCCCAAAAAGTCACAGAGCTGTCACTCATCTCCTTCAAATTTTAATACAAACATTATCTTTTAATAAAGCCTTCTTTGTTCTCATTTAAAATGACACTCTTATTACTCTTTCCAGCTTTTAAGTTCTAGCCACAATATTAGCTTTCTTTTCACATAAGAGTTAACCCATCTAACCAAAATCATCAAACTCAATACACACGAAAACTTGTTTACTACTAACTCCCCACTCCCTAGACTGGAATCTGCACACAGTGTCCGGTTAGTACGGCTGGATGAATGAATACATCCCCAAAGTTTTGTGAGAAACAGAGAAACATCAGGGCAAGAGCCCATGTAACAAATGGAGTGATGACAAAGAGGTAGGCTTTGTTGAATAAGGTGACAATGACAAGGTTCATATATTTACCACACACAGGGCAACAGGTTTTGAAGAGTTATAGTCCCCTATTTAATGCAGTGAACACAGCTACAGATTTCATTTCCCCACACTTTAAATTTAATAAACTCAAAGGAGTGACATATTTTTCACTTACCTACTGTATTTCCAGAAGGAAATTTTACTGATGAATTGATTTTATTTTCTTCTGAAAGGTCAGATGGTTTCACAAGTAATGGGCTGGTGGGATTAGTGTGATCTAGTAGAGAATTGAGAGGTAACCATACAAGAGACAGACATTTCATTGATAAAATACGTAAAAGATTGAATTACAATATGAGACTTTGTTTAGAAATTATGAAAGTGTCATATAAGACAACACAATATTTTTAATAAAACTGAATATAAAGTTGTTTATGGAAATTTTTGTTATCTTTCACAACAGGAGATAATATATTTGGTAACACACCACCCAAAATCTGGGCTCTAGATGATGTCAATGCTGACTTAATCAGACAATGTACTTGCTTCTGAGAAACTGTAACTATGTTGGAAATGTGCTGCACACCTGCACTGCAGCAGCTGAGGGGCTAAGGCAGGAAGATCAAGGTTTGAGGCCAGCCTGGGTCACACAGCAAGAACCCACATGGCTGCTACATCCATCTATAACAAGTTACATGGCATCCAATGGCCTCTTCTGACCTGACTCCAGAATACCAGAAGCATCTCATTTTCAAATGACGTTATTTTATAAAAATTTTCCCCTAAACACCTCCATTTTAAAGCTTTATAACTTAGAACAATTTCCTTTTTAAAATGGCGATGTTGTTTCCTTTTTAAAGCCGTGCCCTGAGGGCACAAACAATTGCAGAGAAATATTAGGCTAAAAGGAAAATAAGCAATTGCTATTCAGATGTGAGTACACATCTTCATTCCCAGGACTCTGGAGGCAGAGGCAGGCAGATCTCTGTAAACTCAGGTACAGCCTGGTCAGCCAGGGCTATAAAGTGAGACGACTCTGCCTCACCAAAAAAAAAAAAAGCTAAAAC
This sequence comes from Pachyuromys duprasi, assembly GCA_028658305.1. Lineage (NCBI taxonomy): Eukaryota > Metazoa > Chordata > Mammalia > Rodentia > Muridae > Pachyuromys > Pachyuromys duprasi. Next base: position 13,906,820 of record CM053763.1, read on the forward strand.
CTTCAAAGATTAATCCCTTCTGCATGGTAGCAGCTAAAACAGCCTGATGGCGGCGACCTCCTTACCACTGCTCGTTCTTTTCAGTTCCATCTCCTGCATATGGATTTTGCTTGGAGTCATACGAATGGGAACTGGATGGACAATAGCAGTGTCCTAGAGACAAATGAAGTAAATACAGATTTTTGCATTAGGAATCATGGGATCCTGAAGACTAACAACATGAAAACTCCTGCACACATTTTCTCATTCACAGTAATCAAATCTTTAATAATTAAAAGCTCAATTTAAAAAATAAAGTTTACATGATGAATAATTTATTTCATAACTTAAAATGAATGATTAAAGAATTTCATGAAATCCACATATTAAAAACATAGTCCAAAACAATATTTGAAAACAAACTGCAATGATCTAATGAGATTATACAAATGTTAACCTTTGCGGTAAATTAAAATATTTCACGAGAACTCAAAAGCTAAGTGACAGATTGAAAATTGTTTTTACTAAAGTGCTCAAGAAAATTTTGTTTTCTTTAACCTATGAAACAAAATAACCAGAAGTCTGGTCTACTGCAATTATAGGTATGACAAATGCTTCCTATCCTCACAAGAATACAGCACTTTAGAGGATCAAGAAAGACCCCCAAACTAAAATGCCAATATTTTATGGCTGTAATTCATCAAATCTGTCTAAGGTTCCTGAGAGGCAATTTTTGAGGAGTAAAACAGTTGACGGTATGGCTTCTAGGAGAAATGAAGGAAAGAGTAAATAAGATAAATTTCTTAGAACTTAGAAAAAAAGCAGAAAGGAGTCTGTAGGAAGGAGCCTAGCTCTGTGGCTGAGACCCTCTGGGGAACAGCCAGACCTAGATCAAAACCCTGGCTTCAGAGGAGCTGAAAGCCATGTGAAGAGGATCTGGCTCCTCCTATGAGGAAGGAATCAGCTCATGGGCACCTAAGCTCCTTACACGTGATAGCTAGTAATGCACTGAAGTGTACTGCAGGTCACTGACCTTCAGCTTACAACCAACAGTGCTCTGGTGATAAAACTGAGTGAGCAATAAACTCATGAGGAAAAATTACACACCAACAAATGCCTTTTATTTGACAGGCTTCATCGGCTTACTCTAAACATCTCAAAACTTAAACAGTTCACAACAAATTTGTTATAGCTATTACACGGACAAAATAATTTAGAGTAATTTCCTGTTCCTATTCCAGTGAGAATTTAACCAGAGCCTGTGTGATGGCTTAGCCAGCAAAGGAACTTATTGCCTAGCCTCATGATATAAGTTATATCCCTGGCACCCACATAGGAGGGGAAGAGAATGGGCTCACTAATATTATCCTCTGATCTCCACATATGTACATGTGTGCCTCAGAACACACTATTCATAGAGAATTTAATCAGGATCTATGTATATAACCAATAAACTTGAACCATCATTTCCCTGACCCTCTAAAATTATAGTTAAAACATCAGTGTTATACACAGATGAAAATTTTAATTTTTCTTATATTTTCAAAGACTATTTAAAATCATACATTTAAGACATGGGCATACTTACAATTATAAAATATGGCTTTATTAGTAATGTTATCTTAGTTCAAAAAATTTTTTTGCATTGCCATAGTTTTATTTTTGCTAACCTGGTCGGTATTGGTGGCTTTTCACTGTAGTTAGTTGCATTTTCTGATGATTTAAGCATGTCTGTACTTTTTCCTTGTTTCTGTGTGCACATATCTTTTTATGTTTGTTTGTTTCTAAATGCTACAGCTTTTAAACATACACTTCATATCAGTTTCTAGCGTGCGATTAATATACTTAGTATTCTTTGTATTTTATGCTTTGGTAACTAATTAAATCTAATTTAGTCTACTTAACCATTAAAATGCTTTGTGCTTGTTACGCTTTTATAAACTATATACTCCCCTGTTCCAAATTTAGACATTAACATGTGGTACCCTCTCATCCCTTCTTGCACAGACTGCTGTCTTGGATACAGAATTTTCAGTACATTCATTGGATGAGATTTTTAATTGTTCTAATTAATTAGAATTAATAATTCTAATTATTGATATATTAATTGTTAACAAGGGTTATTTGTTCCTCTCTAAAGTGATTTTTCTACTTTTAACTTTATTTCTATAATTTTTTTGCTTCATGTTTTAAGAATTTTTTGTTTTTAATTTTTGTTCTTTGTTTTATTTTTAATTTTTTATTAAATTCTTTATTAATTACACTTTATTCACCTTATATACCCCTGTAGTTCCCTCCTTCCTCCCTTCCCAATCCTTCCCTTCCTCCCCCTTCTGCACCCGTGTCCCTTCCCAAGTCCACTGATAGGGGAGGTCTTCTTTTCCTTTCTTCTGATCCTAGCCTATTAGGTCTCATCAGGAGTGGCTGCATTGTCTTCCTCTGTGGCCTGGAAAGGCTGCTTCCCCATCAGGGTGAGGTGATCAAAAAGCAGGCCATTCAGTTCATGTCAGAGACAGTCCCTGTTCCCATTACTATGGAACCCACTTGGACACAGAACTGCCATGGGCTACATCTGTGCAGGGGTCCTAGGTTATCTCCATGCATGGTACTTGGTTGGAGTAATAGTCTCAGGAAAGACCCCTGTGCTCAGATTATTTGGTTCTGTTGCTCTCCTTGTGGAGTTCCTGTCCTCTCCAGATCCTATTTCCCACTTATTTCATAAGATTCTCTGCACTCTGCCCAAGTGTTGGCCATAAGTCTCAGCATCTGCTTTGATAGTCTGCGGGACAGAGCCTTTCAGAAGCCCTCTGTTTCAGGCTCCTGACTTGTTCCCTGTTTTCTCTTTCTTCTGATGTCCATCCTCTTTGCCCTCCTGGATAGGGATTGAGCATTTTAGCAAGAGTCCTCCCTCTTGATTAGTTTCTTTAGGTGTACTGATTTTAGTAGGTTTATCCTATATTATATGTCTATATGAGTGACTATATACGTGTGTGTCTTTCTGCTTCTGGGATAGCTCACTCTGAATGATCCTTTCTATAATTTTTTGCTTCATGTTTTAAGAATTTATTTTTATTTTTAATTGTGTATTGTGGTGTTTTTGAGTGAGAATGCTCCCATAGGCGCTCATATGTTTGAATACTTATTGGCATGTCTTTGCTCCACCATTGTGGACTGTAACCCTTAAAACTGTAAGCTCAATTAAATGTTCTTTTATCATTTGTCTTGCTTATGGTGCTTTGTCACAGCAACAGAAGAGTAACCAAGACTTCTACCTTGTGTGGGTACATGCATGAAGCCAGAGGGATCAAATCCCCTAGGGTTGTCTAACTTAGATGCTAGGAACCAAATTTTGGTCTTCTGCAAGAACAGAATGAGCTCTTAAATACTGAGCCTTCTCTCTAGCCCTCTTCATATGCTCTTGTTATTAGCTAAAGCATTAAACTTAATTATATTTCTCAAATGATAAATCTTTCATTACCTTTAAAGCAATAAAAAAATAAAACACAAATCACAGTCTCACCATGTAGTTCTGATGGGCTTAGAACTTTCTATGTAGACCAGAGTGGCCTCAAACTCCCAAGTGCTAGAATTAAAGGTGTGAGCCACCATGCCCAGATAATTGTATTGGCTTTTAAATTATTTTATTACATATTTTTATTTATACACAAAATATGTAATAAAAAATCTAAGCCTTAATTTTTCAAAAGGCATCCTAAGTCTGTACCAGCCAATCAGCTTTCAGGAACACATAACTCCTGGCTGCTGATGGCCTCTAAATGCTTTTGTCCAGTTCTGTTGCCCACAAAAGAAAACAAAACACTGATGAGCCTGACATGGATGACCAGACCTACCCTCAAATTACTGTATTATATACTATGTTTGTGACTTGTGCAGATGGACAGGAAGCTTTCATTTTAATATGCAAAAGTACCTTGAATAAAAAGGTCATGCTTTCTCTCTGCTCTCATCTACTGTCCCCAATCAAAAAACAAACCCACAAAACCCATCATACCACCCTCAAAAACCACTAGCAGGCAGGTTCTGTCCACTTTCTTCTACCTATTCAAATTACTCAAAAGGCACTTTCAATTGCACATCTGCACCATGTATTTGGGTGCCTAATTAATATATTTCAGAACTTTTTTATACTGTCATAATTAGGCTCATCTCTCCACACTGTACATGCTCTCCATCCCATCTCTCCTTTCAATCTAATCCACCCCTACATGCTTTCCATTCTAGTGCTAAGAGCTCACTGTCTCTTTGACCCATCACTTCTTCACAGTCTTAGCTGAATCCTCCTCTTCCATAGTTGCCCTTTCTTGCCTATTTCACCCTGGCACTCAGTGCCAGCATCCAGCTGATAACCAGGTGAAGCTGATCTCTTCAGTCTAGTCTGCTAAAATGTCTCCATCTAGGTACAACTATAATCCTTAATCCCTATCCTCCCTCAACATATACGTGTGCCATATGCTATTACCTCACAGAACTTACCCTGCTCATGATACCCTCTGCTTGGAAGAAAGGCCTCTGCCGACTTTTGCCAACTCCCACTTTCAATCAGGACATACAGGGCACTATGTACAGAGCCTCCTGCATCAGCCTGCCCACTTTTCATAAAAGTTTAACTTTTCCCTTTTCTGCTTTCCCTTTTACTCTCAGTTACTGGCCAAAGTCTGAGCACCCATGATGCTCTGGGTGGAAACGATTCACTTTGCTCTGAAGTCTGTTCCCCTCTCGCCTTCCTGTCAGCTTTCTAGACCCTATCTTATAGAAATGGCTCTCCTCTTCCTCTTCTCCATCTCCTCCTTTCTGACTGCAGTTCTCAACACAAGGGTTGAATGACCTTTTCACAGGGGTTGCCTAGACCATCATAAGGTACAGATATTTACATTACAATTGAAAACAGTAGCGAAATTACAGTAATGAAGTGGCAATGGAAATAACTTTATGGCTGGCTGTCACCACACATGAGGAACTGTACTAAAAGGTTGTAGCATTAGGAAGATTGGGAACCAGTAAGTTACAGCTTGCTTGCTCTACTGTTTTCCTCTTAAATGATAAAAGTGTCCTTGAGCTTAAAAAAAAAAATCATCATACAACTAACTTAAGTTTTGTCCAAAACTTCCCCCAAAACCTTGGGTTGAATTAGCTAATCCTTCCTTTGCCTATTGTTTTGCCCAGCTATATACCATGATAATTATCACAACCAGCATGATGGTCTAAGACTGAAATGTTGCTTCTGGTATCTTCTAATCAGATGAGTTGGCTGGCCCTAACAGCTCATTAAGCTAACTCTTTTTATATGCTGAACTCCTCAGTTCTATAGCACCCAGGAACAGGTATAAATCAAGACAAACATCAGGCTAGAATTTCCTTGGTATGTTGATCACATTCATCCTAGCAGAAGCATATTCTACTGGAAACCACTAATTTGATAAATCATTCAAGAAAAGAAGACAAATTTATGGAAATGAGCTACCAGAACTTCAGTTTCACTAGAATTCTGACAACCTAATTTGTTACCATCTCAATGTGCCTGTGAAGCTGCTGCCCTGTGTAAAAAGTGTAACACCATGTGCAGGTATTAAGTGCCATTAGAGCAGTTTGAAGCTTTCATAGACCTTTACTCAGCAAAAAAACACTGAAAGTTTATTTTTTAAAACCGCTCAGACATTCCCAACCATAAAAATGTTAAATTTCTATTAGAACTGTAGTGTGTTTCTGTTGGGTTTTGTTTTTACACACGCCCCCCCCCCCCCGTGGTGATTCTGTCTGAACATGCCCTGATTCGCTTAATTGCAGTCCTTGTTTATACAAGCCTTGAAAAGGGTCATTTGAGATTACAGCTACAGGTTGTGATCTACGGACAATTATTAAATGGAGTATAAGTCACTAATATAAGAGGCCACAATTAACTGAAAATAGAGGGTTCCCCTGCTTAAGAATCTAAAGGGAGAATGAGAACCTGTTGGACAACAAAGATTTAAGTTTACTATCATAAAAGAAAGAATATTATAGATAGATTATAAGTATTTAACAGTATTACCTAATTTGACCAAATTCAGACATCAATAAATTCAGGTTTAAAATTTCAATGAAAATCTCTTCTTTTCTCAAAGTCTCAAGCCACATTACAGATAGTAATGGAAAGTACTGATCTATATAAAAAGTTTGGGGCTTTTTCCTGATTTACTGAGACAGTCCCTCAATGTCACCTAGAATCACTAGTCACAAGTGTCGAAGTGCTAAGAAGTACAGCCATGTGTCTCCATGCCCTGTTGAGCTATAAAGCATTTAACACCAGAGTTGGCACTCATTAATCTGGACTTTATTTCTAAGATATGAGAAGAACAATACTGGTATATTTTCTACCAGTCATGAATAGAGTTCCAGATTAGCTTGGGCTGCATAAAACTCTGTCTTAAAACTAAACCAACAGATACTAGCCAGGCACGGTGGTACACGCTTGTAATCCCAGCACTCAGGCAGGCAGATGCAGGCAGATCACTGTGAGTTCGAGGCCAGCCTGGCCTACAAAGTGAGTCCAGGACTGCTAAGGCTACACAAGAAACCTGGTTTGGGGGCAAAAAAAAAAAAAAAAAAAAAAGCTCAAAGAAACTTAAAACTAAACAGGTGGAGTATAACTATGAGACAGAATGTATTTTAAAATTCAGGACATGAACTTTGTAGCATTTTTTAAAAAGCGACACAGAAAAATCACAGGAGACAAAACAGAGGTTCTGCTGCACAAGGGTAATCTGTAACTATCAGTTTGCTTTTGTTATGCTGAACTCAACACACTAACTAAAAAAAGGAATATTATTGTGAATATTTTAAAAATGACACTGCATAAATATTTACATAAGAGTACAAGTTACATGATGTATAAACATACAAATAAAATTTTATGTAAGGTTGCTACACTGAAACAAGCAGTATGTGCTTAATAAAACATACACTTAGCAGATGTAACATGGCTGACCAAATCGACTGTCACAAAATACCCCTTACAGACACATGTACCAGGTTTTAAACAAAGTTTTTCTCACCAAAATAACTACAAAATACAAAGAATGACAAAAATGTTCTTCCACTATTGAGCACACAAAAATCAAAAGGCCTGTCAAAACTCCCTCTAAGCACTACACTGAATCATGCATATCAGCTAAAAACCATAATGATGGAAATTGGGTTAATAAATTAATTTCAAACAAGCAAGCTAAGTGATTGACTTACAGGATCAGCTGGTGCAATGTTAGAATCAAATTGGGTCAGAGTTTGTGAGCTTGAAGAGCGTTCACTAAACGTCTCCCACTGCTGAACAGACAGAGGAGAGACAAGTCAGCATGGGGAGATGCAGAAGAAGATCCCTGGAGAGGACTTAGCAAAGTCGTTCAGAGGCTGCACTGCAAGCTGCATTTAGCAGGACTAACAAAATTCTGTAGTTTCTAATTCCCACAATTACTTCCTAATCATCTACGCCGGACCATCTGCTCAATAAAGTCAGTACCTTCGTAATCAAATGTACAGTAAAAAATGCCATCTCTGGATGAGATTAAAACTTTTACAAAATTGACACTCAAAACACCAGAAAGGAAACAGAGCATAAGTTATGGAAATAGCAAGTAGAAATGCACAGGGGTTGTCTTGACTGGAACAATGCTGAACTTCAAATTCTAGTCAAACTCCGGTTAAAACACTGATCTAGAAAAGCCAATGGAGCAATTGGTGCAACTTGACAGTGCGACCCCTGAAAGATGATTCCATTGTGTACATGCACATACTTTAAACAAAGGTACTTAATAAAATATAAAACATAAAAAGCAAGGAATTCCGTAACTAATAATGTTTTGAACTTATTTGTCAATGTTTAGCAAATCAACCTCTGCAATCAGCAGTACAAACGAGGCCATGCCAGATCACAAGACAGAATTGCCAATCAGGTACCCTCCCCATGCTAGGAAAATCAGAATGCGGCCGGCCATGAAAGCAAATCAAGCATCTGAGTATGTGTTATACACAGGAGATGCACAGAAAAAACTACTTGTCTAAAAGAGGTACACAAAGAAATATCATACCTCTTAAAACAGGTGAAATGATAAGTCAACATTAATTATAGTAAATTCCATTTGAGATCTTCGTAACAACACAGAATTTTTTTCATCAAAGTTGTATTAAAACTATCATTTAAACCTGATTCTTAAAAAATGATGAGTTGTCCTCTGAGGAGGGAAACATCTACTACACATATACAATATATACACATGAATGCTTACACACAGACACAACTACCTCGTTAACCACAGTCCTTCTTATAATTCAGTTTGTATATACTCTTATGCTTCAAAGTTCAAGTTTCTACTTAAAATAGTGATATGTAGATATGCAGAAATTAAGTTGTAGCAAATGAGAATATTGGTGAAAATTACCTACAAAAATGGCTAATAAAAGCATTCAACAACTTTTCCTACAGGTTATTATAATATGAAAACTAAAACTCATAGAGAAAAATGTTAATTTACAGTTTTGACTAACGCTCACGACAGTTCACTTTTATCATGGGCTTTCCCGTCAGGAACTGATTTGACAAATTTGGTAATATTAATTTCTTCTTCAATAATTACTGTTACAAGGACTTAGGAGGAACTGAGTTATCTACTTTATAGAATACAGCTCACATGCAGAGCTAAGCTCCCGGGGAGGCAGTGTGTCTCACCCTCATGGCAAGTACAGCAGTCAACAGCACTAAGCTTTGCACTTGACTACTGGCATCCTTGCTGCGCTGTGTGGACTTGGCTGAGTTACATAATCTGTGTTTCAGTTTCACCATCTTCAACATGAAATGAGTAATACCCACCTCATAGGAGTGTTGTGAGGGACTAAGAAATTAAAGTAGGTGAAGAGCCTTTTTGAACAGACAAGCACATCAAAAGTGCTTTAAAAAGCTAGGGATTTTTAGTATTTTCTGTTTTAGCACCTCATTTATATGCATCAATGGAAAATAAAATATAATCTAAATTTATGTTCCAAGTAAATATTTTAATACCTATTACCAAAACATCTTAAAATCATTGTCTTACTAGCTTTTATGCATAGCAGAAATTTCATAGCAAAATATGCATAGCAAAAAATGTCATTTATGATTTAATTTAAAAATTATAAAATCATCACAAAATAAAACCTGGTAGGACTTTTTGAGAGGGCTAATGCATACACTTGGAATCAGAATCGAAAAGTACTTTTATCCCCATCTCTCAAGATCACACCTAATTTCTTTTAGAATGGATATCAACTTGGAAACCTGACACTTTGGGAAGAGTTGCTTTTATGTGCAAACCATCAACAACAGGCTGACAGCACTCTGTCAACTTAATATTGTTTAAAAAAGAATGACAACAGTCTAAGTGCAGCTTTAAAAATGCCTACCCTACTCTCCATAATCCTCCTCTACCAGCAAGTGCTTCCAAGGCTTACTGCCTCCCTTCACAATCACGTACACTAACAAGCTTCCATCTGACAGGGGGTGCGGTAGCAGAGCCACTCTGACTGTGCTGAAGTCTTCAGAAGGCAGCAGTGAGTCACACAGAACTGCCAATTCTCTGCTTTCCAGCAGCCCCAAATTAACTAGCATCACCTTAACAAAATACTTTTCTGGCTTTAAAAGACAGAAAAGCACAAAAGCTTACTTTCTCCTCGAAGTCAACAAATTATTTTTGTAGACAAAAATTTAGTTAACAAAGAAATCTTCTTTAAAAAGCTAATAGCAATGCTCTCTAGAGCACAGAACTGTTACAGAAGGACCTCAGGGGTATCAGAATGGGATATTCAGGCCCTTGCTATCTTGCTGTCCGTGAAGTTGGGAAGCATTGCGTTTGCCCCATTCTCTTTTGTTTACCACTGGTCAAGGTTAATATGGTAAAATTACCTCATTTTGTATTATTATTTTTTCTTTTGGTGTTTTGAAGCAGGGTTGCTCTACATAGCTCTAGCTGCCCTGAAAATCACTATGTAGATCAGCCTGGCCTCAAACTTATACAGACCCTCTGCCTCCCAAGTGCTAGGATTAAAGGTATATAATACAACCATGTCCAGCCTACATTTTGTATTCAAAACAGTTTGGATTATAGGAAATATTTTTTCATGCGGAAAGCTGCACTAGTGCCTTGTCTCTCGCATCACTTCAATGCCAAAATTGCAAATATATCCTTAGACACTCTACTTATATAATTACATAGCAGCTGATGAAACAGCAAAAGACTGTGCCCAAATCTTGCTCCTGAATCTCCCTGGACATGAGATCTAGGTAAGTCACTCTCACTTTGACTTAGCATTTATGCATTTGTCCCACCCAATGCTCAAGGCTTTAGTGGGGAGATACGGTGGCAATCATACGACAGTGTACACAGTACAAAAACCTCACAAGCCACACAATTAATACTATTTCTGTTATTGTCCTTCTGAGGTTCTAGGCTTTGTGTGCTGCAGGAACCCTACAGCTGTGTGTGCTGCAGGAATCCTATGCTGCGTGTACTGGAGGAATTCTGTGCTGAAACGACTTTCCATAAACAAGTTGTTCTTTGTTTGAAACTTCTTTCCATAAACAAGTTAATGTTAAGCAGAGAAAGGGCAGCTTTGCTAACCTCACTGCTCTGGTTCAGCTCCGGCCAGGTCTGGTTCAGTGATGGCATTGAGGGTGACTTGCTCGGAGGTGCTTCTGCAGGAGAGCCTGAGTAACCTACCTCACCCGGCTGGTCCCCCACATCTGAAATTCAGACACAGAGAGTTCCCATCAACAACGTATTTTAGTTTGGTTGATTTATTTATGAGTAACTAATAGACAATTTTTACACAGGTGGTAATTTATAGTATCAATCTCCTTTCCCAAAATAGATGCTTTATCAGATAATACTTAAATTATTTATAGTCTACCTGATATCATGGCTTCCTAAATTTTCATGAAAAAAAAAAAAAGGCAAGTTAGATGTAAACAGAAGGAAAAACGTTGGGCAGATAATGATGCAGGAAGGCTATGACTTATTCTCTGATAAGGGGAACAGATTCCTGTCAGCTTCCCAAAAATGCATCCATGGAGCACATATCAGCAAGGAGACTAAAAGATTACATTTTCTGCTTTCTGTTCCAGTGAGTTTAGGGATACTCTAATCTCCAATGGGGTATTGTCCTATGTGTCTGCAGTTATTTCTTATATCTCACATTACATACACTTTAACTCAGTTGTTCCCAACAGAAAATGCTTTTTCAGTTTCCCTTGGAATTATTTTGAAATCTGCCAACTCACTAACATTTTATCTAAAAACCTTCCTGTAACCATAAAACTATACCTCAAAAGGAGTATCTATCTACGAGCAAAAAGTGGACTCAACAAGTCCAGATGAAATATTAAGTCTTTATATTTGTTTTAGGCTTCCCCCTTCCCCACCTGGGCTCAAACCCAGGGCCTTGTGTATAACAAATACATGCTCTTCCTACCACTGACCCATATGGGGCCCTGAAACCTATGCTTTTTCATTATATCACGTCCACTGGTGTTTTTAGACTGAAATGAGATAGCTACAAATCTATGCTCTAATTTAAAAATGGTCTATAAACATGCTGAGATATATTCTACGCTGAATTTCACTTAGACTTTCAAGTATCTCTTGAAATTATACTTAAAACACAAAGAACTTCAATGACAACTGTTGGTATAATGTTCTTGTAGAATGTATACAATTTATCCTTGTTCATTCAGATGCTAATTTCTCTATCCTACTATCTCATTTCAATCTGAACATTGCATTGTAACACTTACTCTAAGCATCACCTGTGTCAAGTCTGTGTAAACATACTACCATTTGTCCTCTGTATTGCAAATAAAAACCACCAGGCAATGCTGCACAATGGAGAGAATAGGTGGGTCATTTTGGTCTCAAGGGGAGAAAAAAGAAGGAATGGGAGGAGAAATCGGGAGAGGAGAGGCCCTGGAAACATCACAGGAGAGATAAGCAGAACCTAAGATATGACTAAAAAGCAAGTATAATGTGGGAATTATGAATGGGAGGAAGCTATGCAGGCTTGGAGGTTTAGGATGGAATAATTCTTGCCCAGCATTGTGCTCTCAGTTAATTGAATAAGTCCCAGTGTTGTGATTTAGGTATATAGCTGGTTTAGGAATAATGGATGTTTAACTAAAAGATAAGTCAATATTAAATATTAATAATCATCAACAGACAACTAACCCTCAATTTTCCAAGTTTTACAGAGCTTTGAATACGACCCCTATCAACAGAAACACATAATGAAATATGATTCTACCAACTGTTCATTTGACCATGGGAAAACTGAAGAAACTGCTCCTGAGTTTTTCCATGAACACTGACATTCCTTCTTTTTTGGAATGAACTGCTGATAAAACATAACTGTTTAGATTTAATGAGGCAGATATGTTTTACAATATCAACTTTCAAGGAAACAGTACAATCCTAGAACTATGCATATATGCCCATAAGCTTAAGGAGTTCTTAGCACTTACCAACTTCTCTGACAAAAAGGTTGTGATAGTTACAAATCGGGTTTTCTGACAGTGAATATCTGAAAGATTTGCCCAGGGTCCTCCTTCTTGCTTAGCTTCTTTAGGTGTACAGATTTTAGTATGATTATCCTATACTGTTTGTCTAATATCCACTTAAAAGTGAGAATATAGCATGTGTGTCTTTCTGCTTCTGAATGCTAGGTGAGATGATCAATCCTCATTCAGAAAGGCAAACAGGATGGACATTAGAAGAGGGAGAAAACAGGGAACAGGCAGGAGCCTCCCACAGAAGGCCTCTGAAAGACTCTGCCCTGTAGGGTATCAAAGCAGAGGCTGAGACTCATAGCCAAACTTTGGGCAGAGTGCAGGGAATCACATGAAAAAAAAGGGCAGATAGTAAGACCTGGAGAGAACAGGAGCTCCACAAGAAGAGAGAGAGAGAAAAAAAAAATCTGGGCACAGGGGTCTTTTCTGAGACTGATACTCTAACCAAGGACCATTCATGGAGATAACCTAGAAACCCTGCTCAGATGTAGCCCATGACAGCTCAGTATCCAAGTATCCTAGTAATGGGAACAGGGACTGTCTCTGACATGAACTCAGTGGCTGGCTCTTTGATCACTTCCCCCTGAGGAGGGTGGCAGCCTTACCAGGCCACAGAGGAAACAATGCAGCCCTTCCTGATGAGACTTGATATAGGCTAGGGTTAGTTGCTGTCCTAGGAAACTTAAAAATTATTGCTGGAATAAACTGGCAAATGGCCTTTTGGTTTTTTTCCTACTTCATTCACAGAACAACAAATGGCAGTAAGAAGAGAGCAAATTACTCTTGTGCCAGAAACCCACAAGTGTCTGAGAAACTCTGGAAATAAACTGCACCTCCTTCAACTCTGCTCCCTGTAAATAATCAGTGCAGCCCATCCTTCCACCCACAAACATCAGGCTTCAAGACCCTAAACCTCTGGAGGCAGGGGTATAACTTCACTCTTACTTGACAACCTGCCTCCCTCCTCAAGGTCTTACTTTACTCCTGATGGAATCAGAGTTGTTGTAGCTGAAAATAACTGAGGGCACTTCCATAATGAATTTTTAAAACAAAGACAAATGTCTAAGCATAGTCACTGCAATGCTGTTTTAAAGACAAACTGAAAAGAAATATAAAAATTTGTCAGTAGAGAGCTGGTTAAGGCACATCTCTGTATGTCATGAAGCACTAAGATATCTATCCGATATTATAAGGAAAAAACTAGAGATAGATAGTATGGCTGGATTTGTGTATAAACTGATATCTCAGTATGTAGAGATGGTAAGAAAATATATGTAAGTGACCCCCCCAAATTCTACCAGAGAACTCCTATAGCTGATAAACACCTTCAGCAAAGTAGCTGGATAAAAAATTAACTAAAAAACAAAAACAGAAAGTAGCCTTCCTTTATAGAAATGATAAACAGGCTGAAGAAGAAATTAGTGAAACAATACCCTTCATAATAGCCACAAAAAATATAAAATATCTTACTGTAACTCTAACCAAGCAAGTGAAAGACCTATATGACAAGAACCTCAAGTCTTTGAAGATAAAGAAATAGAAAATAACATAAAATGGAAAGATCTTCCATTCTCATGGTTCCATAGAATTAACATAGTAAAAATGGCCATCTTACCAAAAGCAATTAAGAGATTCAAGGCAATTCCCATCAAAATTCTAACACAATTCTTTTTAAAGACCTTGAAAGGACAATCTCAACTTCATATAGAAAACCAAAAAACCAAGGAGAGCTAAAAACAAGTGTGTACATTAAAAGAACTTCTCCAGGTATCAGTATCCCAAGGTATCAGTGATCTCAAGCCATAGTAATAAAAAATTACAGAGCAACAGTAATAACTGCATGGTATCAAATTGAAGACACAGAAATAAGCTCATGTGGGACCCCGACAGAGGTAATATATTCCTGAGCGTATATCCAAAGGATGCTCCATTCTACCACAAGGGTACCTGCTCAGCTCTATTAACAGCAGCTTTATAAAAGTCAGAAACTAGAAACAACCTAGAAGTCCCTCAACTAGAGAGCAACATCTAGAAAATCAGTCCCCAGCCAGAAAGGCAAAGCAGATGGACATCAGAAGAAGAAAACAGGACACAAGTTAGGAGCCTGCCACAGAGGGCCTCTAAAAGGCTCTGCCCTGCAAAATATCAAAGCAGATGCTGAGACTTATGGCCAACCTTTGGGCAGAGTGCATGGAATCTTATGAAAGATGTGAGAAATAGTAAGATAGGGAGGGGACAGGAGCTCCACAAGGAGAGCAACAGAACCAAATAATCTGAGCACAGGGGTCTTTCCTGAGACTGATACTCCAACCAAGCACCATGCATGGAGAAAATCTAGAACCCCTTAACAGATGTAGCCCATGGCAGTTCTGTGTCCAAGTGGGTTCCATAGTAATGGGAACAGGGACTGTCTCTGACATGAACTGATTGGCCTGCTCTTTGATCACCTCACCCTGATGGGGGAGCAGCCTTACCAGGTCACAGAGGAAGACAATGCAACCACTCCTGATGAGACCTGATAGACTAGGATCAGAAGGAAGGAGAGGAAGACCTCCCCTATCAGTGGACTTGGGGAGGGGCAGGTGTGGAGAAGGGGGAGGGAAGGTGGGATTGGGAGGGGAGGAGGGAGGAGTTTATGGGGGGATACAAAGTGAATAAAGTGCAATTAATAAAATAAAATAAATGGTACATTTACACAATGGACTATTACTCAGCTATTAAATACAACGACATCATGAAATATGCTGGCAAATAGATGGAAGTAGAAGAGATCAACCTGAGTGAAGTAACCCAGACCCTAAAGACACATGTGACATGTATTCATTTATAAGTGGCTATTAGCCACAAAGTACAGGAGAACCATGCTATAATCCACACATCCAAAGAAGCTAAGTAACAAGAAGAACCCAAGGGAGGATTTTGAATTTCACTTAGAAGGGGAAATAAAATAGACATCACAAGTGGATAGATGTAGAGAACAAGGTGAGAGATGGGCTAGAGAGGGGAACAGGAAGTGTAGGGAAAATGGTACATGTGCTTGAGAAAACAGTGTGTGTGTGCGTGTGTGTGCGTGTGCGCGTGCGTGCGTGCGTGCGTGCGTGCGTGCGTGCGTGTGTGTGTGTGTGTGTGTGTGTGTGTGTGTGTAAGGGCATCTCTGGGATAAGCTAGAAATCTAGAACAATGAAAACTCCCAGGAATTAATGCAGGTGACCCTAGCAAAGACTCTTAGCAACAGGGGATATGGAACATGAAAAAGTCACCACCTATAACCAGGAAAGACTTCCAAAGGAGAGATGGGGATAACAACCTAGCCACAAAACCTTCAACCTACAGTTTTTCATGCAGAGATAAAGAAGGAGTTAACAAACTGATGGCCCAAATTGAGTCTCATGTCATGAGCGAGAGCTTATCTCTGACACTATTAATAATATACTTGCAGGCAAGAGACCAGCGTAACTGTCATCTGAGTGGCTTTACCCAGAAGCTGAGAGAAACAGATGCAGAGACCCACAGCTAAACATTAACAGGAACTTGGGGAATCTTGTGGGAGAGGGGAAGGAAGGGTTGAAAGAGTCAGAGAGGTCAAGGACACCATAAGAAAACCTGCAGAATCAACCTCTTGGCCACAGGGGCCCACAGAGACTGAACCACTGAGCAGAGAGCATGAATGCACATATGTAGCAGATGTACAGCATGGTCCTCCTGTGGGACCTCTAACAGCAGGAGCTGTCACCT
>CM053763.1:13928995-13964217 GCA_028658305.1 Pachyuromys duprasi
TGTGTGTGTGTGTGTGTGTGTGTGTGTGTGTGTATTCACATGAGCACTACCGTCAAAGGATACTTTGTGGAAGTCTGTTCGTTCCTTCTACCAAACGGTCCCAATGGCCTAAAACATGTCAACACCTTTAGTGGCTAATAAGTCATCTTGCCAACTCTCTAACCAGAGTCTTGTTAATACTTTCTAAATTAAAATTGAATTTTTCTAAACAAAACACAGTAAATTTTTTAAAAATTTATATTTTAAAAAAAGAAGCTGGGTGGCTTAGTCCTATAACTTCAGCTACTTGGGATGCTGAGGCAGGAAAGCAGCAAGGCCAGCCTAAGCTACAAAATGAGTTTGAAGCCACCCTGGGCAACATTGTCTCAAAACAAAATGAAAACTAGGCTTATAGCGCAAAGAAAACACTTGACTAACATAGGTAAGACACTAGATTTACTACACACACACAGACCACACACACATACGCACACACATACGCACACAAAAGTAGAAAAAATAAACTATATAATGGAGGTTACTATTTAACATTTACTTTTATAAAAGTATTTAGCTAAATTCTTTCTAGGCCAAGTTTTAGTGAACTCTGACAGACAGTCATTTTAACATTGTTAACAAATATGTTGTCTTGGAGGAAGCTGGAAGGTAGAGAAGGCTGGAAGACAGCTTGGCAGTTAAGAACACTTGCAACTCTAGCAGAGGACTGTGATTTGATTTCAAGCACCTACACGGTGGCTCACAACTATCCTCAACTCTAGTTCCAGGGAATCCAACACCATTTTAGACCTGCACAAGCGCCAGTCACACACATGGTGCATGGACTTACATGCAGGCCAAATGTTCATACACAAATAAAAGTAAAATTTAAATTTAAAAAGCATGGCATACATTGACAGGTGAAGCATATTCTTCAGCATAACAGATATATAGTGGAATGTATTTCTGATATTTTCACACATTAATAACAAATCATAACACAAAGGCCATTATAATATCAGAAATACTCATAAGTACATTGAATTAGGAGACTAGTATCATTTGGTTACTCCTGTATTGCATATTTACCTGTGTTTATACTTTCCACTCTTAATGGGAAACCAGACTGGGCAACAGCTACAAGCTTCAAAGCAATGTAGAACTGACTTCTTCCAAAATAACCAAGCCTTGTTGCGCCACAAAGCTCCATGATCTACAAGAGAATACAGTATTAACATTAAGATATACGGCAAAAAATTTCTTTGTTCAACAGTAAGTAATTATCCTATTTGTTTCTAATAATCTGAAATACTTCTCTCCTATCTCAAGTAACAACCAATTCCTTCAAGTTTCACATGATATTTAAAAACAACAGGCACCAACTTTATAACAATGAGGTCAAAAGCTGTGCGTAATTTTATTACAATTATTGTTTTTCCCAAGATGGGTGTAGGTGGTGAAAGCCTGTATTTCCAGCACCTGGAAGGTAGGGGCAGAAGAATAAAGAGCTACTTTGCTGTATAGAGTTTCAGGTCAACCTTAGGCTACATGAGTTCCAACCCTAAAGCATCAAAGGAAAATAATAACTGTTTATCCTTAAGAGTTGTGTTTAAAGAAAGAGCATGCCATCTACACCTTTGTCATAAGTAATACACAATAGACGAGTATGTAGCCACTAAAAATTGTTATCATAAAGGACATAATACGAGCGGCAATGCTAAAGACACAGTGTGTGTGGGGGAGGGGGGGAGTCATACTACATAAAATGAATTTGAAAACTACCAAAATCCTATCAACTAGCCTTTTAGCTAAGATTAGAAGTTATTTTTATTTCTTCTGATTTTTAGTTGTATTTAATATGATCATGCTACTTTTCCTTAAAACAGGAAATTGATCAAGAATCCACAATGATTGCAGTAGTCATTCAACTATTGTCTTCAGATTGGCAACTACAGATAAGGTGAATTTCAGATTATAAAATAAAATCATATCTTAAGAAGATGAAGTAGGGTCTAATAGACAGGCAAGATAAACTCATCTTGAAATAAACACCAAGTATCTATTCATTTCTTTACTACTAGTACAAATTCCTATATGTTTAATTAGTTCAAATCATTTTCTATACTTGAAACATTCAAATGAAGATAAGGTATAGTTAAGATGTTGTGGTATTAAGGCTGAAGAAAGTGTTTACAGAACTGCAAGAAGAAGAGGAGGAAGAAGAACTACTACTAATGTTAAGTAGTATCACAGCAGTAACTGTTAATATGAAATAGAAGAAAAAAAGAGCTAATGTTTGTTGAGTCATTAAAACTGGAGGAAAATTCTTAGTTCTACCACTAAGGGGCATGCACTGCTGAGGAAATGTAAATGGGCAAAGGACATTTAGACTGGCAGGTAAAACCACTATAAAACTGTGAGGAAAAAATGCAAAATTAACAAAGGAAAGCCACATTTTTAGTGTGATTACTGTACTAACTACCCTCCACCCATGACCTAATGCCTCTTTGGGAATCATTACACATTTAGATACTTTCATTTATAAAAAAAATCATCTAAAATATTCTAGTTAATGTCAAATTAAATAAAGACCTAAAAAAGATCAGCCATTTGCTAACTTTCTAACACAAAGGGCTGTTAGAAATCAGAATAGAGAGTTCAATAAAGCCAGGATCTTAAGGAAGAGGGATAGCAGAACATAGACAAATGGAGCAAGAAAGGAGAAGGAATGGGGAGGGAGGCTTATGTAAGGAGAGAGGTTAGGGGGAGGGCAGAAAAGGGCAGAGAAGGAAGGATAACTAATGTGAAGAATATCTGAAGAAGTGCTATGAAAGCCTACTACTTAATCAGCTTCATACACAGACATATTTCTCTCCATATAAAGGTTTAATTGAAGTAACCCTACAAAGGGGATTACACTCATTCTAAAAGCCAAAGGTTGGCAAATAAAAGACTCAGTACCATGTGTTGTTTCCCTCTCCTGAAGCTGGTGCTAAGCGCTATCCCAGAAACCATCCTTTGTCTCCTCCCCACCAAAACAAAACAAAAAACAAAAGAAACAAAACAAAACAAAACACCAATACAAGCTATTCTCCTGGTGGTCCCAGAACTTGATGATAAGCCCTATTGCTGAAGGCTCCACACACTCTGGTCACACCACACAGAGATGAAGCCAGAATGGGTACTAGTAGGAAGCTTCCTTCTTGTTGGCTAACTCATTAACAGTCTTACCCAGGTGTGAATCCTGTGAGTTGCAGTAATGACCAGAGTGGCAAGAGATGGCCATAGGTGCAACAGGATCGTGAACATTATGTATTATGAGGGTAACCAACTGCTTTTTATTGCATTTAAGGGCCCCTCAACAAGAGAAAACCTATGCCTAATACTGTAAATCTGGGCAAGAACCCATGGTTTGGAGCTCACAGGCACTAGAGATGAATCGATTATTACTTTGCTAAATGTTTATACATCAAAATGCTCTCTTAATAACTACCTTTTAACCTGTAGATTACTGCAGCTCTCAGACCTCAGGACTTCTTTGTGCAATGACACTAGTCGTCAAAGCACAGAGAGTGAGGTGCCAGACACAAATAGAACCTTTCTATTACAGCACCTCCCCAAGGCTCAGGCACAACAGAAGAGCTGCAGAAAGAGCCAGATGTCAGAGAAGATTGGGGCTAAACAGTCTACTAGACATACCAGGGACCACCTCCCTCATGAAATCACAGCAGCTGTGGCTAACTGAACACCATCAATCCAGTCAACATCCTAATATGGAGTAAGAAGGGCTCCATGAGCCTCGCTCTGACTGAGGAACTACGTCTGAATGAGGGAGACTTAGTTTCAGGGTTCTTATTAGGTTGACCATGCACCACTGGACCACCCCACACTCAGAAGCAAATGGAAGCATAAACTATACTCGATGGCTTATTAATTTGCGGGGAGGGAAGGTGATTTTGGATTTGGAAGACGTTAAAGGGAAAACTGAGAGTGAAAGATCAAAATACACTGTATGACATTCTCAATAAAAATATTTATTTCTGTCTTCTTCCACTTCCGATGTCTATTGCATTTGCCCTTCTGAATAATGATTAAGTATCTTTCCCACAGTTTTCCTTGTTGTCTAGTTTCTTTAGGATTATAGATTTTAGTATGTTTATTCTATATTATATGCCTAATATCCACTTATAAGTGAGTATATACCATGTGTGTCTTTCTGCTTCTCGGTTCCCTCATTCGGGATGATCTTTTCTAGCTTTATCCATTTGCCTGCAAATTTCATGATTTCCTTGTTTTTAGTAGCTGAGTAGTAGTCTACTGTGTAAATGTACCAAAATTTCTGTATTCGTTACTTGGTTGAGGGACATTTAGGTTGTTTCCAGACTGTGGCTCTTATGAATAAAGCTGCTAACAACCATAGCTGCGCAAATGTCCTTGTTGTATGGTTGAACACCTTTCAGATATATGCCTAGGAGAAGACAGGGAACAGGACAGGAGCCTACCACAGAGGGCCTCTGAAAGACTCTACCCAGTAGGGTATTGAAGCAGATGCTGAGACTCAAAGCCAAACTTTGGGCAGAGTACAGGGAATCTTATGGAAGAAGGGGGAGAGAGAAAGACCTGGAGGGGACAGGAACTCCACAAGGAGACCATGAGAGCCAAAAAATCTGGACCCAGGGGAAACTACAGAGACTGATGCTCCAAGCAAGGACCATGCATGGAGAAGACCTAGAGCCTCTGCTCAGATGTGGCCAATAGGCAGCTCAGTCTCCAAGTAGGCTCCCTAGTAAGGGGAGCAAGTGCTGTCTCCGACATGAACTCAGCTGCTCTGTGATCCCCTCCCCCTAGAGGGCGCAGCTTTGCCAGGGCACAGAGGAAAAAGCTGCAGCCAGTCCTGATGAGACCTGATAGGCCAGGTTCAAATAGTAGGAGAGGAGGAGCTCCCCTATCAGTGAACTTGGGTAGGAGCACAGGGAAAGAAGAGGGAGGAACAGTGGGACCAGGAGGAAACGAGAGAGGGGCTACAGCCAGGATACAAAGTGAATACATCATAATAAATAAATGAAAATGTAAAAAATTATTTTTAAAAAGCCCAAACAGTGCTGTTTTGATTTCTATGTATCAAAGTTTACAATTGTTAGCTACTTCCTAACATCCTTTCCTGATTTCCAATGGTCTTCACTATTATTTCAATAAATGTTATTATATTACAGTTACTGACCTCCAAACTTTTGTGGAATTAATCCTTCCAATGATATTTTCTTAGCACCAATCATATATCATTAAAACTGATGAGATCCCAACAAGAACAGAAAGGCTAATTAAAGAGGGGAGATGAGGGAAAGAGGAGTTGGAATACCAATGGATGAAGCTGAAGACTCAGGCAGGAGCTACTATATATCACATGTGCACTTTCCCAGTTAGTTTTCCAGAAAAGTTCTCCTGGTCATAGAATGTTATTATTTCTTTTAATAATTTATCATTTCTTCTGTTTTCTAGCTTTTGGGATGCCATACTGAAAATATAGGTCTGACAAAAGTAAAATTTGTTTTTGAAATAAAAAGCAAGTCACTCAGTTCTCCTAAAAAAATACTATTTATTGAAAACTCTTTTCTGCAGTAACTTGAAAAGCCAAGTTGCATGTATTCTAGACTCTTTATACAGTCTGGCCTAACATCATATTATTCTAATTATTTTAAGTCTTAAATATATAATAGGATTAGGCAAATCCTCTGTTTTTTTTTCCCTTCTGGGCTATTGTCATTTATTTTCCTAAATAATCTTTAGAGCAATTTTTCAGAATCACTTGAGATTTTATGCAGGAAGGCAACTTACTTATAGACTTGTTTCCAATGTGAACACAACCATTGTTGCTACTTGACTTTCAGGAGGTTCTGGCCAACAACTTGCCATAGCAGTTTATGCTACTGAACTAGTTCCAATCTTAGGAGTGTTTGTTTGTTTGTTTGGGGGAGGGATCATATTTTTAAAACTATCAACAATAATTTTACCATATGCATTTGGGGAAGAAAACTGTAAGACTGTGTTTCTTCTCTATTGTAAATTATCAAATGTTCTAAAGTGGAACTATACTTTGATTCTTGGAAGGAACTCTTTTTATTCATGGTATATTACCTTTCCAAATAATACTTATAAACTTGTAATTACAGTCTTAAACTTAAAAACCACGCAGTGTTTGATTTTTCAACTGGTATGCTCTACCTTTATAAACGGAAATAGCAGGACGTAATTACTCTTTCTCTACCCTCTGCAGTGTATCCTCTGATTAGGACGAGTTAAGAGTTCACCCATGACTGCACACTGAACCCACACGTGCCTCAGCTTCTGTGCTATTTTAAATAAGTGAGGTTTTTATTTTTAAGCTATTTGACCATTTTCTACAGAATCGTTCATGACTTCCAATTTTTGCTATTTAGTAATCCAGCATCACTCAAGGTAGTCACAGCCTTATAATTTCTTCTCTAGACTACCATTATCCAAATACTAGTTACACAAATTTGTGGGCAGTTTACTCTTCCTCCAGTGTCTGGTTACCTGACCACAAGAAACACTTAAGACTCCTTTAGGACAGATATTCTCAGATCCATTCCTTAGATACCAAACTTTCCTGGGAAACCCATGGACAGGCAGTGGTTGTTGGTACACAACTGATAGCTAAGCCTTTAAGCTTTATTATTTTTTAACACTGTAAAATTCACATGATAACAAGGAAATAAAGTGAAGAAATTCAAAGTTTCTACAATCCCCATCATAACTAACCATTCCTGTCACACAGTCTTCCATTTTTTCTATGTGTATAAATGCACATAAAAGTAATGCTTTACAAACATATTGCCCCAGTGTGTGGCTTCACACACAGCTGTAGCACATTTGCACCCATATTACACATACGCAAATAAATGTAATTTAAAGTTAAATACATGCACACATAACAGCTGGATATTAGTGCTGGATTTTTTGGTTGACTATAATGTCCTTCTAAGCAGCACATAATACCAGTTGCATGGTCTAAGAGAAGGGAGACAAGTCAATGCTGGCTTCAAAAAAGGGTAAAGACAGCCCAGCATAGCCAGTAAAGGCAAGTCTTAATAAACCTGATCATCTGTATTCAATCCTGAGGCCTCTCACAAGATATCCTCTGATCTCTACATACTGTGGCTTGTGTGTGTGCACAAATGCACACCAAATAATTTAGTGTGAAAAAAATAAAGAATCACCCCTAATACAGTCTGTATTGACTTTTCTTATAAATGCTCTGCTCAAAGTGTCACTACTGTTGGGAGTGAGGAAAGGAAAATAAAGTAGACTGCAGCTCACTTGAAGATCTGTAAGACGCGTGGAGGTAAATGGTACTTTGTTCATTCACACAGTACTCCAAGTTATGTGACATGACTGTGTGTCATAACGTGCAAATGTAAACTAAGGAAAACAACACACTAACTCATCTGGTTGCCAAGGACAGTAAATGAGATTGTACTCAATAGTATTCTACATACAAAATCATCACTTCTCATTTAACAGCCTGGCATAGTGGACTTTACAGAGTTGGCACTTCAGAGACTCATTCTTGAAAACTACATTTTCCCAAGAGCTCACAGGTTTACTCTCTAACCAACATGTAGTTTATTATAATTATGGTATGTGTATTTAGGGACTGAACTCAGGGCTTTGTGCAGGCTAAGCACAATCACCACCCTATATTCCCAGCTGGATTTTACTATAATTTTTGATGTAAAACTTTTTATAATATACTTCCATTATCTTCTAAGTATTGTGAACTTGTGGCCTAGGCAACACAACCGAGTCCATTGTGATATAACAACCATATATTACAGGCCTTTAAGAAAAAGCAGCGTGGTTTTCTCTCACAAAAGGAATACCACTGTTCAGTTTGTTTGCACAGGACCTCTCTTATATAAACTGGACCTCTCTTGCCAAGTCTTTTTTTTTCTTTGCAGCAGTCTCTAGTTGTAATCCTGTGTCTTGTATGCCATGAGATTTAATCTTAAATCTGCACAAAACAAGAACAGTTCTTTAAAATGATTCCCCAAGGAAAAAAATCAAAACAGCATTTTTATGCCTCTGAATACAAACACAAGGATGGGACTGACTAATATGCCTCGAGCACATACATGGCTAGCCTAGTGCTGAACAGTCTAGAGTTGCTATCCAGTCCTTAGAAACAAAGTAGTGGATCTAGGGAGATGGATGAGCAGTGAAGAGTACTGGCTGCTCTTCCAGTGGTCCCAAGTTTGACCAGCACTCCCAAGGTGGCTCACAACTGCCTGGAACTCCAGTTTCAGAGGATTTGATTCCCTGTTCCAGCCTTCTTGAACACCTGGCATGCACATGGTACACAGAGATACATGCAGGCAAAACACTCATAACATAAAGCAAATTTAAAAATACACCAGAATGGAACTCATATGATAACTCTATAGAGAAGAAAAAGCATCAGACTGAGCAACTTGCCTAAGGGCAGAGGCCCCAACCAACCAGTCTTCTGTATGCCTTTCTTTTACCTCTCCACTTTCACATGCTTGCAAAGTCTGACAATGGGGGAGCAGTTATGCACAGGAAAGCTCTATCCTATCCTCAGAATGGAAGAGTGCAGGGAATGACAAGACTAGAAATGTTGGCTGCTAAGTATTTCCCATTTGAGGTAAGAAAAGACCAAGAGAAAACAGACGCCCAATTCCTGTATGGCTTATCTGTGAGCAAATCACTGAGCATCAAAACTCAAAAACCAGAATGAAGAATATGTGAAAACTCTCCACAGTAGGAGATCACTCAGGAAACTGTTAATCTCTCTCCAAAACTAAAACCTTATTAAGCAGTTTAACATGATGAAATATAATAAAGAGGTGGATATATAGCTAAGTTGGCAGAATAATTGCATAGCATTCATGAAGTTATATTTAATCTCCATCATTACACAAATCCAGTGTTTTATGCAGGTCTGTAATCCCATTACTTGGTAGGCAGTGGCAGGAAGAGCAGAAGTTCAAGATCATTTTTGGTTACATAAACTTGAGATCCTGCCTCAAACAAAACACAGATCTTCCCTTTCTAGTCATTATCAGGTTTAAAAGTGAAGTGTGTCAGGGTGGTAGTATAATAGCCTCCCAGAACACTGTAGTCCCAGAACTCTGGAGGCTTAGGTGGGAGGATTGTGATTTCAAGGCCTACCTAGAATACAGAGCCGAAGTCTGGTGGAAGCAGGGTAAACTCCCTCTCTTAGAGCGGCCACTGAGAACGCAAGAAAGAAACAGTAGTGAAACTGGCAGAGTGAGGAAAGCAATGAACTGCTAAGTCCAGGTATTTAACAGCTGCTGCTCAAAAATGTTTGCAGTATAATGCCATCTCTTGTTGTTCTCTCTCCTCTCTCTCCCTCCCTCCTCTCCCCCCCCTCTCGTGTGTGTGTGTGTGTGTGTGTGTGTGTTGTGTGTGTGTGTATCTGGGAACTGGAGAGATTGCTCAGTGGTTAAGAGTGCACACTACTTTTCCAGAGGACCCGAGTTCTCTTCTCAGCACTCAAGTCTGGTAATACAATACTGCCAGTGACTCCAGCTCCAGGGGATCTGACAAAACTTTCTGGGCTCTACAGGTATCCACACACAAACACAAACACAAAAATAGAGATAAATAAAATGTTTTAGGCCAAACAAATGGCTTAACAGTTAAAAGCATACATTGCTTTTGTAGAGGACCTGAGGACCTAAGTTTAATTCTCATCACCTATGCTGGGTAGTAGCTCCCAGCTCAAGGGATATAATTCCTCTGGCTTCTGTGGATCTCTGAATTCATATGCACATAACCCCCCCTCCCACACACACACATATGCATACACATAATTTAAAATAATATAAATGAATCTTAAAAACTGTATATTTAGGTTATTCTGTGTTTCCACTTTGGCAAAATGGAAAAAATGGCAAAAATACAATAATGTATTTCATGCCTCCTAGCAAATAGGTAAGGAAAGGGTAGAAAAAGAAGGTAAGATCAAGTTTTGTGTAAGATGTATATACAATAAGATAATCACACATGCATATTGACTACTTATTGAACTTACAGAATTGTCATAGATAATTTCAGGGGCCTAATCTAAATTCTCAGAAAAAAATATCAGGTCACTGATGAATCACTATATATAAACTTTACATAAGATCTTGTCATCTAATGACATCAACAAATTATCACATCTTAGTTTTACAACAAATCTTATCTGGCATGATGAATTGATCCTGGGGTGGCTGACCAGTAAACAGGACAGTAGTTTCTGAAGCCCATATCACCTTGTCTTCTAAGCGCACCAGTGTGAGTGTTTCTCCAGCGGGTCAAGACTGTCCTTTCACAGAGCTGCTGCAGGGCTTGCTGCATCCAGCATGATTGCCTCAGGCCTGCCTACTTGCTTGCACCTGTCATGTAATTCTCAGCTCAGCATCATGACTTCAGGGACCACCCTATGGTTATTTACTGTCCAAACAACGAGATTCCTGAGAATGGATAGGGCTATTCCCAGCAGCCACAATTCCCAACAAGGTCAATCTGTATTTATCAGCTGGTAGAGTGAATGATGAATAGAGATCAGCTCTGTGGTAAACTCTCTCCTTTTCTACAGACTGCCAAATTACAGTCCTGAAATATAGCTCCAAATAATTTTACATCTTAAAGAACAAACTTCTAAAGCTCCCATACTATAGCTCTAATCTCCCTTTCCATTCTTACCTACCAATCATTCCCACCTCTGTAATTTCACTTTTCTCTTTCACAAGATCATATTCTAACCCAGATTTGCTTGTTAAAGTTATATCGTTCCATCATTACCCACCATCATGATTCTCCTTCTTCCTGTAACTGTTTAAAAAGTAAGCTTATCTTAATGTACTTCTAAGATAAAATCTCACTATATAGCCAGGCTGTCCTTAAATTCACTATCATGTGGTTTTAGTTTCCTGAGTGATAAGATTATAGGTAAGGAAACCACTGGCTTATTTATTTGTAGCTGATACAAAACAGAACCGACCCCCCCACATACACAAAAACAAAGTGTATATACTAATGGCACAAAAGGGTGCTTGACAAACATAAGCATTATACAATATTTAAGTCTAGCTAAATATTTCTATCTCCCCAAATGCTTTTACTTAGTGGAGAAAATGTTCAAAAATCATTTCTTCCAGGCTCTTTGGAAAATGTAGTATGTAAAAGTTCACCATGGTTACTCTATGGTGCAATGGCACACCAGAACTTCTCATTTCTAAGTAACTACATTTCCTGGCTTACCTTCATATTCTCCCAAGTTTTGGTAACTAGTATTCTACCCTCAACTTCTGTATAATCAACTGTTTAGATTTGGTGTGTGAATATAATCATGGAGCATGTATCTTTCCTAATATAGTGATTCTTAGTTCCAACTATGCTGTCACAAACAAGAGGACTTCGCTCTTTTAAATGGCTGAAGAGTATTCTGCATATAAGTACCACTTTAAAAAGTTCACTACCAGTTGATGGACACTGCAGTTGTTTCAATTTCCTAGCTACTGTGACAAGTATTGTAATAAGAATCTCTTTGAAATACTTCAGCTTTTCTGGATATATATATATACACAAATATATACACTTACATACATACATACATACATACATACATACACACACACATACAGTAGTGGGATTGCTGTGTATGGGTGAGACTAATCTTTGTGTGGGGGAGGTGAAAGTCAAAGATCAGCCTCAGATGTCATTCCTCACTGTCCAGCCTAGAGCTAACCAACTAGTAGGTTAGGCTGACATCAGCAAGCCTAGAGATCTGTCTCCATGTTCCCAACACTGGGATTTTAAGTGCTTGCCACCACATCCAGGTTTTTTCCCCTAAGATGAAACCTAGGTTCTTATGATTGCACGGAAACACTTTATTCCCCAGCCCCAACTCTCTTTTTTGACGCAGGGTTTCGCTATATATCCCAAATGACTTTGATTTCAATATGTAACCAGGCTGGCCTCAAACTTACAGCCTCTTTCCTCAACCTGACTGCTAAGATTACAGGCTTGTACTTTCATACCCAACTCTCCTGTTCTCCATCACGTACTTAACTTACACTTGCACCACGAGGATAAAGGCCTCCCTTTTCTCCATACCTGTGCCATCACATGGAGAAAAACTAGACCCTTATGATTCTCGTTTACAATAATAATAACAATAATAATGCGCAAAATGAATTAAAGACTTAAGTGAAAGAACAGAAATGATAAAACTATTAGAAGAAAACATGAAAACACTTCAGGATGTTGGAATATTTCAGAGGGCAACAACAATAGAGGGAGAAAAAAAAAACCAAACAGACAAATGAGACCACGTTAAAACTAAGGAGATTCTGCACCACAAAAGAAACAATCAACAGTGAAAAGACAACTCTCAGAATAGAGAAAATGTTTGTGAACATCCGAAATATATGAAGAGCTCTAAAACCTCAGTGGGCAAAATCAATCTAACTAAAAGCTGCCAATAGATATTAACAGATATTTCTCAAGGGAAGATACCCAAGAGACCAACAGACCAAAAGATACTATCCATTATCTTGTAACACAACCTGCCCATCTAACACTATGACCAAATAATTTTTTCTTCTTTGTGTTAGGGCTCTAACCTCTTCCATTTAAATTACCTGAATTAGCTAGATAATTAGATGACTCTTCACCTACTTCCTTCTGGCCTCCCTCATGCTACTCACACTGGAATGCAAAGCAAGCTCTGGCACTCTACACGCATTGCTATGTGTGCTGAGGGGAACCATTTTCTGTGGTCCCCATAACATACATTATATAGCAAGCTCATTACAAGTTAAACATTTTATGAAAACAAGCATTATTTGCTCTATCCAAAGAGGTTTGGATTACACATTACTTGTGAGCACTTTTTTCTTTTTGTTAGTGTTGCAGAGAGGCTGGCCTCAAACTCACAGAGCGCCACCTGCCTCTGCCTCCCAAGTACCAGGATTAAATGTGTACATCACACCAGCCAGTAAACACTTCTATGTATGACGGCATGGCAGTATGTTACTGCAAAGTAAACAAGTCTGGGGAAAATGAAGTTGGGCAAACCAGACAGGAAACATACCAACACCCACTCATTCTGAAGTGCCTTCCTTTTTCCTGCTGTAAATAGTATGTTTAGCTTTGAGAACACACTGATCCCTAATATTTTCTTGTTTAAAAAATACTTTTGTAGGTGTAACAAAGATTCAAATACTGATTTCTATGCCCCCCACACCTGATTGTAATCCTTATTCTGAGACTCTCTGTCTCAATGTTGTCTAAACTTTGATTCCCAATTGTCCCCTGATATGCCAATCAAGCAGCTTACCAACCAGTCACTGAGCATGAGAAAGAACAGGGCTGGACTTCCTGCCAGCCACGAGAGGTGAAGAGAGAGAGGAAGTGGGGATTCAGTCACAGAAGTGCAGGAGGTATGAGGAAAAAGCAGTTGGCAAAGAGAAAACCATAAAGTGCAAATATCTTAGGGATTTTGAGTGGGAGGAAGTCAGATTAATAAAGGGTTAAGAATACAGTAATAACAGCTCAATACTGTGCCATAAAGCTTATTAAACAAATATACTTGTTTGTTTAATTATTAATAGAGTCTCAATTACTTAGGTGCTAGCCGGGTTAAGAGCAGAAATTATGTTTTAATGCTAAAAAGGAGAAGAGACTGGAAGTGAATGAGAGGCACAATACACAAAATTCTTGGACTTAACAAAATGCTCTTTTAAATGGTTAAAAGATAGAAAGTGGCAAGAGAAATAAAGAAATGCACATAATAAGTAAAGTCTCTGAAGAAGCAAAAAAGAGAAATAGATTAAAATGTCTTCAAAGGTATATAGATGCTAACAAACAAACAAACTGAGCATAAGAGTCAAAGCATGGAGGTCAAATAATAAAATGATGTCTCCATAGAGACTTAGAGATATTTTTAAAAGAAAATATTTTCCATATTAAAAAATGGAAAACACTGTAAAAGAGGATATTTTGACCCCGTATAATTTTGTTTTGACTGTCAACATACAAATAATAATGTTCAGTAATAAGTATAGTTCTATATATCCTTTTTAGAAAGGTCAAACTAAAACAGATTTGGAAGAAAAATTAGAGAAATTTCATGACTAGAAATAAGGAAGATAGGAGACAAACAGAAGAAACATTAGACAAACTTTAATTAAAAATGATGAGGTCAAGAAGAAACATGAGAAGTGAAAAAAAAACATCAGAAGAAAATTCAGAAAAATTTGTAACCAAAAATGAGGGAGAAACTAAGATAGAGACAGGAGAGTAGCCACAGGTTGTTAGAAAACCAACTTTAGCTTATCCTGTTAATGGACAACAAATGCTGGACACACCCAAAGCTATAAAAAATTTAAATGGCATCCCATAAAAATACTGGATTTAAAAAAATTATAATAGAACTTTAACCAAACAAAAACAAAAACAAAAAAACATCTCTCAAGGTTTTAAGAAAAGCAAACTGCAGATGTTTTAATTGTGGCAAGCAAGGTCATTCCTAGAAACAATGTTTTTTCTAGAGATTGAAAAAATAAAAATAATAAAAAAAGGACCCAGCCTTCTGGAATATGTATGTGTGGCAAAGGCTGACACTGGACTAATGAATGTAGATCAACAAGGGACCTCAATGTCAAGAATTGTCCTCAAGCTGTCCACTGAGCAAAAAAAATGCCCTAACTTAAACTGCTGACAGAATACTGTCTAACCAAACTGGACAAAATGGAGACAGGAAAGTCAACTGCCAAGCTGTGCAAAGATAAGGTAATTCATAATTCCTTCATAATTCCTGCTTCACAGAAGCTCGGTGTCAGAAGGCTGAAGATGATGCTCCAACACCACAGAGAAATTTGGGGAAACTGTGCAGGCAGCCAACTATCTCTAGTTTTGGAAACTGTTTGCCTGCACTTCTTACATACTCAGGTAATATTTATTTTTTCTGAAGTCTCAGATGAGGTTGAAGACTAGATAGTTAGGAGTCTCACAATTAAACTTAAATTGTTTAAGATGATAGAAATTAATTTAGGTACAGAATTGTAAAGTCACCAAGACAAGACAGATAGTAGAATACTTTACCCAAGGGTGCCAAACACATAACTGTAGATCTTACCTGATAATTTTTATAATTGTTATTATTGCATATAGTTTATTAATATAAGAGAAAGAACCTTTTATTAGACTAAAAGGGGGAGGTGTAGGCATGTCATTGTGTACTGTGTAAAGATTCAAATGCTGACTTCTGTGATCCTCCCTATCTGATTGCAATCCTTGCTCTGAGAATCTCCTCTCTCAATGTCGTCTAAACTTTGCTCCCCAATTGTCCTGATATGCTAATAAAGCAGTTTAACAGCCAATCACTGAACATGGGAGAGAATAGTGCTGGACTTCCTGCTAGGCAGGAGAGGAGAAAAGGGAAGTGGGCAGAGGAGCAAGAGAGGGTAGAGGTGCAGGGGACATGAGGAAAGAACAGCTGGCAAAGAGAAAGCCATAAAGTACAAATATCTTAGGGATTTGGGCTAGGAGGAAGTCAGACTAGCTTAGAGAGCTAATATAGCTCAGTTGTTGTGTCGTAAAGGGTGTTAAATATATTAGTCCAGTCTCAATTATCTGGGTGCTAGCCAGGTTAAGAGAGAGAATGACACACATAATTTTAAAACAAACACAAACATACTTTAGACTATCACAAGCCCAGAAGAAATGGCTTAGTGGTTTAAAATGCTGGCTACTTTTCAAGAGGACCTGAGTTCAGTTCCAGCACTCACATCAGGCGGCTCACAAGCATCTCTAACTCCAGCTCCATGGGAACAGATGCCCTCCTACACACATTAAGACATAAACTCATATAAACATATACACATACACATAACTAAAGCTAAAAACAAATATTTTTATTAAAAATGCCTTTAAATTTATCACAGTTCAGAAAATAAGCAAATAACCCACATCATTTACTATATCATTTACTAATATCATGATCATGCTTGCATTCCTTTCACTTTCACTCCCTGCTGGTGACCAACTATATTGCCAAATCCCTCTTAAAATCTAGTCTAGTAGAAATACAATTGACCACCCCTTCTGAAATACTTGCCAGTTGCATTAGAACAAATACCTCATCTACTTTTACTACATCTCTTATCCGAAACTTTTAATTACGTATTGCTCTGCTGACACAGTTCAAGTGATCTCTGATTCCCAACCTCAGATAAAGACTACATTGCTTCTGGGCTTTCTCCTGCTCTGAGTTTCTCTCTATTCTTATAAACCTATGCCAGTATCCTCCTGGTGCATGCTCTCTTGCTCTCCATCGTTCTCTCAAACCCTTATCTACAACTTCGTTTTACTTTTCAACATATCCCTTCTTCATTAAAAATAAGTTCTCCAAGTGTCCCAAAGTATCTACTTAGATAAAATAAACAACCTATATGTTGTGATGTTGATATAGGATACATATTATTTTATAGGCCACCTCAAAACCAAATATGTCTAAAATTTGTCAGAAAAATTACTATAGCTTGATGGTAGCATGTCAGCCATGTCTTGCTATACATCAAAGTACAGAAATGAGAAAACATACAAAAAGTGTAAGAAAATATATTAATTAGATAAACCTAGCCATTACGAAACAACATGGACACAACAAATATGTTGACCTGTCAACACAAAAACAGTAAACAAGATAAACAACATTAGATGTACCAAGTGAATGCTGACTTAGTACAGCTGTGTGGAAACGGGACAGCTTTATCTCTCAATGCCAACAAAAGCCAAATATTTAATTAATGAAAACAAGGCCAAGCATTTGAGAGGGAACTGGGTAGGGAGCTTGGGGGGGGTTGACAAGAAGAGGGACAGGGCAAAGGATGTAACTGGTTTGGGTTAATAATAATTAAAAAAAACCATAAATGTCTTCTGTAACTTTTAAGTATTCAAATACATTATATTTTTTATTCCCTATTGGTAGTACCATAGGAATTCACCAAAAGAACTCAGCGTTGCAATACTACCATGGGACGTCACTATTTGGAAGGCAGGTTTTAGTCTACTGTCAAGGAACCATAAAGAATGGAATAAGGCAACCTATTAAATATTAAAGTTTGTGGACCAACTAGGTAATTAACAAAGACTCCCTTTAGTAAAAACTGATCTTTTTTTTTTTAGCTCTAAATTCGATTTGCTTTAAGCAATAAACTCATGAGCAGTCTATCTTGCTAAGAGTGGTGCATACAGACCAGTAAATATTTTAGTGGTTATAATTTATATCACATTCACAAGGTTATCTAAACAAATAAAATACTAGTGATACTCTCAAACATAAGGACTATAATGTGAAAAGTTAAGATTACCTTTCAAGCTTATTGACAGTTCAATCCAAGTCTCATATTTTTGTATTAGCTACTTTAAGGAAGCTGCCCTTAATACCAGTCCCCACCACAAAACCTTAAAGACACATGCTAACAGGAGAAAAAAAAATCACAAAAATGAAAATAATTAGGAAAATACTATAAGCCATTAAAACCTGAGCTTCAAACAGTGTTCACCTTTGGAAAATGCCATGGGTTATGAACTATATTGTAAAATCAAATAACCTATTTAGGGTGAGCAGATAATTTATATCCAAACTTACACATTTATAAGAGTGAAAAGGGAGCACCAAACTCAATTATGCCAGGGGACCACTGATTTAAGCCAAGGCTGTCTACACATACCAGATTTTCACCTACTTCCCAAACCTTCAATGACAAATGATGCACTGAACGGACAGTGCATACTGCAACAAGAAAAGTCAGAATTACTGACGTCTTAATTAAAGAGCAGTATTTTGTAGGATGACTTACTAGTTTTCAAGCCCGACACACATGGAGGCCTAAAGAGAACCACAAAATTTCCTTATAAAAACTTTAAAAATAATAGTTGAAACATTTCACACTGGGTCAGGCATCATTCTAAGCACTTTATAGCTCATTTCATCTTTGTAACAGCACACCAAGACACAGTCTTGTGACTATTTCACAGAGATAAGAGAAGCACAGAGAGGTTAAGTAGAACAGCCAATATATATGTGGTGAAGCTGAAGGCTGCATGCTCACAGAACAGGACATGCCACTATTGCTCCTGTAGGGGGAGAACTCCAGGATCCCTCTCTTTTTCACAAAGGCTAGAATGGCTTTACCAGTAAACCAGCAACATCAGGTCAAACAGCCCCAGTGATATTTGTGGTCTATACTCTTTTGCCAGTGGCCAGAAGCAAACACACAGATATGGAAAATGTGCTTACTTGCAATAAAGGGAAAACTACTCAACTCAGTGTTACGGTAACACACTAACAACCTGTGCTATAGGCTATTTTAAGGTATGGATGATGACCAAAAGGGGATGGTCATCATCTAAGAATAACTTGTTTTATGAAATTACCCATTAGAAATATAGTTAAATCACAGAATAAAATACACTACTTGTCCTTTAAAAATAGATTAAAAACTGGGAAACAAATAGTAAGAAGTATAAGGATGCAATTAATATGAATTCATGAGCCTTAAAGAAGTACTAATAAAGTGTGTGTGCATGTATGTACACACGAAAGTACAACAGCACACTTAGCTTCAGGGTGGATTCAACCTCAGTCCCCTCAATGGAAAAGGGTTTGTTAGTGCCCTTCTTTGACGTTTGTGTGATTGCACTGCAATAATTTTAGACTAAAGTAGCTCACCGTAGTTTTATTAAAGAACTCTTAATGTTCTTGCTTATTGTTTGGCTCACAGTATAAGTGATGTGTCAGTTACAGTATGACTATGCTAAACTGTTACTTAGCTTCTGACAAATACATGTATACAAACTTTTAACTCACACTGATAAAAATAAATAAGCAAAGCCTCAAGAGTTCTCAACATTCTATCTCCCTTCCAAGGAAATCATCATCATCGTCGTCATCATCATCATCACCATCATCACTTTAAACAATAATAATAAAATAGCAAATGCTTATGTAGTGCTAGTCCAAGTACTAGGCACTAGGCCAGGTACTCTTCAAATTCATTTACCTCAAATAACCCTATGAGGCAGGTGGCATATTACTCCCAGCATACAGATGGGAAACTGATACACAGAGGAAAGTCCTGAGCACTTCAGTACTTGTTTAATGAGTCCTAAGATTAAACTGCAACTTTAAAATTCTAGCAAAAGGTTTTATCTGAATGAAAAAAAAGAATAACAAAAAATGATGACATGATGGTGTAAAAACAAACCCTATCAGTTATGGAGTGGAATATCAGTGCTTATTAAGGTACCTCTTAAAATGATTCTAAAAGTCAGAAGAATGCAGAGAAAGCTCCCATATAGCCCAGAGTGAATGTGAACAGAACACCACAAGGCATGTGATCTTCTCCATATAACTCCAAAGCAAGGCACTGTAACTGTAACATATGCCACTATTTCCCACTGACATCTCCTACCACAATTCTGCCACACCCATTGACCACCTGTGCTATCATGCATTTGGTATCTATGCTCTTTAAATTGAGAAAGGAACATTGTATCACAATACAATTAAAAAGCAAGATTCAATAAAACAAAGCTGTTACTAACTTCAGTCAATGCCACTGCCTGCTAAAGGTGCTGGTAGCCTTATCAACACTCTCCTGGTCTTTATTAAGGTAACCAGCACCTGAAAGGTGCGAGCTGACTATTCCTCTCTAATAAGGAGATGTAGGAAACAAGAAGAGAAAGCTTTTCAACTGCTTTCTTATCTCTCTGCTGTATGCATCCCACACTTGAGAAACAAAACATAAACTGGGTCTGCTGCCTTCCTTCTAGCTTCAGTGCACAACCAGGTCTAAAGCACTGTATTCCTGACATCTCCGAGACTAACATAAAGAAATAAATCAGCTATTATAGTCAGCTATAAAATATGAAATAAATCAGCTATCATAGTCAGCAGCACTACAGGAACACCTCAACAGAACCTTCTCTTTACTCCTCACACAAACACTCAAAATATACTGGGTACTGGGAGGCAGACAAAAGGTCAAAGAGCATCTTACCTAATCCAAACCACATACAAGCCTCAAACATATGCCACAACATAGAGCTGTCATTTTATGCATCACAGGGTAAC
Organism: Pachyuromys duprasi; assembly: GCA_028658305.1. Taxonomy (NCBI): domain Eukaryota; kingdom Metazoa; phylum Chordata; class Mammalia; order Rodentia; family Muridae; genus Pachyuromys; species Pachyuromys duprasi. The sequence goes on from CM053763.1 coordinate 13,949,166, forward strand.
TGTTGCCATTGGAAAAGCTGGATTCGATCCCAATTCATGTTGATGGAACATGTAGCCTCTGAGGAGTTCCAGGTTTCTTAGCAGAAAAGTGAAAATATCTACCTCTAAAATCAAACTTAAAGAAACTCAGCATCTGCCCCACAGTAAGTGCTTACTGTAAGTGCCCGTTATTTTAAAAACTACACAGAGTTATATAATGTTAAGCTGGGGTGAGGGAAGCACTGTTTTTAAGCAATCTTAACTAGATCGGCAGGCTTTTGGTAAGTCAAATCACCAAAACAATCCAAATGGGAATGCTAACAGACCAGGTAAGGACTGTAGTGGAGACAAGGCAGAAAACTAAAGCAAACCAGGAAGAGTGCTAACTGCCAGGCGAAACTTCCTGGATCGGGTCTGAAGATTCTAATTTACTCTCTCATTCTTTAGCATTGTAGCAGAGATCACTGGGATTCAGGAGGCCACTGCAGCAGTCTAACAATGAGGTGGTCAGAGCTAGAAAATATAATGGCAAGAAAGCAATGATAAGCTGAGACCTTTCAAAAGACTTCTTGAGGCCCCTGTAGGCAGAATAGAAGAAAGGAACCAAAGCTACCTCTGAAAAAGAGAAAGCATGGAGACAAAAATGAGGGCACTAAACAAAGAGTCCTTTAGCACCTGGATGAAAGGCATAACACCAAGATATCATTCAGTGTCAAAGCAAGGGAGGTGGTAAGACAAAGAAAGACCTACAGAAAGGTCTGGATTTGATTGACTAGGATAAAAGTGAACTTTACAAATATCTTAAAGCCTGGGATGGTGGCACATGCCTTTAATCCCAGCACTTGGGAAACAGAGGCAGGAGGATCTTTGAGTCCAGGCCAGCCTGGTATACAGAGTTCCTGGGGAGCCAGGGCTATATAGAGAAGCCCTGTCTCAAAATAAATAAAAAACAAAACAAACAAACAAAAAACAAGAAAAAAAAAGAGTATCTATAAGGGGCTAGATAGCTCAGTGCTCAATGATAAACAGCTTATTCTGCTCTTGTAGAGGACCTGAACCTGAGATGAGTTCCCAATACCCACCTCCATAACTTCCTCTAACTCCAGACCCAGGAATCCAAAGTCAGTGGCCTTTGCAGGCACCTGCACCCATGTAGATGTACCCACACAGGCACAAACATATACACATATTAAAATGACAATAAAAATCTTTTAAAAGGGTATCTTTAAAAGAAAAGAAGGTGAATGCAAAAGTTGGACAAACAGTGCTTAGGGAAAATAGGAGACACGGTAGACAGGGAGAATAGGAGTCATTTGTTCTTTGATAGTAAAAAAGAGATCAAGAACAAATTGATGTGCAAAGTCAAGAGAATTACATTGGGAGCAAAAAGAAAAACTGCAGAAACACAACCATACAATACCACTGGTAACTATGACAATTCCGGCTTTGCCAGAATTAAGTCTTACAGGGAAATGTGACCAAGGAAGTAAAAGATTTCTGTCTCTGGCAGTTCAAAACTGTGGGCAGTAAGTAGAAAACCTAATCACAGCCTCCCTTCTTAGACTCTGCCTTTCTGAAGGCTCCTCTACTGCAGAAGGCTCATAAACAACTTCGGCTTCGGTTCCTGCAGATTTGGATAGCAATTTGACATGGCTCAAAGTGACTACAAACTGTGCTATCATGAAGTGACATTGTGTGCAAAGGCACCCTTACCCATAAATTCATCTGTGGCTCCACTTGTACTCAGATACTCAGAAACTCTCTACAAGTTATGTTTTTTTGTTGTTGTTTGGTTTTGTTGTTGATATTTGCTTTTTCCAGACAGGGTTTCTCTGTGTAGCCTTGGCTGTCCTGGACTTGCTTTATAGATCTGCTTAGCCTTGAACTCACAGGGATCTGTCTTCCTCTGCCTCCCTCATCGATAGGATTAAAGGCATGTGCCACCACGCCCAGCTCACAGATTATTTTGTGTTATATTTTATGAAAAAAGGTACGTGCTGCACCATCGGAATACCCAGATTCTGCCACAGCTAATTTTTATAATTGTCAATAAATTCCTAGTTTTGTTTTTCTTAAAATTTCTCAGTCTGCTCTTACACTTAAAAAAAAAAGTTCTCAAAGCGAGAAGGAGGAACTGGCAAACAGGCAACGTATCAGCAAAGTCAGAGCTCAGAATTCAGGGCTATTTGTTCCTGTTCTCACAGCCTCCCTCTCCTCATGCCCAGAATGTTGATTGGTGTGGGGAAGAAGCACCCACAGTGCTGGGCAGCAGGCCAGCCAAGTGCAACTTCACGACCCACACTTTTTACTTACTCCTTCAACCTAGTCATGGCTGTGAGTGGACTGCAATGGCAGGGCAAAGCCATTGACTGGCCCTAAACAGTGTACCCCAAACACTCTGCATTTTTACTACTCTCATGTAGCACAATCAGATCGTTAAAGAAAAAATATCTGCATTTTATATGTGCGCAAGCCTGAAATCCTAGTACTTAAAAGGCTTAATCAGGAGGATTGTAACTTTGAGGCCACTTAGGACACCAAAGCAGGGAGGAAGGGAGAAAAGAAAGGAAAAGAAAAGAAAAAAAGAAAAAAAAAAGAGAAAAGAAAGGAAGGGTGGTGAAAAGGAAGGTATGGTGGGTGAGTGAAAAGGAGAAAGAGAAAAGGAAGAAGGAGGGAGGAAGAAGGAGAGGAGGGAGGAAGGAAGAAGGAAAGGAAAGAAAGGAGGAAGGAAGAAAGAAAGGAAAGAATGGAGGAAGGAAGAAGGAAAGGAGGGAGGGAGGAAGAAGGAAAGGAAAGAATGGAGGAAGGAAGAAGGAAAGGAGGGAGGGGGGAAGAAGGAAAGGAAAGAATGGAGGAAGGAAGAAGGAAAGGAGGGAGGGGGGAAGAAGGAAAGGAGGGAGAAGGAGACAAGTTCCCAGCATCATCAGCTCTGAGTGCACTGGAGATGCAGCAAGCAACTGGCAAACTCCAAGTGGCAGCGAGCTGTACCGTTCAGTTTCATGTCAGCTTAACACAACCAGAATCCTCTGAAAAGGGAGAGCCTCAGCTGAAAAGATGGCTCCATCAAGATCATGCTCTAGCTGGAGAGAAGACTCAGTAGTTAAGAACACTGTCTACTCTTCCAGAGGTCCTAAATTCAATCCCAGCAACCATATTGTGGCTCACAACAATCCAAACCCTCTAATGACCTCTTCTGGCATGCAGTTGTACATACAGATAGAGCATTCATACATTAAATAAATAAATAGAAAAATAAATAAAGCAATTTTTGAAAAAAGATCAGGCTTCTAGGCAAGCCTATAGGGCATTTTTTAAATTAGTGATCGATAAGGATGTGTCCAACCCACCGTGGGTGGTGTGTTCCCTGAGCTGGTAGCCCTGGGTCCTATAGGAAAGCAGGCTGAGCAAACCATGAGGAACAAGCCAGTAAGCAAAACCTCTCCATGGCCTCTGCCTCCAGGTTCCTGAACTATGTGAATTCTTGTCCTTACTGCTTTTGAGGATGAACTGTTACATAATTGTGAGTGAAATAAACCCTTTCCTCTCTAAGTTGCTTTGGTCATGGTGTTTCATTGCAGCAACAGAAATCTTAATTAAGACACAAACACACACACTGAGTAGGAGAGAAAAAAGCCATGATGTTCAAATCTCCAAAGTCTACCAAAGTGAAGACAATTCAGAAAAAGGATGAGGAATACCCTGGAAGTAGAAGGTGGTGTCACAAATGAGGAAAGTAGCCCAATGAAAACCAACTGATAAAAAAAAAAAACAACAACAAAACACACACACACACAAGCTATATAAGTAACAGATCACAAACTTGCTTAGTTGAAACACAAAGTCCATGTTAGGAGAAAAATCAGGATCAGGCTGGACATATAAGGAGAGCTGTCAGGCACTTCTTTTTAAAACGTAGCAAACAGCCTTGCAGTAGCAACTTTAGCCCTGAGTTTGTTTGCTCCAGGGCCTGACTAGTCACCTAGTGTACTCCCATAGTGGCACCTCAAAGACTGCTCCCACCATGTATCTTCTGAGAATTGTGATCTCACTCTAAACTAATAAAAGGAAAACAGTACTAATCCATTCCTTATTTGTATTACACATCTACACAGAAATACTCATGTAAGCTTAATACTCAAGAGGGCTGTGGCACCTTCCACTCCGTGTCCCTAGCCCCTGCTAGAAATCAACCCAGGGCTATGAATATCATTCTACCACTGACCTACATCTCTAGCCTAGCCATGATACCAAAATAAATAAACAGATGGATAGATAGACTGTAAGCACAAGGACAATCTTGAGGTAACAATACCTTAATGCAATGCAAATATATTCAGTATGTTCACAATGCCTGGCAAGTCATCTTAACAGCTTCCATAGCACCAGCCAAGTATACTGGGTCTAGCTGAGAGAACTACATAATCTAGTCTCAGTAGAGAAGAGGCAATCATTCACTGCTATTTGGAATTTTAAGGTGGCAGAAGAGTTTAGCTAGGACCTCGCAATATCCTGGCATGGAAAAAAGATACTAAAAGAACAGAAATGCAAACAGAAATGACAGTGCTAGAAAAGTACAGATGGAGAGCTTTCTGGCTGGGATGATCACTGAAAAGTTCAAGAAGTAAAAGTCAAATACATAAGCAAACGAACAAATATAAACATGGCATTTTATATACAAGTATTAAATTGTTATCTTGAATATCTAACCTCATATAACACAGTACACTTTGTACCTGATGATTCAGAATGCTTAAATAAATACTTGCGGGGCAAAGGAAATCAAAGGACTACAGAAAGAGTGAGTTGGTTTATAATATCTAAAATAATAAATAAATAAAAATAAAAGAATTCATCATGAAGATTTTCTTTAGGCCTCAAGAATATAAGTAAGAAAAGACAAAGACTATAAAAGAAAGCACCAGTAAGAACTGGTTCAAATTTAAATTAGAAAACATTTTTAAAGTGCAATATACAACCAGTCAGAAGTACCTTTCATTCCTCATACCAATAAGGCACTCAAAACCAGGTTGTATGATATGCAAACAAGCTTTCCCGATTTCCCCTTGTCCCTTCAGAGGCCTCAGGCGGCGAGCTGGCTGCCTCAGGCCTCTTCTCCTCCACTTTGTTTCACAAACAAATGCATTCTGGACGACCTTATTCATACGGCACAAACTTGCATCTATATATTAAGGATATAGAAAATATGTTATGAAACACAATGCCAAGTTTCAGTCTTCTGTGAAGCTAAACAGGCCCTCAAAAAAAATTCAAGCAGAGGCCTGCAAGATGGCACAACAGGAAAGGGCACTTGCCTTCAAACCTGGTATTTTGAGCTCAATCCTGAGGACCCACAAGGTGGAAGGAAACAGACTCCCCCCACAAGTTTTTCTCTGACTTCCACACATATGCATATTGAAACAGGTGTGCATACATGCAAATAAACGTAAAGGGAGGTGGTGCACGCTTATAATCCCAACACTCAGGAAGGTAGGTGGATCTCTGAGTTTTGAGGCCAGCCTCATCAAATCCTGGCCAGTCTAGGACAGCCAAGGCTCACAAAAAAAAAAACAAAAAAACAAAAAACAAAAAAAACCCTGTCTTAAAAAAAAATAAAAATAAAAAGGTCAGTTACTTAGGAGCTATGCATAATGTATGCTTAGCATTTGGGGGTCAGAGGCCAGGAGTGCAACCTGGGAGATGGCTCTGTGGGCAGGTTAATTCCAACACAGCAGCAGCAGCACCCAACTAATCTGAAGTGCCACAGCCTTTACAAAAGTTAGAGACCCTGCCTCAACAGGGTGGACGGCAAGGAGCACTCCCAGAGTCGCTCTCTACATCCATGCATGCCCTGCGGCACATGCACGGACAGACTCACATACATACTAAATCTGTAGATTTTATATATATATATATATTCCTTATAGTTACTGATTAGCTTTGCTTCAGCTGATAAAATTATGCTCTTCTAAGTTTTAAATATTATACCTTTATTCAGCAAAATCACTATTTATTTGGCAGTTACTGACAATAATCAGTTGGATGTAACTAAACACAGCAAAAAAAAACTATTTTAAGATTTATCTTAAAAATAAGTGCTTCCAAGACATGCCCAGACAAGTCAATGCAGAAAGGGCCTGCTATAACTTCTGGATTATCACAGGACTCCTATGCATTAAGAAGGTGTTACCAATTACCAGTAACACTACCAATGTGCTTTGTAAATGTTAAATAATTTTTAGGCTGACATTTGGGGATCCAGATGAGTACTTGAAACACATAGTTGATGGCAAAGACAGGAACTGAGAAAAGAGCACTAATCATCTATTTTAACTATTTGAAAATTACTCCTAAGTCCCTGAATACACACTAACTGCATTTAGCTTAAGAGTGATCGTTGAAGCTAGAACAGCCAGGCCTGCCATCCAGCATTCATACATTCCTGTAGTTTTGTGTTTCTCATGACACCACACCCCATTTAGCCCCTAGAGTCAGTCACTAGATATGCTAGCCTCAATTAGTTTCTAAGAAAATGTATGCTTTTGATGATCCTTAAGAATTGGTAGATCCTGAAAATCTGTGGACAAATTCCTTGAGGGTTAGTTATCCTCAGAGCATTTCTGCTCAATCTCTTCAGGAAAAACGCTAGAGAATTACTAATCTTAATCCCAGCACCTGGGAAATAGCTATGAGGATCACCACAAATTCAAAGTCAGTATAAAGAGAGCTTCAGAAAAAAAAAATCAATAATTCATTAATTCAACAAGCACTATTAAGCACCTATTATGCCCCAGTGGATCACTAGCACTCTACCTGCATTGATGCTAAATGCAGAGACATCTCTAACAAAAGTCTGCATCCTTCGGGAAATACCACCTTTCTGACATGTCGCGAGGCCACCCAACTGCTACTGCCATCCTTTCAAATGTCCACCCAACCTTGTTGCCTAGATGGCATGAATATGGTATCTTACTCTGTCTAAAATTCACCACGACGTCTCCAAAACAAACAAACAAGCAAACCCTCCAAAAAACCCAAACAGCTTGTCCACATCACTTCAATTTGTCAGTGAGATCACTGTTCTGCCAACTCTGTGAGCTCACCACCTCAGAATCATCCTTTATTGGGATCTTTGGTGTTTATCTGGGTATATTTCACTTTGGAAAAACAAGCCTTCAACTTAATTGCACAACAAGAGGGGGAAAATAAAAGAATTATTAGCAGGATCCAAGACTGGAAACAGCAATACATGCAAGCAAAACACAAGCAACAGAAGTTGTAATGGCAATTTGAGGAACAAGGAACAATTTTTTTTCTATTAAAGCCATCATACTGCAAATTGCAAGTTCTCTTGCACAGCAGCGCTAAGCAAATGAAACTTATCTGATCATTCTAAGAACCTGGCCCCATGCTACTGCTTACACACACTTCCAGCTGTCGTTCAGGACCAATTCTTCAGAACTGGGATTAACAGGAAACAGTCTCAGCAGGTTCAGTTATCAGATCAGGAGGAGAAGTTAATAAGCACCAAGCAGAGATTAAAATCTGAAACTGTCACATTCCAAAGTCTATTCTGTTTTGACTAAACCCAATGTTTGTTGACATGGAAAGTTACAAAGGTGTTATAATGTAGTATTCTAGAAGAAACACTCTAGATCAACTATTAGTAATGTAACAAAGCAATATGCACTCAAACCATCAAGCCAGTGGTCCCCACAAATTCAAGATTTAAAAAAAAAAAACCCTCACCAATATTCTTGGTTTATAGGCAATAATTTCTGTTAGCGTTCAGGTGATTCAGCTAGCCTTCCTTCAGGGTCCTAGCAATTGCTTATGCCCTCATCTGCCACCACCAGGGCGCCAATTGTTTGCAAGCCCAGCTCTCTGTTCCAGCTTCGCTCTGTTCCCTCTGTTCCAGCTCTGGCCCTTCTCTGTTCTAGGCGCCCCTTCTCTCCCTCCCTAGCCTCTCTCTCTGCCTTCATGGCTCACTCACTGCTTCTACCCCTTCTCCTGGCCCTCCTCTTCCTTGCCCCAATAAACCTTATACCAGATCTGTTTCAAGATGTAATTTCTCAGGATGACACCTTGGCATGGGCCTGCCATGGTGGCCCTTCATATCATCATTATATATCATAACAATTTCCCTTCTCAAGTCTACCGATATTTCTACATTCATACCTACTTTTTGCTTACACTCACAGGCAAAAAGAAGTAACTATTAGATCAGCACTCTTTACAACTAAGTTTTAAACAAAGGAGCATAACAATTGTGATGCCTGGACCCAAGACCTGGCTACTTCATGAAAACTCAAGGAGAATTAAATGGAAATGTCACATCAGTACATCTAAAGAACACCGGAAGCCAGTTACCTCAAAAAGTCATGATAGTGACAGACCGATTCTTCAGTCCCCAAATAGCAGACTACTCCTGCATTAAGATTGTAATTTGTCAGATATGCCTATTTCAAATTCAGAATTCTAGGGTATTTCTGTAATTTCCACAAAAATTACAATATCACAATTAAGTATATGTGTGTGTGTGTGTAGTAAGATCTGTGCTGTTTGAATAAGATGTTCCCACTAAGTCTTGGGCACTTGAATACTTAGCCCCAGTTGGTGGCTGTTTGGGAATGAATAGGACGTATTGCTGGAGGAAGTATATCACTGGGGCTGGGCTCTGAGGTTTCAAAAGGCTCCTGCCATTTTCAGTTAGTCCTGTCTACTTCCTGTCTCTGGTTCAAGATGTGCTCTCTCAGCTGCTGCCCCAGCCTCTGCTACCTTTGTCCCACCCTCCAGAGCAATAAGCCCCAAACAAATTTTCTGTAGTTACCTTGGCCATGACTTTTTATCACATCAGTATAAAGATTAGTAATATACCACTCAAAGTCCAAAGACAGAAATTGGTTTAGACTCATTCTAAATCATAATTTCCAGGCCCTTCTAAGTCTAACAAATGATGGGCTTACACTGCACAAAATGGCACATGCATGAACCTCGGTACTCTAGAGGCCAACATAGGAGGACACTTGAGCTAGAGGAGATTAATATATACACAGTACACAGAACAGTCCCTGACACACAGACCAAAATGAATACCAGAAGTATTTCAATACATGCGTATCAGACATGCTGCCACAGGCCTGTTATCCCAGCATTTGGAAGACAGAGGCAGCAGAACCAGGAATACTCAGCTATGTAGTGTATCTGAGGCCAGTCTTAGCTCCCTGAACAAAAATTAGCAAGCAAGTATAATCAGTTCTAATGACTCTTCATACGACAAGCTAAATATAAAGTCTATCTTCAGAACCTTCAGTTCCTTACCAAATGCCAGTTTATATTAAATTATGTTACACTTTGATAAATAAAATTATATACACAATGGTCCTCCATACATGACACTTTCAAAACAACAAATCCATGATAAAAAATAAAGTTGTAAAGCATAATCTTTACACCATAAAATTCAACCACAATACAACTTACAGAGTTTAAAGAAAATTTACAGTGCTATATACTGTCACATAACCCAAGTGTAGAACTTTTCTTATCCCAAAGATGATTCCCTCCAGGGTGCACCCTCTGCCCTCGTATTAGGGAACCATCGATGCCTTTCTCTATGGATCTTTTCCAGACATTTTTTTCTATAGATATTTTTCAAATATTTCACATAATACAATAGCTACTCCTTTGTGTCTGGCTTCTCTCATTTAGTATATTTCTAACATCTTTGCTGCAACATATATCAGAAACTTGTTTCTTTTGGTAGCAGAATATTATTTCACTTTATGGATATACCATATATTAATTGTCAGTTACTAACTTAGGAGTACTAAAGAATTCTGTTAACATTTTCTCATTTCTTTTGGGTAAATGCATAAGAGTAGAGCTTCTTATTCCTAGGTAAATTTATGTTCAACTTTTAAAGAAATGGCCACTGTTTTTCACAACAGCTACATGCCAATTACATTCCCAAAGTAGTGTGAAAGTATTCTATTCTATCCACAATACCAAGTATTAGCAGTCTCGATTATAGTCTTCCTAGTGACAGTATGTCACTGTGTTTTAATATGCAGTTCCCTAGTTATTAATGACATATTCTAGATGAAAGACCTTTATCATGCTTATAATATGCAAATATCTTTTCCAAGTCAGTATCCTTTGTATTTTCTTACGTATCTTCTGCAATATCAAATGCTAAGAATACTTTTGGATAAAATCCAACTTAGAAGTTTTTTTTTCAAGGTTCATACGCTCTTGGTGTTATGTTGAAGAACTCAAATGAACCCCAAATGACAGAGAATTTATCCTATGGAATCATCCAGAAATTTCATGGACTTAGTAGGCACATAATCTATTTTGAGATAATTTTTGTACATTATGTGATTTATAAACAAAATATTTAAGTACACTTTACTGTAAGTACATAGGTATCTAACTGTTTTTGAACCATCTGCTGAGAATATTCTTTTCCCATGAACTATCCTGACACATTCTCCAAAGTGAACTAACCGTAAGTGTAAACGCTTAGTATGAACTCTCAATTCTGATCACTGATCTACGTGTGTTTAACCTTAGGTCAATCACTTTGTCCTGGTTAGTCTAGCAGTGCAGTCAGTTTTTAGAATGAGAAGGGTCATATCTCCAATTTTGTTCCTGAATCTTCTCATCAGTCTTTGGGACTGGCTTAACAGTTTGAACAAACTACAGGGATTTATTTAAAACAACAATAATAATCGGTATTAATACTTAGCCTTCTAACATAGACACATATTCTCTGTATATTTAAATCTTTAGATTTTGTGTTATTTTTTATAGTTCATCCTTAAAATGTTAGCTCTTTTGATGCTACTGCAAATATATTTCCTACTATTGTATGCTGATTTCCTGTCACTCCACTGTTAATCTTGCTCAGATAAAAGGAGAAGGTAGAAGCCTCTGCCTGGAACATTCCTCCACTAATGTACATACCTTCCTGTGTTAACAGTAAAGAAACGATCCCTTTCTTCCAGAAGAGCGTGTAGTCAGGGTCCAGACCATGCCTGCTTTCTTGAGAATATGTATGTCTTTTTCCTTCTTTTCCTCAGCAGTCCTAACAGCTGAAATGATGTCTCAGTGAAGATTTCCTTTACAATCTCATTCTCCCACTCTAATTCACCTGCCCCTGCCCTGGGTCTATTCACTCTCCTGGGCAAATTACTTTTTAAAAGGCTATCTCTCGTCCCTGGGCTACTATTCATTCCTCAGGCCATTCAAATCCGGCATCTGTTGAAAGAAGTCCATGAAACAGAGCTATCAAAGTTACCAATGACATCTAGCTTTCTAAATCAACCCAATGAATTCATTTCTGCTCACATTTATCAGCCTACCAGCCACACTCAATGCAATTGGCTCTTGCCTCCCTGAAACACTTGAATTTCCTCTCTACCTTCCTCAACCATTCTGGTTGTCTGCAGCCTCCATCCTAAGGAACTTCTCCTTCCCAACTTAAGAATGTTCAGTGCTCCTTGAGATTAAATTCTAAACATTTTTTCCTCTTTACAGTTTTTTCTTCAATAGTTTTTTATTCATTATTGTTTTCAATTTGCCAACAATAAAACCTTCAACTCTTCCTCTTAGAGATAAACATCTCAAGATTTGTAGATCCTCTACGGTAAGTTCACAACTGACACACAGCCTTCCATAATTTAAAATAAATAAAGGAGAATTTGTAAATTCATCATTATTCTTTTACCAAAATAGTACCCCCTAGAACCGACTCCTCATAGTAATGGCAACTCCAACTATATTCTTAAGCTCCTTCTCCTCTCAAATTCCATATTCAATTCATTACTGTTGCTTCCGATTTTTAATTAAATAATCCCAATTACACACACTCTTCTACACATGATGGCCTCTCTCTAATCTAAGGCACTGATGTTTCCCACATAGACTATTTCATATCCACTAACCAATCTGCTCACCTTCCCCAGTATTCTCTTTACTTAAAAGTTGTAAGTGGTCTTTAAAAATAGAATTCAGATGTTACTCTTCTGAATAAAAATTTATAGATTCCCATTAAAATCCCAATTCCCCAAAGTGGTCCCTTCCTTTCTCCACTTTTGTCCATTGATGCTCTAGCTTCTCATCTTAAACACATAATCTTCTTGCAGCTTCATACCCTTCACACAGTTCAGCCGATCTGCTGTCTCATGCTCCCCATCCCTATCACTTTCTGTCCATTCATCTGAGATGTCTTCCCTTTCATTTACTTCTCACTGCTCTATCAATGGTCCTCTAGTATTATACACAGTTCTTTTCAGCATTACCAGATTTAACTCATCTTTCACCACTACATGTATGCAGTGGAGGTAGATATATACTTTGTGGTAGATATGACCACAAGGAAGAACTATATAAAGTTGATTTAAAAAAGAAGTCTCTTTAGCATTTTACACCATTAGAGCCTGGCAGCATAAATTAAATGCAAAATTTCTAAGCAGATGTCCAATGTGCCTACCAGAATCCCAATGGACTCAACAACTCAAAAAAATACACACACTAACAAAATCTAACTTTGTCCTTTAACAAAAAAAGACTTCAAATTAAATATCTAATTCTTGAAACAAAACAGAAAAGAGACATACAATTTTCTTTAAAAGCCCAAGTCTTGTAATTTACTAATCTAAAAGAAATATGGTAGGTAATTAGCTTCTGTCAGACAAATTTCTTCTATAGAGGTAAACAGGGAAGACCTCAATGAAGACAGATCTATCACAGTGTCCTGGTTACTTTTCCACTGCTTTGGTAAAACATCATGACCAAGGCCACTTACAAAAGAAAGCATTTAACTGGGCTGTTTCAGAGGGTTAGTGTTCAAGACAGTAGAACAAAGGCAAAAGGAGCAACTGAGAGTTCACATCTTTAACCACAGCAAGAGGCAGAGAGAGATACACTGGGAATAGGGCGAGTCTTCTGAAACCTCAAAAACTCATTTCCAGTGATAGATCTTCAAAAAGGACAAATCTCCTAATCCTTCCCCCAAAGAGTTATACCAGTTGGGAACCAAGTATTCAGCCCCTGAGCTTCAGCCGGCCGCCCTCACTCAAGCCACCACTCGGAGGAGGGCTGCAGAAAATGAAACACAGGAGACAAGCTGGAAGCCAGGTCTCCTGTCTCCTTTCAAACACCTACAACAATACAAACTTCACCTTAGCTTCCTTCAGTTCGTCAACACAGCATTCCAGGCTTAGACTTTCCTCTTTGAAATCACTCATAGAATATAAAGAAACCAACTGAAGTGTTAGAGCAGTGGCGCAGTTAGAACACACACCACTCTTTTAAGGGTGTAGCTGGAGAGAGTAGCCACCACGCAAAAAGACAATTACTTGAATCAGAAATCCAGAAAACCCATCCAGCCACTTCATGTGTGGTGATCCAGGTGAAGTGATTGTCAATGTCACAAAACTGGCTGAAGGAGCCTCTATTTAGTGCTCCTTATGTTCTTTCCTACCCTGTCACAATGCTTGCAGAAAGTTCCCAAAACACAAACACACACATACACACACACAAAAAGGAAAATGTCTAATTAACTCAAGTGTGCATTTTTATTCTTTACAGATGGCTTACTGATTTAGAAATTACAACTGACTTGAAAATAACAAACTGACATTTTATTAAGTTTCTAATATCTGATTCGTAAGTAAGGTTATAGTTCTACTATCCAACACATAAATAAGTTGTAGTTTATTAAGTGTCTAATAGCCAATGCATAAATAAGGTTTACTTCAGACACTTCACTAGTGAACAGATGCTGTAACTAACTTAAGCAAGTTTCATGAGAAAAAAAATGGTTTACATTTCATTGTTATTGGTTTTCTCCCATTAAATGTATGTATCTTATTCAAATATTCTACCACTTATTGTTCAACACATCTGATCTAAAGCTTTCCAGCTTCGTTAAAAGAACACACTGCTGGCAAACTTCAATAAAAGGACAGTTAGCACTCAAAGCTTTTATCATGCAATCACACAATCAAGGTCTGTGTTAGTGTTGACATTTCACAGAAAAAGGCTTTTTTTTTTTTAAGCTAAGAAGACATATTGATTAATGTGGTAAATAATATACTTTTTCTATTCTTTAAAAAAATAATTGTTTCTGGAAAAGTTAATTTTAAAGCTGTAACACTGAAAATCCTCAGCAGATGGCAAAATTGATAATTAAATCCTGTAGGATGGATCTTCCATTCCTGCCCTGGGACAAAATGTCACAAGCCATTTAGCTCCTTCACCTGGTCTGCTGACACTGTATTCAATAACAAATCCTTTGCGCCTGAATAAGTTTTACTCTGCTATTCCAAGCCAGACCCTCAAGAAACAAACACTTGGGTATTGGAGAGATGGCTCGGTGGTTAAGAGCCCTGGTGGTTCTTCCAGAGGACCTGGGATCAATTCACAGCACCCACAGGGTGGCTGGGATTAGTCTCTAACTCCAGCTGCAGGCAATCTGACACACTCTTCTAACCTTTATGGGCACTAGGCATGATCATGGTGCACAGACACACAAGGTAACAAAACACTTGTATACATAAAATAAATATTTTTTTTAAAGTAACAAATGCTAACAAGTGTAATGATATACCTTAAGATGCCTGACAGTCATCTGAGTGGCTTCCCCCAGCAGCTGAGAGAAACAGATGCAAAGTTGCACAGCCAAACTTTTAGAGGAATTTGGGGAATCTTGTGGGAGAGGGGAAGGAAGGATTGAAAGAATCAGAGAGGTCAAGGACACCATAAGAAAACCTGCAGAATCAACTACTCAGCCACAGGAGCCCACAGAGACTGAACCACTGAGCAGAGAACATGAATGCACGTATGTAGCAGATGTACAGTGTGGTCCTTCTGTGGGACCTCTAACAGCAGGAGCTGTCACCTGCCTTTGGATCCCTTTCCCCTAACCGGACAGCCTTGTCTAGCTTCACTAGAAGAAGATGCGCCCAGTCCTACTACACTTGATATGCCAAGGTGGGCTGCCATCCATGGAGGTCTCCCCTTCTCTGAGGAGAAAGGAAGAAGACATAGGGGGAGGGGAGAGGAGGTA
>CM053763.1:13964717-13992272 GCA_028658305.1 Pachyuromys duprasi
CCTTTGGATCCCTTTCCCCTAACCGGACAGCCTTGTCTAGCTTCACTAGAAGAAGATGCGCCCAGTCCTACTACACTTGATATGCCAAGGTGGGCTGCCATCCATGGAGGTCTCCCCTTCTCTGAGGAGAAAGGAAGAAGACATAGGGGGAGGGGAGAGGAGGTAACAAGGAGGGACTGGGAGGAGAGGAGGGAGGTGATCCCCCAATAGGGATGTATCGTGAATAAATTAATTATTAAGAAAAAAAGTTGTCTGGCAGTATAATAATATAAAACAGTGTTTGTCTATACCCAGGAAAGCAATTACAAGAATCCACCTCTCTCTAAGGTTACTGTTTCAAGACATTATAAAACTCTTCACTATGCAAAAGAAAATGTCTACACAAAACTCAAAAGCAATCTGAAATCCTTAACTGTGCTTTAAGAAGTGCACACAAAACAAAGCCTGACTGATCTAACTGCATTCTTCACCTAGTTCCATAATCATACCAACAGTGAAAAGCCAACTTCGAGGTGGCAAAGAATGGGAAGGGCATTCACTATCTATAAACAAGTTATTTAACCTCTTTACCTATTAAGTTCCTCGTTAATAAAAATGATACCCACTTCACAGGGCTGTGCAGCAATCAAATGAGTTCCTGCATGAAAATGATTTGCCTAGTAAAAGGAGCCCACTGGGCACTCAATAAATGCTAGCTCTTTCCTCCTTCATCTCTAGGCCCTCTGTTCTTTGTTCCCTACCCTCATTTCTCTAGATGACTCAGCGCTCTCATGACTTTTATTAACAAATGTTGAAAAATACTGGCTCAATCAAGGCCCTGATGCGTATGTAAAACACTGCCTGCTTCTTCCCCTCAATACAGGTGAGGAAGAGACCCTCAACATGAAAATATAACCAACATTCATCATAAATAAAATACCTGCCTCTACTGGTTGAGTTAGCACCATCCCAAAAATGCCTGCAGCCACACTTACCGTTCCTCTTTAGAACACGAGGCCCTCCATTAAGTTTGCCTTCAGAATAATTCCTATAATTCTAGCCTCATTTCCTGTCCCATGCATGAGTCCAGGTGAGGTCTCAAATCTCAGCAATACTGACATTTTGAGCCAGAGCTGGTTCTTGTTACACACTTTGTCCCATGTGCTCCGGGCTGTTAAAGAGTATGTCTGGCCTTTACCCACTCCATCCATGCCAGTAACACAACCCTCCCTCATTTTGTAACCACCCAGAATATCTGTAGACACTGACAAATGGCCTGACATACAGAACCACTCCCTCACACACTGTCTTCTCCCACTCCATGTTTTTTGCTGTTTTTAAGTATTTTAGTACTTTAAAAATATTTTAAGGTGAGTTGTGAGGCATATGCCATAACTGGTCTTGGGAGATCAGAGGACAAACCATGGGCGTCATTTCCCCCTTCCACCATGTGGGTCCTGGGGATCAAACTCAGGCATGAGGCTTGGCAGCAAATGTCATTAACCATGGCACCATGGCACCAGCCACATGACCCCATGCTATGAGTGTTACTGGCCCAGTTCCTCACCATTTCCTATCTTTGATACAAAATCAACCCCCAAGATAACCAGACTTCAGCCGCTTTCCTCTGCTGTATTACTGACAAGTGCCTCCTAGAGTCCTGCTTTCATGAATCATTTCTTTCAAATACCCTTCACAGTTAGTTCAAAGCTTCGCATCCAGGCTTGATCATCTGGACTCAATTAAGTATTATCCCACAAAGCACTTCACATAGTAAAGTAGTAAGGATACCCAGCTGCCCTTCAGAAATACACCTCACCCTTACTTCTCCATTCTACTGTTTTCACTCTGCTTTGGGTCTCTTACCCAGCACCCATGCCAGACATTTCTGTAAAAGCCTCCTTCCCCTAACCCAGTCAAAGCTAAAAATTTCCAATGCCTATCCACTGCCTACTGAAATATGTATGAAATCTCCTGACTTTTTCTCCTCCCCATCTCAGCCTAAAGTCCATCTGAGTTGTGTCCTGTTTATATTTGAACACAATGCACCTCTCCCAGGTAGACTTTTCTTCACACATGAATGGTCCTGTAATTTCCAAGCCCTCCAGAGCACCTTGTGCTTCTTTTGATTCCCTGTAATGCCTAGCTCCACAAAGGGTACAAAGCTCTGTTATTGTATTTGAGTTGTCATTATATTCTTATTTCTCACTAGAAAGCAATGGAGGGCTGTTTTCAGAAAAGTATCAAATTCCCGTCAGAGAACCGAGCCCACAGCCCCCTTTTGTCTCACATTTCTATGTCTTAGGCCAAATTTTAAGTACACTACCTTCAAGATTCCAGATTGCTATTCAGTACAGGCTGGGTATCCCTTATCAGCAATGCTTGATACTAAATTGAGTTTCATTTTTTCCCCCAGATTTTGGAACGCTTGTGTATACACAATGAGCTATCTTAGAAATCCAAGTTTAAAGAGAGTTCATTTATGTCTCACACACACCACAGTCACACTGTTTGACAGTAAATTTAAAAAATGGTAATTTAGACAATGAAGTTTCATGGTACGCAATTCTCCACTTTTGTTATTTTGGCCCTCAAAGTTTTGAATTTAGGAGTATTACAAATGTCCTGATCAAGGATACTCCACCGAACATACTACTGTGAAAGTCTTGCTTCAGGGAATTCCTACAGTTTCCAACTTGTAACTGAATCCCAAATATTTAAGCTATTTAAGCTTTCTACGCACAAAAACAACAGAAATTTATTTTCAAATACTAATACAATTGAGTAAAACATAAAAATAAGTTGGATTTAATTGAACATCTCAGCTCTAGTTTAATGAATGCTACCTTGTATGCCCATTTAAACATTTAAACATCCTGAAGTCTTGTGCACCATTAAAATGCCAAAAGGCAGTTTCTGTCAACTCTGTACCCCAAAGACATAAACCAAAATAGAGTATGGGAGGCTTCTCCTTGACTTAAGTCCTTGAAAGTATCTTTTATCTCCACAATAAATGAGCATGTTTTGACCCGATCTTGTAAGTTCTGTACCAAATCCATAAAACACTAGCCCCACATTACCACCATCCAATCCATCAGCAAACTACAAGCTCTGCTTGTGTGAATCCGAGCTAAAACTGGTTTCCACACTGTGAAGGGGCCATAAAAGCAAAAACAATGAATACACAACAGAATCTATGTAGCTGCCAAAGCCTAAGAGTCACTATGTGGCCCGTTTCAGCAGCATGGATCTGAGACTTAACTGTCCTTTACTGGTACCTCTTACACTAACCTTTCTTCACCACACCCCCAGGTTTTAAAAATACAATATTAAACAAAAGCAAAGAGAAAGAGAGACTGCATCTCCTAAACCACAAGTTAGCACACAGGTTAACGTCTACATTAGAAGTGTGTGCAGAAGTTTTTACATCACAAGATTCCGTTAGAAGAAAACTGGCTTTCACTCTAAGGTGGGCCTACAAGAATTCAAGGCTGAAGAGGCAAAGTGCCTGCCCAGTCATACTGCTTCAATTTAATAGGAGACTACAGTAAAGGCCTGGAGACTCCTGGCCCACCACAGTCCAGGCACCTGAGCAGTTGAGGGAGCAGCAAGATCCTGAGTTCAAGGCAAGTCTGAGCTACATAAGCAAGAAGCTGTCTCAAAACATTAAAGTTAAAAAAAAACCTCTGGCTCAATATTCTGCTTCCACCACATTTTATCCACTTCCATCTCCATGTGTTTGGAGATTTGGGTAACTGGCTTGGATCAATATTATACGAAAACGTAAAACGGTTTCTGACAAGCAGTTTAAACAGGCTCTTACTAGCAGCTATGAATCATTAAGCAGCAGGGTTAGTGCTCATCACAAACATTAGAACTTCTGCGAAGTCTCGTAAAAACAGACGACAAAGAAGGTTTAAACTGTGCTTGCTGCTACAGAGCAGAGATACAGACTGCGGGGACTATACACATTCCGATTGCAGCTGTTCAATATATCCCAAACCAGATCCACAAGACCCACCAACTATTACCGAATACCCACTAAAAGACAGCGCCCACGGTACATGGGCCACCCGTCCTACGAACAAGTTCTTTTCACATCTACACGCAAAGTAAGCAGAGTTCAAATTTCTTCGACTCCTTAAGAACACAGCTTCCTTAAATAAAATTTAAAAAAAAAATCTGCTTCTTGGTTACCGAAGTCTAACAAAACTCACTTTTTATCGAGTCTGTTCTACTCCCTCGAAAATTCAAACGGCATTTTGGCCTGCCTATACCCATAACTTTACTATGGTGCAGGGTCCGAAGGGCTACGCGCATGTAGGAATACTCGGCAGAAGCCAGGAGTCTCACACATGTTCGAGCCGAGAGCCTTCCTGGGGAGCGGCTCCGCCAGCGCACAGGCTGACCTGGCGCGGCAGGCTCCGGCTCCGGCTCCGGCTCCGGCTCCGGCTCGGCAGACCCCCGCCCCCACCCGGCGGGGCGACCCCTCCCCCCGGGGTCCCCGCGCACCCGCACCTGCGGCCTCTGCCCGCGGCGGGGGAGCCCCGCGGGGAGCCTGCCCTCCCGGGGACGGCGCCCACTCCCGCCGCCCGGGGCCCGCGCGGCCGGGGACGCGGCGCTACCTGGAGGACCACGTCGTTGGGCAGCTGCGCGGCCCGGAACAGCTCGAGGACCCGCCCGTTGACCACCACCTTCTTGGTGCTCTCGATGTCGCAGTAGGAGAAGAGATCCGAGTAGTATTTCTGCTCGGCGTCGCTCAGCGTCAAGCCTTCCATCTTCGCCTCGGCCCGGCGGCCGCCCCGCCCCGCATGCACCACCCGGCCGCCGGCCCCGCGCGCGACCCGGGGCGGCCGGCGGGGGCTGCGCGCGGCACGGCCTCCCCGCGGGGCCGCGAGCTCGCGTGGCCCGGGGCGGCCGGCGGCGCTCGGCTGTGCGCGGCCGCGGGCTCGGCGTGGGGAAGGAGGCGGCGGCCGCGGGGCTCGCTCGGCCGCGTCCCTCGGGCTTCCCGCCTCGGCGCCCCCCTTCCGCCCACGCCCCCGGCGAAGTTGCGGGGCTTCGGAAGTCTAAAGTTTCGGGGGCTCGGGGCCGCGCGTGGCCGCCGCTCCGCCTCCCGCCGCCGCCATTGACTGCGCCCCGGCCCGGCACTGACAGCGGCGGCCGCGCTCCAGACCCGGATGTGAGGCCGGGCGGAGAGAGCGCGAGAGGGAGAGCGAGAAACACCCACCGCGCTGGCTCGGCCGCTCCCGGGAGAGCGGGCCGCAGCGCCCCCTGCCGGCCGGAGCCCCGCGGCGCGGCGAGTGGCCCCGAGCGCCCTCCGCGAGGCCCCCAGCCGAGAGGCCCCTGCGGACCCGACCGGCTCTCTGCGCTGCGGAGGATGCGGATCTGGCTGCGGGCTCCTGTGTGCCAGCTACCCGTTTGTACCTGCCGCGGAGAAGGCGTCGCTCTCAGGGCTGTCCGCTGGATCTGGGAACCTTGCCCAGACGTGGAAGCTTAAACTGAGGCTGAACTCCCGCTCTCGCCTCAAGCCGGGTCTTTTGTAAAACCAAGTTGGCAAAAATGGAAAGAAAAACGGTCAAAGTTTTGGTCGCCGGGAGCCGAGTACTGTCGACCTAGGCCGTCGACTCTGCAAACCTGTGTTGCAGGCCTCCAGGCAACCCCAGGACCTCCTGTCGCTGATTTCTTCCTTTGTGAAAACGGAGTTGCTCTGTCTTAATCTGCACCTGTCCCGGGAGCTCATAAACCCTTTCCGGGTCTTTAATCTTTTAAAACTATTTTCCTTCTGAAACTGTGAAGTCAGGCTGGACTTGAACTCATGATCCCCCTGCTTTTGCTGGAGTGGGGATTCTACCACCAGCCAGAAACAGGGGCAAAGGAAGATTTACACAGGAGACTTTCCAACTCTGGTTTCTGTTCTCTTACCTATAGCCCATTGAGAGGACATGACTGTAAGAGTCAAAGGACATAGAGGGCTGGGGATGTAGCTCTTTGTTAGAGTCCTTGCAAGCACAAAGTCCTGGATTCTATTCCCAGCATTGCACGTATATATTCATAGCATTTGGGAGGTAAAGACAGGAGGATCACAAGTCCAAGGTCGTCTTTAGCTGCATAGAGAACTGAGGACCAACCTAGAACATGTGAGACCAGGTCTCAAACAAACAAACAGCCCCGAAACCAGAGGGAGAACTCTGGCACCAAAACCTGCCGTGCCTCATGTGAAGGCAAAGTCTAAGTGAACTCCCGTGAAGCTGTTTATAGTCTACATAGATGTCATTTGGTGTCCATCTTTTCATATTACTCTAAGACTTCATACAGTGCCACTACATTCACAATTACAGGTGTGTGTGTGTGTGTGTTTAAAAGATAGGCTCAATGAGGTGTGTATTGATTCCTTGTTGTTCCTGGCCACCTTGTCCACAGTTTGTTCTCATGTTCCAAGGCACCCTCTTGGAGAACGGTTCCCCTAACACCTCACCTTCAGTTGTTGTATGTGCTTGATCCTCAGTCAGAATTCTTTTTCTATATTGAGTTTTCTACCTAACATTCTAGTATGAATCTCTGTTTATATTCATAGCTAATAATTACTGAGTATTATTGTGGCCCAAGCATTTTTCTAAAATTGTATACTAATCACATTGATGACAAAAAACTCTATGAACTAAGCTTTACAAGTATTTTTTCTTTTTTGAAAAATTGGGAAATTGAGACCAAAATATGGTTTTAGTAATTTGTAAGTTGCATTGATTCTAAATATCTGGATCTAGGATTCTAAACCTACTTAACTCTAAAATCAGTACCAATTTTTAAGTTCCCTAAGCTGCTAACTCTATTCAGTAGAAGGTGTTTCTTCATGACCATACTCCCAAGACCTGTACATACACAGCTATACCTCAATCACGAATGACCAATTGAAGTTCAGCATCTATGTGTGAGAGCCTGTACTCTGATTTCCTAGTTTTACATCCTTAACCTCTGCCTCTGTGCCACTGTTAGAATTGAGAGTAATTGTGTCTAAGTACCTTGTGGTCAGATCTTGCCTATTACCACTGTTTCCTTCTTGCACTGTCCTTCCTGTTATCCTTGCTAATACTAAATTAGCCACAGCATGAGCTTTATAGGGTGTGAAGTTCTTTTTCTGTAGCTCTATTGCTTTGTGAAGCTTTCCTAATGTAACAGGCCCTGAAATAAGAGCCTTCTCGTTGACAGCTTAGGCCCAGATGAGGGCAAAGGATCACTAACACCAGGCCAAGCATGGTGATGGATGCACACAGTCCCAGCAGTGGGAGGCTGAGGCATGAAGGTCACAAATTTGAGGCCAGCCTAACCTGCATAGAAAGACCTTGTCTGGAAAAGAAATTTTTTTTAACTAAAAAAAGTCACTAATGACGCTGCAGAGGTGGCTCAGCTGTTAAGGTCCCACACTACTCTTGTAGAGGACCTGCGTTTGAGCCCCAGCACTCTTGTTGGGTAGTTCACAACCACCTGTAACTCCAGTTCCAAAGGAAATACCTCTAGCCTCCAGACACCCACACTCACATACATACATCCACATAGACATATATACATATATATATATATAATTTAAAAATAAGTCTAGAAATAAAAACAGTAATACCACAAATTTTAAAGACAAGCAAGAAGGCTCACTCCCTCTGTTTACTAAGAAGCATCTGAATAGCCTCAGTTGTCAGCAACCACTGCCTTTGACCCATAGACTCATTCCTAGGATGCAGGTATCCTGGACAATGCTGATCTGTGAGGCACAGTGTGACAGAGTAAGAAGGATGAGAAAATTAACATGGAGAGCCTGATGCTTCCCCCACCACACATACATACACATGCATGCTTCCACCACATATACATGCTTCTCCCACCACACATACATACACATACATGCTTGCATACCACCACACATACATGCTTCCCCCACCACCACACATACATATGAACACATACATACATGCCATGAATCCCCAGTGGGCTGAGTGATGGAAGGCTTAACAGTTTTACAACTAAGTGAGACTTTTCTCTGTATCCTTCACTTAACAGATAGTTCAAGGTATGAAGAGAAATAAATACAAAATACAATGTATACAATTTACCACGCGAGTCCTTTGAAGTCCAGTCTAATTTTTTTCCTGTGCATTTTTAGGCATATCAATTTTAAGTGACATCATAAAAAAGTTATTTTAAACAGATGGTCTATATTATGTCAAAACAGATTTTAAAATGCTGGTTTTGGACTAAGATCAAACAGTTGGTTACTGCTAGAAAATGTTTAGACTCTCTTAACTGGAAATCTAAGAGGTTTTCTTCTGGTATTCCTTTTTAGTGAAACGTCTGAATGGGGTTGTATCTGTTTACAAAGAAATGTCCAACAGTTTTCAGAAATACCAATATTATTTTGCATTCCCATATAAATGTATATGAAGTTACAGTATTTTTCTTAGATCCTCATGAATAAGAAAGCCAGTCAATAGGTGAGTAGTGGTGTCTCAGTATGACTCAAACCAGCATGTTCTTAATGATGCCAGGCAAATTTCCATGTGTTTACTTGCCCCTGCAGTATCTGATTTGGCTTTGGTAAAAGCCAGTGTTTAAAAAAAAAAAGTTTTCATTTTTTATGTGGAACTGTTTCGTTTGTTTGTGTGTGTACATGCATGCACCTGAGTGCAGTTGCCTATTTGGAGGCCAGACAAGGGAATCAGTTCTCCTGAATTATAGTTACAGACAGTTACAAGCTGCCAGATGTGGGTGCTGACAACTGAACTCTAGTCCTCTGCAAGAGTAGTATACACTCCTCTGTTGTTTATTTTGGGATTTTGAGACAGGGTCTCTCTGTGTAGGCCTGGCTGTCCTGGAACTCACTCTGTAGTCCTGTCTGACCTTGAACTCAAAGATCTGTCAGTCTCTGCCTCCCAAGTGTTGTGATTAAAGGCCTGGCAAGAGTAGTAACACACTCTAATTTGCTGAGCCATTTCTCCAGCCCCTTGAACTATTTTCTTACAGTTGATTTTTGAGAATTCTTCATTCTTGATGTCAGCTTACTGTCAAGCATGTAATTCACAAGTTCCAGTCCATGAATTGTTCCTCCCACACCCGAGTGTGTGGTATATATGTTAAAACAGGGTCTCCTGTCGTTGAAGATGACCTTCCTGCCTCTGCCTTCAAGTGCTAGGATTCCAAATGCAGGATTCCAGGCCTGACATCTCATGGCTTGTCTTTTTACTCGTTTAGGAATATCCTTTGAAGAGAGAATTGTATTAATTATTTTCAAAGTCCTGTGACAGAAACATCTTAAGGAAGAATGATTTACTCTTTGAGACAATGTGGCCCATCGTTGTGGGGAAGGATTGTGTGTGGTGGTAACTCCACCGACGGCAGTGGCAGACTTATAAGTAGCTTACTTATGTCTCAGCAGCTGACCTTGAAGAGATAATTCTAGCTGTAAGTGAGGCTAGCTACCACCCTCAAGACCTGCCTCTCTGCGACCACTTCCTCCCCAGACAATCCCCTCTCAGGGAAACATATGACATTCTAATTGAAACAATAAATTTTTAGTTAAGCCCAAATTAAGGGCAACCATAGGACATTTGATGACTGGAAGTCCTGCTGGCAAAAGTTTTGGTACATGGACCTGGTCTTTTGCTTTGTGTGAGAGAAGTAGGTTCAAGGTGATAATGAACATTAAAGCCATGAACAATGACAGCTCTTTGGTGGGAAGGCTGGGAACTTGGAAGGAGACAATTTAAAAGATTGGGCAAGAGGAGTACTGTGAAAAGCACATGATGAAGCTCATGGGAAGGATTGTTATGTGTGAATATTTACCAGAAAAAACCCCCACTGTGAATTAGTCACAAGATAACAAACTAGACAAAGTGATCTGGTCAGGTGATTGGAGACAGCATTTTAAGCAGCAGCCAGGGCATGGCACATTGTCTTAAGAAACAGCATGACCATGTGGCTGTAATAAACCCTAGACTGTGTATTTCCATTTAACAAGGTCAAATCCCTAACCTGACAGCCACAGAGTCTTGGGGTGAGTTCCTGCTGATAGAGCATCAATCAAACATTGGGGTGAAGAAAGTGATTTATTTTACTAAAATCAAACCTGTTAAGTGTGGACATTTGCTTTCATGCCCACAGAACCCTAGCAGTGTCAATATCTGAGGGCTAGTAGCCTGGAATAACCTCACTTCAGAATAAGAAACTTGTCTACTGGACCCCTCACAAGCCAAACCTCTGGAAGCTGTTGACCTGAGAGGTGGGCCTTTGAAGAGACAGATGTGTATCAACTTGCACATGATATTTTGCACAGTACAAAATATCTCCATACTGTATACAGGATATACCCTAAGTTAATGATCAGATATGCTAACATGACCTCACTGCGTGTACACACACACACACACACACACACACACACACTGCTGTAAAATCTACTCTATGAGAAGAAGCTAGGAATGGAAGATTGGTCCTCGCTTTAGCCTCAGTATCGTACTTCTTGTCCCCAGTTACAGCAATGAGAGGTTGTGGTTTGAGAGGGGTGTGAATAATTAGCCCCATTGAATTTCCAGCTATAAATGCTGTGCAGTCACTTAAGGTTTCTTGTGCTGACAGATTAGTAGAGAACAAAAGAATCAACATCCTGAAAAGAAATTGAACTTACTCACCAGGAGGAAATAGCACGTACTTTTCACAGATGAGCAGGAAACAATGGGTTTCACAGCCAAATGATCCACTTGGGTGTCTGTGAGTGGCCCCTGATAAATGACTTTTTTCCTAGCCAAACTTAATCCATCTTCTAAAAATGTCTCCTAGTCCCATCTGTTCATTCCCATATAAAATCCAGTCTTCATAAGAGCTCTGCTAAGTCAACTTGTTAAGAACCTCCTTTCCTACAACACCTGTGAACCTTCTGTCTATGATGTAGTTCTTTTTCCTCTGCTATTGTTCAGGTGATGTCTAATCTCTACCAACTGTTTTCAACACCTGGTAGGGGGTTTAGCCCCACTAAGCCTAATGTTTCCTCTAAGTAATTCTTCCATCTTCTAAACCTATCCCTCCTATCAGTTCTTACTTGCATATGAGATCGTTGTGATTCGGATGCAATCTCTCTTCTCCATTGTAAAATCCCTTTGCATAGATCCCCTGTGGCTCTCATGATGGTTCTGAATAAAGTCTGCCTTACTACCCCTCAGCATGTATCAGTGGATGAATTGGCTGGCTTGATGTGAACTTGACACAAACTAGAGTCATCAGAAAGGATGACTTAGTTGAGAAAATGCCTACAAGACATCCAGCTGTAAGGCATTTCCTCAATTAGTGACTAATGGGGGAGGGCCCAGCCCATAGTAGGTGGTGCCATCCCTGGACTGGAGTTCCTGAGTTCTAGAAGAAAGCAGGCGAGCAAGACAGTGGAAGTGAGCCAGTAAGCAGCATCCCTCCATGGCCTCTGCATCAGCTCCTACCTCCAAGTTTCTGTCCTGTTTGACTTTCTGGCCTGACTTCCTTCTATGATGAACAGCAATATGGAAGTGTAAGCCAAATAAACCCCTTCTTTCGAAACTTTTTGGTCATGGTGTTTCACTGAAGCAATAGAAACCCTCAGACAGTGGACAGTCTTTCCTTCGATGCCCCTGTTCAGTTATTTTGTCTGCTGGTTGAGAGATTCCTGCTCCTATGCAGCCCATTCTCATCCTACCGCCCTCTTCCTAGTGTGGGAATTAGAGTTGTGAGCCAGCAAGCTCAATCTGTGTTCATGTCCATGTTCCAAGTGTAATGATAAATGAGCAAGTGTAACTACTATGATCTGAAAGGACAGGGCGACAATGGACCCAGATCACTTGCAGATGAGATTCTGGGCTTCCCTGAGACAGAGCAACAAATGTGGGCTGCCAACATGAGCAATCTAAAGTGAGATGCAAGGTGCCTGATAGGAGACGGTGAGTAAAAGAAATGGCCTTGAGGTAAGCTGGAATATTGACAGATAAAGTTCATTCCACTGTTTTTCCTTTTGTCAGATTTTCCAGGAAACGAATCATGGGAGGTTGTGTGTAGCTCAGTGACAGAGCATGGGCTTGGTATCCGTGAAGCTCCAGGTTTCATCCGAAGCACTAGATGGAAGTAAGAGAGGAGACTGGAATAGACATTCTTAGCCAGGCGTTGTGGCACATGACAGTAATTCTAGCATTTGGGAAGTGACTAAAGGGATTGGCTTTTAGTGAGCAACCTAGGATTGTTTAGGGAGACATTATGATGAAAAGAAGAAGGGTATCAGGAGGACAATGAAGAAGATGGGGGATGACCTGGAAGCAAGCTCAAAAAAAAAAAAAGGAAGATTAGTGGATCCCTGAGGAGTTGTCCCCATATTATGAAATACGTGGATCTGATCGACATAAGCATCCCCTTTTGTGACTCCTGGGACATGTTACTCTATCCTCTCTGTCCTGGCAGTGATGCGGCAGCAGACACCTTTGCCTTTGGCTTCTGGGAGGACAAGGCTCAGGCTTCAGTCGTCCAGGAAGTCTCCAGAAATTGCCTTTGGGGGAAGGGAGTTGCCTCACTCAAGTTACAAGCCCAAGGACAAATGACTTTCAATAACTACTCAGAGGGTTTAGGAACCTAATATTCCTTGAGTAGTTTTGGGACATTGGGATTGATTGACTGACTGACTGACTGACTGATTGATTGATTGACTGATTGATTGATTGATTGATTGATGAAGGGTATCTCTATGTAGCCCTGGTTGAGCTAGAAATTGCTAGGCAGATCAAGCTGACTTCAAACTCACAGATTCTACCCGGCTCTGCCTCTCAGGTGCTGGGATTCAAGGTGTGTGCCACCAGGACCATCTTGCTTAGGAATCTTGAAGTGCCATCTCAGCTCCAGAGATCTCAGGATCAGTGGAGACATCTGCAGCTTTTACATCACAGCTTTCCCTCTGTCCAGTTCTGTGCTTTCTTGACTTCCTTACTATTGTTTCTGACAATCAGGGAACCTCTGATTTCCAAGATTACTGTCTCAGGATTTTTTTTTTCCTGAGAAGCTGACCTAAGTTACTGACACATTTCTGCTTTTACTAGTTGAGTTCCTGTTACCACCCCCTTTGATTTTAATCATTATTACAGCATTGTAGGGCTGAATATTATATAAACAAATTAATTAATCTAGCTCTGTTGGAGAAGCTGCTGCTGTCAGCTGAGTCAGACTGACTCTGGATCACAGCTTTGAGAGCAAAGCAGCAGAGCCAAGTCCAGCTGCTCAGGTGAAAGGGCAAAATCGTGACGACAGCGAGTGGATGAATGGATGGAATGTCCAGAAGGGCAAACAAGACAGGCAGGTAGCAAGAAAGTAGGCAGTGTCAACAACAGACACCGAGCCAAGTCCCTAGGGCAGTCAGTATCCTGGTTCTTTAACACATACACACACCACATGGTTCAGACAGCTGGTAAGTGGAGCCATCACTGTGATGGTGAGACAGGAGACTCAGGATGTGGGTGCAGTTAGGGACAGGCCCCCCAACAAGACCAATATCTGTCTGGACAACAATCATGATGTCAGTTGAAGCTCCACAGATCAAAGGTCTTCTGCTTGATGACCTTTAGATAATTGCATGAGTCTATGAGAGAGCTTTAGCACTGGGAAGAAAGCAGTCATCTTCAGGACCAAGTGGAAAGAAGTTACCCTTTTCACGCTATTGTTCTCTTTGTACTGTAGCCATTTGTTTTATTATTTTAAAAATTATATTTATTTGGGAGGAATCATATCACAGTGCATGTTGTATGACACTATTCCTGGGAAGACATGAAAAAACATCTACTCCCCCCAGATAGGGAAGTAATGATAGAACAAAGTAACAATACTACCCAAATCCAACGAGGTGAACCAATGAGTCTTATTGGGGTTCCTTACAGGAACAGAAGTGACTCAATGATGGAAACCTGGAACATATCACACCGCTTGTGAACAGCTCAATAGGTTGGAGAGTATCCTATTGGTTGGAGAGCTCTATTGGTCTGAGGCTGTTTTTTAGGCACCTTTGTTAGTTTCCTCTTCTTCTAGACAGCTCAGCTTATCTGAGAGTATCACTCAGCAATCTGTACTACTTCTGTATGCTTGGGGAGAGAAGGGCCTGGAGCAGTGAAGGGTCATTTAAGACCATCAGAAAATACTAACATTTACACTATGGTTCATAACAGGAGCAGAATTACAGCTATGAAGTAACAACTGAAATAATTTTATGATTGAGGGGATTACCACAACATGAGGAACTGTATTAAAGGGTCATAGCATTAGGAGGGTTGACAATCTCTGGCTGCCAGAATCTGATCAGTTTCAGGAACTTCCTGAAACCATCGATTTTACTCCGTGAGCTTAGTAGGTTTCCCTGTAAACATTCCTTGGGTTAATGAGCTCCCCCTTAGAATATCCCTTTAAAATTCTGTCTTAAAAAATATCCCATTTTACACCCCCCCCCCAATCCTGTGTCTAATGAGCTTCCTTCCAAGATGGAAGGCTTAGAGGGAAACTGCTATACAATCGTGCATGTGCAGGTCAAATTGCAATGTGTAAAAGTCACTTCTCTCTTTCTACCATGTGGGTTTCCAGTTATCAGGCTTGGTGGCAAGCACTTTTATTAGCTGAGCCATGTTGCTAACTCCTTTTCTGTTATATTTAAAAGTATACAGTCTTTGCTGCTTGGAAGGAATCAGCTGAGCACTCTCTCTCTGGAGTCTTCAGGCCCATAAGACATGATGTTGCAGTCACAAACCAGAACTATTACATTCGGTGCCAACCTTTATAGAGGGTTCAGGTGAGGGAGCCATCCCTTTCCTCCGACCACTGTATCTGATAAGTTCTTAGGCCTGACACAAGCTTATATGCTGCTACAGTCCCAATTTGCCCAGATGAATTTATAGGGAAGAGTCGTTTATCAATCTGCTCCAGGAATAGTGCCAGACAGATGGTGTGATCACATGTCTACCCAGGTACAGTGTCATCCTTCACACTCAAAGCAGAGTCACAAGCTGCCTGTAATACAGTCTTTCAAGGCAAGGCACAGTCAGAAAAATTACTGTTTCATATAACATGGAGCAACTTAGGGCAGGGCACAGCCTGATCTCAACAAGTTGAAGTCAATGTAGTCGTGGGATTTATGAAGTGAAACTAGGCGTTTGGAAAAACAACATGGTATCTGTTTGTACACTGAGCACATTTAATGCATAGTTTTTTAAATAGACTACAGTTGGCAGATTATTATATTAATGCATGGCTTTTAATTTTTAAAAATATATTTAAAAAAATATACACAATTATGAAAACTCAATAATTTAAACATGACTAAAGAAAGAAATCAAGTTAGCTGGAATCCTGCAGTCTATAGACACTTTTTATTAACATTGCAATGACTATTCTTGGCAGAATTTGCTTGATGTACACAAAATATATTACATATATAATATCAAATAAGTAAATCCATTATATCTGTGTCGATTACATATGTACATGTAGAGAGAACATCTTGTGTATTGAATGGATGCAACATCTGTCAATAAAAAAATTTATAGCATATAGGAAAGGGTTGAATAGAAGGTAGGACATCTGGTAGGCAGAAAGGATTCTGGGTTAGAGCCAGATACAGGAAATTCCCCTGGGAAGACACGAAAGAAGACCTGAGCAGAAGTAACCAGCCATGTGGCAGAACTTTGATTAGAATAAATAAGTTATTAAATTATGAGCCAATCAGGGCATGAGCCTAGCTGTATGGCTAGATATTTGTAAATATCTTTTGAATCTGAGTCATTATTCCAGGGGTTTGGGGCCAAGGAGGAAAAACCAACACAACATGTACACATCAGTATGTATTATATAATTGGATCAAATAAAGGAATGCATTAAATATTGCTCGATATAGTAACAGGAAATAGAATGTAATAACATATAATGCACCCATTTATTTGATATATGCTTATTTCTTTCTAGTATCTTGTAGTATGTCTTATTTGGTCGATTATAGAATGTAAGTGTAAAGTCTGCTTTTAAACTTAATGTGAATTATATTTCCTTCTTTTAAAGCTATCTACATAAATTATTTAGTTAGAATAACAATAAAAACCTGTGTACACCAGAAGATATAAGGCAGCCTTATACTGCCACAGGATTTATTTTTATTACTTAACTAAGAAATAATCATGAAATTATTATGTTTTGGATATTGCAGCTGTAAATCTTTGCTTCCACAATGAGGTTGAAACTATCAGGTAAATTTAGAATCTCATATTGGGTTTATCAGAAACAAAGGCACAGAAACCTTCACACAGTTATTAGCACAACAAAATGAATCAACTCTGCAGGTATAGCATTCATAAGAGATTAACCAAAAAATGTTTTGAATTCTTCAAATAAAACTCAAACTGACACACATCTATTGCTTACCTTTTCCATGCAAGGTGGCTTTCCTCTCACCTTCCTTTGTAAATATTCTCAGTGTCATGTGCTTTTGGGGGAGTTTGAATTTCTGACATGGAGAAAAGGTAATTTGTAGGAAAAAAGTATCTTTGTGGTACTTAAGGACTCTTTTCATGAAGCTTGTTTTCCATTCAATCCTATGGCAGGCTTTATTCCTGTCAGTATTGCACTTCTGTGGATGTTTGGAGTTTGTTTCTGTGCAAGCGTAAAGACTAAATATACAGAAATAAAAATGAGTATACATCTTGGTGGCTACAACAATAAGAAGGCAATGAATTGAAATGAAAACACAGCAGTCCTTCTATGAAGTCAGCCATCTGGATCTGAAGCTCAGTTCTGGAAGTTATTCACCAAGTAGTCTCGTGAAATCTTAACCTCTCTCAGCCTCACTAGCTCCAATCATAAAATGGGTTGCTGCATTTAGTCAAAGGGTAAGAGCTGATATATGGGGCTAGAGAGGTGGCTTAGAGGTTAAGAGCACTGCTTGCTCTTCCAAAGGTCCTGAGTTCAATTCCTGCCAACCACGTGGTGGCTCACAACTGCTATAATGAGATCTGGTGCCCTCTTCTGGTGTTCAGGCGTACATGCAGGCAGAACATTGTATATGTAATAAAATAAATAAAGCTTTAAAAGGAAAAAAGAGCTGATATATGTCACAGGTTACATATAAATAGTGTTTAACTACTGGCAGCTTCATCAAACATAATCAGAATTCTTTATATATGTTTTTGTTCAAATAATTCAACCAACCAGGGAGGAGGTCTATTATTAAAACATAAATGTTTATGTCATTATGACCTATATCTGTTTCTTCCATGTCACTAAGTTATAGCTGTTCTCTAAACACACTGGGTAAATAAACTTGGATCATATCTAGTGAACTATCAATTGAGAACTCTCAACTGTCATTCTAGCCAGGAAGCATTTAGTGACTAAAATCACCCATTACTTAAATATTATTATTGTTGTTGTTGTTTGGGTGTATTTGCATAATATAGAGGAATCAAATGTTTTCTTTTATATCATTTATATTTAAAATTTTTCTTTCTGATATTGTGTGTTGGAGGGGAGCAAGAGAGGTGTATAGGTAGATGCAGTCACAGCATGTGTGGAATTGGAGTTGGTTCTCTCCTTCTACTATTGGGTTCAGGTGATTGAACTCAAGTCATCAGGCTTGGATGCAAGAACTTTCACCCACTAGACCATCCTGCCAGCCCAGAATCAAATATTTTTTTCTTTTTTTTCTTTTCATATTTATTTTTTATATTAGTTACAGTTTATTAACTTTGTATCCCTCATTCCCTCCCCATCCCACCCTCCCTCCCTCATCTCCTCCCTGCCTCTTTCCAAGTCCACTGATGGGGGAGGACCTCCTCCCCTTTCATCTGACTCTGGTTTATCAGGTGTCTTCAGGACTGACTGCAAAATCCTCCTCTGTGGCCTGGCAGGGCTGCTCCTCCCTCGGGGGGTGAGAGGTCAAAGAGCCCACCATTGAGTTCATGTTAGAAATAGTCCCTGTTCCCCTTACTAGGATACCCACTTGGATATTGAGCTACCATGGGCTACATCTGAGCAGAGGTTCTAGGTTATATCCATACATGGTCCTTTGTTGGAGAAACAGTCTCATAAAAGACCCTTGTGCCCAAATATATTTGGTCCTGTGGAGCTCCTGTCCTCTCCAGATCATATTAACTTTCCCTTCTTTCATATGATTCCCTGCACTCTGTCCAAGGTTTGGTTCTGAGTCTCAGTATCTGCTTCAGAATCAAATATTTTAATACCACATGTATCTTTAAGTTTTTTTCTCTGATGAATATTATTTTCTTAGTTATAGCATAGAAACTGAACTTTTTGTTAGCCATATTTTAGGATCTTTCTGTTAAAATATAATTATTAAAGTAATTGAGGTTTTTGCCATTATATTCTCAGCCTTTCATATTTATTCTTCTTTTTTGCTTTTCTTAGGAACAGGCGGAAATAGCAAGGCAGAGATCAGTTTACATGATTTCCAAGTTGTGAAAGAGAGGGACCTGAAACTTCCAGGTAAGAGTCCTTGTGCTGCCTCTGGCTCCAGGGCATAGTAGTTGATGTAACCTGATTCCCAAGCTTATGTTGAGGTGGCCCAGAGTTGGCTGGTCCAATCTGGCTTTGGGGAACATCTTGCTAATTTTACTAAAGGACTAACAGGCTGACCTTCAAATGAAGTCTCTACTTAGAAGCTTTTTTGATCCACCACTGTTACTTTCCACGATTAGTACTATTGGCTAGTGTAGGAATTTAGGAAGGTGATTTCTTGCAGTTAAGAATGTCATGTAAGCAGGGATTCTGGTTAGCTATTACTGTATAACAAATTACCTCCCAACTCCAGAGCATAAATCATGATTCTTTGGGTCAGAGGTTTCAGAAGAGCTTGTCTTAGCAGTATCTTTTGCTATGTTTCATTTGTACAGTCATCCCCAGGCTCATATGGGTGAGCACTCAGGATGGCTTGTTCATGTCAGTGGTTAATATTGGCTGTGGTTCAGGAGCTCATCTGGAGCACCTCATACCTGTCTTGGGATTCTTACAGCATGGTTGGTGGGGTTTTAAGAAGTTTTCTGAAGGACAAGTTTCTAAAAGATCTAGGCAGACTATAGCATCATCTTGTCACATTCCATCCAATAGGTGAATCAGCCCACATTTAGTTAGAGGAAAATGAGATATCGCTCTTAATGGGAGGGACCACTGTTTCTAGTAAGATAATTTGTCTTCCTATGTCATTTACACTATAATGACCCCCTATATGATCACCAAGGTACGCCCCTTCCATAAACTTTAGTGATCTAGACTGTCCAAAATTCCAAAAGAAAAAGGCATGCCTCTCCGCAGGGGAGAAGAGAGAATTCAGTTTTCCATTTGCAGTGAGGAGCTGAGCCAAACTAACCAAGTTAGTTTCAAATCTGCCTGGGCTCAGATAATAACTGACCTCCCTGTTACCTGCCTTTCCCCAACTCCCATCATCTGTGCTTGCCCACAAACCTGAGGCCCCCAACACCTCTGTAGTTCCCAAAGCAAGACATTACATGGTATTCTGGAAAACTTCAAAAATGCCATTGCTGTGTTCTATTTGCCACTCTTCTACTGGGTTTCATTCTTCATGTACTCTGCTTTTTTTTTTTTCTTTTAAAAAAATTTTGTCTTAGTGCTAGACCTCTACACTTAATGTTCTACACTTTCTGTCCTTTGAACATTGGTCACCCTGCCTGACTTTTGCTTTTCATGCTCCCATAGCCTCAAGATTTCCTGCCCTGTCTAAAGCTCCAGCCTCACGCCTGCCCTCTGGGTAGCACCCTGATTAAGCTGCTTTCTCCATTCCCTCTCCAAAGGGAAGAGAGAAAGAGTTGGACTTTGTCCCTGAACTTCAAGACAAATTCTATGTCATCATTTTTACTGCCTACTAACCAGTTAGGTCTCTCATGGGGTCTACCCGTCACACCCATTTAAGTTACTATGCAAATTAGTCTACTGAATCAAACTAGTTTTCTGGAAATTTCAAACAATAGGTAACTTAGTGTGAGCTCCTGAGCAGGCAGTAAACAGTCTCACTATAGCCACTGTGGCAGGGAACAGTAAGAACTCACAAGTGTGGGTGTAAGACACGCCCTTCCTTATCTGTTGTCTTAAGCACCTAATATGGTTTAGAAGAGTCCCTTTTGTAGGTCCTGGGACGTCACCACAATTAACAGAAAGAAAATCCATAGAAAGTTACTGTACGTGCCATACAAGATTGATAGACAGATTAATGGTGATAGAGTCAAATCTGAGGTTCCTGGGACAGCATGTCCTCCTTGGTCCTACAACATGAAAGCCATCACAAGGAACACAGAACCTACTTTCTTATCTTGAACATAGGTTGCAACACATTCACCCTGTCTCCAATTCCAGAAGTGCTGGCCTGGCTTTACACTTGGTGAAATGACTCCCAAGGCCTGGACACACAGCTCCATGGTTTAGCCACAGAGTGCAGAAAAAATGGCTTCTGTCCAATGGATATTTACTGCTTTGAAGGGCTAGGTATATTTAAGCTTTACAATTGGTCTGTACAGAAGGTGTTGTTATTTTTACTTTATGGATTAAGCATCCAGATCTTGGACAAGTTAAGCCTAAGGGTGCACACTAAGTGGTAAAGCTGGGAGGCTGGGTAATGACATTTAATGTAGGCAGCAGCTTCACTGTACTCATTTGCCAGGGAAAAAAAGAAGTACTTGCTAACAAAATTTTGGAAAGAACAAAACAAAACAAAACAAAAAACAACCAAACAACAACAAAATACCCTACACTAACCTTCAAACTTGAAAGATTTAATTTACTGTATAACAGAAATAGACATACATAATTTGCATATCTTAAAACAATACTCTACTAATCACAAACTGGCACTGTGAGTTATTATGCTTAAAATAGTAAACATTAGTTCAATAATGCAGTATCCCATTGGAATATAGCTTCTCCCAGAAGCATATAATGAATTAAATGCTGCTCTAGGGCACATTTGAGATTTCTTCTTCCAGTGTGCCAAATTGACAACTGAAACTACTATGACAGAGAGCTGAGTGAGGCCTTCCCTAAAATAAAAAATAAAAAACAAACAAATAAACACTAAAAACAGGGAAGAGACTGGCATTAGATCTAGAATAAAAAGTATGGAAATCTTTATGACTTGAACAGCTCTAATTAACACTGCTGAGGCCAGGAAATAAACCCATGTTCAGGCTATTTATCTGAGGCTGGTTTTAAGCTACCTGGGCAGCCCATCTTGGCTTTGGACTTCATCACATATTTTTGTGTTTTCGTTGTTTAATTAATCATGGGGATAGTTTAAAAAGGCTATATTTCCTGTCACAGTGTTGTAACCTGCTTAATGTATGTAAGCTCCATAGCCACTCAATTGAGACCTACTTTTAGCTCTTAGCATAACTAACTCCTCTGTTATCACCTGCTCTTGCCTTTAGCATATCAGAAACCATTTGCCTCCAAGTCTCCATTTTGATTATAAGGTGAAATTAAGTTCAAGTTCTCATAACCTACGTGCATGAGACCAGGATACAATTCAATAGTTCAATACTTGCTGCTTAGAATAAAAAAATAGATTATAAATGCATGTTCTGCTTGAATTAAATGTATATTCTGTGAGAGCAAGATCGAAACATTCGGCTGTGTTCCTTACTCCCAGAAAGCGAGAAATCCCCTAAGAACTCCTCTACCCTAAATCTCAGTCAATCAGTTTAAAATGCTTTATCTAGCTACCTAGACATAATACAATACTTTTGGAACAAAATCAATTATGTTTAGCTAGTCAAAATGATATAATGCTGCCTGCCCCTCCTTGCTTCTTACACTTGTTATCATAGTTTTTTGTATAAAAAGCCTGCCTTAAAAGAACTACAACTAATAAATGGGACCTCCTGAAACTGAAGAACTTCTGTAAAGCAAAGGACACTGTCAACAGAACAAAATGATACTTTACAGACTGGGAAAAGATCTTCACCAACCCTACATCAGATAGAGGGCTAATATCAAGAAATTAGACACCAACAAACCCAATAATCCAATTTAAAAATGGGGTACAGAGCTAAGCACAGAATTCTCAACAGAGGAATATGAAATGGCAGAGAAACACTTAAGAAATGCCCAAAATTCTTAGTCATCGGGGAAATGCAAATCAAAATAACTCTGAGAGTCCATCTTACACCAGTCAGAATGGCTAAGATAAAACAAACAAAAAACCTCAAGTGACAGCACATGCTGGAGAGACCATGAAGAAAGGGGAATACTCTTCCATGGCTGGTAGGAGTGCAAACTTGTACAACCGCTGTGGAAATCAATCTGGTGCTTTCTTAAAAAATTGCAAATAGCACTGTGGAGAGCTGCTTGTTTGTCAAGCTGCTTTGTTATTGAGTATTCAGCAATATATATATATATATATATACATATATATATACATATATATATATATATATTTTCATATATATATATGTTTTCACCCTGGCCTTCACCTTGAGACAGAGATAAGCAGGATATTTCTCCAAGTTCCTTAAACTTGTTTGTGTGACTTTGGACCATCTTTGCTATAGGGAATTGGTTTAAGAAAACAAGTTTGGTAGTTCCGTGAACTTCTTTCTTATATTGAAGTGACTTGTTCTTGCTTTGCATATAAAAAGGAATTGTGCAATAAACTTGAGGCTGCATTTCTTACTGATACTCCTCTCAAGCTGATCGCATGTGACTTGTTTATTTATTTCAGTCCTCACTCCCCACTCAGGTACTGTTCGACTCTGCAGGCGGTCTCCTGTATAGCACTGCCTCAAGATACAGCTATACCACTCCTAGGCATACATCCAAAAGATGCTCCACCATTCAACAAGGACATTTGTTCAACTTTGTTTGTAGCAGCTTTATTCATAATAGCCAGAATCTGGAAACAACCTAGATGTTCCCCAGTGGAGGAATGGATACAGAAATGTGGCACATTTACACAATGGAATACTACTCAGCTGTTAAAAACAAGGAAATCATGACATTTGCAGGCAAATAGTAGGAACTAGAAAAGATCATCCTGAGTGATGTAACCTAGAAACAGGAAGACAAGCATGGTATACACTCACTTATAGGTGGATATTAGCTATATAATATAGGATAAACATATTAAAATTTACAGACCTAAAGAAGTTAAACACTAAGGAGGACCCTAGAGAAGATGCTTAAATCTCCTTCAGAATGGCAAACACTGGAAGCAGTGGAAAGAGGAAACAGGATGGGAGCCCACTATACAGGGTCCCCTGAAAGGTTCCACCCAGCAGCGGATTGAAGCAGATGCTGAGACTCACAGCTGAAATTTGGGCAGAACACAGGGAGTCTTATGAAAAAAAAAGTGGGTAGGGATAGAGGAACATGGACAAGACAGGAGCCCCACAAGGAGACCAACAAAGCTAAAAAATCTGAGCCCAAGGGGTCCTTCAGAGACTGATGCACCAACCAAAGACCATGCATGGAAAGGACCTAGATCCCCTGCTCAGATGTAGTGGATTGGCAGCTCAGTCACCATGTGGATCCCTGGGTAAGGGGAGTAAGGGCTGCATCTGTCATGAACTTGGTTGCCTGCTCTTTGATCACTTGCCCCTGGTGATATATTCTTACCTGGCCGCAGAGGAAGAGGATCCAGGCAGTCCTGATGAGACTTGACAAGATGTGGGCAGATGGCAAAGGAGAACTCCCCTTTCAGTGGACTACGGTAAGGGTACATGGGGAAGAGGGAGGAAGGATGGGACTGGGAGCAGTTGAGGGGAACTTCAATCGGGGTATATAATGAATACATTTTGAAAAAAAATTAAATTTAAATTTAAAAAAAGATATAGACTGGAGTTATAGTCTGGCTCCAGAGCCCAGATTATGTCTCTGACCAGTCAGGTTTTGTTCAGTGGTCATTAAACTTCCATCAATGGTGTTCAAGTGGTCAATGTGTGGCTATTCCTGAATCCATAACAATGGATAGGTCCTTAAAAATCTACATTAAGAAAATATCAAGCTGTATTTTTGCTGTTTTTTTTTCTTTAAGGATTCTCACAAGAAGCATGAGGAAGTTCCCTCAGAAAGCATTAATATGTATATATTATTAATACTTATTAAAAACTGAGGGTTCAATGACAAGTCTCTCTTCACATACAATTAATACTTAAAATTCATGTCACATTGTAAATTATTATAGCAATGAAATTTTCATTGCTGTAAGTACTTGCCACTTTAGCCTCTTAAAATACATTCAATTAATTTTTACATATTTAAGTAGATTATTTCAATTAAATATATTCTAGAGACAGCAAGGGCAATGATATGAAATGTTAATCTTACAATGAAAGACAGTGGAAGCTGAATATAATGTTCAGTGTTATAAAGAATTATAAATACTCAGTGCATACTTTATTGGGATACGTGTCTAGAGTAGTGGTTCTCAACCTGTGGGTCACAACCCCTTCAGGGTCGAACAACATTTTATGGGAGTAAAATATCAGCTGTCCTGTACATCAGATTTTTATATTACAATTCACAACAGCAGCAAAATTACAGCTATGAAGCAGCAACTGAAATAACTTGATGGTTGCGGTCACCACAGCATGAGCTGTATTAAAAGGTCGCAGCAACAGGCCACAGTTCTTGAGCATCAGAACCACTGCTTAGAGGAACGGAACTTAAAGACTACATCAATAGCTATATCCGTGTAGATTTAGTAGATTGGCTTTCGGGCTGTTTTTCAGCTAGTCCAACAATGGCCATCTACCAAGGAAAGGTCCAAGAATCCAGTAGTTCAGTCCATAAGGATGGTTGTCTTCATCGGTCTTCAGTATCTGCCAGAAGCCCAAAGAAGGAGGCTTTACTACCATGAGGGAGTGGACCTGCCACTAGAGCAAGCAGGCAAAGAGTGAAAGCTTCTGTCTTCCCCGTCTTTTACTACGGCTGCCACCCAGAAGGTGTGGCCAAGATTAAAGGTGGATCTTCCCACCTCAAAAGGTCAGGGTTAAAAGTGACTCTTCCCATTTCAAATGATTTAATTGAGGAAAAAAAACAAACCTCTTGGGTTTTAGTTCATTTCAGATGTAGTCAAGTTGACAACCAAGAATCACTGTACCTTTTTATTTTTATTTATTTATTTTCTTGAGACAAGATCTCTCTATGTAGCTTTTGCTGTCCTGGAACTCACTGCGTAGATCAGGCTGGCCTTTTAACTCACAAAGATCAACCTGCTTTGGACTCCCTGCCAATACGGCCCTCATGTACCAAAAATGTTTAATATTGTCTATTCCTTCAAAGCCTGTTTAAATTTTACTAATAACAAGATGGCTCTGCAGGTTAAAGCATTTACTGCCAACCCCTGGGGACCCACTTGAAAAAAGAAAAGGACCACCTTCTGCAAACTGTCCTCCAAATGTGGACTGTGGCACGGCCTCATAGAGGTGTATACAACACACAAACAAAAGGCATTTAAAATAGTTTTTAACAAGAAACTTGTCTAAAGATTTAAAAAGTAATTCTGTGTAAAATGGCAATTACGTTTTGTCTAATCTTTCACTTGAAATAGCCTAGAGGAGGTAGTTTAAGAGGTTACATAACCAGTCTTTAATCTGTTCAACTAAGCAACTATGGATAATAATAATCTCAATACTAATGGATTAAAGGAGTGCACTCATTCCCTGCCAGCCTTGGTGCCAAATTTTGCAAAGAATCTTAGATACTTTTTACCCTGAAAAGATTTATAATCCACGAAGGGAAAATTGCTGGGACACAATTTCTAATGCAAAGTTAGTTAACGTAGCCTTTAAAACAACCAATGCCCCACTGGGCGTGGTGGCAGCCAAGTCTACACAGAGAAACCCTGTCTCACCCCACCCCCAGCCTCCACCCCCCAAAAAGGAAGAAAACAACAAATGTGCCAGGCATGGTGGCAGATGCCTGTAAGTCAATCACTCAGTCACCAGAGGCAGTTGATGGTTGCATAGGCTACGGGGGAGACTGTGTCTCAAAGAACAAAACCACAAACCAGATTGTATGGCGTTCCGTCCTCAGGAGTACCGTCGCGGCTCATATCACTGGAAAAAGCAAGCTGTCATAAAGCCTATTTGACTGATGGTATCAGTGGTGGAAAGACACAAGTAAAAAACGAGAAAAGGAAAATGTTTACAGTTCAGCTAGTTCCCTCTAACTCCCCCCACCAACACACACAGGGTTTTTCTGTGTAGCCCTTGCTGTCTGGAACTCACTCTGTAGACCAGGCTGGCTTATATTTTAGAGATCCAACTGCCTCTGCCTCCGAGCGCTGGGATCAAAGCGCTCGGGATTTCTTATTTCTTTATAAACTGTTTATTTTGCTCTAGCATAAATTGTCGTTGTCTTTGTGTGTGTGTGTGCATATGCTCATAACGTATGTATGTTTGTATGTGTGGCAGCCCGTGTGGAAACCAAAAGACAGCCTCTGCGTCATCCCTTAGATACCATCCACCCTTTTGGAGACATGGTTCTCACAGGCTCAGAGCTCATTAATTTGATGAGACTGGGCGGAGGGTGTTGCCCTCCTGTTGTAGAGTACCTGCCAGACACCTTCATGACCCAGAGTGAAGCATCAGTGGCTTTGACAAGAATGACCTTCAAGTCTTTAAAAAAAAAAAAAAAAAGCAATCCAGACAAATGTTATCGCCTTGACTCATGTGAGACGTGCTATCTCTACGAAAGCTAGTGGGAGACTAATACTGTACCACTTAGCTACGTGACTGCCAAAATCAGTGGTTTTCAAAGTCAACAAAATGTAAGCAAAGCTAGAGTTTATTTAGATTCTTCTCTCAGTCCTGGTAACTTTTCCAAGAACATGTCTTATCAAGCCTGGAGGCAGCGTGAGTGTCTGGGTCACTTCTGCTGCATGGATACACAGGCAGCGTTAGGCCGGAGCTGGCACAGAGTTAGCTTTGGATTTCAGGAGGCGAAGATCCGGAGGGAGGCAAGGACTCAGGCAGAACAGACAATCTGAGCAAAGGCAAGAAACATTAAATAAACATTTACAGAACAAAACTGCCCTCCACCCCCATCCTGCCACTAGAGTCTGAGGCACATTCAAGGGCAGAATGTGCTAGTCAGCATGACAGACCTGGGGCTCAGATGGAACCAGAGGGTGAAGAATCTGGACACGAGTCTGGGCCAAGCTGTGGAAGGCTTTAAAAGTCACAGCGGAGACTTTGCACATTCTTTTTATTTTTTAATTTATTTATTTTTATATCAATCACAGGTTAGGTACTTTGCATCCCAGGCGTAGCCCCCTCCCTCATTCCTTCCCACCCTCCCACTCCCTCCCTCATCTCCCTCCTCCCCGCCCCCTCCAAGTCCAACAACAGGGGAGGACCTCCTCCCCTTCCATCCAACCCCAGCTCATCCTGTCTCCTCAGGGCTGGCTGCAATGTCCTCCCCTGGGATCTAGCCAGTCTGTCACTCCCCGGCTTGTATGGGGGAGGGTCAAAGAGTCAGCCATCAAGTTCAAGACTGAAACAGTCCCTGTTTCCCTCACTAGGGTCTTCAGTCCTACACCGA
>CM053763.1:13992772-14019381 GCA_028658305.1 Pachyuromys duprasi
ATCCAACCCCAGCTCATCCTGTCTCCTCAGGGCTGGCTGCAATGTCCTCCCCTGGGATCTAGCCAGTCTGTCACTCCCCGGCTTGTATGGGGGAGGGTCAAAGAGTCAGCCATCAAGTTCAAGACTGAAACAGTCCCTGTTTCCCTCACTAGGGTCTTCAGTCCTACACCGAGCTATCATGGGCCCCATCTGAGCGGGGTTTCCAGGCCATATCTACACATGGTCCTTGATTGTAGAAACCGTCTCATACAAGACCCCTGGACTTTGCACATTCTTTAATAGAGGGGCAGAAGACTTTGAAGGGGAGTTCACATGATAAAAACTGTGCTTCTACCAGGGGGCCAACTGAGTCTGGTGAGACGCACAGAGCATCTCAAGCTCGGCGCAAAGAGGACTTTATATTCCTGAGAAAATCTCTCCCTTAAAGATTGCCACGCTATCTATCCTATTTTGCTTTCTGTTGCTGTAATGAACACTATAACTAAAAGCAGCTTGGGGAGGAGAGGGTTTACTTCACTTCACACTTCTGTTATGAGGGAATGTCAAGACCAGAGCTCTAGCAAGGAACCTGGAGGCATGAACTGAGGCAGAGGCCATGGAAGAATATTGCTAACTGGCTTACTCCCCATGGCTTGTTCAGCCTGTTGTTGCTGTTTGGATTTTGTTGTTGTTTGTTTGTTTTTGGGTTTTCAAGCCACGTGTATCCCTGGCTGTACTGGCGCTTGCTCTGTAGATGAGGCTGGTCTTGAACCCAGAAATCCACCTGCCTCTGCTTCCTGAGTGCTGGATTGAAAATGTGTGCCGCTAGCTGCCCAGCCAGCCTGCTATCTTACAAACCACAGGGGGTTGGGCTCTCCTTCATCAATCCCTAATCAAGAAAATGACCTCACAGACATGCCCAAAGGCGAATCTGACAGAGACATTTTCTCAGCAGAAGTTCCCTCTTCCCAAATGAAGCTAGTTTGTGTCAAGCTGAAAAACAACAAATAACCAGCACACATGCATTAGGCTGGGGGTGCTCAGGAGTCTGATATTTGCATCTATGAGTTTCCTTTGTTTAGGGCAGGAAAGGACCAGTGAAGGCAAGGTATTTTTTAAAATTTATTTAAAAATATTATTTACTTTACATCCCAATCATAGCCTCCTCCCTCCTCTCAGCTCGGCGGTACTATCCCCCCTTCCTCTTCCTGCCCTATACCCTTCTTCTAGTCCTCAGAAAAGAGGAGTCCTCCTCCTCTACCAACTGACTCCAGCCTATCAAGTCTCATCAGGACTGGCTGCATCTTCTTCCTCTGTGGCCTGGCAAAGCTGCCCCACCAGAGGGAATCGATGGAGGAGTAGTCAATAGAGTCCATGTCAGAGACAGCCCCTGCTCCCCTTACTAGGGAACACACATGGAGACTGACCTGCCTATCAGCTA
This sequence comes from Pachyuromys duprasi, assembly GCA_028658305.1. Taxonomy (NCBI): domain Eukaryota; kingdom Metazoa; phylum Chordata; class Mammalia; order Rodentia; family Muridae; genus Pachyuromys; species Pachyuromys duprasi. The sequence continues at coordinate 13,994,193 of CM053763.1, forward strand.
CATCTGAGCAGGGGGCCTGGGTCCTCTCCATGCATGGTCCTTGGTCCGTCAGTCTCTGCAGGCTTCCTTGGGCCCAGATTTGTTAGCTCTGCTGTCTTCTTGTGGAACTCCTATCATGCTTCTAATACACTCTGATATATAGGAATATATGTTTGTGTTATATATATAAATACATGTTATGTTTATTAAACTGCTTATTTCTCACAAAAGCTGTACCTTTCTACATTCTTACAAGCAATGTGTAAATGTTCAACTTTCCTTCATCCTCACAAACACTTGTTAATAAACATTTGTTGTTAAAGTAATTTTACTTTCTGATATGAAGAGATATCTTACAATAGTTTGGTTTTGGTTCTGGTGGTGCTCTTTGAACCTATTGCTTTGTGTATGCCACTGAGCTACACTCCTAGACTTCCTCAGTGTTTGTATGTGTGTGTGTTTGTGTGTGTGCATGTACATGTATGCATATGTGTGTATATGTGTGTGTATATATGTGTATTTTAGAGAGTCTCATGTGCTCAGGCTGACTTCCAAATCACTATGTAACTGAGGATGATCCTGAACAGCTGGTCCTTCTGACTTCAGTTCCTAAGAGCTAGGATTACAAGCTTGTACCATCACATCTGGAAAGAGTCCCTCTTCCCAAGTGACTCTAAGTTGTGTCAAGTTGACAAAAAAAAAAAAAAAAAAAAAAGACAGCCTGATGACTATGTTACCAAAAGCAATATGACTATTTAATGCAATCTCTATCAAAATGGCATTCATCTCATACCTACGGGAAAAAAAAGTCCTAAAATTTATAAGGAAGCACAAATCCTAAGCAGAAAGAGCAATGCTCTTGGTAAAAGATTTCAAATTATACTAGAGAATCCAGTGAAACAAAAAATAATCAAACAGCCTAGCATGACATTACCACAAAAAGACATATAGACCAATGGAGTAGGAAAAAAGACCCATAAATAAACCTGCAGAGTAAAAAATATTAAAAACACATGCTGGAGAAGACAGTCTCTTTAACAAATGGTGCTGGAATAATGATATTTCCACATGCAGAAGAGTAAAATTGGATCTATGCTTCTTACCCCGCATAAAAATTAACTCAGAATGGATCAAAAACCTTAATGCTAGACCCAAACTGTAAACTGCTGGAAGACAATGGCAGAGACCACTCAGGCTATGAGCACAGGCAAGGGCATTCTGAGAAGGACTCTGATAGCTCAGGCAATAGCAGGAAGAATTGACAAATCGGGTTACATGAAGTAAAAAGCTTCTGTCAGCTGAGGAAACACCAGAGAGAAGTGCCAGTCCAACAACAGGAGAAAAATCTTTGCCAGCTATGTATCTGGCAGGGCACTAATCCCTAAAAACATGTAAAAACCTCTCAAACTATGAACAGCCCAACCCTCAGACATCCCATTGTAAATGCCAAATGAATTGAGCAAAAAGCTCTCAGAAGAAATTAAAACAAAGTACATATGAAAAATAGTCAAAGTCCTTAGCTACAGGGAAATGCAAACCCAAACTGCATTGCCCTTTTTTCTTAGTGCAAGTGGCTATCTGGAAGGAAACAACTGACTGCAAAGGCTGGTGAGGGCTCAGGGAAGGCACATGGGTCAGACATCGTGGTGGGAATGTGAACTAGTGCAGCTGTTGTGTAAGCACAGTGTGGGGGCTAGTCAAACAGCTAAAAATAGAACTGTAGTATGAACCAGAAATACCACTCATGAGTACCTACCTGAAGGAATCGAAGTCATCGTTGCACAGAGATACTTGCACATTCACATTTATTGTACCTGTTGGCCAGAGCCATCTTTAGAATCTGTTTAGGTGTCCCTCAACAGATGAATGGATAAAGGAAATATGGAGCAGGCATAATGGAGTTTCACGGGACTGTAATGAAGAATGCAATCACTACAGAGACATAGCTGGAAGTGGAGATCATCTCATTTAACAAAATAAGACAGGCTGCGGGGGGGATTATCACATTTTTTCACATATGCAAAATTTAGGACAAAAAAATACATGGTATGTTGTAGGCTTAGATTTTTCACCAAACCTACCTCATTCAGGGTTCTTAAACACCTTTACCACCCTTCAAACCTCCAGACCATAGGTGGGAGATCACTAGAGAAAAGGGCTAGAGAATCTTTTATCTACTTCCTGCTGATTAGGGTTGATGGGTCTTTAGGGGATTACCAAGCTTAGTCATCAGGATACCAGCTGTCCAGTCTAAAAGCCAACGCCAAGCAGCAACACAAAGTCAGGGAAGCCACAAGACTCAGTTTGGATTGCCCTGAGACGTTCTCTGAGATGGTGTCTAAAACAAAATAAAAACCACAAAATACTTTTTTGAATTACAATTACTTATTCAGTAGATTAATATGAAGTTTATTATTTCTTCTGTAGACTCACTATAGGGTATATACAAATAGCATATACATACATATATATGTATGTATACACACACACACACACAAACACATGTATAGGTGTTTTGAGACATGATTTCTCTGCACAGCTTTGGCTGTCCTGGACTCACTTTGTAGACCAGGCTGGCCTTGAACTCACAGAGATCCACCTGTCTCTGCCTTTTGAGTGCTGGGATTACAGACATGTACCACCACACCAGGCTTATTTATATATATATATTTTAAGATAAAGTATTGTGTAGCCTAGACTAGCTTCCCTTTGCCTCGTCCTTGAGATTGGCCTGTTCTCCTGATCCTATGGCTTACACCTGCCTGGTCTGGGTTTACATGTGTGTACGCTATGCAGGGTTAAGAGTAAATCATGTTTCAAGGTAATAGTTTTTACTTACTTAGTTAAAATAATCTATTTTATTTTTTTCTTGCTCACAGAGTATTGGGAAAATGCCTCTTAAGAAGTGATTCTACAGTGTAGGTAGCCTTGCAGTGTGGCTTTGCTTGGGAAATTGATAAATACGGTATTTTTTCTTTAACAAGTTTTTGCATTATGTATACTTTGAAAGATATAATTTTTCAGTTTCTATCTGAGAGGACAAAAACAGGCCTCGAAGGACCTTACAGTCACCTTAATCTTCATCTCACATGAGAAACATAACTTGCAGTTTTGCCAGACTTTATAGAATAGAGACCCATTCTAAGAATTTGCAGGTTTGCCAGACTTTACAGAACAGAGACACATTCAGGTTCACATTCATGTGACAGGCCATGACCTTGTAGGGCAACTAGGCCATGCATGGGGAGTGTTAGCTCACAAGTCTTGATGCCCCAGCCCACTCCTGTGATGTCATGCAGCCAGGGGCCCAGATACAAGGACCCTCTTTTCTCTCTCTTCTCCAGCACTTTCTCTGCTTTGGTTTCTTTCCCCTTCCCTTTCCTCCTTTCTGACTTTTCTCTTGGGGGTGGGGGGGCGGGGGAGACACACCATGCTCCCCTTTTTCCTCTTCTCTAACTTGTCTCTCCTTTCCCTCCCCCAAATAAATCTCTTCATATCCAGATCTGTTTAGTGTGTGGAATTTAAAATATATCCTAACAGGGAGTGCATGTACCCAGCACAGCTTAGGGGACCTGCCTACTCTTACATACTCCTAAAGCAGGTTTTTGTGACCCTCCTACTATCACAGCCTCAGCTTGTCACAGACTGTCCTTCCATCTCCCCAACTCCTCCACCACGCACCTTCCGATCTCTCTGTTTCTCTCTTTCTCTCTGCTGGTTTATGCAAGGTCAACTTTATTGCTTAATGGAAGTCCATTTTGGGCCTCTGTCTGGACCTGCCCTTTTTAACCTTAACCCAGATGGCTCGTTCTTCACATTCACTGCCTTGAATGTCCAAATGAGACTTGGTTGGTCCAAATGATCAGTTTCACCGGTTGCATGATAACTGCTAATCGTCCTGTTTCATGAGGGGTGGCGAAGACTAGGTCCCTTTTCTTTTTTCTTTGAGTCAGACTCTCCCGCAGTCCTGGAACTCACTATGTCGACCATGCTGGCTCTAAACTCACAGAGATCTGCCTACCTGCACGGTGTTGGTTACCAGGACATTCTCTTGTGTAGTCTTAAGTAATTGGGGGTGGAGTGAGAAATTTCCCTCCTGGCTACATTTGCAACTACTATACAAATAATTTGAGTTGACGTTCTTATTTGAAAACTCTGGGTAGGGCAAGTAGACGTTGAGAGAAATAAAGAGAATTTGACTAATTTGAATTGTGAAAGAAATGTAGAAAACAATGCAGAGAAACAAATCTGTTCTGACCCAAGATCAGTGATAGAACAAACTGGCCTTGCAGGTGCAGGTGTTTGTAAATCGAGCACTCTTGAGTGATTTTTTTTTTTTTTTTTTTTTTGTCTTTCCTTGAGCCTCACATTCTTAGCACTCAGAACCCATGTGAGGCACGGTTTTCCTAGGAGACCTCAGTATTTAGCACGCTGGGGCACTTCCTCCCCTGTCGAGTAAGATATTCTGGTAGGAAATCAATGCCCAGTGTCAGATGCTTTGGGCTGCGTGAGTAGTACCGATAGAGGTGCTGGCACTTTGCGACCGCACTCCTAGAACACTGCCTCCAGCTCTGGCGTCTGCTCTGGTTTCCTCCTCTTAGGCGTGTCCCGGGAGAATGGGCCGCCCCTTTCCGGAGAGCACTTCGTCGTACTTGCCCCCCAAGCCTCCCTCCTCCACCGCAGCCCTTCTCTTCGCTGGGGCCACTTCCTTCTTCAGCCTGCTCCTCCTCAGGGCGCGGAAGCTGAGAACTAGATTCAGACCCACGCGGCATCAGCTCTTCAGTGAGGAAAGAAGCAATCAGAGAGGTGAGCGAGTCCGGGAAGAAGGTGGCCCTGGGGAAAGGCTGGACCCGACGCCTGGGGAGGCTGAGCCCCAGGTGGAGTGCCGGGACCCCGGGGAACCGAGGTGCAGCGGGAGGGGCCGTGGGCATGCGCCCCCTGTACCCCATTCGGCCCGCACACTTCCGCACTGGGCTCACGTGACGTTTTGCCGGCCGGGGCGGACAGGGAAAGGAGCAGCCCTAACCGCTGTTTGCAGCGGTACAATGTGTGGGTTTTGCACTTGGCGAAGGCTTGCGGGGGGTTAGGGAAGTGGGGTGCGGTTCTGCAGAGCTGGGTGGGGAAGGGCTGGAGGGGATCCCGGAGGAATGAAGTGGCGTTAGGACAGTTCCTTCTGCAGTGCGGAGGGCGAGTGAGTGAGGGAACGCCGGACTCGTGGGGTCCAGGGCAGTGCCCTCGAGGGGGCTGGCCGTGGGGGACCGAGGGAGGATGAACTGCGAAGACAAAGGCCTCCCCGATGGAGCCCTTGTGGTCCTGGGCTCTGCAGCCCTGTGCCGCCAGTTCTGGGGTGAGTGAATGGTGCACCGGAGTTCCAGGATTTGGAGACCTGTATTTGGCAAGACCCCACACTTGTAGGAGGATGACCAAATATGGAGTACGCTCGCTCGAGCGAGTGAGCGAGTGTGGAGAAAGGTACCCACCCAGGCAGCCTTTGACCCGCGCCAGCTGTTAGTGATAGAAGTGAGACCGCCCAGCTGGCCTGTAAAGTTGGCTGCCGGTTTCCAGGGCTGGCAACTTCGGTAGGCTTTATTTCCTTGGCCTATTGCCTCTGGAGTTTTAAAACACAACTAGAGAAAGCTCCTGACATATCTTTCCAAACGTGTATTGATGGAGCTTTCTAGCTTCTGCCACAGCCCTTCTCTTTGTGAGTCCCACCCAGACAGCCTAATTAGAGTCTGTGACAGACCGATGGCCCGGCTACCATCTGCCACTGCCATTCTTCTGGCCCAGCGGACAGGCTCTTTTTTCTTAGGGTTGCGCTGCTCATGACCTCTCATTGTTTTTGATCTCTCTCACTCCAGTCGAAGGTTCCTCTCCTGCTTTTAGATTGCCATGGGTCTTCCAAAGATTGTATAATGTGAATATTTTCTTCTCTGTTCCCTCTCATAATAAATGACTAAATGACAAGTTATGTATGCAGTAGTAAACCTATTCATTCTCCTATTCATAGGGGTACAGACAGGGAGGGAGCCTTTTCTTCCTTTGTAAGTGCTCTGCCTTAATAAGTACTCAGTATATGATATTACATAAGAATACAGTGTTACATTAGGTTCATTTGCATAATAGCAAAAGAAGGGGAAGAAGTGGCAGGATGATATGTGAGGAACAGCATTTGTGTGGCATTAATCATCGTGAACCTGTTTCATTCTCAATAAAGTGGGGCTAAATAATAAGTACTTGATAAGGTTCTTAGAATTTCGCGAATTGGGGTACGTGAATGGTTCAGCAGGCACTTGCTGCCAAGCCTGATGATCAGAGTTTGATCCCTGTGACCCACATGGAAAACCCACAAATTGTGTCTGACCTTTACATTCACACCTTCTCAAAATAAATAAATGTAAAAAAGATTTTAAAAAGAATTATGAATTAACTCAATAAGGAACTTGTGTAATTAATTAAAAAGAAACACCCTTTGCTTTCCCTTTTTTAAACTGGATTAGTGCCCATTTTAATGTAAGCAGTTATGCAGAGAGCCTTCCTTTTTGTTTCTTATTGTATAAATCTAAAGTATCTTCCTGGTGTCATTTAGAAGTAGAGAGTGGAATACGATTATGTTGAAGAGACAAATATCTTGGCAGGAGACTCAGAGAAGTCTCTAACTTTGGTGGGGCATTGTTTTCCCTGTTCCTACAGATCCTTGCTTCCTGAAATGAGGCAGTTTTATAGATAATTTTTATATGGCTTGAAAATCTGATTGTGTCTTCTCATAATGTGTGGGTGTTATGCCCAAGTCTCGTGGATCCCAAAGATCACCAAGGAGCTGATTCTGATGCAAATGCAATAGGGTCTTTATTACAAGCTCGAGGTCAGACCCACATGTCACTGACACACACAGCCCTGAGCTCAGGGAGAGAAGGATTTCTATTTAGGGTTGCAGCAAGGTTTGGGGAAATTCTAGCTTGTCAGTTCTATGATTGATTGACATTTAGCAAATATCAGGTGTCCAGAGGTCCAAATTGTAATTATTTTACTCATCCTATTGTAAAGAACACTTGGGTAAACTTCAGGTATTGACTGATTAGCTGTTGCTGCTGGGGGTGATGGTTAAATATTACCAGAGGTGAGTGGTCGAAGCACATTTTTTTGTGGGTTTTTCTCCTTTTTGAAACAAGTTTATGCCTAAGGCAGAGTTTACCCTTAAGATGGAGTTTCTTTTTCAGAAGTGGGGTTACATAGGCCTCACATCCCTCTCCCCATGATCATGTGAAGACCCAATCATGGGTCTTCCAGGTTTACCGTTCCACAATGGGATCTGAGTATCATTTACTGTATCACTCCAAAGTGTCCCTTCATGAAAGCTACCAATCGATTTAAAATGTAAGGCCCGAAGGTACAAAGCAAAATCAAAATGAGGAGGGGTCCCAGCAGGGTAGATATAAGGGTGGTAAGCCAAGGGGAACTATTATACCAGGATTCAAACCATCCTTCGGAATCCTCTCTTTCTGGATACTTTTTCTTACTCTTGCTTAGGATTCCCTAATCACTCCTAAGTAGTTTACATAAAGGCTTTCTTCTCTAGAGGCTACACACAGCCCGCCCTGCTGTAAGAAAACAAAACAAAACAACAACAAAAAAAACCAAACAGATCCAAGCCCCTTCTGTTTTGCAACACTGTTTCTGTCAGGGAATCAACCTTTTTTTTTTTTTTTATTTTCTAAATCAGTGATTGAGTTCTCAAGGCATTGAATGTCTTCATCAGTATCTGCCTTTAAGTTGTTATAATTCTGGCTTTGTACAGCCAGCGCTGAAATACTAGTTCCTGCTCCAGCTAAGCCAAGTCCCCAAAATAATAGCTAATGTCAAGGATAGAGGTTCCGTTCGCTCTTATATCTAGCCAATGTAACTGGTTACTGATGAGTGCCTAGCCCACCTCTTCTTTGGGTTAGTAGGCAATTTGTAGAACTAGTTGGACTAGCACACAGAAATCTTGAGTATAGTTAAGTACTGTTCCATGGACATTTGGCCAATCTTATGGCGCATGCCCACCATGCCTGTGCTGGAGGAATCACGTACTTGGCTGTTTGATCAGAGGACAGTTGCAGTGTATAGTCCCAGAGGTGCTGGTGGGAGGATGGTACATGCCCCACACATAAACCCTGTTCTGCTGCTGCCTGAAGGGTGAGTCTTGCACCCTCCCTTTGCTGCCATCTGCACCCATTGGGGTCGGCAGAGGAGTTGATAGTGTTGTTGAGAGCAATGCCCTCATAATAGGGAGGCTTAGAATTATAGCATAACCAGCAGGACTTTGGAAGGTCTGGTCTGGAGTCATTAATTACTTGCTATGTACTAAGCATCGTAGACCAGAGAGATCTGTCTCTTGTGTTTTTGGATTTGTCTACTTTGGTAGAACCCAAGTGGAGAGTCATTTGGGGCCTAACAGTAGTCAGTCTGGTGGGGGCCAACTTTCTAGTTTGTCAGTTGGCATTATAGGAACCCATTCCTTATGCCAGGGAGCTGTCTCCCCAGCTCTGGGATTGCAATCATAGGTGCTTCTGCACTCAACATTTTTATGTAGGTTCTGGGGCTCCAACTCAGGAACCTCATGCTTGCAAAATAAGTATTTTACCAACCGAGCCATCCTGCTAGCCTCCCAATCTCTTCTGTTATATCTGTTCATCCTAACCAATAGAACAATACCAAAGAAGACTATGTATATAAGTACATTACAAGGATGTTAGTTGTGTTTGTTTTTAAATATCAGGTTAGGCTAAATTTTTGGATCAATATTTTTTAGCATGAAAGTAATAGAAACTCATACATATCACTACACATTACAAATAGGAAAAATACCATTGGTTTATCTAGCCTGAGTCATTTTTATGCCTTGACTTCCTTCTGGATTCCTAGGTGGGTCTTCCCACAGGGTGACCATTTACACCAGAGTTGTAAACGCTCATTTTAGAACCAGTGCAAAGGGTGTTATTTACTAATAATCTAGTAAAATCTTCAGGCTGAGCTTGACTGTTTTGGATGAGAGCACTTGTCCTCAAACTTCCATGGGTGTGCCCACAATAAATAGATGTTTAAAAAAATATAAAAGTAAAGGAATTACATGAATGACCCAGATTAGGAACCTGATGTGTCTAACTCGGTCGCTTCTGGAGCAGAGAGCAATACTCTGTTCACATGCATGGATTTAGAGTAAAGGGGGAAGTGATGCCCCCAAACAAAGCTCAGATAGCTTGTGCCAGCACGGGAAAACAGTACTGGCCCCACAACACAGCAGCTGGTCACCGCCGACACAGACACGCTTACATCCTCCATTATTCTGTATCCTTGGGGAATATTTTAGCTTTTTAGTGTCACGTTAGACTTGTGCCTTGAATTATGTAATCGTGCTTTCACCAACAGGAATGTGCCCAACATAGATGGACAGTATAATTTTTGATAATAAGTTCTAGAGGGTTGCATTTAATTGAAGACTTTGCATTTTACTACATTGTCAGCCCCTTCAGTTATAAAATGCTCATGCAAATAACAGCAGATGGTAGTGCACTTTTGATTATTAGCCGATAGAAAATCTGGTGTCCCAATCGATACCGTTTAAGCAGGTGGTAGTGTATACTTGTAGATGCCACTCTGACTTTAAAAGCTCCCAAGAATTAGTAATAATCCATCTGGATGAAGTTGCTTCTTCTAAGTCATCACCTTAAAGAAAACAGTAGCTGAGCTCCAGCTTGTTATTCAACCTGCATAATTTCTCTTGTGAGAGCAGACTGAATAGATGCCTTTCCTGCTCAGCTGTTCGTGCTTGCTCCTCTCCGCTGGTGGTGTTCCGTCCCCTCATCCCTTTGCCTGTTCTTGTTAGTTCACGAAACAGCATGTGTTTAACCGCTCCTCTTGGTGCCAGGCATGATAACAAGAAGTATTTAAGTCAGAGAGAAACTTACCTTCTAGTGAAGAAAGCCCAGAAATCAGTAATTCCACCTGAATGAAATGGAAGAGGCAAACAGTGCCATGGGAACACCCAGCAGGGGAGCTCTCCTCAGGTTAGGGAATGCTTTTTGGAGGACATTACATCCAAGCTGGGACTTATTTATAAGACTTAGAAAGGGAATGGCAAGAGAAAGAATGGCAGGAGAAAGAATGCAGGGAAGGCTGGCAGTGTTGCCAGGGACATTTGAGGAATAGAGAGACTCACATAGCTGCAGTTTAGCACTGAAGTGCACGATGAAGGAGCCTGGAACAGGTCAGGATCCAGCCAGTGGAAGACTTAGCAAGCCACAGGAGCACTCAGCAAGACTTAGCAGGCTCAGCTCTTATTTTTCTGGACTCTTCTTGATGGGAACATGAATGAACCTCCCTACAAGCAAGGCAATGTAGTCAGTTTTCATCAGCAGAGTCCGGAGAAGGGTAATGTGTCGGTGTGTGAACTGGACGGTATTACTTTACTGACCTGAAGTGATTCAGGTGGCTTTGGCCTGAATGAGCCTGATAGAGTTACCCCTAGACTTCAGGCTCCTGAAGAGCAGGGAGCATATAGTTTGTTGGAATCTCCATCTCCTAGTTCAGGGCCTGCTTCGTGCTTTCTCCTTTGTCTCCACAATATCCATTTACTCTTTCCTTTGTGTAGAGTGCCTTTACCATTTGTCCACTTGAGCCGCCTTCCCTGTGATCTCTAATGCAGTGCCTTAGACCCACCATCAGACAGTGCTTGCCACATTGCTGCTCACTGGAGGCCTTTCTCTGCCTTGAGAATGTATCCTGTTACCTTTTGTAGTTATGGTGCTTAGCAGGGATCAGTGACACTTGTATGGAGTTAATACTGTTATAAGGACAAAGGCCATCGTCTCCATAGTGGCCAGTTTTGTCACAAGACAGGGACAACCGAGAAGGAAGTTCTGTGAGTAGAGGTATGCTGAGATATATTCATGCACTAAACTTCATACACGTAGAAAAGGGGCATGGTCAATAATAATGACAAATCCTGCATGAAAACGAGAAAGGGCTTTTGGATTGCTGTGTAACTGATGGAGGATGCAAGTGGCTGTAATATAGACTTCTTTTATCTTTCAGTCAGCAATGAATGTGGATCATGAGGTTAGCCTCCTAGTGGAGGAAATTCATCGCCTGGGTTCCAAAAGTAAGTATTCCAATGCAGAGTGAATGTTTCTTCTCAGTGCACCTCAAGATCAGCATTCTGGAAAAGCAGTTCAGGACTGAGAACACGGTGACACACTTTGCCCACAGCCTGAGGTGGTAACTGCTCTTAGCCATCAGGGGCTGTTTGACACAGGGATGTTGGGGTGTTGGGTTTCTGAGGCAGAGAATGGTTATGATGTTTTATTCATTTTTCAAGATAGTAAAGAAAATTATGTTTACTTCAATTAAATCCATTTACTAGTAATAATTCCATTTTACATGAAAATCAATGAAAAAATTTTTAAAATTTATTTATTTATTTATTTTACATCCCAATTGCAGATTCCTCTCTCCTCCCAGTCCCTATCTCTCACCTCTCCTCACCTCTAATCCATTCCTTCTTTCCCTCCCGAAGATATCAGCCAGTCTTGGCATATCAAGTTGCAGTAAGATTAGAGTTATTTTCTTTTATTGAAGCTAGATAAGGCAGCCCAGTTAGGGGAAACGGATGTGAAAACAAGCAAAGTTAGTCAGAAGCATGCCCTTCTCCCGTTTTAGGAGTCCCACATGAAGATCCAACTACATATATGTGGGGGTCCTAGGCCCGTCCCATTCATGCTCTCTGGTTGGTAGTGCAGTGTCTATGAGCCCTTATGGGCAGAGGTTTTTTGATTTTGTAGGTTTTCTTGTTGTGTCCTTGACCTCTCTGGCTCCTTCAATCCTTCTTTGCTTCTTCCACAGGGTTCCCCAAGCTCTGCCTAATGTTTGGCTATGTGTCTCTGCATCAGTTTCCATTAGGCAAGATTAGCATAGTAAAAATGGCAATGCTACCAAAAGCGAGCTATAGATTCCAGTGCAATTCCCATCAAAATTTCAACACAATTCTTTACAGATCTTGAAAGAACAATACTCAGTTTCATATGGAAAAAACTGAGGATAGTTTTATTATTTTTTTAATTGAAAAATCACTGAGCTTTGTTTGCATTAAAATCTGGCATTTGCCACTGTTGAAATGTTTTTGTTAAAGTCCTTGTTTTCTGCTTAATTTTGCTACCATTTTATAAATTTATAACTGACTAGAGAGTTAGATTGATATTATAGTAAATTGTTGTGTTAGGCCTTTTAGCTCTAAAAGAAACAGACTTACAGAATGATTCTACATATTTATAGGAAAGGGGATTTATTAGAATGCCAAGGGCTATGGTCCAACTAGTCTAACAATGGCTGCCTACCAATGGAAACTCCCAGAATCAAGTAGTTGTTCAGTCTGCGAGGCTGGTCTTCAATATATAGCAGAATCCCAAAGAAGTAGGCCCTTACGCCAGTGAAGGAATGGACTTGCTAGCAAGAGCGAGCAGGCAAAGAGCAGGCTTCCTTCTTCCATGTCCTTTATACTGGCTTATACTGGCTGCCAGCAAAAGGTATGGCCCACATCAGTGGTGGATCTTCCCATCTTAAAAGATATATGTAAAAAGTGGGTCTTCCCACTTTTTTTTTTTTATGGTTTTTCAAGCAGGGTTTCTCTGTGTAGCCTTGGCTGTCTTGGACTCACTTTATAGACCAGGCTGGCCTCCAACTCAGCCATCTGCCTGCTCTGCTTCCTGAGTGCCGAGATTAAAGATGTGCACCACCATGCCTGGCTTAGGGTCTTCCCACTTTAAATGATTTAATTAAGAAAAAGAATTCTTTCACATGTGTGCCCAGCTGTTAAATTTTATTTTAGTTAATTCTAGATGTAGTGAGGTTGACAACAGCCATCACAGTTGTCTTTAATTTCTCCAAGTTTTGGGGGCTAAACATAAAAGTAAAATAAACCAACTTTTAAATTTTCTTTCTTTTTGGTGTCTTTGTCTTCAGTGGCCAAGCAGCTACTCTGATGACAGCAATGTGTAAACCCGGTATATTGACACCTTTCTCGTAAGTTGTGCTGAGATGGGTGTACTTGTAGCATGAGGTGTTGCTACATTTGATATGTACAAGGATTTGAGAGCATATTGAGTACAACAATGGACATATTCAACAACAACTAGAATAATGGAATTCGGTGTTATAAATTATCACATAAAGGAAAACTAGTGTTTCAGAGTATCTCAGAAACAAACGCAGCACCCTCGTAATCTCAGCACTGGGGGGGCAGAGGCAGGAGGATCACAAGTTGAAGGTCAGCCTGGTCTGTACAGTGAGAGAAAAAAAATATGCCATTATAGCTTACTTCTTCTTAGAACTGTTTGCTTATGAATTACAAATTCATGAATATATTAGGATAGACACACTCTAAAAATCCTATTGAGCTGTTTATTCTTGGTGGCTCGTGTATTAGTTTTCTTTCTTTTCTGTGTGTATGTGCAAGGCTGCGTACGTGCATGTAAAAGCCAAAGGTTAATCTCAGGTGTCATTCCTTGGGACTCAACTTTGTTGTTTTTTGAGACAAGGTCTCTTATTGCGGCATGGGTTCATTAAATAGACTAAGCTGACTGGCCAGTGAGCCCCAGGATCTTCCTGTCTTTACTTCTTCAGTGTGCACCCCCATTTTCTAATGTGGGTTCTGGTAGTTGAATTCCTATGCTGGCCTGGCATGTACTTTATCCATTCAGCTCTCTCCTTAGCATTTGTGTTTTTTTGTTTGTTTGTTTTTCCTGAGACAGAGTTTCTCTGTGTAGCCCTGGCTGTCCAGGCTGGCCTTGAACACACAGAGATCTGCCTACCTCTGATTCCCAAGGGCTGGGACTAAAGGCATACACCACCACCACCCAGCTTGTAGTTACCACAGATTTAGCCATGGTAAAGCAAGATGTTTAATACCAGGATACACATCCTATGTTTTGTAGTTCAGATATCCAGTGAGGGTCTTTCCAGACTCAGATCCTGGTGCTGGCTGGCTTCAGTCTTTGATGGAGGGATTTGGGGAGACTGCAGTTCCTTACTTCACCTTTTAGTTCACTTTATGTTCTGGAGCTGATGCATTCCTTGCCTCACGGCTCGCTCTCTGTATCTTCAAACCAGCAGCAGGTGAGGAGTCAGGTGCCCTCATGCTGCTGTACTCTGCCATCTGAAGAACTCTTAGGATTCTATTAACTGGACCCAGATAATCCAGAATAACACTCTGTTTTCGAGCCCTTACTTAATCACATTTGGAAAATTCTCTTTTCCATTCACAGGTTCTAAAGAGTAGAACGTGAGTATCTTTGGGTGGCGTTATTCTCCTTGCCCCTTTACTAGTCCCGGGGTAGAATTCATGCTCTCAGACATGCTAGGCAGGTACTTCCACCACAGAGCCAGTCCCAGCCTCCTCCTCCTCTTTCTCCTCTTTTCTGATCGTTTTATTTTGACATCATAACTGAAATGTTACGGTAGAGACATATGGAGGTGTTGCGGAGGTCACAGCAACGTGAGTTTAGTTATCTTGTCACTGACTGACGCTCCTCTTCCATATGTGACAAGCCCTGCCAAAGTAGAAGTGACATAGGTATGTTCTTGCTTCATTAGTATCTTAGTTGATGATATAGATAACAATTGATGAGGCGGTTGTCGGGAAGGAAAAAAACAAAAAAAGGCTTAGTAGACTATGAAGTCCTGGCATTCAGTTCAGTATGGACCCAGTGCCATAGAGTACTGATAACTGTAGAGTTCGGGACATTTACTTGGTTAAGCCTTGAATCAAGTGGGACTTGGAAATGAAGTGCAGGCAGGTTAGTTGAGGAAGGGACACATAAGGTGAACTTGGAATGGGAATGAATTGATGTTTGTGTAGAATACTGAGAAGACATCAGAGAGTGTAATTTTTATTAATATTTAGGTCCCTAGGCAAATAAACTAACTCCAGTTTTCTCTTACCCCTTCATTACACCCACTTGATACAAATTTGGGAAGTCTCATTTTTCACACCCCTACTTGTCTTCCTCTCCTACAACCCCAGGGTCTCTCTAGCTCCAATAGGGTCACATTACTTAGAATTAGTTAGTTGTTTGGATTCTTTAGAGCACATTTCCAAAAATTTGTAGGCCATTCCTATTCCTGTCAACCTGCTGTTCGTTGGACTTGGTCGGAGTTAGCTGGCTTTACAATTCTAACCTTTGCAAAATGAGCAACTTTGTAATTAGAAGACAAGATAATTATCATAATATCCATATGTATGAAGATACTTAAAAATTTACAGATTTACAAGGACACCTTGACCTTATTGTTGGCAAAAGATGACTTATTGAGTTGGAAAGCATATATGGAACTATGTCATCTTTTGACATGTTATAGTTAATTATTTAAGTTGAGCCTGGAGTGATTTTGACTAATCTACATATGATATATGAGCTCTAGCTGGAAATTGATGAAGGAAATTATATGTTTCTTTTAAAGTCCAAATCTTTAAAGTCTTATTTTTCATCCAATTAGAAAAGAAGAAATAGAGAATATGATTGCTTGGAGATCTAAAGTCTTTTGTCCAACAAGGATTCTTGAATACCTATTTGGCACAAATATAAAGATAATAGAAGAAAATAGAAATTCTGTCTTCATAGGTCAGAAAGCTGAGTGTAGACATGGAGTCTCTCCTCTTTGCCACCTATTGGCATGTGACACAGAAGCCACACCTACCACGTCTCTAGGGGCGGGTAAAACCTTTTTATTTTATTTTTCCTGAAACAGGGTTTCACAGCCTTGACTGTCTTGCACTCACTTTGTAGATCTGTCCAGGCTGGCCTTGAACTCTGAGAGATCCACCTGCCTCTGCCTCTGCCTTTGCCTCCCTGAGTGCTGGAATTACAGGCATGTGCCACCACACCTGGCTAGGTAAAAACATTTTTGAAAGAAGGTAAAACAGAAACATGGATTCCTGTCAGATTCTCTGGGAATGACACTTATTCCTCTCATACTTTCTGGGAGATATGTGCCTTTTGTCACAGAGTCCGTCTTGGTTATCCTTATTTGTGTAATAATAATGTTTCAGTAATTCAGACAGTGTTTGCATTTTAAAGTCTTTAAAACAGAATGTATCTTAATATTGCTTTGCTTTAACTTGGCAGTTTATTTGGATATAAAATAATGGTGCCTCTTGAAACTAATGGTGGGTGTTTTTTTTTTGTTTTTTATTTTTTTACATGAAATGAAGATAGAATGCATTTTAATGCCTATAAAGTTCACTTAACAGTTCTAGGGACATAGCAAGTATTCAGTAAATGTTGGCTATTGTTACTGAAGTTTATGGTGTGTGCTTTGGTAGACATACACTCAGTTTAGTAAGAAGACATACATAATGATGGAGAGAATTGTAAAGGATGGCTCAGGAAGTTGACTCTGCTCAAGAATAAAGTATTTAGGTAGGGAACGGGATCTATGATTTGGTGGGCCGATCCTTCAACATGGGTAGATCCTTCAACAAAAGCCAGATCTCTTATGGCACCTTGGGCAAGAACAGACAGTTCATTATGACTAATTCCAAACATGAAGTAAAGTCACAGAAGACCAAGCAACCACTGGCTACTCAGCCCAGAGGGGCCAAGAGAGGCCATGCTCTTCACTTTACTTTGAAGGTGCCTAGGGACCACTGAATACTTTTACTACTAATATCCTGTTACTACACAGGATAGTATTTATCATTCAGTGTGTTTTATTTACCACCAATAGTATATTGGAGACAAAAATAGGGAAAGGAAGATGGTAAGGAATAGCCAGTCACAGCTTAGTTACCTCGATGACAGACAATTAGAGAAATAACTCAGCAATGCATAGCCATTGAAGATGAGTGGATAGAATTACAAGGACACTATGAAAGTGTAGTCACCTGGACATTTGTCGGATTGAAGGATAAGTGGAAAGGAGAACTCTGCTTTTAGTGCTTCTAAAGGAGGAAAATGTATTGTAAATTGGGATTCATTATTCTGAGAACTTTTAACTATATTGATGTCTATTAATCCTGGTAACAGTCTTGTCAAGCACATTTTTACCTTCAGTTTTTGGATGTGGTAACAGAAGGCCATTGCTTAAAGGCTGTCCAAGGCTACCTAGTACTTTTATTTATATCCAGCCACCAACAGCTGCTTAAATGGCAGATCTACTTTTTATCTACCTTATTTTTTTTAAATAAATATCTTATGAACTGACATCCAAATGAGATAATCTTGTAAAAATAATTTCTGAGTCTCTCCACCAGGAGCTGAGATTCAGTGGTCATAGCAAGTAGGAGAGAATGGCTTGTGATGAGCCACTCACTGGGACCCTCACGCTCTGAGTGTGCTCACAACGTGCTCCTTCCCTTCTGTTTGTTGTCTTTTGAAATCTGACAACTGACCTAATTTTGCTTTTATGTATTTTTCAGAAATATTTGTTTTAACATTTTTTTTATTTTTAAATAAAATGTATATAGATGTTTTGCCAGCATGTATGTCTAGGCACCTTATGCATACCTCGTGCCCATGAAGGTCAGGAGAGGACATCAGATCCCCTAGAACTGGAGTTACAAATAGGTATGAGTTCCTAGTGCTTGCTAGGAACTCATTGATGGTTCTTTACTGCTGAACCATCTCTGTAGTCCCAGATAAAAATTTTGAAAATCAAAATTGAGAGAAATTTATCTACAACCTTAGTACCATAGCATATTTGCTTTTATTATTTATTTTTTTAAAACTTTGAGGAAAGTTCTCATAGTGTAGCCCTGGATAGCTTGATTTGTTGTTGTTGTTATTATTATTGTTTATAATTTTTTCACGTTGTATCATGGCTGCAGCCCCTCCCTCAACTCCTCCTCCCTCCCTCTTCTCCCCACATGCCCCTCCCCCAGTCCACTGATAGGGAGGTCCTCCTCCCCTACTCTCTGACCCTAGCCTATCAGGTCTCATCAGGACTCTCTGGATCCTCTTTCTCTGTGGCTGAGTAAGGCTACCTCTTGGGGTGGGGGTGATCAAAGAGCAGGCAACCAAGTTCATGTCAGAGACTGCCCCTGCTCCCCTTACTAGGGAATCCCCCATGGAGACTGAGCTGCCCATGGGCTACGTCTGAGCAGGGGATCTAGGTTTTCTCCATGCATGGTCCTTGGTTGATTCATCAGTCTCCGCAGGCCCCGCTGGGTCCAGATTTTTTTTGGCTCTGTTGGTCTCCTTGTGGAGCTCCTGTTCCCTCCAGGTCTCTCTATCTCCTCCTTCTTCCACAGGATGCCCTGCACTCTGTCCAAAGTTTGTCTATGAGTCTCAGCATCTGCTTCGATACCCTGCTGGGTAGAGTCTTTCAGAGATCCTCTGTGGTAGGCTCCTGTCCTGTTCTCTCTCATCTCTCTCGTCTCCCACTTCTGATGTCTATCCTGTTTACCCTTCTGAATAAGGTTTCAGCCTCCTCCCTAAGGTCCTCCTTGTTGTTTAGCTTCTTTAGGACTAAAGATTTTAGTATGTTTATTCTACATTATATGACCAATACCCTGGATAGCTTGAAACAAGGTGAATGTGGTGCCTCATTCACCTTGTCTAAGTGCTTTTTTCTGTCCTTTCAGTCTTTGTCTAGAAAGCTCATTGTATTTATTCTGCTACTTCAATGTAGGAAGAGGTTTAGTTAAATTTTAATATTGTTTACCCCCTGGTTTGATGTTTCCTGAAGACATTCCAGGTTTGCTATCCGTAAAAGCAAGAATTTACTAACATTGTGTTTCTCCAATTAGATGCTGATGGAAAGTTAAGTGTGAAGTTTGGGGTCCTCTTCCGAGATGACAGATGTGCCAATCTCTTTGAAGCACTGGTTGGAACTCTGAAAGCTGCAAAACGAAGAAAGATTGTTACATACACGGGAGAACTACTTTTGCAAGGGGTTCACGATGACGTTGACATTGTATTGCTGCAAGACTGATGTGGTTTGCATATCGTGGTCTGTTTGGTAAACTGGAATAATTAAGTCAAAAGACAAGCATAAGCTTCTTTATATGTTTTTATATAGAACTTTGTAAACAAAGGGGACTCATTGAGAAGTCCTGTTTTTATACCATGGAAGAAAACATTACACTGTAAAATAAACAAAACCTATTATTTTTCTTAAGGTAATTGGGAAATGTAGGCAATAAAACATTTTTGGAGGTGTGAAAGGGTTTTTGTTTTCTTAAATCATTCTTAGACAGTTTCTGCAGGCACTTGACATTTTGTCAAAGCAAGAAGCAAACCGAAAACCAGCTGCCATGAGGAATGTTATGTTTCTGTAATAAAAACATGTAATTGCCTTTAAATTTTCTGATGGCTGTGTTTTGTCATTTAAGTACGAATGTGCCTCTTACAATTGAGTTCTTGTATCAAAATTAGGTCACTGTAATAAAAGGGACCTTAATTTTAGAAAAAAGTTAAAGCCACAAAACTAAACAAATAGGAATGACTAGTATTATTATTTGAAGTGGATGCAGACGTAGCCCTGAGTTAGGGGATAAGGAGACCCTCCCCACCAAAAGAAAAAACCAAAACAAACCTATTTGCCTTCCAGTTAGAACAATATAGGACCATCTATGTATTGCGTATTGCAGCCACAGTACACAATTGAAGATGGTGGAGAATAACAAGCAGGGTAAAATCAGTTAAGGGCACAGTATCCAGAGTGCTCCTCATAGAGGAAGCAGAATGTACACTGAGAAGTGATAGAACTGATTATTTAGAGGGAGGAAGATGAGTCAAGTAAGGTTGATGACTATAGCAAAAGCAGGCACGTGTAATAGCAAGGCATGATAAGCCATGAGGCTGGTTAGGAAGGAGAGATGGTTGAGAACTGATAAGCTCATTGGAAACTCAGAAACCAGAAAGACAGGAATCAACCAAAAACTGGAGTCAGAAACCAGGCATAGTGGCACATACATGCAAAGCTCAACAACTGGGGTTGGGATAGGAAGATCAGGAATTTGAGGTCAGCCTGGGGTACATAAGGAAACACTATCTCAAAAGAAAACAAAAGTTGGAACATGGGCTTCTCATGATAATGTGATATTTTTGTGACACGATGGTCAGAGCCGTGGCAAAGGTGGTTAATCTCATGGTAGGTAAAAGAGTTGGATCAGTAAAGAAGAGTTACATAGAAGGAATGATTAGCAAAGGGCAAAGAAGAAATGCCTTCTAAGCCTATTTTTAAGAAAAACTAAACTCTGGAGAGATGGCTCAGAGGTTAAGAGCACTGAGTGTTCTTCCAGAGGTCCTGAGTTCAATTCCCAGCCACCACATGATGGCTCGTAACCATCTATAATGAGACCTGGCGCCCTCTTCAGGCCTGCAGACACACATGCAGGCGGAACACTGTATACATAATAAAAATAAATCTTAAAAACAAACTAACCAACTAACTAAACTCAAAAGTGGTTTTCTGCTCAAACTCAAATTTGTTATGGCTACCTACCAGGTGATTCTTCCTTTCCTTTTTTTTTTCAGACTGGCTGGCCTGGAAAGCACAGAGTTCCAGGATTCTGGCCCCCTAATGCTGAGAATAAAAGTGAGAGCCACCATCACCTGACTGGTCATTTCTTTTGTAACAACTTTATATATGGATCTTAGTTGGATCATTCATACTTTTAACTTTCATTTACCTAAGTCAAATTGACAGTGAAGTTTGTCTTTATTGACCACAAACTGAATTCAAGCGAATCACCTTAGCAATACATTCAGCTTGCTTTCCCATACGACCCAGGACCACCTGGCCAGGGTAGCACCATCCACAGTGGGCTAGGCCTTCCCACATCAATCACTAATCAAGAAAATGCCCCATAGATAAGTCTGCATGTCAATTGGCCAATCTGATGGGTGTAATTTCTCAGTGGGTGTTCCCTCTTCCTAGGTGATGAATTTATATTAACTTGGCAAAACTGACCAGCACAGAAGAATTCTAAGTGTAGAGTTGTCACTTCATAGAAAGGTATAGAAATCAAGTAACTTGAGGAAAAAAGAGTCAGTCTTAAGATTTGCACTGCAAAAGAAGACTGGAACATTAATATTTAAGTTTGTTTGTTTTTGAGACAGGGTTTCTCTGTGTTAAAAGTCCTGGATGTCTAGGAACTTACTCTGTAGACCAGGATGGTCTCAAACTCACAGAGATCTGCCTGCTTCTGCCTCTCAGGTGCTGTGATTAAAGGTGTGTACCACCACACCTGGTGTTAAATTTTTAAGATATAACAGTTCTAAGTTTTGTCTTAACAGTGGGTCATAAAGAACTGCAAGAAACAACTTGATAGGCATTACTAATTATGCAGTAACCTTTTCAAGTCCTACAACAGCATCTTACGTATTGAAATTATATGGCAATCTAATTGTAGTTTGTTGTCAATATGACTAACAGCTGTTAATTGAATATTGACTAAAGATGGATACATATGATTTTTGCATATGCAAACTTTTGTTCCCACCATAGAAAATCCAACCATGCCTTGGTGTCCTGAATACTTAATTTAAAAATAAGCTAAAAAAGTTGATTTGAGGGACTTACTTGAACCGCTAACATCCAAGTTTTCCTGGTGTCTGGAATATGCCCGTGGCTCCAGACAGTACTGTGGGGGAAGCCCTTGAGCTGACAAATTAGAAAAGCATATGACAGAACAGAACAGAACAGGCCTTGTGTTGGCCTGGATTATTGCGTTCATCATTGTTCTCTGCGTCTAGAGAAAGCCAAAAGAAATGTACCATCTTTAATTTACATATAGGCAGACAATCTTGGGGTTTCCTTTTCCTTTAAAAAAGAAAAAAAGTTTAAATAACTCTTCAAAGAAAATCAGCTCCTCTGGAGGCTTTGCTGGTGAGAAATAAGGAACAAACCTGCTTTTCTGGAAGCTGACTCATTGTGAAAAAACCCATGCAGTCTTTATCTCTGGCAGCCTCAACAAAATTTCTGTTAAAAATATTTTGTTTACATGTCCCCTTTGAGTTACTGTTTATTTAGATGGAATGGAAATCCACTTATGTAGAAGGGCTAACTTTTAGGGTGGACACGGGCATTTAAGAAAACAGCAGACCTCACCAAATTCATAAGGCAGCCATGGAGATGAGGACCCCCCCTACCAGAAGCTTTCTGAACGGCTTTTGTGGCTTTTCTTCTTTTTTTCCCCCACCCTCCCACCATTTTATAGTTTCAACACCTAAATACCCTGGATATTTGATTCTGTAGGTCCGGATGTAGCCTAAGCACTTCCATTAGTGTGTGAGTATCCCTTCACTGCACTGGGGCTGCAATACTGACACCACCTTGCCACTTTCATGGATTCAAGCTCTCTCTCTTTGCTTAGCTTCCCCTTCTCCCATCTTTTCTCTAACTCAGCTTCCACTTTATCTTGATTTCCTGGTGTTTTAGTCCTGGGTGGCAGCTGTTTCCCATAATGTATGCCTCTATGTCTGAGTTCAAATGCCTAAGAAAAGTATTGGTCAGCAGGTACAGTGTTGCCATTAGATGGTAAAGGCAATTTCTATTGTTTCTGCTTTACAGTGTGTGACTATCATTAACTGTGTCATATTAAGTACTTGAAAATAATGAGAAGAGAGAATTTTAAAAAATGCTTTTGCCACAAAGAAATGAGAAGTGGTTGAAGTACTAATCATCTTGATTTAATAATTGCACAATGCACGTATGAAAATATCACAGCATACCCTATAAGTGTGCACTATTTTCATCTGTTAATTAAAGCCAAACCAAAACAGATGCTCAATAGAAGTCCATGAGGCTTGGTTTGTCCATCACTGACAACTTTTTGTGGCAAGCCACCTTGTGGGTCAAGAGCCAGCCAAAGACTGATTGGGCCAGCTGGCTACCCCTGTTCTAATTAGTTCTAGCTTCAATGTGATGAGGCTAGGCATATAGTACAGAGTGTGAGCTTTGGCATATAATTCAGAGTGTGGCTAGAGTTCCTAGAGGTCTAGAGTTTTTGTACAGGGTCTCAATGCTGAGATATTTAAAAGGCTTGTAGAATTGGCCGGCAGAGCAACTGCATTCCAACAGTCCTTTTCTTAGAGAGTCTTTGTGATTTATGACAGTAACTTCAATGTAAAGGACATGGGCACTTATGTTAAGCAAAATAATATTGCTCCCAAGGGGCTGATATATTTTGTATACCTATGACTAAGAAACTATATTATAGATAGAATATAAAAATTCAACACCTAGCTTCAGCAGAGATTTCAAGTGAGTTTACATCTTAAGTCACAAAGACAGAACTTACATTTTAAAGACAAAAAAGTGTGTTATGTAGAAAAGGGATGTGTTTCTTTGGAATACATAAAAATGCTGTATCCACACAGTTTCGTGGATTCCGGAAAGGGTCCCTTCCCTGCACTGTGGCTTCTCATGGGTGCTCAGCTTACAGGCTAGGAACAGTTTTGTGGTATAAAAGCACATTCCTGGATTGGGAAAGTCCAAACTTGGGACTGAGGGTTTGTTCAGTAGCTTTATTTCTTTGAGCTGTTCTAACATATCTTCTTTTTAAATCTGGGCAGATGTACTGGCTAGTTTTATGTCAAACTCACATGAGCTGGAGTTATCTGAAAGGAGGCAACCTCAATTGAGAAAATGCCTCCATAAGATCCAGCTGTAAGACTTGGCAGTGATTGATGATGGGAGGGCCCAGCCCACTGTGAGTGCCACCCCTGGTCTGGTTGTCCTGGGTTCTATAAGCAAGCAGGTTGAGCAAACCATGAGAGCGAGGAAGTAAGCAGCATTTCTCCATTTCTTCTGCATCAGCTTCTGCCTCCAGGTTCCTGCCCTTTGTGAGTTCCTGCCCTCTCTTTGATGATGAACAGTGGTATAGAAGAATAAGCCAAATAAGCCCTTTCCTTCTCTGTTTCCTTTTCCATCATGGTGTTTAACTGGAGCAATAGAAATTCCTCCCCCCAAGACAGCAGGATTAAACTACTTCAAGAGAAAAAGCTAGAATGTCTTATGATTTCCGAGGCTAATTTAGAAATGACTATGGGGTAGCTATGAGGACACGGAATGGAATGTGGAAAGGGAGAGAGGGTTTTGAGGGTTTGGTAAAGTGATCATGTCACTGAACTGGCTTTCTCCCTTTCCCCTCTTGCTTTTGTTCATTGTTTGTTTGCTTTTTTGTTTTAGACAGGGCTTCACTCTATACCCAAGACTGGTGTCACACTTGCAGTGATCCTCCTGATGTATCCTGCTAAGAGCTGGGATTGCGTGCATGCTCCACCACACCCAATTTCACTTTCTTCATTTCATCTTCTGCAATGCCAGTTTCATTTATTCCTTTTTTAAAGTAATTTATTTATTTTATATTAATCACAAATTATGAACTCTGTATCCCAGCCATAGCCCCCTCCCTCACTCCCTCCCACTCTCCCCATTGCTCCCTCATCTCCTCTCTGGCCCCCTCCAAGTCCACTGATAGGGGAGGACCTCCTCCCTTTCCATTTGACCCCTAGTTTATCATGTCTCTTCAGGGCTGGCTGCAATGTCCTCTTCTGGGATCTAGCTAGGCTGCTCTTCCCTGGGGGGGAGGGGGTGTCGAAGAGCCAGCCATTGAGTTCATGACAGAAATAGTTCCTGTCCCCCTTACTACCATGGGCCACATCCAAGCAGGGGTTTTAGGTTATATCCATACATGGTCCTTGGTTGGAGAAACAGTCTCGTAAAAGACCCCTGTGCCCTGATATATTTGGTATTTGTGGAGCTCCTGTCCTGTCCAACTCTTACTAACTCCCCCTTCTTTCATATGATTGCTTGCATTCTGCCGAAGGCTTGGTTGTGAGTCTTAATATCTGCTTTGATACGTTGCTAGTAAGAGTCTTTCAGAGGTCCTTTGTGGTAGGCTCCTGTCCTGTTGCTTGTTTTCTCCTACATTCAATGTCCATCCCATTTGTCCATCTAAGCGAGGATTGATCATCCCACCCTGGGTCCTCCTTCTTGTTTATCTTCCCTAGGTGTATAGATTTCAGCATGTTCATCCTATCCTATAGGTCTATATAAGTGAGTATATACCATGTATTTCTTTCTGCTTTTGGGATACCTCACTCAGGATGATCATTTCCAGGTCCCACCATTTGCCTGCGAATTTCATGATTTCCTCCTTTTTAATTGCTGAGTAGTATTCCATTGTGTAAAAGTACCATAATTTCTGTATCCATTCCTCAACTGA
>CM053763.1:14019881-14039528 GCA_028658305.1 Pachyuromys duprasi
TGCAGCCAACCCTGAGGAGGCAAGATGACCTGGGGTTGGATGGAAGGGGAGGAGGTCCTCCCCTGATGGTGGACTTGGAGGGGGTGGGGAGGAGATGGAGGGATTGGGAGAGTGGGAGGGAATGAGGGAGGGGGCTACGCCTGGGATGCAAAGTACCTAACCTGTGATTGGTATAAAAATAAATAAATTATTGTATTTTTACTTCTTGCTATATGGAGGTACAAACATATTTTGGGTACCCTTAAATATTAGCATATTGGCCAAGCGCTAGAAAAGCTAACTATATATTTTCTTCAGTCTCTGTATTTTCAGTCCAGTCTCTGTGTTTTAGTCCAATCTCTGTTTTCTGTCTGGTCTTTGTGTTTTCTGTCTAGTCTCTGTAGGATCGATCATTTGGGATAGCCCTTTTGAAGTTGACCTGAATGTAAATTCTTGAGGAAACAGTAACTGAGGTAGTTTGTGAGACTGAATCACAGGCTAATTGCATTGTCTTCATTGTTATCTGGTCTTTTGCTCTGAGAAGAAACAATAGTATAAATACATTTTTGCATCATGAGGACCAGGTATCATTACCCCTGGAGGACATTCATGTCTCAGCTAGTAGGAGGTCTTCCCTGGTCAAATATAACCTCTATAAATTTTGGGGTAACCATATTTTATATTCCCGGTAGATACATAAGCATAGCCACGTCCTCATCTCAAATCTATTGCAGGTTTCTATTCTGTCACCATATACTTATAGGAAATAGGTTGATTCAGTTCTACAGACTTTTTCTATAACCTGGTGTCTCTCAGCTGCTGTTGTTCCCTTTTTCACCAATATTAAGAAAATTTAGAGTTAACAAAGCATTATTTAGCCTTTCCCTGGGGGTCTTTACTCTTCCCTTTAGTTTAATAAGCATCTCTTTTAAAGTACGATTAGTTCTTTATACAACTGCTTGTCCTGTAGGATTGTGTAGTATGCCAGTAATGTGCTTTATATTAAATATGCAAAGAATTGCCTCATCTTACTGCACACATATACGGGAGCATTATCAGTCTTAATTTGTGTAGTAAACCCATAATCACCATTATTTCCAATAAATGTGTAACTATACAATCAGCCTTTTCAGAATTCAAAGCAGTTGCCCATTGAAAGCCTGAGAATGTATCACCATATCAGATTTTGTTTTCCAAAATCTGCAAAATGAAGCACATCCATCTGCCAGATTTCTTTTGGTACCCTAGGGTTACTTTCAGCAGGTAATAGAGTTCAGTTATACAGAGAACATGTAGGACATTAAAAAAACATTTCTTTGGCTTGTTGCCAAGTGATAGAGAATTTTTTTCTTCAAACCTCTACTGTTAACATGGTGTTTTTCATGAAATTTCAAGGCTTCTAACACATTTCCTATTAGTAACTGATTTCCTCATTTCCTTGTGCCTGTATGAGACCAAATACAAGTAATATATAATGGATAGTTTCTACTTCTGATGGCCTGTTGCAATTGCACAAGTAACAAAGTCAAGTCTGAGTTATCAGGAATAAATTCAGCACTTCCTATATGCAAAACAATTGCATATTGAGAGTCAGTAATTATATTAAGAGATTCAGGAAAATCTAATGATATCATAAGGATTGCATACAATTCTGATTTTTGAACTGAGGTATGTGGGCTTTTCATCACCTTGCTTATTTTGTCTGACTTATATCCTGCCATTTCCATCTTGTTTGCATCAATATAGAATGCTGGTGTCTCAGGAGTTGGTGTTCCTTTTACAATACATGAAAGAATTCGATTAGTTCTTTTATAAACTGTATATGTTTGCCTTTAGGATATTTGTTATTAATTTCTCCCAAGTAGTTACTACAAGCTTTTACCAATCTTCATTGATTACCCACAATGACATAATCTCAGTATTAGTAAGAGGCACTATAATTTCAGCTGGGTCTGTTCCTGACAATTTACTTAGTCTTGTTTTACCTTTTAGAATTAATTCAGAAACCTTTTCTAGTATGTCTCTAATTCTTTGTTTATGTGCTAAGAAAATCCATTCCACAATTCTCTCTTCCCTTTGTATAATGAGCCCAGTAGAAGATTGAGTTGAAGGCAAAATGACCAAAATACAATCAAGTTCAGGATCAATTCAATCCACATATACATCCTACAGTCTTTGTTCTACCAGAATTAACTCCTTTTCTGATTCAGCTGCTAGACATTTTGGACTGTTCAAATCTGAATCTCCTAGTAGTGTTTGAAACAGATTCCTTAACTCATATGTACTTAATCCAGTCGTAGACCTCAACCAGCTAATATCTCCCATTAATTTTTGAAAATTGTTAAGAGTTCGCAATTGGGGCCTATGGATCTGTGCCCTTTGTGGTCACAATTTTTGTTGACTTATATTATATCCCAAATAACTAAGTGAATCTCCTCTTTGTATTTGTTCTGAAGCAATCTGTAACCTCCAGAATGGCAAAAATCTTTGTGTTTCCCTAGACATTTTTAAAAGTACTTGCATCAGAATCAGCCAACAAAATATCATCCATGTATGAAAAATGATAGATTGAGAAAATTGCTTATGAATTATTTCTAACAGTTGTTGTACAAAATATTGACACAAAGTTGGAGGAGTAGTTAACATTCCCCATGGAAGCATCCTCCAATGCTATCTTTTTTGGACCACTATTGTTCAGAATAGGGACTGAAAAAGCAAACCCTTCTGTATCCTGCTCACGCAAGGGTATAGTGAAAAAAAGCAATCCTTTAAGTCAATTATTATTATAGGACATGATCTAGGTAACAAAGAAGGTAAAGGAATTTGTGGTTGTAAAGGACCCATTGGTTGAATGATTCTATTAACTGTTCTTAAATCCATTATCATCCTCCATTTTCCTGCTTTTTTTTTTTTTTACACCAAACTCAGGGGAATTCATGGGCTGATGGACTCTTCCATATGTTGAGCCTGCAGTTGCTCTTGTACCAGTTGTTCAAGCACATGCAGTTTTTTTTTTTGTTATTGTTATGGGCCACTACTCTTGCCACACAGGTTTGTTCTATAACCATTTTAGGGATAGGGCTGTTGGTATTTCAGCAGTGGCCCCTCTTATAAGTTTGGAAACTCAATCCCTTTGATGTCATGTGCTTGAGCAGCAGGCACAGGTTGTGATTTTTCTTGATTACATATATCAATACCTTCCCCAGGAGCATCTACCGTTTCAATTGTAATTTCATCATTTGCTGTCACTGGGGTTGTCAGCTAGATTCCACCAGATTAAGCAGATGACTTAAAGGGTAATAAATCTGTCTGTATAGAACTTCTTTCATGTGGAAATTAGTGATAATGCTAATGCATATTTTACATCATATAAAATACCCATGAAAATTTCAGGCATGAAGAAAGTGTTAAATACAACTTATTTCTCCACTTATCCAGGTGGCTTCAGAGAAGGGAACAATGGAAAGATCACAAGGACCTAAAAAGAGAGAGGATATAGATTCAAGTAAAGATAGCACAGAATGCAGGGTTCCAGGCCAGGGAAGATAGCTTAGCTGGTAAAGTCCTTGCCTCAGAAGCGTGAGGTCTTAAGTTTGAACTCACATAAAAATGCCAGGTATGGTGGCATGTGCTTGTAGAAAAGGGGAGACAAAAGGATCCCTGAGCCCACTGCCAGCCAATCTAGCCTTGATGTTGAGCTTCAGGTCAATGAGAGATCCTGTCTCAAAGAAGTGGCTGACTTTCCTAAGGATGACACCCAAGGCTATACTCTGGCCTCCACATGCACACACATGCACCCCCGCCCCTACAAACACACATTAAAGCAAAATAGAAGTACAAGGTTCCAGGGGTTTTGACAGTTACAACCTGGAATTATATGTTTTCATTTTTATTGTTGCCAGATTTCGCCCTCACTTCAGCTGGTCATGGACTTCTCATTTGTTTATGTATTATCAAAGTAAAAAGCAAGTGTTAAGGAAAGCTTTTGTAGCAAAGCTACCTTACTCAAGTAAGGTACCAATGTGGTTCTGTCCACAATCAGTCTGAGCCAGGATGAAGTTCTGTCATCCTCAGTGACTGTCATCTCTTTCCCACATACAGCAGGAAGGGAGATGGTGTCCATGCCTTCACTGTGGGACTCACCACTCTGGAGAGACAGAATCCCTTCCAGTCCCATGTATCCCATGGGCTAAAAGTTAGTAATTTGTAACTGTAAGGGTGTTAAGAAATGCATCTGATATTTTGGCAGCCATATGCTTCCTACAGCGTGGGAGTTCAAATTCTGTCATTGAAGAGAATAATGGATTTTAGTGGACTAAAGTTAGACTGTTACAATTCTCCCCTCTGAGTTTCTGAATTTAGATAATTTTCTTCCTACAAATCCATTCCATTCACTTCTTCTCTAAAGGATGCAGTTCAAGCACACTCCCTGTTACTATGGACAGTTCAAGGCCCAAGATCTCTGTGTGATGCACATTGGTCCTCACCAGCAAGACTGTGAATCATTTGTGTTGCTAGCCCATGATGAAAAGTAATACGGTCTGCACCTCATGCTCAAAATAACAGCACTAAAAATAGGGTTGCCTCGATACCCTGATTTGTCACAGAGCGGACTAAAAAGTCTGTGGTAGTCATGATCTAATGTAAATTAATTCCCTCCAGGAGGGTGTAGTGAAAACCTAAGTTCTGATGATGAAGCCAAGGCTGTCACAGGTAAACCTGGATCTGTTCTCTGGAAGGAGCCTGGCTGTCTGCTTGTCTCCATGGCTCCTGCCTTTACTGTTACGGTCTGTTAGCCTAAGTGTTTGCATCTGAGGTGGGGTTTGGAGCATCCTGCCTGGGGCAGACAGCTTATACAGATGGCGGTCCTAGTTTGAAGGCCCAAGTTCTAACACTCTGACCAGGTCTTTCCCTGAGATGTTACTATGGCTCTACTTGTACACATGTGTTCTAGTTATCTGGAGATGGACTCTAGCATGACTCTGGCACTTCCAATTGCCCTCAGCTTGTAAGAAACTCCAAACAGACTCTAGGACATTGCTGCAGGTGGAAAAAATCACCAAAAATATTGGCAGAAGCATGGCCTCTAACTCATTCCTGCTTTCTTCTTGCTGTGAAATTGCATAGGCATGGCAAATGAGCTCATAGGGGAAAACCCAGCTGTACAGGAGCCTTGGCAAGGTCATTGTTGGAGTTCCTGTTCTTCTGAGCAGAAGAAGGCTAGGTTGTATGTTGAGTTTGCCAATCCAGAATATCCATCGCAAGGTGTGTAGCAGAGTCCATCCCTTTGATTAGAAAGTTCACTCTCTTGGGCAATGACTCTACCCATAACATCTTTGTATCATAAGGGTGTGGACTTGAGTTCATTTCTCACAACTTACATTAAAACAAAACCAAAAAAACCTCAGCACTAGGCAGGCAGAGACAGGCAACCGGGGCTTGGCCAATTAGCCTAGCTTATTTGGAAAGCTCCAGGCTATGAGAGATCCTATTTCAAAAAAGAACATGAAGGCTAGGGCCGCAGCTCAGTAGTAGAGCTCTTGCCAGCATGTATGAGGCCCTAACCTCCATTCACAGCACTACAAAAATGAAACAAAACAAAGAACAACAACAAACAAAACGCAAGAAGGATGTCTCCTGAGGAATGGCACACGATTGTCTTCTGACCTCCACACTCATGCACTGCCCCCACAGCACACATACATGCATCAGCATACATGCATGCACACACACATAGGAAATTTCAGTGCTGCTGATTTTGCAGATCTTGATGTGTTATATAAAGTCCTATATAGCAATGTGTGTGTGGGAGAGAGAGAGAGAAAGAGAGAGAGAGAGAGAGAGAGAGAGAGAAATTTCGGATCCCCTTTGCATTCTTAAAGGGACATTTTGTGAATGTCAGTATACAGTAGTTGATGTTTTTTTTGTTTTTTTTTTTTAAAGATGTCCAGCAAGGAGGTGGATGCAATTTTAAAGGGTCAGAATGGACCAAAGTCACAAAATGGGCAAGGGATTGATGAGACCCTTACCATCAGGTCTAAGGAAAATGAAGGCCTCCAGAATCTTCCTGTTTAGGCAGCAGTTTGCTTCATTTAAGATAAGCAGTAAGACTGCAAGTTGATTGTGCTGTGATCTGGTTCTGTCACTCGAACATCCTCTCTACATCCTAACCATGGTTCTTGTCACTGCTGCTTCTGCAGGAATGACTCACTGCTGAGGTTATCGTTACACCCTACTCCACTTTAAAATGAGACCCGCTCAAAGTGATGCCTATTTGTTGCTCTGAAGTTGCAATATACTAAATGACAATTTTGAAAGATGGAAATCTTGATTTGACTTCCTGGATACTCTACCATTAACACATGATTTAGACTTAAGTATCTGGCTCATTTGTTCTTGGCTTCTTATGGACCACATTTAAACAGCCAAAACTTATTTGATGGTCAATCCTGTGTCTTGAGACCTTTTCTTCTAACCATGTGAAACTATACAAAGGATAATTTATGCATAACAAAAGTAGCAACATATTTTTAAGAGTGATTTGAGCCTAGAATGAGCATTTCTTTCCTACAAAATATTCTGGTGAAATTTTGCAATTTGTTAATATGTATGTCCAACATACCCCACACCGTGCACACACATAAACACTTTGTAATCATTTTCTAATTTTGAGAGGCAATATGACTTCATGGCTAACATTTGAAATCTTAATCAAACACCACTGTGACCTAGCTCTGGGACTCTAACATTAGTTAGCTTCTCTGACAATTGCTCATTGCAATTACTGTTATACATTAGCCTTTTAGGTCATTAGGGGACTAAGTGAGATAATGTCCTTAAAGTGCTTAGCATGGCACATAGTAACTGTTCATTAAATTCAAACTATTACTTTTATTCTTAGCTGCATCATGCAATTTTAATGAACTGAACTTGTGTTTAAATTTTAAAAGAGTTTATTTTGGGGAAAATAACATTTATAGAGGCACATGCCAATATATTATCAGATCACTTATAAATATCTCATGATAAAATAATGGGAAACTAGTGTTTACTATTAGCCCCAAATTCAAGCCTGTACTTTAGAATTTAACTTATATGCTTAAGGGGCAGAATGAACTTTTATAGTACACTCTAATGCATTAAATCAATTAAAAGTTACATGATAGAGTCAATGTCACTGTGGTGATAAAGATGCATAGCTTATACAACGGGACAAAACAAAGCAAAGTAAAAGAGTTTTTAGGTATGGAAAGGATTTTCTGCAGGAAAAGTAGTTAGAAGCCTGTTTGAAAGGTCTATATGTAAAATATAGATCTTTTTATCTCTTTCCCTGAAGCAACAAAACAAAGGAGACCTTTACCAAGGGCTCCTAGGGATCAACTACAGAGAGGGAGATATCCATTCTCAAGGAACTTGATCCTCCTCACCAAAGATCACAGAGATGATGGAAAAGGCTCTTCCCAGAGTAGAGCAAGAAGGTACTCATGGGAGGGAGGGTGGGATTGGGAGAGAATGAGGGAGCGGGATACAGCTGGGATACAGAGTTAATAAAATGTAACTAATAATAAAAATAAATGAAAAAATGAAAAAAAAAAGAGAAGGTACTCATGGTTGAGGAAGATGGCTGAGCCTTGGGAGCTGAGATGTATAGTGACCATAGATTGCCAGCCAGATACTAGACAGCCATTAAGAAGGTAAAGAGGGATGGAAAGAGATTACTGACTTTTGGCCATTCAGCCAGAGAACGTGTCTGTGGGAGAGCTCTTCAAGTCTTTGAGGGAAGAGAGAAATCATAGCTTTGAGATGAATAAAGATCTCAGGTCAAACCAGGAGTCCTGTTTTTAGAGACTGACAAAGAAGGGTCCTGTTTATTCTGAGGAGCTTAATATGGTGAATGAGCACAAATGCCATTAGTGGTGAGCCACAAGGTAAAAGCACTCAAATTATTATGATCACCAAAGAGTCCAAGGAAATTTAGTGGGAAACTTGCAAAGTGCCAGCTACCTATAAAAGAATGATCTGGAGAGGTCAAACCTAGAACTGGGGAGAAAGCAAGGCTGATTGTAGGACCAGAACGGGGTGGGGAGGTCTCTGCTCACTTTCTTGTAGTTGGAGCCATTTACCAAGTCTCTCAATGAGAAAGCAGGTGGGGCCTGTGTGGAAAAAAAAATCCTGAGTGTTATTCTTTATTGATGGTAGGAAACAGATATTTGCCCAAGTTAAAAGCTTGGCAAAACCACAGTGTACTCTGGATTCCTCTCAATCAATTTCTTTAAACTTTCAATTTGCAAGGTGAAGAATTCAACCTGAATGTTACTAAAGAGGAAATTAAATGAAAATAACTAATTGACACCCAATGACCCAGAAAAACATTTTCTTGAAAAATAATATATTTAATTGTAATTTTAAGAAGACTACTGCTTTAGAATCAGGAAGAGACTCATCTCTAGCTCTATTTAGAGGACAAGGGCTTATTTAAAAATATTTACCAGTACTAATTATTCATGTGTATAAAAGGTTTACATGAATAAAAATGTCAAATAACCTGTCTGTAAAAGTATTTAGTAGTGTGAGTTATGTTGCTAGTATATGTTAGTCATTTTTCTTATGACTTTGGCATCTCCAAAAACACAGACCCAGATAAGTCTGCCAGACATGACCAACAGACAAGTGCTGTTAGACCATTCTGGCTACCAAAGAGTGAACTAAGGCCTCAAATCAGGCTGCCAAGTCTCAGAATATTTTCAGTGTTATGACCTTGAAGGAGTTCTTCTGTTTTCTGTGACTTAACTCTCTTACATATCAAAATAGATGGCAATACCCACTTCACAGGGTAAAATGAGTGCTGATATTCCACAAAGAAACATGGAATGATATGGAAGCAGCAAGGCTGAGGTAAAGCCCAGGAGACAGCATTCCAGGAATAAGAGCTGATGTAGTTGTTTAGGAGGAAAAAAAATTTAAGCTAGTCTTGGTTAAATGTTATACTCACAGACATACATTAGCTGCAAGAGCCTTTCTTGTTCTTATTAAAAACCTGTCTTTGAAACAAGATATTGGAACTCAGATAGATACTTACTTGAATATCACGATCCTTTTACTTTGGGCACCTAAGGGTCGGGATTACAGGGATGTGTCAACATGTCTGACTCCTGTAGATGATTGTAAATGGAAGGGACATTGGTACCTAGGAATGGCCTCTTCTGCTCCAATATAATGCCATTTAATCTGCTAGTACCAGCGGCATTCCATTATCCCCCAAATCTGAGTTTGCTTGGGTAATCTTTGCTTAAAACTTTATATCTTCTCCTTTGACTGTTTTCTATTTTTTCCACTAATATGTAATCCTCTGAGATTATGGATTTCAAATTTTCTATTTTTCTTGTTTTTGACAGTCTCATACATGTATATACATGTGTGTATATATGTATATAATGTTAGTCATCTCTCTCAACTACTCTCTTTCTGCTCCTCACGTGTCGCAGTAAAACAACAAAAAAAGAAGAGTATGGGGCTATATATTATTATTAGCCCCAAGATTATCATGGCAGTATTATTTTAACCAACTATCACAAATAACAAGACACAGACAACTGTCAGATTTATTTTGCCTTATTTACCTTGAGCCAGGCAGATATTTCACTTACACTGTCTCAATATCCTCACCATCCATCTCCCAGCCTCCAGCCAATGCCATATGCCTTAATCCTCTTCATCTGGTCTACCTTCCATACATAATGTCGTGGTACTTGCTTTTATTCTTCATCTGGGCCTTTTGGTGCCATTATTGGAGTACTTCCTCCCAGACCCACATGGTTTCTTCTCCAAGCTAACCATCTTGTCATCCTTCCTCTTCCTCTCTTCCTGTGTCTCTCAGTCTGTCTCTCCTGAGTCTCATGATTCTCCCATCCCAAAAAGCCTGGGAACCTTAGCCACACCTACCCCATTCTGCCCTGACCAGGTATAGCCATTTAATGAACCAATGAGGTATAATGTTTTAGGCAGGTTCACACAAACAAGGATGGGTGTATCTGGCAGTAACCAGATCTTGAGGGTCAGTAATTAGCATTAGACCAACCTCCAACACTCAACCCTATTTCTTCCCTACAGCTTTCCCTTCTACTTTTATATTTTCTTTTGTACGTGCCCACAGATTTTAATTACAGTTGCCTGCATGAGTATCGGTAAGATGTTATTTATTTGAGCATCAGTGGTCACATCACTAAAGAAATTGGCATCCCTTCCCTCGGACACCTTTAGCCATCAATAGTCCTTTAAAGGAAGGGTAGTTCCTCATAAGCTCTCCCTCATTCTATGATAATGTTGCTGGAGGGGACTTTGAATATTGCACTTGTATATTCCATGGCCTGGAATAGAACATGGCACAGATTAAACGTCTGTGGATGCATCACAATATCTGCTGAATTGAGGTCTAGGCACTCTGCTGCTGCACATGCAAGGTTACTTCTGCAACTTGCATCCTAGGAGTTGTAATGAATCCTTTTAGGTGAAAGTGAGAGGAACTCAAGTCTAAGTATAAAAAGAAAGTTATTGCTGCATATAGTCAAGGGATCAAAAGGTTGGATTCATAGTCCCAAACAAGGTTACCAGGATCCTATGACAGCTTTCTTTTATGGTGATGTTGTAAGAATGTACAGGACTGGGAAGCACTCTCAATATCAGCATGAGAGAAAATACTACAGGAAGTGGGACTGGACAGAGGAAAGAGAACATCTCTGTGAGTAACTCTAAACCCAAATAACCGCCTAGAGTTGCCTGGCATGATGGAGGGAAGGTAGACCTTTAAAAGACCCCTTCATCATCAATTAGTCACTGGTTCAAGTTACTGTGTATGGCATAGGGTGCCGTGCTTAAGGAGCAACTCAGCTGAGAAGCCAATACTTCAAGCAGAAGGAAAAGAGAGGTGTTCCACGTTTGAAGGAGTAATCTAGGCAAGATGCTATGCTTGATGTATGGTAGAGTATATTCTCAGGCAGTGCCTTTTTATATGCCAGTAGAGATGACAAAGCAAGTGAGTCACATAATCCTGAGTGTCCAGAATCTTCTCTAGTAACTACAGGGAAAGGTCCTAAGAAAGATTCTGGTTGGCTTGAGTCATGAGCTCACCGTTAACTAACATGCTTCTCTGCCGAAATCTGAATTATACATTTGAAAACATTATTTTGTATATATTATACACATCACTTTTTAAATTAATGTGATAATGATCAATAATAATTATGATGATTGTATATATCTATATAAGCATCACCTAAAACAAAATATAGAATATGTTCATTCTCCCATAAAGCTGTCTCTTTGCTGTCTACTGTGGGTTCCCAAGCCAGATGAGGCATGGTAGAGCATTTCCCATACCCAGACATCTCTCAGCATGTCAGGAGTGGGCTGCTCCTTATGCAGATCAGATTTGGGCCTACTCAACTCCATAATGACCAAGGCCAAGTCATGATAAAGTCAGTTAAACTTCTATTTTCCCCACCAGAGAACAGGCTTCTCAGAAATCATGTGACCGGCAATTTTCTAATCTAACCCTTGGAAATCCCTGCTCTTTTTTTGTAATATATTTATTAATTTATTACAGTTTATTCACTTTGCACCCCAGCTGTAGCCCCCCCCCACTCATCCCCTCCCCAGCCCACCCTCCCTTCCTCAGCTTCTCTCATTCTCCTTCCCCAGTCCACTGATAGGGGAGGACCTCCTGTCCTTCCATCTGACGCTAGCCTATCAAGTCTTGCCAGGACCATCTTTCATAGTCTTCCTTTGTGTCCTAGGAAGGTTGCCCCCACCCTCAAGGGGAGGTGATCAAAGAGCCAAGCACTGAGTTCATGTCAGAGACAGTCCCTGTTGCTTTTACTAGGGAACCCATTTAAAGACTGAGCTGCATTGGTGCTGGGGTTCTAGGTTATCTCCATGAATGGTCCTTGGTTGGAGTATTAGTCTCAGGAAAGAGCCCTGGACCCAGATCTTTTGGTTCTGTTGCTCTCCTTGTGGAGCTCCAGATCCTTCCAGGTCTTTCTATCTCCCTCTTCTTTCATAAGATTCCCTGCACTCTGCCCAAAGTTTGGTTATGAGTCTCAGCATCTGCTTTGATACACTGCTGGGCATAGTCTTTCAGAGGTCCTATGTGGTAGGCTCCTGTCTTTTTCCTTGTTTTTACCTTCTTTTGATGTCTATCCCATTTGCCTTTCTGAATGAAGGTCCTCCTTATTGCTTAGCTTCTTTAGGTGTACAGAGTTTTAGTATGATTATCCTATCTTATATGTCTAATATCCACTTATAAGTGAGTATATACCATGTATGTCTTTCTGCTTTTGGGATACCTCACTCAGGATGATCTTTTCTAGATCCCACCATTTGCCTGTGAATTTCATGATTTCCTTGTTTTTAATTGCTGAGTAGTATTCCATTGTGTAAATGTACCACAATTTCTGTACCCATTCCTCAACTGAGGGGCATCTGGGTTGTTTCCAGGTTCTGGCTATTACTAATAAAGCTGCTATGAACATAGTTGAGCAAATGTCCTTGTTGTGTACTTGAGCATCTTTTGGATATATGCCTAGGAGTGGTGTAGCTGGATCTTGAGGAAGCACTATTCCTAATTGTCTGAGGAAGTGCCAGATTGATTTCCAGAGTGGTTGTACAAGTTTGCATTCCCAGCAGCAGTGGAGGAGGGTTCCCCGCTCTTGCTGTAGCACTTCCTCCCTTGACCTTTCTCTTCCATTCCCCTCTAACTTGAGCTATTGAAGCCAGCCCTGCCATTTCAATAAAGGAACTGTCCTCTAAAACAGTCTCGCGGGTGGTTCATATCTGTTGCATTCACTGCTGACCTCCTTCCTCCCAGGCCCTGCTCCTCAGCTCTTTCACAGCCTGAGACTACAGCTCCATGGGGTTAGGAGACCCACAGTCTACTTGAAAGGCATACATTTTAACTTCTATATCTTAAGTGTTCTTGGACTTTATATAATTGTAAATATGTTACATGCTCTTGTGCGTCAGGTTTCTTTCACTTACAATTTTAAATATATTTTTATTAACAAGTATTAGTTGTGCATATGCATGGGGTTCAGTGATATTTTAGCACATGTATATTATATGCATTGATCTAATCAACATAATACTTTTGTGATATTTTCTATGTTGCAATATGGGTGGGTGGTTTGTTCATTTTAGTTGATGGGCAGTTATCTATTCTAATAATGTGATATAATTTATCTTACTGCTATTAATAAACATTTAAATTGTTTTTATGTTGCGTATAATGAATAACACTTCTTTGCGTATTCTTTTTTATTGTTGCTGTTGTTGGTAATTTTTGAAACAGTGTCATGCAGTCAAGGCTGTCTTTGAACTTATGATCTTGCTGCAGCCTTCCCAATACTGAAGTTACAGGCATGCACTGCCACATGTCTTCTTTGAAGTTTCTTTTTTAAAAGGATTCATTTTTTACTTTTGTGTATGGGTGTGTGTTTGAGTTCTTGAAAATTTCCTGTCTCTACCCATACCCCTCAAGCCCAGTGCTTAAATTACAGATGCATTGCTGTGCCTGGTTTTTATGAGATATTGAGAATCTGGACTCAGGTTCAGATGCTTGCATAACAAGTGCTTTATCCACTGAGATATCTCCCAGGACCCATTTCCCTTCCTTACTTTCATTTTCATTTTATTCTATGTGTATGGATGCTTTGCCTGTATGTATGACCTTGTACCCCATGTGTGCCTGTGGAAGCCAGAAGAGGGTACAGGATTTCCTGAAACTAGAATTGCAGATAGTTGTGAGCCACTATGTGCTGTTAGGAATCCAACTGGGATCATCTGCAAGGGCAGTGGGTGATCTTAACTGCTAAGTCATCTCTCTAGCCCAAATGATTGTGGATTTGTGGGGTGGTTGGTTGTTAAACTGAGGGTTGAACCTAAGACTCCCATGTAAGATAGGTAAGAACTCTACTCCATCCTTT
The DNA here is from genome assembly GCA_028658305.1 of Pachyuromys duprasi. NCBI lineage: Eukaryota > Metazoa > Chordata > Mammalia > Rodentia > Muridae > Pachyuromys > Pachyuromys duprasi. The sequence goes on from CM053763.1 coordinate 14,033,837, forward strand.
GTTCTTTCTATAAAAAAATGTTATATTTGATTAGGATTGTGTTAAATATAAGAGCAATTGTGGAAAAAACAGACATCTTAAAAGTATGGTGTGCATTAAAATATATAAACATATTTGTATTTTTTAAATTTCTTTCAATATTGTTCTTCACTTTTTAGAGTAGCTTTTTAAATGTTACTGAAAATTATATCTTATATATAAATCACCAGATTTTATTTTATAAATACTTGTATAGTATACCTTTCTAACTAATAGTATATAGAAATATAATTACTTTGTATGTTGATTTTATATTTTGTGACATTGCTAAATCCATTTATTTGTTTGTAGAAACTTGGGATAAATGCTAATCCTATAGTGTGTTGAATTAACTTTATTTTGCCTGATGTAATTGTCGTCTTGGAGGCTTACATCCTCTGACTACTAACCTTGGCCTAATCCTAGAAGCTTCTAGCCTCTGTTCAATTTAATCTTGGCCATAGATGCCAGGACAGTGGAATAGAGGGAAAAGGATTGGAGGCTACCACAAATGTCCTCAAAAGGACTTCAGCCACCAGGGGATCGAAGCAGATGCAGAGACTCACGGCCAAACTTTGGGCAGAACACAGGGAGTCTTATGAAAGAAAAGGGAGACAGAAAGACCCAGAGGAGATAGGAGCTCCACAAGGAGACCAACAAAGACAAAAAAGCTGGGCCCAAGAGGACCTTCAGAGACTGATGCATCAACCAAGAACCATGCATGGAGAGGCCTAGAACCTCTGTTCAGATGTAGTGAAATAAATGGTGAATAATAATAATAAAGATTAAAAAATTTAATCTAGACCTAGAATATTTTCAGCCTGTGAGACTTACTGCTGAATAAGCACACTAATCCTAGTTCTTTTGAACTCTTTCTGGCTGGTTCAACTCAACGGTCCTGGCTTAAACTCCTCTCCTAGTTTACCGATTAATCTGGCTTTTTTCTCAGCCTCTCAATGAATTGCTCTGCTTGGCCTCATATTAACTTTGGCAGTATGTTCTAATCTGGCTCCTCATTCTCTGGCTCGTTCTGTCTTCACTTGTGTGTAGCTTGTCCTCTCTTTGCATCCTCTTTCTGTAAAATGCTCCCAGTAAAAACTGCCTTTAAATTCCACAAACTGAACTGCCATGAACTCAACTCCACTGCACTGCCACTCAGCTGCACTGAACTGCCAGAACAGCACTGACTAGAACTCAGAGATCTGCATGCCTCTGTTTTGAGTGCTGGGATTAAAAGTGTGTACCACCACACCTAGACCTAAGCTTTTCTTTCTTTACCTGAAACTTGATCTATACTCTGCTGGCCTTGAATTTAGAGATATGCTTGCCTCTTTCTCCTGGGATTAAACTCGTGTCTATATTCCAACCAAGTCACACAGACCTGGAATAGCTTTGGATGTGATCTCTTGCCAGAGCAACCATGTTCTGAATTAAAATTCCTCTACAACATTGTTACGTTATTTTTTATAAAGAAATTTACATTTTCCAAAACCCTACAAAACAAAACTTCAAAAGTAGTAGTGGGAGTAGTGGTGACTCCTGGGAAATATTGCTACAAAGAGAATTTTGGTTGGGGAAGAAAAGCAGGAAGGCTGACAAGGCAAAACCAGTAATGCCTATCACCATGTGTCTAGTACAAGCAGACTAGCATCCACAGACCCTATCTCTTAAATTCCTATCTCCACACTCTTAGATGTGACTGCCTTTGAAGACAGGGTTTTTACAAAGACTGCAGAGTTAACATAAGATCATTGTGATAGTCCAACTTGATTGCTCTTCTTATTTAAAGGCAAAATTTGGGAGCAATCAAGTAATACAGTTTGGATCCCAGCATCCACGGAACAAGCTGGGGGAGTGCCCTGAAAAGTCCTGTGCCTGTGGTGCGGAGAGATTAAGTCCCCCCTCCTCTCACATGAATATTTTTAGGGTGCAATTTGGGCACAACAGTCACCCAGAGAAGATGCCAAGTAAACATAAAAATGGCCATCTATAAACCAGGGACAAAGGTGTAAAATAGCTGTTCCTTTCATAGTCCTTAGGAGGAAGAAATGTGATTTTAATTTCATGAACCAAGACAGCCTTAAAAAGACCAAAGGAAATTATCTTGGTTATTCTTGGTTGTTGTTACATTGATTTTTCATATTTTTTGTGTGCAAATATAACTATAATTATATATATTTTCAAGAGCTGACAAGTCTAGTTTTTTTCATATGAGTTTATTTCATTTTAAAAAGACCTAATCTCACTCATTTCTTTCTCTGGCTAAAATCTGGAATCATTTGAAGATCTTTCATCAATTTTATACTACAGTAGTGATGAGGATTATAACAGATCTATAAGTTAATATCAAAATATTGCCATTTTGATAGTAGTTGAGTGCCTTCTGTATTTTACAGGATGTGCATGTCCCTTATTATTGTTTTTGTTTTTGACATAAGTTGGGAGGGCTTCAACATATCCTTCCTTTGCTTCACCCAGGGTCATCTTATTTCCTTTGCTTTGAGTCATCATCATCTCTGCATAATCATTTCGCCCTTTTAGTTCATATGAAGGCAGAATTATGATACAGATCTCCCACAAAGGGCTGTTACCAATCTGATTTTCGTTCTCCTGTTTTAAATTCTGTTTAAAATGATAACTGCTTAATTTGGGGTCGCAAATATTTCTCTTTTTATCTCTATATGTTTTCTAGTTTTTAAATATTAATTACAGTTTATTCACTTTGTATCCCCCCTGTGTGTCAAAGCTGTCTCCTGGAAAGCTGAAACCAAGAAAGTATTGTGAATAATGCTGCACTTTTGATCTTGAATGCTCCCCTAAGTCCATGTGTTTAAGGCTGGGGTGCCTGAGTAGTGCTATTGTGAGTGGTAGAACATTTGACAGGGAACTCTTCGAGGAAGTTCTTATGTCTTCGGGAGCATGTCTACAAGGAGGTTGTGGTAGTGGCTTATGATATAAGCAGTTTTATTACGCTCTACAAACTGTGAGCTAAAATAGAACTTCTTTATAAATTTGTTATCTTAGGTATTTTGTTATAATCATGACAAGCCAACTAACATGGTCATAAAATTTTGGGAAAATAAAATGAGAAGTAAATTAGTTGGTAATGATGTAAATGATGCAGACCATGATACAGATCTGATGTTTATAAAACTGCAAAGAAAGGAAACAAATTAGATAGGGGTGCTTCATATTGCACGGTCTTATCTAACCCAAAAGAGTGCTTTGAAACTAGTTGTCCATTAGAGTACTATCACGTTGGGCAGAAATGAACAGCCCTGTGTTGTACTTGGTGCTTGGCAAGGGCTCTGCTCAACAGATGAGGTAGAGTCTGAAGGTAAAAGCAGCTGTCAGCTACCTGTAGTCTATTCAAACGAATAAAAAGAAGCTCCTTCCTTCCTTCCCTTTCTCCTCTCCCTTCCTCCTTCCCTCTTCCTTCCCTTTCTTCATTTTTGATTGTTCAGGTCTGAATGATACAATTAAAAATGTTCTATTTCTTTTTCTTTTCTTTCTTTCTGAAACAAAACATTTAAAAATTATCTTGTTTATTTGTTTTATTTAAATTTATATTTATTTTTTCATAAATATATGTTGATCATAGTCTTTCTCCTTCTCCAACTCCTCACAGATCCTTCATGCTTTCCTATTCACCCAACGTCATGTTCTTTTTCTCTCTTCCTCTCTCTCCAAAAAAAGAAAATAAAAAACAAAAATCAAAATAAACTAAAATGAAAAGAAAACCACTAAGTACCAAAACAAAGTCACACAAGAAAATATGGAGTACCTTCTGTGTTGGTCAACTACTCCTGGGCATGGGACCTACCCTGAAAGTGTGTTTGATATGTTCAATGACATTTAACTGTATAAAACTGATTCTCTCTATCCCAGCAGGTATCAATTGCAAATAACTTCTGAGTTGGGGTGGGACTTTGTGTTCACTTCTTTTTCTCAGTGCTGGGGTTTCATATGGTTTGTGCATGATGTCATAGTCCCCGTAAGCTCATAAATGTATCAGTCCTGTTGTATCTGAAAGACATTGCTTCCTTGTAGCCATGTACCATCTCTGGCTCTTACAATCTTTCTGCCTCCTCTTCTATTTAGAACCCTGAGCCTTGAGGAGGGGGGTTTGATAAAGTATCTCATTTAGGATTGAGTGTTCCAAAGTCTTTCACGCTCTGCCCATTGTTCAGTTGTAGATCTCTTTCCTAATTACCATCTACTGCAAGAAGCAGCTTCTCTGATAAAGTTTGACCAGTGCTCTAATATATGAATATAGCAACATATCATTAAGAGTAATTTTACTGCCCATGTTTCTTTAGCAGAATATTTGTAGGTTTTTCCCTCTCTAGTATCAGGCTTCTGGCCAGTTGAGCACTGTTAGGTATGGGTTCCATATCATAGAGTAAGCTTTTTAAAATCTAATAAAAATGGTTGGTTACTTTTATAACATTTGTTCCATTATTGCACATGCAACAGTATATGTTACAGGAAGGGCTCTGTTGCAGGCCTCAGGGCTTTCTCGTGTGGTAGCATGCAAAGTACCTTCCAGCAACGTGAATACCAGTCAGAAGTGGTGAAGCGTTCAACTGAGCCACTAGCTCAATTTTTCTATATTCAGCGAATTCAAGAACTTCTGTCTTCATTGAAAGGGCCTTATCATCAGGTTATGGACGGTAAGAAGTAGCCTTGGCAAATGTGTGTGATGTTTGGCTGGGAATGTATATGGGGCCACATTGCAACAGCATCTTGCTGTATAACTTAGTCTAGCCTCAAACTCATAATCTGCCTGCTTCAGTCTCCCAAGTGCTTGGATTACAGATCAGAACATACCTCTATTTGTAAAATGAAATTTACTTCTTAAACTGGAGTATGTTCATTATTATGAAATAAAATACTTTCAAACACATATTTTTTAAATGTAATTTATTTATTTTTATATCAATCACAGGTTAGGTACTTTGCATCCCAGGTGTAGCCCCCTCCCTCATTCCCTCCCATTCTCCCCATCCCTCCCTCATCTCCTCCCCGCCCCCTCCAAGTCCACCTACAGGGAAGGACCTCCTCCTCTTCCATCCGACCCTAGTTCATCTTGTCTCCTCAGGGCTGGCTGCAATGTCCTCCCCTGGGATCTAGCCAGACTGTTACTCCCTGGCGTGTATGAGGGGAGGGTCCAAGAGCCAGGCATCGAGTTCATGACAGAAACAGTCCCTGTTCCCCTTACTAGGGTCTTCAGTTGGACACCGAGGTACCATGGGCCATATCTGAGCGGGGGTTCTAGGCCATATCCATACATGGTCCTTGGTTGGAGAAACTGTCTTGTAAAAGACCCCTGTGCCCTGATATATTTGGTCTTTGTGGAGTTCTTGTTCTCCCCAAGTCTTATAACTTCCCCTATTTTTATTATTGTTTCCTGCCCTCTGCCGAAGGCTTGGTTGTGAGTCTTATTATCTGCTTTGATACACTGCTATATTGATTCTTTCAGAGGCCCTCTTTGGTATGCTCCTGTCCTGTTGCTTGTTTTATCCTCCATTCAATGTCCATCCCATTTGTTCATCTAAACGAGCATTGATCATAACAACCTGGGTTCTCCTTCTTGTATATCTTCCCTAGGTATATAGATTTCAGCGTGACCTTCCTATCCTATAGGTCTATATAAGTAAGTATATACCATATG